>BRZM01000016.1:45068-645068 GCA_033238685.1 Lates japonicus | reverse complement strand
CGTATTTCTTGACTGCACCTCAGCCGCATACGTGCTTGCAAGAACATATTTTTGACAAGGGCTGCCCACACACATATTAATGTTCAGAATCTCTCTGAGCACTCCAGCTTCCTTCAATGACATGTAGGTCAGGTTAGCTGGTGACTCTAAATTGCCCGTAGATGTATGAGTGTGAATGGCTGTGTGTCTCTCTATATCAGCCCTGTGATAGACTGGAGATCTGTCCAGTGGGTACCAAATTAAATCAGAATTTTGTGTAACAGGATAAACAATATAATCAACATAATCAAGGATATTTACTGTAATAACCTCAATTTCTGCTGACTTGGCCTTAACTACACACCAGCAGCAGTGAAAAAATGTGGTGTTTTATCAGTTTACAGGTTAGATATGACTCTCCATTTGGACAGTTGTTTTGTTATTAGTCATGTTTGACTCACTGTGAGATAGTTTCTGCTCTGTGTGAGTCACAGAGATAAGAACAAAATAATGAGAAAACATTGGATTTACAGGATAAATGCTGCCAAACCAGTGGACTATTTAATGTGAAGAAAAATGCTATTGTTACTTTATTTTATGCACCATTAATTTGCTGTGGCCAATTATTTTTAGCAGTTCCTCTAAACGTTTAGCAGAAGTGAAGGCATGCAGTTACCAGATAAAGCAAGATATTTATTCTTCAAATTTCCTTATTTGTCATATGTGACCCACAACAGAAGCAACTCCCAACTGCCCTTCCTGTGCTAAAGGCCACACGCACAAGAAAGTTTAAAGTATTATTATTCCACATTATACACTTCCTTACTGCATCTGAACCATGCAAAGTAACAGCTCCTTAACACTAACAAACAACACTTAACTGTTAATCTAGAAATCAAAAACTGATTTGTTTTTTTTTCTATGACTTTCTTTTGCCTTCCAGAGAGAAAAGCTCCCATAATCTCCATTCAGGAGCAAATAGTGGATGGGGAGTTTTTCCAGGCTAACTGCAGCGTAAACTACTCCTGCCCTCCATTACCTCCGTCCCTTGACTGGAGCATAAGTACATTTCCGAAAAATTCTACTTTTACATCTTCTAGCAAGAAGGTACCAGGGCAATGGCTGTACACAAAGACGATGCAAGGACTAGCAACATATGAAATGCACAACAGCAAAATTAGTTGCTCTGCACAGTTCCCAACCTTCACTGCAGAAAGTCAACTCATAACTCTCAGAATTTTATGTAAGTGACACACTTGTCTTGTGCTGAATACTGTAGGTTAAATGACAAAAATATATTTCCTCATCAAGTATGTTAGCAGTGAACCATCCTACTACCTCAATTGTATGTTTCCTTTATCTGTAGATAAACCTGTGACTGTGACCCTGATACCGGAAAAGGAAACAGTGATGGACGGTGGCAGTATCGACGCAGAATGTACTGCTAATTGTAACCCACAACCACACATGTTCTCATGGCTCATAAGACAGATGGGTCAGATCAACAAAATAAATTCAACTGAGAGAAAAATGACCTTCAGCAACGTTACACGATATACTTCTCTCTCCTGCATCGCTCACAATGACATCGGAGTGGGGCAGTCCGACTGGTTGGATCTAGATGTTCAATGTAAAAAAAATAATAATAATTTCTCTTTCCTCTACTCCAACAGAAGTTAATGAGACCAGCAGAGATTTTCATCTATTCACTCACATATTTGAGTGCTCATTTGGTCACTTTTCTTTACCAGAACCACTTAAGACACGCAGTATAGGACACTTATTAACCATACAAGACTGAAACTTTACTCTTGACCCTGGAAACCATAATTGTCCAAACAATCTCAACACAATGCCCATCGTCTCAGGAAAACGTTAATATCTCTCAGGTCATCAGTGATCTAAGGGTTGCTATGGGGTTGTTCTCGGGTTGCTATGGCGACGCCGGGTACTACCTACCTAGCTTAAATGCTTGCAAATTGAAACGGTATCGAGTCGTCGCCCCCGTTGCCTTGGCTTCACAAATTCGTTTTGTCTTTTATTTGTTAAACACACATTGCAAAGTAACTGTTTAGTTTAGCCCCAAAGTAACTCAGATCATGTGCCGGGCAGAGACGCAAAAGTAAAGTTAGCTTACCTTGACCGATATTCCATGCGTTAGATGAGGCATTCCCTTAAACTCCACCGGTTTTCCTTTATACCTGGCCTCTTATTACAGATGTAGACTTAGGCTTGCGAGACGTTACTTAAACCCACGTTGTAATGTCATTTTCTCTTTCACTTAAGATAGCTAACTCCGCTCAGGCACATGTTGCGGTCGTTTAATGTCACCTGAATGGACTAAACCAATACGTCTGGTAAAAAAGTTCTCTTCCGCTCCAACGTCCCGCCCCTAGATAGAACCCTGTGCATAAAGATGAGATTTTACAATTTTTATAAATAATTCTTAATTATTTATGGATCTATATATTAATATTTTGTTTTTGTATGCCTTTTAAGTATCCACTGTTCACTTATTAATTGCAAGTGAAAATTATTTATTTATTGTCATTTTCCATAATGATGTGCAGAGAAGTCTGCTGTCAATCAGTCATGCTGTGTCTTCAGACACTAAAATAAAAAATCATTTAAGATAATGATGAAAACTTTACCCTAATCTTAATCTAACTGGGTTATGGTGTAGTCACACCCAGGAAATGTACTGACTTACTAACATTTATCACCAGTAAAAGAGTAACGATTCTCCTCAGGTTGTATGCTTGGACCTAGACAAACAAAGTAACACATACATCCTATTCCACCAGAGACAGCTGTTTGGACAAAACTGATCTTATAAGTGAAACAAATGTTGCTGCCTAGGGGCAGGTTCTCTGAGATAATTTGTTTGAATAATACAAGGGTCATTATCTCTCAAGGTAATATGAAAATGAAACCATAATGATCACCATATAAGAATTACTTTGATGTCCCGGAAAAGCCGAATAAAAATTAAAGAAGATAGAGAAACATAATGTGTGCAATAATTTGGGAGACATAAGTACATCTGAAACATTATTTAATTGCCATTTTTGCCTTTATTGTCTGTACAGAGTTTCAGACAGGAAACATGGGGAAACAGAAAGGGTTAGACCAATAGTAAAAGTAGGTAGGCCACCTAAATGCAGTAATATAATTGACTGTGAAGCCACTACTGTTTCTAAGGTGAGAAACTTTGCTGTTATATATGTGTGTGTATATATATATATATATATACACAGGTGTGTGTGTGTGTGTATTTAGGAGAAAAAATGTTATGGCTTGATGTATCTTTGACGTTTGTAAATCATACAGGAAATCCAAAATGTCAGAGAGATTTAATTATTTGTTAAATAACAACATTGTGTTACATCTTTCTAGATGTCCCAGTAATCCTTCCTGAGTCCTCCTGCCACCTGTCAGGGGAAGTTCTGCAGTGTGTCTGCCAAGCTGAGGCATTCCCAAGTGCCTCTATATACTGGAGCATTGATGGAAATGACAATCTTCCATCCTCCTTTAGCTTTGTCTCCACAAATAAGAAAGATGTAGTCACTGGGGAAATAAGTGTCCCAGCTAACATCCAGACTAACATATCTTGCACAGCCCAGAACTCACTAGGCAGCGACACCAAATATCTGTCTATAGACGATTTGTCAAAAGCATGTAAGTTATATGGATGACAGGTTTTGGTTTTTTGGTTTGTTTGTGTGTGCGTGTATCATCTTTACTAATCAAGCTAATTTCCTTTTACAGCCTCTCTGATCATGTGGTTGTCAGCTTTAATGCTCCTTGGAATTGCTTTGCTTTTTGGATGTGCAGTGTTCATTTACAGAAGGTTTTGCAGACGCAGGTTGGTAGACTTCACTCCCTCGTTATACAACATGGTTGTTTTCGTGATGGTTAATCTTTTTATTGTCATTGTAATTACCCACAGACAGTCACTGGGCTTTGTGTGCTATACTAGCACCACGTCAAGGTATGAAGCCATTTTGTGTTTTAGAAACTAACAAGGATTTATTTCAAATTTGCTGAATTCAGAGCATTCTTTGTGCATCTTTTTTAAGGCCACAAAATTCTATGGACAATGTCCAACAAGAGCAAAGATACACTCAAAGGTAAAGAAAACAATCTCAATCACAAAACAAATACTTGGCTTTATGAATTAATCTAATAATGAGAATGCAGTGAGGAAGCTGAAAAAAGTGTGAATACCTTCTCTCTCTTGCTATTAGATTACAAGATGAATACAAACAATCAAGCCCATGTGTACCAGAGAGAAACCCAGAGCTGAACAGACTTTCCTGTGTATATGACAATGATTTTGTGGAAGAGATGCGTAAACCAACAAGAGGTCAGCAGCACAAGAGTAACGCAACATACCTCCAAAGACAAGGCGAAGTACGACCACTCGCAAAGGTGCAGTGAATGTGACTGATGAAAAAATTACCCATGGGTTCACAATAGACCATCATTCATTTTAATCATAAATCACATGAAAATACTATATATGGATCTGATTGGGGGGCTGGTAGAGACCTTGACACAGAACAAAATTTCTAAGCCTTTTAGAACATGGCACCATGGATTGTTCATTCTCTCCACATTGAGCATCATATTCAAGTCACACATGAGTATTTATGTGACGCACATGAGTATAGTATCTGCTATCGCTTTTATTGCTCAAGCATGTAGAAATATTAAATCATACTTTTGACTTCCTTACAGGGAATGCATTGCGACATGGGCGTATATCTAAACTGCTGATCAGAGGATGTATGCTGCTGCTCCCACACAGTAAGTTCCTTACAGAAGTTATCATTTAAATCAAATTAATTGGAGTAATATTTATGTGCTGTACATTCTCTCTATGCAGTTTCATCAGACTTGAACAGGGCTACAGGGCTAATTAGGTAGATAAATAGTCAGACTTGAATATATCATTCACAGTGACGTGAGTTGACAAAAGAAGCTGAATTACATACACAATAGTATCTGTGACAGCTTTAAACATAGGACATGTTTATTTCCTGTTGCAGTAACTGATACTAATATGACTTGTACTGGCAGGAAGGAAACCATCATTTAAATTGTCCCTAAGCAACAGCAAATAAATGTCCTGTAGGTTAAATTCTATCCCAGTATACATGATATGTGTAGCTATTGTCCAGTCAGTTGCTTAAACCTCAGAGGTCTAAAATCACTTTTTCGCAATGATGCCATGGGCTCAGAAAAGGATGTCCTAAATTGATTGCCTATGTGGAAAAATAATTTGTTTATCTGAAATGATGCCTTATTCTCTGAGCCTGTGGTGTAGGCGTAACTTTGAATAAATGCAAGCTTATGGCCTGTTGAAATTCAAACCTAATTATTCTGTTCAGAGTTCATGCAGTGGGAGGAGGTCCTTTATTAACACATCAAATATAAAAGTCAACATGAGCTGCAGTTTTGCATTTTAGTGAATATTAACCAACTGGTGTCAGCTCATTGCGCAGTATAGAATAGGTGAGAAGTGTGTCACACTGTGGGCTGAAACATGACTCGCTGTTTCCGGCTCATATCATTTTATATCAGCTCATCTTTCAACTCACAGGTCATAAATTGGTTGTCTTTGATGAGAGACACAGCAAGACAGACAACACAGAGCTATAATAGTTTTGTTTTTTAAAGCCTTAAAATTTTTGAAAACTTCTACTGCTAGGTAAGTAAATATGATTATCTTATTTATCCTAACACTACATATTCTTTTTGCTATTTAAATTTCACATCTAGTGTTTGGAATCTGGGCTTGAGAGCTGGCTGTGGCTCATTTGTTTGGCAACTGGTCCGTGATCAGAGTCATGAAAAGCTACTTTCTTAACTAACTTTAACCATTCTCATATAAAATAGAGAGCAATACTTTAAATATGCCGATTTGATTTAAAATCAAATGTCTTTGACTGGATATATTTATTGTATACTCACACATAGCAACCAAATATTCATGTGTTTATGAAAACTGTTGTTGTAAATAACAGTAATGACTTAGCTGCTGTTTGGCGATAGTACTATCTACAGCTTGAGCTAATGTAATTTAATACATCAGTTAATATGAGATTGATGGCAGGTCTAATTGGATTTTGGTAGGGGGAATACCATTGAGATTATGTTTAATATTTCCCTATAATCTCTGTTCATTAGGTATCACAAACAAGCTAAATGTTTCTTATTGGACTACATCATGCATACAGATATATCAAGTCAGACACTATGACAGACACACAAAAATGATACAAAAGTGTAAAACAATTAGTAATTACTAACAATTGTCTGTAATACATTTTGATGTATGATTTTTGATTATTTTTCTCTTTCTTTGGTTTAGGGTCACAATGGAGATGGTGGTGAAGAGTGATGTCATTCTTTCGGTTTACATCATCTCCTTCCTAATAGGCCTGCCAGCCAACCTCGTCGCTCTCTATGCCTTCAGTGTCAAGATCCACTCTAAACCACTCCCAACCGACATCCTGCTACTCAACCTGACTGTCTCTGACCTGCTCTTCTTGATCATCCTTCCCCTCAAGATGCATGAGGCAGCGTCAGACATGAAATGGAATCTGCCCCACTTCCTGTGCTCCATCACCTCCTTCACTTTCTTCTCCACAATCTACACCAGCTCCTTGTTGCTGATGGCAGTCAGTGTGGTTCGCTACATTGGAGTAGCTTTCCCTGTCACCTATCATCAACTGCACAAACCTGTGTATGCAATAGTGATCAGTGCTGTTATTTGGCTAATCTCAGCAGCACACTGCAGCATCACTTTCATCACCCAGCACCACCCATCCCTACCCAACAACAACTCCAGTGTTTGCTATGAGAAATTCACAGAGAAGCAGCTGGAGATCCTTCTCCCAGTACGTTTGGAATTCTTCTTTGTACTCTGCCTTATACCTCTTATAATTTGTGTTTACTGCTACTTGCGCTGCATCTTGATCCTGTACAGTCGCCCCAGGATATCTTGGATGCAGAAGCAGAAGGCCATCGGCATGGCTTTAGGGACTCTAGCTGTGTTTCTTATCTGTGTGGTGCCATACAATGTCTCTCATTTACTGGGCTACTTCCAGGGTAAGAGCCCAGAGTGGAGGTACTACACCTTGCTTCTTAGCACCTTCAACACCTGTATTGACCCCATCATCTTCTACTTTTCCTCCTCCAGTTTCCGCTGCACTGGTGAAAAGTCTGTTTTCAGGAAGCGTGGACACGCTGCTTCAGAAAGGCAGGGCACAAGCTCTGGTTGAGAGTAAAATACAATTTCAGTGCTATATTTACAATTCCAGCTTCAGCATTATATTTATATATTACATACATGATGTCTGAATGCGTAGTAATGTGCAGACTGCTTTAACAGTTGTTGTTACTTGACCTGTGGCCATATTTAACAGTTGTTTATATTTACAATGCAATGTCTCACAGCCTTAAAATATCTTGTTAGGTGTGATCTGATTCTGACTGTGCTGCTTTCCACCCCAAACAATGTAAACCATGTTATGACAAAACCTCAAGACATGTTTATGCATATGCAAAATTCAAATTTTATTATTTCACAGAAAGTTCTCTATTTTTGAGAGGGAACTAATATTCTTTGCACCCATGACTCAATATTTCCTGTTTATTTTAACGTGGGCCAGCCACTCTTCTGCACTCATGCATTCTGTAGGCACACATGTAGAATATACCTGAAAAACAAAACATAAGTCAGCTATAAAGTGGTATGGCACAAAGGCTATTTATATCAGACATAATGTCAAGTACATGATAGTGGCACCACAACAAACGTATAGTATACAGAGAATTTGCTTTTCAGTTTCAACATTTTTGTTTACTTATGTGTCTAAGGCTTGCTGATGTGTGAGATTGAAAATAATTACAGGGCATTTTTGTGAGTTCTAAGCTGATGAGACTGCACTAACTCATAACAAACAACAGTAACTTCATGAATTACTGTAAATAAATATTCAGGAAAATGACTGTTTGTGTGACTGCAGTATATTGGTGATTTTTGTTTTTCATGAGAGACATAGGTGCTTTAAGAGTATGAATACTGTTTCCTCTGTTTGTAATATTAATATAAGAGCTCCTTTACTGTATATGAACGAACCTGCAAAGAAGGTCATGAGCAGAGCCACCCAGCCTAGTATATAGGACCAGGAGAAGCGCCAGTCACCAAAACGCTTGCCCAGGAAGTTCACTGTCACCCCGGTGTAAATGGCCATTGCAAGCAGAACAAAGAGAGCTGGCATTGTGGGCAGAGAGTGGCACATATTAAAATTCATATCTGTCATTTCAGCTGAGGGCAACATTGTGCACCTACAGTTTCTATGGCAGGCCTAGATTTACATGATGCAAATTCACTACATAATACATCACTCATGGTGAATATGATGTTGAATTACAGTGACATTATTTTATTACTTTAACTGTAACTCACTTGAAACAAAGAACATGATCCCAGCAGCAAAGGAGCGGTTGAACCTCTCAAAGGCTGAGAAGTGGGCAAAGGAGAGGATTCCTGCAATGATGCCAGCAAAGCATGACATGGCAGAGAGGATCATGAAAGCACGAGTGGCGTTCCAGTAAGCTGAGGAGGAGTAACGAGACAGGAAAAAAAATCTAAAGATATGTGCAGGAAGATACATTGAAAATGATAAAAACCTTCCATCTGATTTGGACATTTGTGTTCCAAAATGCACTCTGACCCCTTACACATGAACTCAGACATTTTATTCCAATGTTTTATATTCTCTGCTTTCAGAGAAAATTCTCTAAATTTGACACCACTACTAGGATCGTACATGTAAAATAGTGGTTTTACTCAGTGGATGGGTGTAATGCTGCCCAGACAAGTTTAGCTGCCTGAGAATCTTTTATTCCACTCTGACAGCACACTGTGTATTCTGCATGTTTTTGGTCTAAAGTCAATAACTCATTCTTACACAGAGTGAAATAATCAAGGAAGAAGTTAAGAAACTTCAAATGATACAGTTTAACACAATGATAACCTATTACTTAAAGACACAGAATCAGAACCTGGATATGTGACACTGAATTTCATGGTATTTTATAACTTTTAGTCAGAGTAAGTGAGTAATTTACTTACTTACTAGAGTACTCTTACACTGCAGTATTTTTGTTATTAGCCACACTACTTGTGTGGCTCTTAGGATGGCAATTTTTGCTGGTCAGTTCACCACACTAAAATATCTTAGAATTTACTAAATGGATTGGGCATAAAGTTTTCTACAGATATTCACTGTTTACAAGTGATATATCCTGATTTAGGTTATCCCCTGGTGTTTTCTCTAGTAGCTACATGACATTTTTTGTTTTGAGTGACATGTCTCAACAACTACTGAGTGGATTACCATGAATATTTGTTCAGACATTCATGAAATCTAATAAATTCAGATGTCTTTGGTTTTTGAACAAATACCTGTATGATCTTCTGCACTTTTGTGCTTGTGGTCATTAGCAATTTTTAGCATGGTAAGACACTAAACAAGGTTGGTGAACGTGGTAAATATTATATTTATCTAGCATCTACATGTTAGCCTGCTGACGTTAGCATTTAGCTCAAAGCCCAAGTACAGCCTCACAGAGCTGCTAGTATAACTGTATCCTCCTAAGTCTTGTAAATGAGAGATATGTTTATTTTTCCCACCACTGTTACTGTTGCTCTAGTCTGCCAACATGGCAACCTCATCCTCCAAGAGTCACCTAGACATTCTTGTTATTGAAGTAAAAACAGTTACTATAATGATTATTGTATTCAGATATGTAGTCCTGGACCTGAAGATGCAAGGGGAAGTTAGGGGTCCAAGAAGATATTTTCCCACTTACCAATGCTGTCAGTCTGCATGTAGCACTTGCCAGACATGCAGTACCTCCACAGGCCCTGATGGGCAAAGCTGCCAGACAGGCGGTACTGCATCCAGTAGTCTGTGGCTGTGGAGACCACCAATAAGATGTTCCCCACGATGGCACAGAACAGACCCCCTCCCATGAAGCTGTACATCATGAGTGACACTATGACAGTGGCTAGGGCTTTATGCACTGTGAAAAACAGAAAATAAGAAGACTCAGTGGTCAGCTTGTAGAAATAAAGTTACATTTTTTTCTAAGAGAGGGTTTTAAAGCTTAGGTTTTAATGTTCATTCAGTAGGAAAAGTATTAAGGAAACAGGAGTGGCTTGAAGATGTACACACAAAGACAGAAAAAGATTGTCAGATCGAGAAGCTGCTAAATGCAGTCAGTCTGCTGTGATGTCTTATCTTTGAACTACCACAAGGGCACTGTGATTTAAGTGTCTGATGAAGGAAAGACATTCACTTGTATTTCCTGTTGCTTTCTTTCTATCACGCACCATCTTCACTGAGCATTACTGGACCGATGGTAAACTGTTGAATTTATTACACCACATCCTAAAAGACAAAAGTGACTCCTTCCTGTGGGATATTTGTGATCAAGCAAAGATTAAATGTGTTATCAACTCAGCTATATTTGCCATATGTATACTGAGTCTGCACTATTCTATGAGAAGCAGCATTTGCATTCTGCTTGAAGATACATGGGGATGTTAGAGATAGTCTGTCTATGTATGAATATCAATTTGTCTTGACAACAAAGCACAGAATTTGTCATGAGAGCTGCTGACCTGGATAGAGTAATCATACCAGCCACAATACTATCAGCTCATAGCAACATGTACTCTCTCTCTGTGTTTGAACATGTTTTTTATACCCATGGCTGCACAAGCTACAAATATGTACACTTCCCCAGGCCTACCACACAAAACCTGAATTATAAAATAGCCTAAGAACAGCGGTCAACACAGTCAACCCTCACGCAACTAACAATGCTGTGAGAGATGCTGATGGTGAGTACAGATGAAGCCTAGAATTAAATAATGAACAATGTTTTAAAACACTGACAATGAATATAAGAATACAAGAATATTTCTGCAGTGAGTTAGTCCAGATAACCCTATTTTGACAGTTTAAATCCTGTTCTCCTGTGTAGCCTGTAGAGTATGAAAACAACAAAGTGTTGTGAACTATAGCCAAAGAAATCAGCATTTCAAAGCAGAACATGTCAAACATCTGTGTCAGCTGGGTCAGTTTTGCTCTAAGCTATCAGAGACAACAAACATCATCCCCACTCTTGGGTGGAGGGTCTGAATAAAATAGATTTATCTGTATGTATGAAAGGAACCAGATAAACCAGATAAATACAATCTATGGGTAATGCTGAAAATAAAAATTGTGAAAAAATACATCAAAAAAATCTAACACACAAAATATTTACATTACACATAAATGAATCCTGAAAGCTTGTCACTATCACATGGTAAAGGCCCTCTTAGCCCACCTGTGAGACATACACTCACTGGTTAGGATGCAGTGATATGCATTCTACTCTATTTTTATTCCATACCCTTACCATCTAAGTGACAGCCATTAACAAAAGACCTGGCATCATCTTACCTGAATTCCTCAGGATATATCAACCCTCTTAAGTATCAGCCTTTCCTCAGGGAAAGAGTGAGAGAGAGTGCAAGCCAGGAGTGAGCAAAACGTCAAAGAGGAAGCCCTAGGCTGAATTCCAAAAAGTTATCCCCTCCACTTTTCTGTTGATGGAGGCAAAATCCTTTAAAACAATCAGCACAGAACAAATGCACTTGAGCTGGTGGGCCAAAAGCCACGTGACTCTTTCACATTGAACTACATGGGAGTATTTTGGGAGGTTAGGGGAAAGGGGAGGAGTGGTAGTGTCAGGGGATGGGGGAGGGTCTGGGATGCGAGGCCGCTGCACCACAGACCTTGTCTGTTGTTCTATGAGGCGTTCTGGAACTGTGGATGTGCAAAGGCTTGCAGTACTGCTGTGGTCAATGGAACATGCTGAAGTGCACAGTTTCTTTCAGGGTGGCCCGGGGTGTGGTCATGGGGACACATACACACTTAGAGCAGACGCATGACCAAAGAGCCGCTTAATAAAATTAAACACTGCATTCATGTTTGATTTTATTGAGTGCTCTATAAATGTTCACTGTGAATATGTAATGATATCATGGAAACACTGCACTGACGGTAAAAGACTGACCTATACTGCATACTGAACATGCATTTAAAAATATGACAACCACAGTATGTAGAACAACTCAGCCATAAATTCTACCTTTACAAAGATAATAATGTGTGATTGATACTGTCAGAGAGGTATTAATTATTATTTTTCTCCTTATTGAGGTTGCAGTTTGCAGTCGTGTTGAACTGGATTGCACTCGACTGTAGTGTCGAGTGTAGAGTGTAATTCTCCTACTTGCACACTGTGGTAAAATAGTCACTACTGCTACAATGGATGGATAATTTAAGAAAAGAATCTTGTAATATCAGCGCAGATGATTACATCTCAGGTGGTCTGTGTTTATATTCAGGGAGCTCTGCCCTCTGGGACACCTGAGCAGCAAGTAATTGGATTTATTTGGTAATCCAATAAACAAACACACTGCCTTAAACACAAAGATTGCACAAGATAAACAAGATTAAACTAAAATGTTTATTTCCACTGTGAATGCAGGAAAGAAAAAAATCTGATTTAAATATTCTGTGAATATTTTCTGTCTTAAAACTGTCCTTAAACTTCACTGAGCTATTGATGTGTTTAGCTTGTATTAACGTTCTCACAGTCACGTACAGAGTTATGTGGTTAATATTTGCAAAAGCACTTACAGTGAATTCTTTGGTGGCATTTCCTCATTTGCGTAATCAACATTTCATTTACTGCAGAGATCAGAAGAAATAAAACCACATTTAAGCTCACCACAGCAGAACTCAACTGACTTACATCAGTGACCAGTCAGTTAATTCATATCTTAGTGGTAACACCCCCCCCCCCCCCCCCAACAAAAAAAAAAAGTCATTATGATTTGGGACTATAATGCATCATTTACACATTCAGTCCCTTTTACATATGGATGTATTACATGATGAAAGACATAAAATGGCATTTTGGTCAATGGTCAGTATCATTTACAAAGGACTGAAAAACTATAGAGCAACTGGAAAATGTACTTTCATGCTGACTGCAGTTGCTGTTGCCCAAGCACATAAGAGAAATGCTCTTGGTCGAAAGTGTAGTTTACCACGTTTCCTCCAGGTGGAAGCAGAGGTTGCCTGAGGTTTGTCCATCTAATCTAGCATACACTCCTGTCAAAAGATGAACCCTGACTGCAGACCTGCTAACCATGAAACCAACATGATAGAAGGAGCTGGACTAAATGATCATCTCGCCTGAGTTTTGACACCAGTCCACGCTGAACTGTCACATGAAGACCAATCATTTGGAACCATATTTTAATGTGGAAAAACAGCGTCAAAATGAGTGTCACATAAAACCTCACTTACAAACCCATTTAGGAAGTACTCACACTCTCATGACCCTGCCTGAGGCATTGACTGATGCAAAGTGTGAATTGTTAGCAGAAAATATGATGATTTGTGCACTCTAGTTAAGAGCTATGAGAAATCCACTCCTCATAGTGACAACTGACCAAATTTCAAACTTTAACCCTGTTTTGTAGCAACTTATACTTTAACAGCGTATGAAAACATTAGTGACTTTAAAGTGAATTATTTAGTTATTGTCTATAGGGCTATATACTATATACTGCTGGTATTTCTGTATAATCTCTGTATCAAAATATTTACATTAGTTTGTGGGTAGTTTCAGTCCTGTGTTTTCTTACATTTTGATCAGGGATTGAGTCTCTGAGATCCGGCTATTAATGCTGACTTATATTCTATACAACCTTCTTTTCATTGAGTTAGGTGTTAAACTAATATTAGCATTGGTAAAAGCCAATCAAATAAGAGAGACATGAGAGACAGTGCAGGCAATACTAAACAGCACCATCTGCTGCAGAGATATAAAACCTCAAACACCTGATGACTATATGAAAGTGTTTCTTCACAACACCACTGACTCACAGCTCAGACTTAGCACTGTTTCCATAGATAGCTGTTTTCCTCAGCGTGTGAAATCACCTTGAGGCTCAACACTTGCCCGTGATCCTTTGCTTAGGCAACAAACATTATTGTTCAAAAGGAGGCGTCACTCACCATCTTCCTTCTTTGTGTTGTTCATCACTGCTTCAACACTTCGGCCTCCCGCAGAAGAGGGAGGGCTGTTCCTGCAAGAAATACTTATGTGCAAGAAAAATGTAACGGCATGGATAAACTTTTCAAAACGCAGACAATGCAAAGCAGGAAGGATTTTCAGGCACTCATTTAAAAGAGAAGAATTTCCCTTTATGTGTTTGGATAACTGTTTCGCAAGACAATAGCTACCCAAGACCAGGCCCGCCACCTTCAGAAAGAAAATTTTAATCTGTGATGATGATGAAACAGAATCAGGAGTGATGCAGTGAGACCCTGTTGAGCCAGATACCTGCCTTGGCCACTTGTTAACCCACCAACAACTCAAAGAGAAAGGAAGCTGATCAAAGCACAAGCAAATGAGAGAGAATGATAGGACGTGACGGTGAGACACGCAGCCGGAGGATTATGACAGCACAACAGCATATGCCCGCGGGGAAAACAAGACATCTGACATCCTTACAAACGCTTTATCTTGTTAAGCAACCCACTCACGGAATCCACATAAAGTCACACATCAGTGAACACAGCAAAGCTTAAAAATAGTTTCAAGACATTATTTTTCTAAGAGTGAAAACCGTGACTAATGACGAAGTGAGGCCCTCTGGGAAAGCCCATGGTTACAATATGATCTGAGGAAAGCATAAACATAACACAATAACACATATAACACAATATGATAAACTGAGAACATTTTGACTTTTTACATGTCTGAATTTGTGTTGTACTTGGAGTGACTTTAGATATTCTTCACATTTAGCTATATATGTAACTTAACAGTATGGCGAGAAATAATAAGATAAGAGTTTTTTGAGTCCTTGGTTGACAGTGGATACAGCGATTTCTACACTCACTGCTTTTCTCACGTGTTCAAACAAGCACTGCCAGTTTGTTACACAACAAGCCCAAAAGAGTTTTATATGTGGTCCTGAAGGCACCTAAGTGTAAGAGATTTAACTAAAGAATAATCACAGCATGAGGATGATGTAAAATGAGAACTACATCAAATTACATAACCAAATAAACGGTAACAAAGAAACCCCCCAAGGTCATGCTCAACGTCAACTGGCATTAATAAAACTTAATTTTTCATCACTGTTTTGTGCTGAAAGTATTAGTATAAAGCATACAGGGACAAGATATGAGAAAATCCATTTATGCCTAAATAATGAAAAAATTATTTGAGTACTGTGCATTACTACATTGATTTAGTTTAAATTCTGACAAATGAAACACGGATTACAGGTGCAATTTAACAAAAACATAAACAATATCACAAACATGGGCACTTAAAAACAGTCAATTGGTAGAAAAGGCTGAACACACTACCCGTTTTAAAGAATAACAAATACAAATGGTGATTAGTTTCTCAAATGCAAAAAATTCCCATGTCATGTGAGTGTTTTGACTGATTTTCAGACTATGTAAGCAATTCCAGTACATTAACTAACTTTTTAGTTTAGAAAGTAAATTTTTTAAGAGTTGATTGTATCTCTAAAACAACTACAGACCTAAGCAAAAATTAAATCACGTGGATCAATATGTTGATCATAAAAGCTAAACAGGTTTTTTGTGCAAGTGTGCATATGTTCCAATGACATTCTAAGTGACCTGGGGCATCAATATGATTACAGTTGTGTTATAAATGAAATATTGAGAATTTTCCTTAATAATAAGCTAAATAGATGTAAAGACATAACTTAAACTTAGATTTATTATCAATAAATATTGTTACAAAATAGAGATTTAAACTAGTTTATGACATTAATCCTTCTTTCAGTTAAAATAATAATACAAATATAGACAATTTCAGATTAAAATAAAACAGAAAAATAATGAATGTTACATAAAATTAGTATACACATATAAAACAAATTTTATGGTTTAGACAGTTGTAGCAACTCTGACAGGCTGTGGAGGGACAAATGTGGGGAGAGCCACTGATCTGTCAGAGGGAGTCTGAAAGAAAACAGACATTTCATTTACTGTATATCAACAAAAAGAGGCAATCTCCCACTCAGATATGTTTTACTAGAAAGACTACCTGATGTAATCTGTTGTAATCAGGGGGAGACTTCAGCCCCCCTGTTAGCAGGTTATGGGGAGTTGAATCAGGTTGGGCTGTTACTGCCTGTTGAGTCAGAGAGAAAGAAGCTTAAGTAATGAAAATAATAGATACGTAATTCATTGTGGGATGGTCTATATCTTACACTCCACAAGGTCTCCATCAACTGTAACTATTCACTCATCTGTTGGTATTGAAGCTACCCAGATAAATTCCTTAACATTTACTGTGTCGGTGAAGTGATTCTAACCTTCTCAACTGCTCTGGACACTGGATATCTTGTCTGCCGACCTACAAAACACAGGGAAAAAAAGAATGCAAAGAAAATATGTCACCATGTTGAAGGATTTGATGCTGAGCATTTGATGCTGAGCAAGTATACTTACTACTTTTGTTCTTGTTGCAGTAGACACAGAGGTAGATGAAGCCACCGAGCAGGAGCAGGAAGAGAAGGCTGCAGGGGATGCCAGCTGCAATGCCAGCAATGGCAGGACCACTCAGTCCTCCACCTAGCATCAGACAGATGGTAACCAATGATTTTACAACTGTAGCATCATCCCGCACCCTGTGATGAGAAATGTAATGCTTAATCACATTCAGTCCAACTATGTGCCATACCTGGACCAAGTATCTGGACCTCAGATGGCTTTCCTTCAGTTATACGAGCTTTGGGGACGACCCGAAACCGGTATGTCGAGTCGGGATCGAGGTCAAAGATGTCTGCACTCCGAGCAGAGCCAGGTTTCAGTTGGATGGTGCGATATTCGTTTGAGCTGCCTCTAGTTTGGCTGGCATTATGATTTTCACTGGGAAGGTCGGGTCCTTTCATTTGGATATCAAACCCTTTGGAAAAGCAAAAGCAATTCTGTTTTGTATGATACTAGCATCAAAGTTGACCAGTCATCAGACCAAATAGTGGCACCAGATGTCAAGATATCACTGATCAAAGTTACAGGCCTGTTTGATTAGGAAAAATTGTTATTTTATGTGCATACAAACTGTCAAGAGAAGGAGACATAACAAAAAATGACATTTGCTTCTCACAGTACTTTTGTTCCTAAAATAATTTTTCCCAAAACACAGCGCTGCTCAGTTAGCGGCTTCACACATTCCATAATATTTACACCCCTATCCTCTGAGCACAGTTTCTGTTTTCATCATTGTGTTGACAGTCTTCCCAGAAAAGTTTTGCTGACATGTACAAATTCAAAATAAGAAGGGTGGGTTTGTGTGTGGTGTTGAAAGATTTTCCTGTGAAGAGAAACCAGCCTGGATCTTTCCAGAGCTGCCTTTCCTGATTTAGTTTTTGCTTTACCTGTGACAACAGAGGCAGGCGGGACCTCCCAGGTTAACGTGACGACAGTTCGAGCTTGATTAGGGAACAATCTGAAATCTGAGATCGACGGTCCTGGAGAGAGTGGGATTGGGGGGGGGATTCAAGAGAGGGCAGGGGAGGAGGGTGAGGGTATACCAAGACTGGAGAGCTTTTGTTTCAAGAAAAAGACCAATCTCAGGTATAACTTAACTCTCTGTCTGAAGGTCCATTGTGTCTTTTCACTCTGGCAATGCAACAAAATCCTTGCCGTATTTACAGACAAACACAAATAATCACTGCACTCTACTGTGTGGCAGTGGTGGAAGAAGTAACTTTTTACTATTAAGTAAAAAAAATTCTTAAGATTAAATATCAACAAAACACAACAACAATATCAAGAAAAGCAGTTACAATCAATGTGTTTCAATATTTCAGACAGACATGAAAATAAAAGGAGAAAAGTGTAAGTTGATATCGAAAACGAGAGTACTAACTGTCAAGAAGGGCGGTATTATTTCAGTATCAGCTTAATTAATTTCTTAACTAACTAGTTCAAAGTTTGGTCTACAAAATGTACAGTACAACATTTTAGTTACAAAAAATGATAATTACTGTAACACAAAATAACTGTTGTCAATGAACAAGTCCTTCAAAATGGTATTTAACAGCAGTTGTTTATTAAGTAGTCGGTTTCTCTCACAAACTAAGAACAGCAGTACTTTACCTCGCAGCTGTATTTCCCTTCTCTGGCTGCCCAGGGGGTTTAGGCAGGTGCAGGCGTACTTTTGGAGGAGAAAGCTGCTGACATTGTAATAACGAATCTCAAGCTGTGTGGTGTTGTCACTGATCTGGTAAGCTGACCCACTGTTGACAGCCTCGCTGCCTTTGGACCAGGACACCACAGCCTCAGGCGAGGCCTCACTGACACATTGGATAGTGACCACTATTTTGCCCTCATCTAAGTTAAATGTGGTTCTCACAGCTGGGAGGAAGTCGACTGGACTACCTAGGGCAGATAAGGTTTTTGTGAAGTTTCAATTTTTGAACGACAGTTTGTTGATAATTTACAAACCCTTGACTGAGAATCCACAAAACATCTAAAACTTACTTGCAGTAACATTGCACTGATTCTGTTGAACTGGGTGGACTGCCACGCATGTGATCGTTTCCCTGTTTAAGTTATCTGAGGCGGTGACTGTCAGGTTGAAGTTCCCTGCTCCACTGCTGGTGTTGCTTAGTGCTGGGAAAGACAGCCGGGCCAGTGGGGTTCCACCCCACCACAGACAGTGATACTGCAGGTCAGTGTTCCTATTCACCGACTGTACAGAGCAGACTGGGTTGCCCGACGGCCTCTCTGTTCCAAGAGAAAATTAAAGTCTAGTTATTCATGTCTGGGTGTAGATTTACAGACATTATTTACATAAACATGAAAAAAGTCAGGTGAGAACACTTCATTTATAAATCCTAGGTGCAAAGATGACAGAAGATTTTGTAATCCTACCAATTTACTGAAAACATTGAAACAAATTATTGTAATATGGGGACATTTCCATCACATAAATACACTGGACAGATTAAACTCATGCTTCTCACACACCGTAAACATTTAAAGTCATGTTCTTCTGGCGCTGTTCTTTAGTCTGCCCATTGAGAACCGTGCATGTGTAATTGCCTCCTTGACTGGTCTGTACATTTGTTAGATTTAGGACTCCATCGTGGGAAAGGTTCTCACCACCGAAGACCCACACAGCGGTCGGCTGTGGGAGTCCTTCAGCCCGGCAGAAGAGACTCAGAGAGTCCCCTGATAAATAGAAAGGCTGATCTGGACGGGCCTCAAGTGCGGGCTCATCTGGTCCATCTGTAAAACACCACAAAGATTAGAGAGGAGAGAGGAGAAAATGCCGCTTGTTGCACTGAGGAATAAAGTCAATTAAAGTTATTAATCTTACACAGCACAGTGACATTCATGTCAGTTTCCACAGTGCTGAAGGGGTTCTCCAGTTTCACTGTGTACCGCCCTGTGTCACTTCGCTTTGCTCTGCGGACCACAAGCCTGTTTTGCTCCACCGAGTAGCGTGAGTCCGTTTTTATCTCTTTCTCATTGAAGAACCACATCTGTTGCTCAACATCTCCCTGCGACATGACGTATTGCAGGGTGAAGTCGTCAATTCCCTCTTTGACAGGATCTGGCTGCAGGTGCAGCTCCACATTCTGGATGTTTTCTGTAAAAGAAAAGATGAAGGGATGGTGGAACAGGAGGATGAGGTGCTAAACTCATAATGGTTACCTGTTTTTTAGGGGTTTTTTTTTCCACAAATGCACCAATGTCAATTATTACATTTTCTTGGTGCCTTGAAGAATTCCTGTAGCACAATTTTGCTTGTCATGACCACATTATACAGTGCAGAGGTAACTACGTATCAGCAGCCCCAGAGCAGGGAGGGAGCCTTGGTTCCACACCCTCCACCACCCTGCCGCCCAAAAATATATTTCATGCATTAAATCGTATATACAGTCAAAAATTACAAAAGATTAATAAAGATTACATACTAAACATGTTGCAGCAAAAGTGTTGCTTGACTTGAGGTTGGGTTGCTTTTGTAAACACAGTCATTTGCTTTGGGGACCTTTTTCTCCAACCATTTACTTAATCCAACCTATAGATGCTTCAAGTCTGCACAGTTCAGACAAACAATCTTCAAACTCACAACTCTATTTTAATCTGCTATCACTTTTTAATAGTGAATGCAGTGATATAAACTGTGGAACAAGCAGATACAAAACATGTGATGGCGACAGTGAAGAAAGTTCAGGTTAATACCATATCAATTGGTTTAAACAGCCATTAAATCCTCACCCTACTACAACAGCACATCTCCAAATCAGAGAGCTCAGTCAGGTACTCACCAAAGACTAACAGAGTGAAAGAGGTCACAGCCATACCCAATCCAGACTTGGTCATTTCGATGGTGTAGTTACTGGTGTAGTTACGCGTCACATCTACAAAGGTAAGAGATCCATCTTCCTTCATCCTCAGCACCTGCCTGTAGTTTTGGGCTATGTCTGGGGGAGAACTGGAGTCAATAGTCCATGTGACAACAGGTAACTTTTCCTTAAACCAGGTAACTGCTGGGTCAGGGGCACCACTGAAGGACACAGCCAGAGTCACTGTGCTGCCAGCTACTGCCTTCACCAAAGTAGGAACAACAGGAGAAACCACCAGTTCACAGTGGGCACCTGTGAGCATGAAGTTTAGAGGTTTAGAAAGGAAATATAATTTTTTTTATTTTCTATTGATGCAAAAAATGCTGATGTACAGCAAGGGATAGTCTTATGCTTTAAGTGTGTGTCTGTTCCTTTTAAAATAAGCACAAATAAGTCATCGGGCACGAAAGTGACTCTAACCAAAAGTTTGCTGACTGGCCTTTTCCTTTAAATTGTGCGGGCACAGCATAGAAGCATCACGCTTGAAAACTGAAACCTGTAATTTGGTTTTAACCTTACCTTGAAAAGAAAAGCTGAGTAAAATAACCAAAAAAACTGCGCTTAGTCTCCTAAATTCATCCATCCACGGCATTTCAGTAATACAGGACGACAGCAAAGCTCACAAAATCAAAAAAACACCCTCTAACAAAATAAAGTCCGCTGATTTTTCAGTTATATTTCCAGCACCTAAAACCGCAGACGAGGAAACGTCCTTGTGGTCTTGTACAACAGTGACTGTGCCACCTGTGTCTCCTCCTGTACGCCCTCGAGCTGGAGCTGACAGCAGCGCGCGTGAATAGCTCACCTGTGCTGAGTCAAAGCCTTGATTGTGCACGTGAGGCCACGCCCCTAATCTGATTACACATAACAGTACCTACTTTATGTGTTTTGTTAACAAGCCAATGTTGCTCCAGTTGACAGTGTGTCACGTTAAATGTCTGTGGTGATTGAATGTTTTGATAATGCTTTATCTTGATGGTTCGTTATCGCCTAATCATTTTCTAGAAAGAGCCATGAAACGTGGTGCTAATTACAGGAAAAATAGAGACAAAGTTCTGAGAGTTTCAATGTAGTTAGTTCAATGAGTTGTGTTATCACTGACTTCCAGATACATTTCCATGATGGAAATTGCTCCATTTAAACACCAAGCTAACTTCTATTTCACTGTACCATTTTTCCAAATTACTGTTTTATGTCATAAATTAAATCAAACTGGGAGGAGGGTGTTGCTTCGATCTGAATGACCAGATAACCAATCAACTTTCTGAAACAAGAATTACTGGAATAATCATGTATTGGATTTGAATTATATTGAATTATTTCACATTTTCACACGTAAACCACAGTTTGTTACCCATTCGTAGGTGTTGACAATGCTACTACATTGGTAATTACAGTGTGGTAAAGTTGAGTGTTCAAAGTAATGATTTTTGTGGACAATAAACCGTGATTTTGAGTGCCAATCATCATTATTCTCTCATTTACAGAAACACCAGCATCTATCCAGGGGATCTGGAGTGTGTGCTGTATTATACATGTTCTTTTTTGCAGACTTTATGTACCTATGGTGGATTTTTATTCAAACACAAACACTGAGTTCAAGGAAAAAGAAATGCCAAACAAATAGTCACAGGTGTAGCATACTTAGATATGAAAAAGACTGGCTATTTTATTGTCAAGATAATGTTCTGTACAATTAACAGAGAACTGAGGCGCTTATGGTAAAATTCTGATTTATATGGTCACCTTCCCTTGTTCACACTGAGAGACACCGTCTGGGCAGAGGACTGTATTACACACATTACCAGCAGACAAGATGCTAACCTTGGAGGACAGAATCTCTCAACATGTTTGGGTCCATATTTACATATATCATTTACAAAAAACTGCACCTCCTTACATGTGAGACTACAGATATACAAGATTAAACAGCTGAGTCAAGTGTTTGGTTGGTGAAATGCATCGTACTGGTGGTGTTAGCGTACAGTGCAATACAAACAGCAGCATGAGTGAAAGGAGGTTTCTGGGTTTAAAATATTGCATAATAGCTACGTGTCTAATGTTGTATCAGTAGCCTATGACAGGATGCACATAAAAGACATGATCCTTTTGGAGTTGTCTGGGTCTGCTGCAGGACGGTGTTTCTCAGTATTCCTCCTCTCCTGTCAGTACCTCCCTGCATATCCTCAGGAGTCACAGTCTTAAACAGAGGGATTAGGCCGATACATGAGCTAGTCCTCTGGGTGCGCTTATGTAATGTGGTCCAGTTGTTCATTTAAGAGTCCTGCAGGGAGAACAGAGAATGTAGATATGTAATTCAAGACAAGTTGCAATTAAAATCTTTAATTAGTTTTGCTTCCGTCACCACAAAACACATAATACTCTTTGTCAGAGCAATTAATTAGTTTTATACAATGAAGAGATGGTGATATGAAAAGGATATTAATATTCCAAGCAAACAATTCTATCATTCATCACAAGAGGTAACTTTCCTGCATACACATGCTCAAAATGTATCAAGTCATAATCAAGAGGTAGGTTTATCAAGAATAATAAATTTCTGGTATACAGTGTTTCCGCTGCCCTGTTTCCTAGAAAGTCTGAAAATAAAAGTTGGCCCATTTCCCAGACAAAAATATATAAATATTATGAATACTTCATGTTATGATATTTAAAAAGGATTTTTGGCTCCCAAATTATTCCAAGTAATGGAGTTCATAGGATAGGTTGTTACTAGAGATCCCACAGAAGAAGCTGAAATACTGAGCCAATATATCATCTAACAACATCTAACAATTAATTGGTTACTCAATCGATGGAAAATTAATCTGTAAACATATTGATAACTGGAGCAGCCCATGACTCAGAGGTTAAGACGCTGACCATGAACCCCCTCAACTGCTCCACTTTTGAGTCTGACTGGAAACCTTTATTGCATCTTTCACTCTCATTTCCTGTTATCTCTCTGCTGGCATTATCTAATACAGGCCTAGTAAAAGCTACAAAAAAAATATTTTGATAATAACCGTCAGTCAATCCCTAGCCAAAAACACCAGATATGCTCTGGTTCCAGCATCTGTGATTTGAAGATTTCCTGCTTTTTTCCTGTTTTAAGTCACATTAACTGAATATCTTTGAGTTTGGGGCTGTTGGCTGAACAAAACAAGACATCTAAAGCTATCACCTTGAGCTCTGAAAACTTGTGATGGACATTTTCCCTGACTTATAGACTAAACTATGTAATCAGAAAACAATCAACAGATTAGTGGTTAAATAAATGATTGTCAATTGTAGCCCTAGCTGAAATAATCCTTACAAATCATTACAAATTGTTTAACTAATATACATATTTCAGTAAGGGTAGTTCATAAAAATCCAGTTTGTTTACAGTGATACTCACCCTTCTGCTCAGTTCTGTGCTCCCCTAATGCCTCTATATCCTCCCTGTCTCCTTCAGTTTGCCCACCAGGTCATCCACTGTCTCCACCTTCATCCCGGCCTGCCTCTGTGGGGGCTCGTCCACTCTCAACACCTCCAACCGTGATGTGAGGTCCACGCCCAAGTCTGCAGGCTTCACGTTAGCTATCTTCTTCTTCTTGGCTTTCTGAAAGGAAACACAGGAGAAGGGTAATGTAAAAAGTCTGTTATACTTAAAAATATCTTAACTGTGTTGTTGAAGCACTTTGTTTTAAAAAAAAGTACTTGTTATTTCAACAACTTGGAATGTAGTTAAAGCTACGCAAATCCAATTGATTTTCATGCCTTTTTCTTATATCTTGTTTCTGACCACAATCCCCTGCAACCTACCATGATATTAGGCAGAGTGGCATATCTGGGGGTGTTGAGTCGAAGGTCTGCGGTCACCACCGCTGGCGTGTTGATCTTAATAGTCTCCAGGCCACCGTCAATTTCTCTCACGACTTTGACCTTGTCGCCTTCCAATGACACCTCTGATGCAAAAGTGCCCTGAATATAAAGATACAGCACAGATTCAGAAAACTGGGCACTCAAATAGTAAGAACTAATGTTAAATAACTGTTAAAACTGTCCAGCTGGAAAACAGGGAACATTTTCTTACATCATTTCTAACCTTGTGATGTAAAGAACAAACAAAACTGGTGTGTGTTTACTTGAGATCATGAGGCAGTTGTCGTTGTGTCCCATCTGCTGGCTAGCCTGTGTAACTACAACTTAAATTGTGGATAATCCAGAATAAATGTGTCTTGAAAATATACTGCTGACAATAAAATGCAACACTAGTGATAATATGCAAGAAAGACATAAATAAAAAAACAGAACAGACAGAGCAGTTAAAATGTCTGGATTTACACTATAACCTGTGCATCAGGTTCCTCAACCTGTAGACTGTGACATAACATGTTAAAAGGCTCCATCTATTGGTCAGCCAGTGGAACTTCACTCAAGCTGTCCAAGTAGCCTTTAACCTGCTTTGCTGATCTGTGCAGGTTCATTGTAGCTCTTACTGACTCAAACTTGTCTCCACTGACCTTGATAAGGCAGTCTGGACAGGGGCAGAGCATGATATGCCACACATATGACGCTTGTAAAGACCAAAAGAAAAAGCAGCTACTGACGTGATCTTACTTAAAAGCATTATTTTAGTCCAAGTCAGATCACTTTTGGGCTTATGTTTTGGGACAGGTAGACTAAGTCCTATTTAGAATGACTCATTCAAAGACTGCGTTAAAGTTAGAACTCACCTGAGGCCAGTCCAGTAAGGCTGCTGTCATCTGGCCAGTCTGATTGCAGTCATCATCGATGGCCTAGGAAGGCAACACAAGTTGTTAAATGAAGGTAACAGCAGCGCAAGACCTGAGTGATCCTCAAGAGTGCAAGAGCAGAAAGTGTGATGTGATTTTAAATGAGGATGTGAAATTAATTCTGATCTTTAACCTGTTTGCCAAGGATGATGAGTTGTGCGTCCTCCTTCTTGGCCAGAGCAGCCAGGATCTTGGAGACCTGCAGGGGTCCCAAGGTTTCATAGTCTTTCCCAGCCACTTCCACATGAATGCCACGGTCTGCCCCCATGGCAAGAGCAGTGCGGATGGTCTCCTGAGTGAGGGGGGAAATAAGTGTTAAAGAACTTGTCTTAGGGGGGAAAATTTAAATAATTGGATGGTGCTGCTGCCTAGGTACAACTTGTTGCCAAACCCAAAAGGACTAGAACACATTGTGTTAAGGCCTAAAATTCACATGTATCTCAATATCAGTAACTGTAACAATAACGGCTTTGTCAGTGGTATAAAATTTCCTTTCTCATGTTGTCTTGCCTCTGAAATTTGCCCTGATAAATTACAGTACGACTAATCAATAACATTCTAGACATAGAACCCAGGTTATGTCACTGGTTCCTGTACTTATTCTCAATTTATATACATGGGATTCAAATATAACTAATAATAACAATAAATACAATGTAGTGTAAGTATTACAGTATATAATGATAACATAAGTATATAATCAAATCTGCAACACAAGCAAATGACACATTAAATAAGAAAAATAATTTTTATCCAGATGCACTGCGTGACAATGCATGATGGTATGATACAAATATTACTCTACAGTTGTTTATATACATAGAATTTATCTTTTAATGAGTATTTGCAACATTATATCAGTACTTAATTATAGCACAATTCTACTAGAAACAACCCCTCCAAAACTATGCAATCTGGCACACCATACTACATTTCCCCAGGATACTGGTTAACAAGGCAGGGGTGCAGAGTCTGGCCCCATCACACCCACCTGTGCTTGCTGTGGCCCACAGCTGACAGCCACAACCTCCTTAATAAGCTTCTTCTCCTTCAGCTTGACCGCCTCCTCTACAGCGATCTCACAGAAGGGGTTCATTGAGTGCTTAACACCATCCGTCACCACACCAGTGTTGTCTGGCTTCACACGAATCTGTGGAGGAGCGAGACGACAGGACAGATTCACTATGGGGGTGCCAGATGATAAACAATCCAGACAGCTTGGATTCTAGGGCAAACTGTCAAGACACAATGAGAGCCTCACACAGAAAGTGAGCCACCACAGTACGAAAGTGAAAAGGCAAGACATCTTGTGATGCATGTTTAAACAGTTGCTGGCAAAATATGTCTTTTCATTTTTGGAGTAGGTGTCATTGCCTCTTTTGTAATCTCCATGTAATCCATGTAATCTGGATCTACGTCGGGTGTTAAGAACCATACAACTGTGTTATACTCTATATAGCCAGACATATGACAACCAAACAACATGTTTGGGTGTTGGCACAGAAGTGCTACTACAACAGCCTCCACTTTTTTCCAACAAGATTTAAGAACCTTGCCACAGGGGTTTGATCCCACTCAGTCACAAGAGTACTCATGCAGTCTGGTGCTGGCTTGGGCAGTAAGGCCTGGCTCACAGCTCACGTTCCAATTTGACCTGGCTTTATGCTTGGGGATACTGTCAGGCTGAAACAATGAATGGTCTTCACCCACACTGTTGCCTCATCTCTGCTTTCATTATATGCTGTGACTTTAAGATTTCCCTGAAACAGAACAAACAAACAGCCACAAACTAATCATGCACGTAAGTATATAAACAGAGGTGTCCATATACTTCTGGCCAAATAGTGTACCTGCACCATGGGACTGTTCATATACAAAATACTCAGAATTTAAAAGATTTATTCTTGCAGTAACTGATCCACATCGCCGTATGACGCATAATGCTAAGACTATAAATAATCTTCAACATAAATTACCTAATATAGCAAATGACACAATCTGATATAGCATAAAACATAACAAGCAAAAACAAAAATTTGCCAAATCTCAAAAAAATTTAAAAGGTATTTTTCTTGACTCATTATATTTTGATCTTCTGTCTGATAGATGTGTCAGTATTGAGCACTGACACTGTAGAGATCCTGCTGAGGGCAGCTGAAGCAGGAGTGTTCTTGCTGTTACATGTAACAGCTGCAAGCAGGTATTGATTATGGTATTGTGCTTCAACTGTAAGGGACATAAAGGGGAAAGGAGCACCTTGAGATTACATTAACTGTGCGACTGCGCCGCACAACATGTCTTACAGACTAATTTAAGACAGGAAAGAGCCTCAAAGCTGATTCTAAGAAGGACACATCAATGGCTCAGTCCAACATTGTTGCCCAACTTGAAAACATCAGCACTAACAGTATGAAGTCATGCGCTGCTTACTATAATTTTAATTATTCATCATGCTGCGACTTGAAAATGAGTTTAGCTGCAGATTGACGGGTTATTTGTCAAATATGTGAACTACTGAGTGGTGTGTTAGCTCTTGTGCCACAGCCAGCTGGCGTTAGCACGCTGTTAGCTAGCAGAACACAGAAAGTCAAGTGAGTGAGCACAGGTAAATATATATATATATATCGTAAATAAACTAGTCGAAACAGTAGAAGCATACCTTAACTGCGTAGTCAATGACACGCTTAACTCCAACGAGAACACGGCCAGACATTGTGGATGAAACGTTGAAGTATGCTGTAAAGGAAAGCTAACGTAACACTGTCACCGCAATGAACCTTCACCCAAGGAGGAGAGGTCGGAATTATTTTAGGGTGATTCCAGGGGAGGTTGCTAAGGGGACCGCCTACCATTCTAGCCAATGAGGAGCTACTTAAAAAGCACGCTCTCTATTCTGAGTGGCCGAGACGCTGTTAAAGGCGTTGTTAAATTCAACACAAGTCCGTTGATACCCCTGTTTCAGTCGGAGAGCAAATGACAGCTAAAACTTGTTTAGGATATTTGATAGACAGCCTTTAATCCCGTTTAGTGCACGATATCGATGTCCTAATTGCCTATACTGTTCTAAAACTAAAAAATTACAATACATTTACCTGTGAATAATATGGTGCTTCGCGCATCTGTGTCGTAAACAAAACCCAGAGAAGAAACGTTCCGCTTTATTTGGGGTAAAGTTCACGTCAAATGGTATACACAGTTGACAGTTAATACACCGAGGTAAAATGAATGCAGTCTAGTACAACAGTCCTGTAACAAATCCTGCGTTCATGAAGGCTATAATGTTCTGATTTTATTGTCAGAGGGGTACAAAGGGGGTGGCAAAATAATAGAAACAGTTGTCCATGTGATGCAATAAATCAGCACCACAAACTGCAGCCTCCAAAATGAAGAAAACCACCATAAAGTTGAACCAGCACCTCTTTAAAGGTTTCAATACACCTGCACACTATAGCCTTCATGGAAGCAGGATTTATTGCCGGATTGTTGTAGACTGCATTAGTTTTGGTGCACCTAGTAAACTACAAATGAAGTCTAATGAGGGTCAAGTCACTTGACCTTTAAATGATGAATGGCAAGTTACACTTAAGCATGACTTGAAGACCTTAGTGACAGTTTGTAATGTTTTTAGTATTCATCTTTTAATTATGTCTCTTGCCATTGTTCCATTTTTCTTTATCTATGCATACACTGTTGCCCCTTCTTGTTTTGTAAATCATTCATGAAGTGAGAGAGAAGAGAAGAAATTAATGTTTATGCTATTTTGCTCATGTATGTATTCAAGGCAACCCCTCACACTTTATTTCCACTGATAACATTTCAAATTAGGGGGAGAGTACAATGTTAATCTCAAATAACAGTAATGTCTCATTTAATGCTTGGACATAATAAAAAATATACTGGGTACACCCTCAGGTTGTATATAGCAATAACAAAATTACAAACGTTTACAAAGGAATAACAATCACAAATAAAATTGATGGTATAATAACTTTATTTATTGAGCACCTTTCAAAACACAGTTACAAAGTGCAGAAACAACTCCATCGGTTGAGAAAAAGCTATAAGATAAAAATTAATTTTAAGAAGAGATTGAGAAGAGGATACTGACATGAATTGAAATGAAAATCAAAGTAACCAGAAGAGAGATCTAAACATTCAAATGAGCTTTAGATTTGTAGAGAGAGATATTTTGCAAGTTAACTACATTCTTTGTTCTCCGAGGATCAATAATAACAGTGTTATAGTATCATGAAGGTTACAGTGCTTGTTCAATCCTGAGCCCGACCAGTAAGCCACCTAATGCGTTTCAAATTACAGATACTTTAAAGATGCTTTAATCACATTTATGTTATTCCCGGATTCATTTTTTTGTTTTTAATCTTTGGTGACCTGTTGTAATTGGTTTTGTCCTTTTCACTGTCACAGTTGACCAACATTGCACATATGACCTTGGCTGGAAATGTGTATCACGGTTTCATGGTCACAGTGTGGGAGAATCAGTTGTTTTGAACGTGACGGCCGTGGTCAACGGTGAGCTGCAAATCCTGCCGCGCGCCAGCTGATCCGAGCGCAGTCACCTCGGATCACCCGACGCGGCGGCAGCGGCCTCCATTTTAACTCCGACACCGAGCCATACCTCACGTGTCCTGGGCTGTCTCTCTCACATGACCCGAGTGTTTGTTCCCGTGATCAGCACTTCCATCTCCGTCTGTGACACCGAATATCACTTTTTATTGTAACCCTGATGGATATGCTCGAACAGAGTCTGGACACCGCAAGGTAACCGAGAGTCGGTCAAAATGGCTAACTGAGCCAAGCTAGCGACAACATGCTATTTTCGGATAGCTAGTTTACGACGCTAACCAAGGCCTGACCTAAAAACTGTTGTCAAAACGATTTCAGTGTAAAGATTGTACTTAAGTTAGCAAGAGAAGTGGAAGACTTTGCTAACGAGATACCGGACTAGTTGTATCCTAGAGGACTAGTGTTCAGTTGTGAAAAACATGATCATAATTGGCTCATAACAGTTCATCAGCTAAGTTAGCTCCAGCTAGCTATTAAAACAAACAACAGAGTTGTCAGCCACTGCAGGTAACCTGAGGACAGTAGCAATGTTGTGTTTTAGTTTGCGATTGTGCCGTTGGTTGACTTGCTTCTTGTACAAGTATGCCATCATCAAAGGCAAAGTTTAGGGTCAGTAATTTATTTTATTTTATCTAGAACACTCAATACGGTTAGGTGGTTTCGTTGTGTTTTTTAAACTACTTATCCCGGTGTTTGGTTTGCAGCCAAGAAAAGCAAGAAGAAGAAGTTGTTCAGGCATCTGAAGGTATGTACCAAGCTGCCAACATCTGGTATTTTGACAGCAGCGATGTGTTAATATTGTTTAATAGCCAAAAGCATATAACGGTTGGTTACTACACAACTATAACCTGCATTATGTGTAAACATGCAAACGGTAATATTGTTTTCTGCAGCCGATCACAGGGCTTGGTAACTGTCTGTTAGTTTTTCTTCTTTTCCATTCTCACGACTGGCTTTTCTGTCTTCTTTCCTCCCTGAGACGGAACAGGAGAAGAGCAGACAGCTGTGACAATAGCCAGTGTTCAGCAGGCTGCAGCATTTGGTGACCATAATATACAATATCAGTTTCGCACTGAGGGTGGACAGGTAAGTAACTAATGGATGAAGTACTATTACTAGTGACTAGACTATTAATGCCCTTAATGACATATGGAGTTAGAGTTTTAGGGTATAATTGCATCTGTGCAGTGCTCATAACACAAAACAGTTCACTCCAGAATTACTTTAGATGTCAGGTTGACTAAATGTCCAAGGGGTGTTTGTGCAGAGACATAATTAGCTACTGTCTGAGCGTCACATTATAAATTGATAAATGTGGCTGAAAGGATTTGGTTGGGTGCATAGTGCGACACGACATTTAACGACATTTAACAACATTTCGTGCCTCCTGTATGAATTCATTATTTAAAGTACTCATTGTGATTTAGGCTTTGTCAGACTGAGTGTTTCGGTTTAAACACTGTCACCTCACAATAAGAAAAAGCTGAGCTCCTCTCACTAATGGTCTTGTCTGTGGAAGGTTGCGTTTTCTTGTTACGCTGTCATGTTTTCTCTGGATACGTTGGCCCCCCCCTCCAAAGTCAGGAAAATAGCAAGCCTTAAATTGCCTGAAGGTATGAATGTATGCTTTTCTTTTTCTAGTCCCATGATTGACTGGTGACGTTTGACACGAGCGTCTCCTTGCTGTCCGCTAATGTGGTATTCACTCCAGCGGTGGGCAGTGATGGACAATGGGACCATGATGCAAATAAATAAACTGTCAAAAGTAGTGTGACATTCAGATTGGTTTATCCTTACATGGATGATTACACTGGAGGGAATTAAGTCAGTGATCCATGTGGCTCAATTGGCGTAAACAGTGCTAGTGTGAGCGATCATGTGATTCCAGTCTGGTCTAGGATTGGCATGGGGCTGCTGTCACATGTCAGTCAGGAGGAGAGTCACATGATACTGATTCTTGGAACAAACAAGCTCGTTTTCTCGACTTGTTTTTAAAATTGAATCAGGCACATTCTGATGCATAAGCATATTGTGTGGAATGGTGAGAGCAATACGCTGCTGAGATTAGGACTATAGCGTCAGATACTCTGTCTATAGTGGCTTGGCTTAACTAAGGCAGTAGATATGATAAACAAATCTACAAGTCAGGTGAGGTTGTTTTGATTTGTGCATGGCACACCTGCCATAGGGACTGTAGAAAATGACATAAAACAACAGCTGGTTGCTTTGTTTGTTTTTCCTCCTACTTTCTGTTTTACCTGTGTCTTATTCCACCCTGCAGGTGACGTATCGTGTTGTTCAGGTGACTGACCAGCACCTTGAGGGGAGAGATGATGGGGGTGGAGCAGTGAGCGTCGTCTCAACAGCTGCCTTCACTGGGGCTCCTCAGGCTGTTGCTCAGGTACCTCAATCTCCCACTTTTATCGATAGAAGAGATCACCCAGGTTATATGGACTGTTTTTAAAGGCTAACCATATTCCTTACCCGTGTCTTAAATGACGAGAGTTTTTCCTGCAAACAAGTATAGTCTCTACAGTAGAGTCTGGTGTCACTTATGCCACACAACTCCAGAGTTTTCCACTCTACTTAAAAATATGTGGAAGAAGTGACATCCACTTTTTCTTGTTTTGATTAAAATTGCAACTGTAATTCATTTCTTTGAGCTTGTCAGACTAGCAAAGTGGTATAAAAAGTGAAGCATGTGCCTGCATCTGCCCAGAGCAGAGTGACCCACAGAGACTAAAAAGTTATTTTTAAGTAAACTGCAGTGGTAAAATTCATTGCACAAAAGTTAAAATCTGATTCAGAACATGTTTATAGTCAAAAACATGCAGTTTTCCTTGGAAGAACAGAATGAATTTGTTTTCATTTGTAGTATACGGATGGCTTTACCGACCTTGCTGTTATCTCTGCTAACAAGATCACTGTTACTTCTTTATCCCCCCTTTATCCCAGCTGTCAAACCGTGCTGTGTCTTGCTTGGGGGTCTAAAGGGGATACCGGTATTGAGTCTGACAGAGACTGAGGTGTGCGTTTACCTGCTGTGACTGCTCCATTTCTACTTGTTCAAACTCTCCTCTGACTCTCTCTTATCTGTCACAGGCTGTGATCCAAAACCCTTTCAGTAATGGAGGAAGCCCAGCAGGAGAGGCGGTGGGAGGGGAGACGCGCTTTGCTTACTTCCCCGCAACTGCGGTGAGCGATGGGACTGTGTCTGTGCAGGCCGCCGCAGACCCCACACTCACACAGGCAGGGGGTGAGTCAGTTCTCACACTTAATTTAGGTTGAGGCTCACCACAGTGCTACAGGGCTAATTTAGCCATTATTTTCAGTGACAAACTGAACAACAACCTCTTTTTCAGTAGTTGTAAATGAGCCATGATCCCCACAGCTCTGTCTGATGTGAAAGAAAGAAGGACCGTACAAAGCGCTGTAGATTGTAAATTATGTTGCTCTTTTTGCAGAATACTGTGATTGAAATATGATTTGTGATACAGGTGGACACAGAATGTCCCCCCGGCAGTCAGCATTTTTGAAAAATGTTTTTTGAAGGGTATTTAGATGCTGCTTATTAAAGTTCTGAATAATTAAAGATTTTCTGTCGTATATGCTCGGCAGCATATTTTGTTCAATATCAGATTCCTTGCTCAGTAATATGTCAAATATTTTCTCCGTGATTAAAATATGCTTCCTCTAACAGTTTGTAAATGACACAAGTCAAATGTTGTCTGAAGAGAAATTAGTTAAGCTGATCATATTTACTGTTTGCTTCATGTCACATGTCCACCCACTCTGCTTCTCTTCCTCTTTACTGCCATATGTTGTCGTCTGGCTGTACTAACTGCCTTAGCAATTTTATGGTGGTGATCCAGAAGAGGCCGGTCAGGATATCATTGGCTGAAGGTTGCTGTCCTCTGCTTTCCACAAGGGTGGTCAGGGCTCGGTTGACCTGGAGAAAAAGATGTAGCCTTTTGGCTCTGTCACACACAACCAGCATCTGCTTGTTCTGTATTATTCAGCCAGCAGACACACTGTTGCAGATGGCTGGCAGTTGAATGTCAGTATTTTCTGATGGTTTTAGAGGAGGTGAATACTGCAGGTCTCTCCAGGTTTTATGAGGGAAAGTGTGGTGCCTGGACAGGGGTTATGGAAGGAACTTGTAATTCATCACCCAGTGTTTCTGCTGCCATCTGTGCATTCTGCTGCCCAGACAGGAGGTCTGAAAACATACGAAAGGGTGATCCAACAAAATAATAACATATGAGATATACAGAGAATAAAGCAGAGCTGAGCACAAAACAAACTATAGCTGATAATAACCAGCAAACATTTTTTCTTATGTCTTTGTGGCAGTAATGTTATGCAAATTCCACAAATCCATGTAACAATACATGGCATTATAGCATTTATTAATAATAAACCATACACCCTGTCTGTTAGTTATCAAGCTCATATTTACCTTGTATGAATTTTAGTGAGATGAACTAGACTTGTGAACAAACAACATCTTTCCCAGCTAAACATTAGTCATACTCCAGAAAAGATCAGTGTACAGGCACGAACATGGGTCATACAAGGTCATTGTGTTTCCCCGAATCGTTAGGTTCCTCTTCAGAAAGATTTTTTTAATGTATTCCATCTGTAACCGATTACTGACTTAGCTTGTCAGGCTAACACAGCACATCCACACACCCTGCCTGTCTCTCCAGCTGAGCGTTGTGTGTCTCATCACATGACACATGCTCACAGAAGTCTGACACCCTTAAGGCCATATCAGACTCACCTCTATTATAACTTGTATGATACACTTGTAGTGCAGCAGAAAACCACAAAAACAGCTAGGCTTTGGTTGTGTTTTGATGCTTTAAAAGTGACACAAGATTGGAGCAAAAGTGTTAAGGCCATTTTGTTTTATAGTGTTCATTTTTATTATGGGTGTTGTGAGTGGCTGCCTGGTGATACCACAGAACGGGAAGAAGACCATAAGGTTTCTTTGCTCTGGGTAACAGTCAAAGCCAGGGCCTTTGAGGAGGAAGTGGGCTGCTGTGTTTCTCTTCTGTGAGCCTTGGGCAGTTTAAGCAGACATGACATACTGGCTGAGGAGTGCACTGTAGGGTGTAGGTGGAGAGTGCTTTACAAGCTGCCATCTCCTATGTGGTAAGGGATAGTGGAGGATAGTGCACGGGGCTCTGGCAATGAACTACATTCTGGTGAGACTGGACCCTTGGGTGGGAAGTGCTTGACCTTTGTATTTTAATTTATAGCATTTTGGACCAAAAAATACCCAGTTTTTAAAAAAGGCACAATTAGACAAGAGGTCAAGAGCAAAGAACAAAATGGAGGCTGTTTGAACCACAAATTGAATTTCAATGATATATTTTAATCTGATTTTTGGCATTAAAATAAACACAGAGAAAATTCCTTGAGTCCCTTTTGGGGAAAAAAGGAAGTTACATGTCCTATTATTTAATGTCACGGGAAGATTTTGTGTGAATGGACCCTCATTTTTGGGCTGATGTATTCTGTCCTTAAAATAGAAGTAAATTATGTTGCTGAATATTTTTTGTTTGGCCAGTCCAGGTTGGCCATCTGGCTGACCCGCAGGAGCAAGATGAAATGTTTGTGCCCCACAGGCTGAAACTGACTGTCTGCATCTCTTAGTGTTGAGTATGTGCATTTTTCTCTCAGGGGTGATGTTTTAGGTTTTGTTTTGGAGTCTTGACTGTTATTCCGTCTACATGCTGATTGCACAGGAGATGATTTCCAGCACTGTGAATGTTGTTTTGTGTTTGCCCATGTGGATTTTCTTTTTGATAGAGCAAACACACTTTTGTTTGATGTGAGATGTCTTATTAGGGCAACAAGAGTCAGTCTTTCATGCCATGAAGCCCCTCTGTCTTTTTCCTCGCTAACCACTGACTCCCATTCCTTTGACAGCCACAGGTCAGTTTTACGTGATGATGACCCCACCTGATGTAATTCAGGCAGGCACGCCACGAACCATCGCCCCACGCACACAGCCCTACCCCACGTAAGTATCAGCTCTTCAAGGCTTTGACCAATTATTGCAACAAGTTTGTAAGAGTTTGGCAGTGTGGCTTCTTTCAGTTCAAGAAACCTCACCCGTTAGAGTCTGAGATGCACAACATTTAAATGAACAACAACACATATTTAGTGAACAAATCTCACAGAATTCATACAAATCTAAATGCTAATGCAGGAGGAGGCTGGGGAAGAGGAGAAAGTTAAATTGCTGTGACATGGGTAGGAATGTAATTTTTAGCACTGAGTTATGTAGCGAGACAGAGCATGCAAAACAGTTTAGATGGACCATCTAGTTGTTTGGGCCATATGGGTATTGACTATAGATTAATTTCTATGCCTATTCCAACTACAGTGAGGCTGAATTTATGTAACATGAAGTGCCACTGTAGGTGTTGTTCTTGTTGTTTTTCAGACTGTTTCTCCCCAGGGATTCTTCCTCGTCTCTCTCCTGAGTTTGCTGTGAGGGTTGATTATTTTTTTTTTATTTTTATTTTTTTTTTAATATCATTCTGTATCAAGGATCTTCATTTTAGCACACCCTGGTTGGCCTGTTTTCCCCTTCTCCTCCAAAATCTTCTTATGTTGTTTATCTCTAAAACTCACAACATGCATCATTATAATCACACATCAAAAAGGAATCCATCTCAGGCTCTCTCCAACTGTTAGCCACACGCTGGTGATTGCAGTTATTAAGATAATCAGCAGGCTCACCTGAGCAAAGACAAACTGAGTTGTCATTTTAATTGCACAATACCAGCCTGGTTCTGACCTACTACGGATACTTATTCAGATAAGGAATTCCAGCATGGTTCATTTTATTTTTGTACCAGTTTAGTTTTGTACCAAAAACATACTGGCAGACAAGTCACACTGCTAAGAGATGCAAGATTCGGAAATGTCGTTTCACTGTGGTTATTCCTCTTTTGGTAAAAGCCAAGGCCCGGCCATTTGCTCGTTTGGTCACTCAAAATGAACACATGACCCATTATCAAATTGAGTTAGCACTAACCTAAGTGGATATTCCTCCATTTTCTACCAGACTTACACTTAACCTTTAACTTGTGAAACTGTAGGGAGCATATAAACTTAAATTTACCTCCTCATTATGGTAATTATTTGCAGAAAGCGGGAGCAGGAGACACATCACACCAGTCTCTGCCTTTCATTTATTGTTTGTCAGTTCAGTATGTGATTTGACAACAAGGATATTCACTGCTTCTGTGCTTCTGTGATTTTCAAGAACTTCAGATTTCTCAAAGATTTAAGCTCCTTTGTTGTGGGCAGCATTATGGGAAGTTCTAGATCCGCCTTAAAATTGGCAGCAGCTCTGCTGTTTTTGATGTTGCTTGATGTTCACAGTGTACAACAGACTGCTTTCCAGTCAAGAGTAAAGAACAAGCCGTGTTGCAGTGTATGTCTGTGTTGCTTGAAGTAGAGAGTGAATTGTTTTTTCATCTTTCAGAATGCCTGACTACAATATGTTTGTTTCTATTTATTTCCTCTTACATGAATAATTTATGATTTTGACACAAGCCTCTTGAGTTCTATTTAAGTGTAAACTAATGAACAGTGACATTATCGTTGACATGTGAGTAAAATGAATGAAAACTTCCCACCCTATCTGCTGTTCGCAGAGATGAAAACGAGCTGCTGCAACATGAAGGTTTAAACTGGTGAGGACAGTTTCCACATTTCTCCCACACTCCTTTTTACAGCAAATGAACTAATCAAATTAGATCACAAGAAGAGAGAAGAAGCACACAAACCTCTGCCCACCTCTCCCCTCCCTTTCCCACAAGTCCCCGGTGATTCTCCGTGCTCTTGATGTGTGGAGACAGATGTAGCTTTTGTTCAGTGCTGACCCCGATCCATTGTTGTTAGTTGTGCTTGTGGCAAACGTCTTTTTCCATTAGGACTTAGAAATTAGGTCATTGTTCTCCATCTGGAAACAAATGGCTCGCTCCACACTTTTATTTTTGTATGATTTTCAAAGTGTCCTCTCTTTTTTGAGCTTTGTACTCATTTAGTCCAGTTTGGAATAATTTAGTGGGTTAACTATTCGGACAGTATTTGAGGTTTGTAAAACATGTATGTTGTGTTGATATGACAGGAATGTTGGGACAAATCAAGCCTATGAAAATTATGTATATGTTAATTTCAACATATCTCCTATGTATAGTTGTTACATAAGCAGTTAATGGTCACTAAGGCTCATCTTTGTTCATATATCCAGTGAGAGAATTACAAGCCCAAGCTGCAGCCCTTTGTATCTCAACATACACTTTACTGGCTCATTGTCCAGGCCCTGGCTTGGTGTAATACTGTAGCCTAATAATAGGGGAGGGCAGAGGGAGTGAAAATTGCATTTCTCTTTCAAAGATCAATATAGGACTGTACAAACTTACTCCACTAATACGTCCATGCTTCAAATGATATGGATAAAGTGCTTCAACAGTGGGATTGTGCTCAACTAATTTTTTTGGATTTCTTTGGCAGTAACTCTGAGGAGCACTTATTTGAGGTGTGCCTCTATAAGCTGTGAAAGTAGGAAAAAAAATGATGTTCCTCTAGGCCTGTACATTTAGTTATTCATACAGTCATCTACATTTTTTTATATTCTGCCTAAGAGTACTGTTGGGCTGAATCCATTATACAGCTGAAATCCCATTAAGATGTCTTGAGATACAAGAGAGACTGCAGTTTGGCTTGACTGACTATCTCAAACGAAGATATCAGCAGTCGAGTTGTGTTGATGGGTCACAAATTCACTACTGTAGAATAAAGATGTGTCGTAGAGGGACAGATGAGAAGCAAGAATAACCTTACAGGATGTTTATTAACTTCATGCAATGAGTAAGCAGAAATGCATCCAGTAAACAATAGATGCACCAATTTCCTTTGCCATTCTTATCTCAGAACAAGATTTCCTTTAGCAAAGAAATTAGTTTTCTGCACCGTTTCTGTTCTTTTGCATGGTTGAGCATGGTTGGTGAGTTACGTATTGTCGGTGTGAGACAGAACCATGGTAATGATATTCAGTGGGCCACGTATATGATTATATGCGACTGTGTTACTGGTCTATTCATGCCGTGGTGGGTGGCTGGATAAGTCTCCCTGTCACGTCTGAGGAACTTAATTAACAGAATACCTGAGGGAAGACACAGAGACAAGAGACAGTTGTGTCATTAGCCGTACGCCCAGACTCCAATAGACAGCATCTGGTTTTCTACAGTGCTGTAATTTTACAGCATAATAAAGCAATGCGCTCCCTCCGGGCCACACCTGGGACGAGGACAGCCAGCAAGCATAAGAGGGTTAGATGGGTCTCAGTATTCCAGTCAAAGCAGCCCAGCTCCAGGCCATCAGGGGTGCCAGGAGTGAATATGCAGCCTCATATGGCTCTGCATCTTTCACTATTTCTACCAAAGGCACTACACAACTTCAGAGGATCCTTTTTAGATAGCACATTGGTGGAGGCATGGGATGTGATTACAAAAGGCTTGAATATAAAGATAACATTGAAGAACAGGTTTTAATAGGCACAAGATGAGGTGAATTCAGGGGATTGGATTGGATTTGTGCCTGATTGTATGGTAGGCAGAGATGGGAGATATTGTAGCGTATGAAAAGTGTTTTATTTCCTGTCTGTCTGCAGGAAAATGGATGGACCACGAACGCCAAGAGATGAAAGGAGAAGAGCGCAACATAATGAAGGTGGGTAATTAGCTATGATTGTGGCTTTTGATTTCATCAGACAGTGCGGCACAATGCAGCGTGGTGCCTAAATAGAGCATTTTTTTTGTTCAAAGAAAATCACCAAGCCCTGTCAAAATATTCCATTAAGAGCAGATAACAACATATGTTTTAGGACTTGCCACTAGAGGTTACTGTTTAGCTGTCAAAGTAAGGCAGTACCTACAATTACTGAAATGACAGGATCCTGGAAATGAAAACATGGTTCTTCATACCGAAATTACCTCTGATCTCTCAATCTACAATGTTAGAAATCAAGAAATGCTGCTTGCATTTGTTCATTTTTCTAATCTGTCCCTGTTTTATAACATCAGTTGAGAGGCGACGAAGAGACAAGATCAACAACTGGATTGTCACTCTTTCCAAGATCATCCCAGACTGCAGCATGGACAGCACCAAGACAGGAGCGGTAAGCAGTATTTTTACTTGACTTTTACTGCTGCTTACCTTTTGATGTTTCTGTTTTAAAATGTCACCTTTCAACTGTGTGTCAACATCTCTGTCCCTCTAGAGCAAAGGAGGTATCCTGTCCAAAGCTTGTGACTACATCCGTGAGCTGAGGCAAAGCAACCAGCGACTGCAGGAGAGTCTGAAGGAAGTTGAGAGGATACAAGTGGACAATGAGTTGTGCAGGCAGCAGGTATGAATATCAGCCTTTGCTCTAGCTTGCAAATGTGGCATCAAGTGAAGTTTCCATGACTTGGATAATGGGCAAAGAAGGTCTATGAATGATAATGTCAAAACCCTCCTTTGAGGTGGTTGGGTGTAGCAGATAAATAAACTTGCACATAATAAGGCAGCCATAGTGGTCTGCATATGTGGCTTTGAAGATTGCCACTGCATAGAATAGATTGGTTTGCTTTGGAGTGCTTTGCAACATCCTTTCACTTAAATCTCAGAAGCATGAAATCCACCTAGCCCCATATGCATCTTCATTTCTCCAAAACAAACCCCCGAGGCTTCAGCCAGTATAGCTGATCATCACAGCCTGACAAAGAGGATCAAAGAGTTTGCACTCATATAATGAGAAGTGTTACCTGAAATCAGTGCTACGAGAGACTGTGGGAATAATATACACAGGGGTTGTGTGAGAACTAACTGCATGCTAATGCACTCAAAAGTATTGTGAGATCTAGCAGCTCTGAGGCTGCCACGTCTCTCCATTGAATCCTAGGCCTGCAAGGCACTCGGCAATATATTCTTATTCTGATGCTCAAAGCTCAGTATCCTTTCCCCAGTCCCTCAGTTGGGAGGCAGTGATTTTGGGATTCACCCAAGGGAAATGTAGTGGAGATGACATACCTCATCAAGATGTGATAATCCAGGTAGTTGTGGACAGGATGTCTTTGAAAAGGGATGCACACACTTCGCCTTAATCCCAGGGATTGCATAGCCCTGTGTGTACATTACACACAGCCAGCACTCTGGCTTTGTCTTCAAACGAAAAAAGTTGGGTTTGTAAACTTGAAGCTATATTTAGCTGTCACAGGGATGACGATGTTGATGACGTGATTTGTTGTTTTTTTGTGTTCTTAAGATCGAAGAGCTGAAGAATGAGAATGCTTTGCTCCGAGCGCAACTCCAGCAGCATGGCATCGAGATGGTTGGAGAGACGCCACCGCAGTGACAAAAAGAATGGGGGCGAGCACCACCACTCAGACACAATAACCAACACGGTGGAAATGGCGGCAAGATGAGGAAAACAAGGACTTGTGAAGAGTCACTTTCTCTTTAGTGAATGCATCCTTCCCTGGGTTCCCAGGTCGCGAACCCTTCACTGGCCAATTGTGGCTGTACTTGACTGTTCCAATCATATTGAGATAACCACCCGTTACAACTCAGTAGAAATGTGCTCCAAGAAAAGATGCCCACTTGCCACCATCAGAGTGCTTTACTGGCACTAGCTATGAAAGAGAACCTCTGCTGAACTCCTCCCTTGTTTTGTATTTATGTAGCCTCACTCATGGACTATGATGTTTGTCATTTAATATCGTTCCCTGTCAGTGTATTTTTATCCCCCAATTATTAATTTTGACTTAGTTCATGCTTTTATTCTGTTTGTGTTTTTGAGTTGTGTATTAATATGTTGTTTTTAGCTGCTTTAATTTATTAGCCCGCTCGCTGACAGAAGCCTTGATGGAGACCAGTTACACGGATGATCATGCACCCCAGAGAAGCAGATTGAATTTTAAGTGAAAAAACATCAAAGTACGCAAAACATTATGACTCTGCAGACAGAAATAGTGTGACACACATAGCTTACCTAGACCCAAAGACAAACAAAGAGCTGTGCTGGCCTTTGCTTCTGGGCTGATTTATGTAAATATGACTTCTCATGTTTTAATACAGATGTTACAGAATGTTAGAGCAGATTATCTCTGGGAGTAAACAATCAGTAACTCATTAACTTCATGCTGGCCCTTTGTCATAATAATTACCAGGAAGTCTGTGCAATCTTGAAGCTTAATTTGGAAAAAAAAAGTGGTATACTTGAATCGTTGGGCATTTGCTAAACCAACTAACTCAAAAAGTCAACAAATCACTTTAAAATATTGTTCAATTGTTTTTCAGCTAAAAATGGAAACAAACAATTATGGAACATGCAGACAATTGACAAACCCAGCGTCCTGGATTGTGGACTGAAGAGGAGTGCAGTGCAAATTCCAACTTTTGCCAAACTATATAGGTACTATGGGTTTTATTTTCATCTTTTGTTCATGTGTGATTTACTGGTGTCTCAGAATGTGTAAGAATAATCCCCACATGTTTCATTTCAAGCTGTTTGCTCTATTTTGGTATTGCAACACTTCAAATGGAGCTCAACGCACAAGGGGGGAGAGGCACCCTGGAGAGCGGTACTCAAAGACTCACTGCTCACTATGGAAAAGGAGTATACAGAAATTCTGTGTTGCACTTCTTAGCTGAGCACTGCTCGTTCTCCATGAAAAGATGGAATAGTTGGAAAGTGGGAAACTTGGAAGTGATCTCACATATTTCTCCACCCACTCAGGCGAACAATAAGTAAACTGTAATTGGCTGTACAAACAGCAAAAGCCAATATTAACGTTGTTGATGATTTTGTGAATGAATATACATGATGTATTTTTGTTCCGCTTTGGGCGATGTGAGTGAAAGTGGAAGAGAGATATCAAGCTTCGGAGCCACTTATTAGAGCACGATTGCTTCTCCCTGTATCAACAGCTCAGGATGCAGCAAAGCAAAACCAACACTCAGACCCCTGGCAAAATCAGGCAGACTATCACATTTTAATATCTCAGACTCTGTAAGTTAACAGCTTGTGCTTTGGAAGTGCTGTTCTGCTAGTACTGCTAGATTCAAACCTGATATGGATAGTGCAAGTGTCTGATCTATCAAACAAATTTTTTTTACACATCAGTGAGAGGAGAGCAGAGAATGTAAAGACATGAATAATGCTTTGGAAGACGGATGTTCACAAATGAAAGGTCATTCGTGGCTAATTTCTTTTTTTTTTTCTTGTTTCTTTTTTTGAAATGGCAAAAGAAAGGAAAAAAAGACTCCTTTTCTCTCTGTAGCAGCCTCACTGTTCTCAGGTTAGATTGTAAGACATCTTTTCTAAGTAAAATGGTGGAAAATAAAACTTTCACTAGCTAATAACCTTGTCTGATTTAGGTTGTGACTCATTGTCCTTCACCAGGTCTTGGGCATATAAAAAAAAAAAAATCAATACTTACTACTTCTGTCAGGTTTGTTTTCAGTCCCTCATGTTTCTCCATCTGTCTCAGAAAACACTCCTGACCTGTGGAGTGTAAAAACAAAATTCATATTTTTCTGGATCTCTTGGTTCTCGACAACTCTGCCTCACATTTCATTCAATCTTAATGAAATTTGGTACGTGAAATATTAAAACCACTGAAAATTTGGTTTCAAATTCTAGGCATATCTTTATAACCTCAAATATTTGTGACAAAAAAATCTAAGTTAAGGTTTGAAAAAATGGCATTAGTTATTATTATTAAGATTCACATTTAAAAAACTCAGCTAATCTGCATTATCAGGATTATTTTGGTGTGATTTGACTAACTGTGCAGGCAGCATTAGAAAACAACCCACTAGTTGTTGTCAGAGATTTTTCACCCTTTGCCCATTTCAGATCAGTGAAAAGAGCACAAAGAAAAACACAAACACAATTACAAGTCTCTCACTATTCTGACTTTTAACACAGAAAATGATGTGTTAATATGTAGGCTCCTATAACACGTGATAAAAGAAAGTAGGTTTTGGGGAATAAAAAGATAAGTTTAAGATGAGCCTAGAAATGGCTTAAAGTACTTAGAATTTCTTAGAGGTGGCATGAGTGCCATAACTTATGAAAGAAACGTGTCATTGCCACCAAATTATTTATTAAATAATTTAAAAATAAATATCTACTCTGAGGGATACTGAATAATTTGATGGCCCTACATCAACGTGCTAAATTTAAATGGTAACAAATCTCCCTTGAAAATTTGCACAATTCATCCTTATACAAACATCTAATGTTCCCACACATGGTAGGTATTCTCCAAAAATCCATGTTTTAGCTATTCTCTGAAAATCACCATCATGCACTGTCTGTTCTGTCACAGATATAACACAGAGGATTATATGTCTTTGGAGGATATATGCACCCTCTACATGCTCTCCGGTTCATAAAATCAATTGATCAGCACACTGGTAAGAGTGAAACCAGTAAGTAGTTAGAACACATGGAGGGCACCTTGGGTGAAAGAGATCAATGGTGGATAAAAGGCGCATCTAAGCCCTCAGTGAGATTGAGTTTGACACCATGGGTCTGCGGCTATTTAACATCATTCAGCTGTTCTCAAAGAAGCAGCAGCAGCCATGATTTGGATAACCTTTTAACTCCAGACTGGGATGCTATACACGTCCAAACAGTGAGACTATTTATAACTTTAAGGTTCATTTATCAGTATTCATTACGCTGACACCATGTGTTAAATTTGCCTTGGTTTTGTCTTGCCGCTACTCTCCAGTGTCTCCATGCTTGTGTCAGCTGCCATTCAAAGACACAGAGCTATCCAGGCAGGCAGGCAGGCAGGCAGGCAGGCAGGCGTCTGTGTGTCCCTGACTCTGTTTGAAGTGGCTGATCTCTGATCCCACGTTCCTCTCTGATTGGGACATACATACTCTCTGTCTGTCTGTCTCTGTCTCTTTCACCCCAAATCTGTAAAAGTTCTCAGAAGAGAACCATGCACAGTTTCCTTTTTTCTTTTTGATCCCTTCGCCACACATACCCATACATTCCCAAACACATGTATCGTGTCTGTGCTTGTTCAGCCCGTCCAGCTATGTGATATTAAAAAAGTAATAGCCCAACTGGTAAAATGCACAGTATCAAAAGAAATGAAGTCAGTTTAAGGAAATCTAAATGGCATACAGGCATGTGTGTTTCTTCTCTAACAAATGTAATGTGAAGTGAGTTCCAGGGAGTAACACTTTCACCTCCCAGTGCAGATAATTCACTTACAATTAATTGAAGTATTAATTGGAGGAGGAAAGTGTCTCCGCTTTGAGCAATAAATTGTTATTGCAGAAATTATATTTAATGGATTTGAAACACCGGTGGTCAGTGCTGGGCAAATGTCTGTTTCTGTGTTTGCCTGGAGGGAGGGACAAAGCCGCCAGCTGTAAAATCCTTAATGTGAATTGGAAAAGTCCCCCTTTTTAATTTTTTTGTGTGTGTGTGTTGAGTCATATCCACCAAGCACAAGGATGACTGATTTTCATTGAACTCGTGCTGGCCAACACATTCTGCCAGAAAGCCACCGTTTGATGTCCCGTAGGCTCGTCTCACCTTTGTGCTTTTTGAGCTGCAGCTCAACACGCTGTCAGGGGCATGTACTGTCCACTGCCTCAGCCTGTTTCACATTCCCCCTCTCTCAGGTTGTTATTTGTCAGAAAATGGCTGACAGAGAGAGTCTTATTCCATCTGACATACTATGCTTGTCATACATTGTGTACCATGGTGACTCATCTTTTTTGGGCCTACATTAATAACTACACAGCACCTGTCTTGCTCATAATAGTAGTACCAGCACAGAAGTATGCATCCTGCTGCTGTCAGGAGATGGTGGATAGAAATGAGCTCAGATTTTTTTTTCTTTTCTTTTCTCTGAGCAGCTATGGTCTCAGATTCGATAGCATCTTGGGCACTGATCAAACCCTCAGGAAAATTCAGCACATTCTCTTACACGTGTTGAGAGACTTGGAATATGGTCTGGTGCAGGAAGTGAAAGTTTCTGTAAGTAATGTTTAATAAAATACTGCAGGGGATAAACACTGAAAATGTCACTGTGACTGATTGTCCTATTTTACAGATCAATTACTGTGCATTTCTGACCAAAAACAAGAACAGATCAGACAGCTCAGCTCAAAATCAGATTCTATATGCTGTGTATTCTCTGAAATTATTATTTTTCAATATCATTCATTTATTAAGATCCTTTAATTGTCTCATAGGGTCTGTATATGAAATGGTTGCTTCCATGCACAACAACCAGATAAACATTAAACAAAAGTTTGTGACAGAGAGAAGATATTACCATGATTCAAGCAGTAAAAACATCATATAAGCATCTAATATCGAATGGAGAAACACCAGGCTAGAGGATCAATGGTCTCAGATTCTACATTATCAAACTCCACCACAAATAAGAAGAAACACTATGAATTGGTGGTAGTGCCTTTAAAAAAAGTTTAATACAATAGGGAATAGGGAGGGAATACATGTTGAAGATATTACTGTCTGATATCACTGTTTCTGATAATTCCTATATTTTTAAGGTGCATTTTCAGACATATCACAGTTCAGATTTGGATTCTGGATGCAGTTAATTCACTCATTCAGGCCTGATTGGTACATACAGCGGATGATGCCCTGGCAACAACCAGTTCAGCCTAAGCAAAGGGCAAAAATAGACATAATTAACAACTTTTAATACGTTTTTTTAATAACTTTCCAAGCAGTAAAACATCTTGAAAAGCAGCTGATATCAAATGAAAAAAAAAAGCAGTGAGGGCTGTTACAGCTCATATTTGCATAGAAGCAGGACTGACCCTATTCACTTATATTTTGGAAGTTCCAGCAAAATATTGTAACATGCCTGTCATTCCATGCTGGCTGGGGAATTTCCCACAGTTACGGTTCTCAAACTGAGGCGACCCATGAACCTGGGCTCCACACTGCCCACTCAGGTTGACAGTTGCATTGCATTTGTTCAGCCCTTTAATAGTCTGGAGCAGCACATGATCATAGTATGTTGTCATGTTTATTTACAGATTTACGTCTTTGTGATGTACCAACACTGGTCCTTCTGTGTCCCAGTTTTGAGGGAAGATGTGAACACTCGGTTTGGCTGCTTTAAGGGCAAGTGTTTTAGGGGTGAGGAGTGTTTTCCTGTGGTGGGGGTCAGGGGCAGACAAACTGAGATAAAGATGAGTTTAATGCGTGGAATGTCTTGCAGCTCCATATAAAGCAGGCGGGGATGGAGAGGAGGGACGAGCGGGTGAGAAACGGACAGGGACAGGAACAGAGGACGATGATGAAACAGGGACAGACGGGGGCAATGCCCTCGAACAGGAGAAAAAGGTAGAGTGGCGCCTGCTGAGGTGAATCTGTCCGCCGTTCTGGTGCCTGGCTTTGTTTGGCCAGAAGATTACTGATAGCCTCAGCGGCTGCTAAGAAACACGCATGCTCAGGAAAACACAGGCCCAAACCCACATACTTGGAAATTCCAGATCTGTAAATTGTCTCTGTGGTTTAACTCTTTTTTAATTTTGTATTTTCCTCTTCTCTCATGTGCTCACACACTCAGAGAGCCTGGATATATTATTGTTGTCTTAGTACGGCCAATCACCGTCATATTCAGATTTTTCTTTGCTCAGTGAATCACGGCAATTAAAAAAATCATCATGAGAGGACATGATGTGCTAGTTTAACTGTGGACTGGAGCTTCCTTTCCGTCACTCAGTCTCACTCTCCCCACTCTTAAAAAAAAAAGTATGGGTAGAGTCCAACAGATGTGGAGCCATTCATGGTTGTATTTGTTGACATTGATGTTGTGGTCACCCAAAGCAAGCACACGGGCCAGCGGGTTTATCAGTGAATGAGACAGACTGACGCAGGGGTCCTGTGACATGTTGTTTCACTAATTGAGTCAGTGCAGGCAATTCAGAAAGACTTTGAAGGTATAATGAGAATTCAAATGGACCCTGATTTTATCAACGTGCACAGCCAGCCGTTTATCAGTTTGTACCTTTATTTTTTTTTTTGCCTTTTTTGTTATTTCATTTCCGCCATTATTGATTTTTGTATTTATTCACAGCCTGATGTTGTGGAATAGTTTTCTTGCACTGACAGGTTAATTAATCTTAAGGTGTTTATCGCCGTTTCAGTGATAAGGGGAAAAATAAGTCTTACAATTTTAGAGTTGTGTTTCCCCCCCCCCCTTTGCATTTGTTAATAATCTCGGTTATTATCATTGTGTCACTGTCATTAAATACACACCGCTTTAATTTCACATGATTTCAAATATTTATGAATCTACAGTATCAACAACTGTTGACAGCTGTGCAGCAGGAAATTAGCAATTATGTTTGTCACTTTGTGGGTCATGCATGTTAGGTTCTTCATTATGTAAGAATGACATAATGAAGTGCAAAGTATAAAAACGATTGTGTTATATACACACAAGTCATGACCTACAGTATGTTTTGTTGAAGGGTAAAACACCTGAAGCAATGCTGTTCACATGTAACAAACCTCATCAGATTACATTTTATCCATCTAATACATGTTGAAACACCTTGACTCTCAAATAGAGGTTTTTAATCCTGGCTACTATTCCACTGCTCTCAAAGGGATTTAATTTGGTTCAACTGCAGGTTCCTGTGTATTATGCAAAAACTGAATGTGTTGAAAATGAGGGGCTAATTATTCCATTTGAGAGGTTGTAATTACATCCTTTAGACTGAGCAATGGATATTCCAAAGTGGCTCCCTCTCCTTAGTGAAGGATTTCCTGGGTCGAAACAAGTGCAGCTCAGTCAGCCGTGCGGTACATTGACCCATGCAGTCTTGGCCTTTGCTGTGGGAATTTCTGATGCTTTGTTCCAGGAAAAGTCACATCTACAAGTATTAAATGCTACAATGCAGGATCATACTGCTCTCCTATTTTGTTAAAATGGGTCCCCGGCAGCAGCAGCAACTTATTCATGAGTGGAATTGTGTGTTCTGTCTGTGGAAAGTAATTTAATTTAAAAGTTCATAGTTGATTTGATATTGCTGAACAGACACGATCAGAAATAGATCAGAGAATTTCCCCCATTGTTGCAGAACTATGAAGAGGAGAAATGAGGAGGTCACAACTTCCCCAGTGGAGTTAGGTAACTACTGCCAGGAATGGGCTGGGCCTCCTGGAGTGATGAGGCAACACTGAGCCAAAGTGTGTATAAATACCAGCACACTCTGCATACTCAACCATCAGACAGCGGAAGGACTTGGGAAAGAGCTGACACGGGTCACCGAAAGATCTGAAGAAATCCACTTGCCCAGACAATCGCCATTCATCACTGGAGCTGAAGAATAAAGACACTGTGGTGCTATTTGGTGGCCTGACACCCATGAGAAAGAAGACCTATCAACTCTAATCTTCAAAGGATTTAATAACTAAGATCATTTACCACCTCCAATAAAATGAAGGCATTCAGCATTGCAGTTGCAGTGACACTCGTGCTCGCCTTTATTTGCATTCTGGAGAGCTCTGCCATCCCATTCCCCGGGGTAAGAATTTGACTTAAACTCACTTCATTTGCTTATTAGCTATAAATGTTTTGTCAGGATGCTAAGATGTGGCTCCTAAATGTGCATAATTCATTAACAGGTGCAAGAGCTGGAGGAGGCAGGGAGCAATGACACTCCAGTTGCGGCACATCAAGAGATGTCAATGGAATCGTGGATGGTATGTTCAATTGACTGGATGAATTAAGCCAATTACTGTGAGCAAATTAAAATCTAAGTGGCTGTGTTTTCCCCACGGAGTACCCCAGTGCTCTCTCCACACAAGGAGAGGATGAAATGCTGGAGATGAACACCTTGTTCGTGTCTCTTGTCTTCCACACAGACGCCGAATCACATCAGGCAGAAGCGCCAGAGCCACCTCTCCCTGTGCCGCATCTGCTGCAACTGCTGCAAGAACAAGGGCTGTGGTTTCTGCTGTAGGTTCTGAAGATTCCCCGCAACGACCACTAAATATTAATTTATTACGCTTTTTGTCTTACCCTGAGAAATTACCTTCTCTTGACGTCTTTCTCCAAAGCATTGCCTGTGCTATAAACATTTTTTTTTGTATCATTTCTAAAGAAGTGTGATTCATGGAAGAGCACTGGAAATAGAAGAAGAGCTTTTCTATGTATTTATTTTATTTGTTTGTAAAGCTTTCACCCTGAAGCCTCTTTTTGTAAACTCAATGACACGTCAATCCAGATGTAAATGTTTCTTTTCTAAATTAAGTCTGGAATAAATGCTGAACATTTCAAGCACATGTACAAATGTTGTTGTTATTAATAAGGAAAAGTATTTTAAACAGCAATAGGAACACTGTTGCATGTGACAACAGATATTAAGTGAAAAAAGCAGTTTAACCAATTTGAATTGGAATTATGGTTTTGGTCTTGCTTCTACTTGAATGCAGCACCCAAACACTAACTTTACATCTTCAGACACTATAAATAATCAATAAAATATTGTATCACTTCAAATAGTCAACACACCACATGTGTTCAACAGTCAATATGCTCATAACTTGAATATACTCCAGGACATCTGTTTTTCCCCCTGTTCTTGATCACTGACAAATCTTTTACAAAATAATGATTCAACCAGTATTTGATATTTATTGTCAGCTACTGTACATATTGCCTGGTGGGTTATTTCCTTTGGTCAGCAATAGAATTCTAATTGCATTGGAGGTTTTCCTGGATTTATAAAAATACGTGAAAAAAAGTTTTGGCCTTTTTGCATATCAGTGTTGTGTCAAAATGTTTTCATGTAAAATCCAGAGAGAGTTACAGAGAGTGACACATGAATTTCTTGTGGTTTATTGGGAGTATGGTAAACAGAAGTGTTGGCAGTCAGTCAGTTTCTAAGCTGGAATTGTGTTGCAGAAAAACATTTATATCCTCATCACGACGTGACTATATGAAGTTTGGCTCACTTTGAAGTCCTGTTTAATGTGTTTGTGCTGTGTGAGCTGTTATAGTAGAGATGCTCTTTCAGCATCTGTGTGAAAAATTCAAGAAAGTCCTCTGGTCTTCAGATTACCAGTATTGACAGTATGCCCCCTGCTTGCTTAGCCAGTTATTGCAGCTACATCTGGTGAGAAAAAAACAAAAAACATGAAATCAAAAAATAACTCAAAGATGTAGCCTTCACTATTCCACTTCAGTGAGCATGATATCTACCACTGAACCCTGGTGAATCACGTTACAAGCCAGAGAAAAGAAATAAAATTGTGTTTTAGGTGTTCCCATGTTGTTTGGACAAAAAAAAAAAAAAAAAAAAAGTGTGATGGAAGTAGAACCCCCTGTCTGGATTATCAATTGAAAATTACTGAATTCATGCATTGTCAGATTTAACAGTAAGAGGGTTGCTCACATGAATGATTAGCATCCAAACCTTTCTTCTCACAATGTGATCAGTGAATCTAGGTTTTTTTTTTTTTCTTGAAAATGATGGGCTGTGTGTGTTGTATTGCATGGGTTATATTTCTGCTGTTGTTACTTATCAACTAACCACTGAAGGCAAAGACTATTTTAAGAAGTGATGCTTATGTATCAAAATACATCAAATACTGATGGTGTAGTGGGTTTGAGAACGTGTGTGTATGTGTAAGTGCATAAATGTGTGTGTTAAAACAAAAACAAAACACACCTGAACAAAAAAAAAAGAAAAGCTCCACACACAGAAAAAGCAGCAGACAATCAAAATTGAGAGAAATCGCACAGGCAGATTGGTTCATACTTCAAATGAGGTAAACCTAGAGTGTGTTTACTGTGGAAAAAAAAACAAAAACCCACCTTTCAAAACGGCAACTTTCTTCTTTTTGCTTGTTTTTGATTTATTCCTTGCAGCAGTGCACATGTGGTGTGTACCGGGAATTAAAAACCAGACGCAGTGAGTGCAAACACAGTGGAGCAGTGACATGTTGACATATACAACCACTACAGTGCTCCAAACAGCCCTCAACGCTCCATCATCCATATATTAAATCCACAACATTAATAAAATCAAAATATTTTGCAGAATCATATTCCATCATGTCTTTCACCTGATTATATACAGACAGGTGAAAAATGACAGGAAAAAACTATGTCTCAGTAAAGAGTTGGGTCACTATGAGCCTCCAGAACACCATGATATTCCTTCAGACTTTATATTTCCATACACATAAAACATTCAGTCTCTCAGCACATTTCAAGTACTCCTCCGCACTCAAGTTTCTCCTATAATATATCACCAGTCTGTCTCAAGTATATGACAACGAAGTAACTGACATCCTTTAATATTTTCAGATATGGTATCAAGATTAAATATACTTAAATTTAAAGCAGCCATCAACTTTTTTTAATCACGACAAGGTAAAATCAAAGTGAAAATGCAAGGAGTTGCTTGTAGTGATAAACAGAGAGAATTACCTTCTTGAATCTGCATCTCCTCTCAGCTTTACGGAGCTTTATAGCAAATTTCAGACCATTGCTCAGCTCTCTGGCCTTGCAACTTTAGTGTTTTGGTTCACTTTCAGTGCTCTCGTAGTGGCAGCTGTTTTTAGCAAAAAAAAAAAAAAAAAAAAAAACTCTTCATCATCAAATCCATTATACACTTCCTGCTCAGCACCAAACAACTGACAAACAAAGTCAGCTACTAGCTGGGGAACACGGTGAAGACAGCAAGAAAGATATTTCTCTCAGGAGTTGGTAGAGACCAAAAGCAGAGCTAAAAGAGTGAATACTGGACTTACATTCAGCTGAACAGAAACAACTCCACATTAATGATAATATGGCTAGATGTGCAAGTATGCAACTGTTTGTTAACAAGTTCATCATATCAACTTAAAAGATGATGAAATGTCAGTGTTGTTCACAACACTTTGTTCACAAATTGTTTTCTCTGCCCTTAACTGGCCAAATCATTCAATAAACAAATAGAAAAATACCATGAAAATAGATACACCTTACTTTATAGTAACATTTATATCAACACTTTTAGTAGATAGATAAATAAATTTGTTTTGTAAATATCATTATTATAGTCATCATAATACCAGACCTTGAAACAGGTTAGCCAGATTTCAAAACCGCTGTTACTAAATCATCTGAGTGCAGTGCAACACCACAGCAATGAGCTGACAACAGCAGCATCAAAGACATCGCCAGAATAAACAAGCACATAATTTGTGATAAGCTGTGACCAGCGTGCTAACACAGGAAAGAAACTCCTATTCATTTCATGCCACAGAGCATACTGTTTAATGTTTTCCCCACAGCAGACTGTACACCCGCACACACAAACACAGCCCTTAATACACAAACACATACATTCAGAATTCACTGCAATCAGTCAGTTTTGACAATTAATAATTTCCATAATAATCTAGGCCTAACGATGGGTGATCATTTTATAAATTGCCATGTCTTCTGTGCATTGTCATGTCATCAGAAACACCATGCACACCCAAAGAGTAATACTGAAACTGTCATCCCTCAATATTTATTATAATCTAACAGCAGCTATTTGTAAGAGTGTCTGTCATTCTTTTCATCTCATAATGGATGCATGTGGAATCTAAATATTTTCTTTAAATTCTGGCCTGAGAAGTTGTTTTTCAAATGCTCTGTGAGCATACATATGAATTGGAAGAATTCAATGCTTCAATTTATGAGATCCCCATTTTTAAATTTAGCTGATAAATGGTCATCATTCCAGTGCAAATGAATAATACATCACTTTCAACAGCCAGAGGATTTTTCTCAGAAAAGCTCTACCTAGAACTGTTTGGTACAATATGTTTAAACACTTTCATGAATCACTATTATGTTTTACCAACTGGCAGTTAAGTAGAAAAATGGATTGTTCTCATAAAAATATTACACATAATCACATCAAATAAGGAACCAATTCGGGAAAAAAATAACCCTATTATATGGCCAGAGAAAATTCCAGTTTCTCATTGCAATTCATCAAGAAAACAATATGCTTGAAAACGCCCTTTCATTTAAGTGTCTGGTGAAATGAGGAAATCATTGTCTCGAAAAACGTAAAATGTTTTGCTTCAGAGTTACTCAAACTTTACATTGCACACACTCAAGTTATTTCATTTCAGAATTTCGCCCTCCAATAAGTCCATACGAGCTAAAGTAATTCTAGAAATCAAGTAACTGCCCATGGTCCGACTGCTACATATTCTCAGTACAACAGAAGCAGAGTTAAATAAACCCTTAAGTGTTCAGTCTAAGCAAAAATTCAGCCAATTAACTTAATAAAGCCAGGACCTGGCCTTTAATATGTCCAAGAAAAAAAAAAGAGTCATCATAAGAAAATCAACATCGTTGAGGGCAAATACAACTTCAATAAGAATTTTTAATGATACAAGAAGAATGACTGCCACAGGCATAACACGCAAAATGATCCCTGTGTTCTCATCCTCGATAAGTTAGCGGTTCTGCTTCGGGCAAATTTGTTTATTGCATTTCATTCAAATTAAAGTTATCTCATCAAGTGTGACAATGCGTGAGTGGAATTGTATGTGTAGGAGGAAGAAGTGGTGGAGAGTCCACTCTGGGCACTCAAGATGGTCAGAGGGTTTAGTAGGAAGCTTGCTTTGTGTGGGAAAAGCAGGGAGGTAGACTGTGGCAAACAAACACCAAAAAACAGGCAGACATGCATGACTTAAGCGACACACAGCACAAATGATCTGGCAAAACCACATGGAAAGACTCTGCTTCCTTTTGTAGCCTGTGAGTTAATGAGCAAATGAGAAGCAGCTGTGCAGGCAGGTGATCAATCACCGGGGCTGTCAGGTGTCAGGTGAAACTTACTGAAGGTGTATAGTGGACAGGTAGGGCATGACAGCAAGATTTAACAATACACACTGCAGGTAAAAGCAGAGTGAATGTGGCAACCTGTGTGAAAACACCACCGCCCATCCCTTTTCAATGAGAAAAGGTGGATCCCTCGTATGACGGGATCAAGTCTCCTCCTGCTGAGATAGAAATGCTGCGTCCCAGGTCAGGGGCCACATGTTTAGAAGTTAAAATGGTTCAAAACTTTACACATATTTGCACAAACATTTTTTCAACTGTATCCCCTTAATTTTGTCCCCCAAAGGAGTTTATCAGAGTGTGTTGTACAGCTCTGATTGGTTAAGTCTCGGAGCAGGTTCATTTTAATTAAGCAGATTGCAACCACCTGAGTAATGCATGTGTATTTCATGCGCTGTGTTGCAAAGTCTGACAATAAGCCTTTTTTATTTCAGACATTTTGGCAAAGCAAAAAAGAACAACAAAAAAAATCACAAACATATTCATTAACGTTGACGATGGCTGAATTCCACTTAGTGAAAGGTACTGGTATTGTGCATGCTTGGCACACGGTCACACTGACACGGAGCAGCTAAATAGAATACAGCCATTTTCATTTTACTATTTACACCTCTACTTTTCCTGCTGTGACATGTCAGAATATCTCTAATGCAAAAAAAAGTCCATAATCTCTGTGAAATTGTAAAGTTCTATTGAAATATTGGGAGCTTGTGGTTCACTCTGAGGTTGTTTTGTCTGGTTTCCATCCTCAGTCGGAGTTTTTGATATAGCGCCTGCAAAAGTGCTTTAGATGTGTCTGCCCTCCAGTCTGGTTACGATTTTGTGCCGACCTAAAATATAAAGAAATGTGTCCAGGGAATGCAGCCTGAATTTGGAGTTGGACAGTTTCTTCATGGTGTATTTAGGCAGCTGAGCAATACCATGTGACCACTTTGTATTTACTGGCTATTTGCTTTCCGGTGGGCACCAGTCACAGGTATATTTATCACATAAAAAAGACCAGTGAAAAAGACACTGCAGGAATGGAAACCAGTCAGTTAAAAGATCACAGCTCACACTGCAAACTCTGGTATCATGGAACTCCTCAGAGTTTATAACTTATTTGGCCATTACAGGGCAAAATCCTAAAAATGAAACCATTCAAATTAGTCTTTACAAGATAACACGAATATTCTATGTTAGACCCCGTGAACTAGAGTCATTTTGGAAGGAAGCACAGGTGTCCAACCATTTAAGTGAAATGCCGCAACAAAGTAGAGACTGAAAAAAAAAAAGGGGCAGATGATGCAGTTGTGGCCACAACTGGGACAATGTTTGATATCCTGGGGAGTGTCTTTGTAGCCAATCACCACTCTTATGCTTCAGTTTTAGAACTTTGCATCATATTAGTCTTCAGATTCACTTGATGAAACCTCAAATGAAAAATGTTCTTGTGTGATTTTAAAAAAGTGATAATCGTTCTCAAGAAAGTTGTTTGTTTACACTGATCACTTGCCTCTGTGTCTACAGCATCTTTGGGACAAGGCAAACATTTTGGTGTTGAAAAAGCTTCATACTTTGATGGCAGAATCTGAAGGAAACACACATTTTCTCCCTCTTTCTGTATCTCACACAGTGATACCATGTCGCTAAGATCATGGTAGAGTGGGTGTGCACAAAAATCATACGTTAAATCTCTTAATCTTCTAGTAATTTTCTAAATTTCAGCTTGATGTGACACTGCACTGCTGTCAGTGGAAATTCAGCTTGAACTAAAAGACCATCATCTGCCTCAGACTACCTTTTACTCAAATCCATTTTCCAGATTTAAATTCAGCCGCATTTTACACTTGTAATATTGCCGGCAGTACCAAGAAGGTAACTATTTGTCATAATTATGGATCTCTGCAGTGCAGCCTTTGGGTAAAGCCACACTCCACGGTGTGAGCGTGTGTTAGAGGAATGCTGGGATGACCTAAGGGCTCTTGAGACCAGGTGTGATTTAAAAAGACAGGGCTGGGAATAGACATAGTTGTTCTCTCACTCTCTTCCCGTCTTCCATCGATCACCGGCTTGCTCAAAGGCCGAGGAGAGAACATGTTAATCGACTCCTTAGCCGCTGAGAGACAAGCGCCCCCATTCCCAAGCTTTTGGAGAACATTTAGAAGCCTGATACGGCTATTGACCAGCGGCCGTCATTGAGATTCCACCACCTTCACTAAAAGAAAGGATCTCCTTCCTGCTGCCCATATCACTTCTCCTCACGCCCTGTATAATGCATCACACCATACCATTTGCATTTAGATCACCCCTTTTTTTCTTGCATTGCACATTGTGTGTCGGTATCCGAGTCGATACTGCGGTGGGCTCCTAAGGAGAATGGATGGAGGTGGTAATGAAGGCGAACCACCAACACAAACACGCCGCCCGGCCGTTCCTGTGCCCGGCGCCGTGCAGCACCTGGAGTCGTTAGTTTTAATTAGCAGCGGGGAGTGATAGGAGCTCCTCTCCCCTCCCACCCACTCATCCCCCCTGGAGGAGAGCAGCTGAATACTGAGTCTCCCTCATACTGATGCTTATTTTTTCTTTTCTTTTATTATTGGTATTTAATTCATATAACAGATCCAAAATGGATCATTCTACTACAACAGTTATAATAACTTGAGATAGATTGTTTGTTTGGATGGGAAGAAATATTATATTGAGGTCAACAAATGATGAGCTCAGTTAGATTGGTTAATTAAAGTTGTTTTTTCCTGTTCGGGCTCCAACTGCTGCGATACAATAGCAGATCGTCTAATATAAAGCACTGTGCAGAAATCTGTGCTAGCTGTAAAAGAGAAGAAATGTCAGTTGACAGAGACTGATATATGGTTCACCAAGTGGGCAGCTCTCCACAGATATTTCATGGAATTAACCTCCTGACAGTTGCAGAAAGTTGAGCAGTAGCTTCAGCATCCTTAAACATTGCCTCCCCTCTCCAAGCCCGCACTGATAAGACCTATAATCACCTACACTGCCCTGACACTCCACCCACACACTGCACACGCCTTGTTAGCTGAAGAAGAGGAAAAGCAAGCGTGTTGTCCTCTGAATTCAGGCAAAAGCACGAGATTAGCCAGTAGGCACTGATAGTGTCTTGTGATATTTCAGAAAACAGTATTGCAAATCTCCTGTTTGTCTAATATTACAGTTCCTATGATGGCTCCTCCAAGCTTTATCTATTTCATTCTTATTCAAAGCTGCATTTGGAGGATTTGGTTCCTGATAGAATTGCTCTGCCCCCCCTCCACTGAGGCATATTCCATATTTTACATTACCTATCAAATCTTCCAGTCCCTTGCTGTCAAATACTCAACACAGCCTTCCAGCATATACTGGAATAGCATAGGCTTTACCTCATCCTCACAATGCATGTATGCCAAACTGAGGGGGTGGGGTGTCTGCAGAGGTTGTGATGGACTTATTTCTGAAAAATAAAGTCCAGTGTTTTGGAAACCTTCAACACTCTGGCAGTCCCATTGGTATGTAAAGTCCTATCTTGGTTCAGACATGTGGAACTTTTTTTCATTTTCCAAGGCTGCTTGAGTCCTAGTCAAACTGTGGAAATGTATATAGCATGCAAGTGCACTGCAAAACTATTGTATGCTCCCACTTCTAGCCTGGATCAGGATATGAGGCAACTTGTGTGGGTAAAGTAATGAATCTAAGGTGAAGCATAGCTACTGGGCTGGCTTCTGACACAGTGTGCCTCGGCAAAACTGAATATACCCATAGGCAATATTCTCTCTTGGATTGTGACTATACACACACTGCATACATACACATTCACACGCCAGAATAAGCATACTATACACTCCCACATCACCCACCAGCTTTTAAATATCTAAGTGCCTCCCAAAATCTGTAGAAAATATGCAATATTGCACATAGCCATGTGTTGAAATCTACATAAATCATGTCAGTGTTAGTCAGACTTATATTACCCTTGGGAGGGCTACGTGTTCGAGTACTGCGCAGTACCCCCCGGTCCACGTTGATTATATCAAACAATATGCAGCACGACTGGAATACATAAGGCGAGTGGGTGCATCTCCCCCCATGGCTGAACTGTGCAAGGAGACGCTTTATCTCAGGGCTCAGTTTAATACGGTAGACTTCGGAGGAGCCACCCTGGGGCGGATAGATAGGGCTTGTCATTGTTTTACTGGCTCACACTCCACTATGGAGCTGTATAGGCTCCCCTGTGTGTCTCTAGTCAACGTAACGGTGCTACAAAATCATACAGCATGGTTTTGTCATTCTGGCTTTCACACACGTTCCATCACTTACCAGCCAATGTGTGCTGAGACACTAAAGTGGATTTAGTGTCGCTGCATAAATATAACTGTTTCAGATCAGTGTGAAAAAAAGATAATGAGCTTCTTTTTTCTGCCCTACCCCAAAGAGACGCTTTGTCAATTGGTGCATGTTAATAGTGCTCTATTGTAAAGACTATAGAATCATACCTGTAGCAAAGGATCATATTGCAAAACCATGAGAGCATGTCCAGAGTTAAGTAGTCAAATCAGTCCAGGATTTATGTAACAAACTAATACAAGGGATATACATTGCTCTGAGATCATGCATCAGTGCATATTCATGTAATACCATAATGCTGTAGATGACTTACTTAATCTGTTTCACTCTCTAAAGGTCCCTCTCTGTCTCAGTCTCTCCCTCAGCCTTCATTCACATCCATCACCATGAATGGCCGGTGGCCTGAAACAAGCCTGCCCTCATATAATGGATGGTTCCGATTAGCCGCCTCTGTGTATATGCTCGACAGTGGCACAGCAAGTTGAATGCTGCAAGGCTGGTGATTTGTAAGGTCACATGTGGCGGTACAGTGGGGACGGATATTAACAGGCCGTTTGGAGTCCCAGGAGAGCTATGTTTCCTGCTGACGGCATCACATCTGTAGGCAAATGTGCGCGTGTCTACTGTTCCCCCCTCGTCTCCAATGCTGCGGCTCTTGCACAAATAACTTCCTCCCGGACTTAAAAATTAGCTTTGGGTTGCACCATCCATCGATCCGGCGTTCCTCCACTGTCTCCCCTCCCCCGCTTTTGGCAAGGTCCTCTCTCAAGGCACCCCTCAGCCCTCAGCTTGCTTCCCTGTTACATAAACGTCCCTATGTTATTTTCTTTAGGTGAAACTGCAATTTCATTTCAGTTCAATTCAGATAGCACCAAGAAAGTCTGAATGGGTATTAAAGAAAGAAAAACAAAACATGATGGGGAATTTCTCTCAAAGGCAGCTAAAGCCGGAAAAAAAGAATATTCTTTTATCTGAAAATAGGTCAGTCAACAACAAGAATACACATGAATATATTTTGATAAATAGTACATGTGCTGATGTGTGGCCAGCTGAATATCTGTGTAACTCATTTCTCGTGGTGCACACTCTCCAAGGATACTACCGACCAAAGCATTATGAGAGAGGAGGAAAGTGCATTTGAAGCTGCTGCTGGAGGAAAATCATACTTAATTAAGAAAACCCTTGTCTGGTTTCTTTGCTGCGCTGTGCTCTCATATGCATACGCCTCCCAAATTCCTTACATCCTCTTATGTAATTCTGAACTGATTCCCTAAGAGAAGGCCTTAGAGGGATTTTCTAAGCCCCTCTTGAAAACAACACGTTAATGATAACGACACGGCATTATTTGTTTTTCATGTCACCTCGGAGGGATTTCAAGGAAGGTGTTTCTGTTTGTTCCCCAAGCAGCTACTGTAGCTTAATCAAAGCTTTGTTGTATGCATTATGTGTATGTGAGTGTGTGTGTGTGCGTGTGTGTGTGTCTGTGATGACTCAGCATTTTCCTGACAATCTAAATGATCAATAAACTTGTTAGAGCAGCCATCATGTCATTCCCAGTCCTGAGGGGAAGGTTCTCATCAAAAACAGATCACACAAGCTCTACACGGGGGGCAAAGGCCTCCAAAAGGTTCCTCCTCTCTCCCCTGGGTAGAAATCCGGTGAAGATGCCGACTTGAAGAAGAAGTTATTTATTAGACACACGCGTAGCATCTCCCCATCCTGCTGATTCAGCTCTCTAGCGGCACGCCAGAGCATAAATCAGCAAACCCGGGCCTCATTCCCCAAACATCCATCCATCCATCCCTGCTCCTGGCACTGTGAGGGAGTGCAGTATGTGTCTGTCATCTGTTGCAACCAAATGCCCCATGCAAACCCAGGCGATTGCATTCCCAGAGCCAAGCGGCTACCGTAAGGCACAGCTGGGGGGGTCCCCTTCATCCTGAAATTTGACTTCCCCTCAAAAAACATGTGCTGTGCTTGCTGCTGCATGACAAGCTAAATGGAGAGGAACACAGTTGTGGGAAGGGGAGCATAGATGCACCCAGCTGTTCCCTCAGTCGGAGAGTTGTGCCAATCCTGATTCTAGTTAGTCTACCTTGTTAATCTACTGCCATCACACCTATCCTCCAAGTGCCCATCCACCATAGCTCACTTCACTCACTGGATGACTCTTCTTCCAGCAAAATCACAGGCAGGGGCGTGGCCAGAGCAGTGGCCTGTGGTGGCTCTGGCCCTCATGAAATCTTATGCCCACCCTATCAGAATCAGAAGATGATCATTGGCTTGTTAGTAGATTACTGAATGACCCTACCAGGTATCAGTCCAGGGATCTTGGATCAGATTCTCTGTGACTGTTGGACAATCAATCACATTACTCCTACACCAAACACTGACCAATCATCACTCTTGTTGCCTAAACCTAACCTTAAGGAGGTGATTTTCACTGCAGGGATGCTTGTTGTGGCACAACACCAATAATTATCCAGAGAATTCATAGCGAGCAAGTGGGCATGTTGATGACATATCTATCCTGCTTCCTGCATGCTCTACCCAGGCACCAACCCTTTCCAAAATGAAATGAAGTATTTCCAGTAGGTGAGAACACTGACAATCTCCTGCTACATGCGTCAAAGGGCATCTCTGGACAATGTCTGGACCTGATTTTCCAGACATTATCCGAAGAACATTTGAGAGGGACCCATATTCCATGACATACATCATTAATTTGGCATTTATTTGTTTATCTAAATAAACTGTAATAATTAATAACATTCAGTTCATTAAACACATTTTTTACTCATTTCACAATGTGCCACCCTTTTTTGAATCTGTGCCCCCTCTTGCGACACTGAAGCTGTCAGAGCCAAATCTAAAAACACTGAGGAGGAAAACCTGCCACGCACACAGAGCCTTTTTCTCATCTCCTCTAGAAACAGTTTGTGGTAAGATAAGGTCCCTGGGGGGAAACTTGTATAAAAACCCACTTCCTGCTCCTCCTGTTTTATGCTCCCCATTATTCTAGCGGGGCTGATAAAGTATCGACTTCTTAGCTTGTAAACCATTATGACCTTTAGCTGTTTTTCTGTAGACTATCATGGCAAGACAAAACAAAGCCACTGACAATTTACTTGTGACTATTTACTCTCAGTGCATGCTAGAAAACAATCATAAAATATGCATTAGTAACACTAAATGATTTCATACATTATTACGCTGAATATTATTCTGAGAGTATCACCAGTTACTGATCAAATTTTAATTTCAGCTTTTCTTTTGATTTTAACAAGTTTTGCCAAAAGTGAAAATCATCAGCCAGCATGGGACAGCACTAAATGGATTCCTAACCATCCAACTAGTTCATCTTGAAATATAATTCATCAATGAATCATAAAGAACAGTATTATGACTCTGAGCCTCTTTATTCTGTCGCATCCTGGGTGCTTGGGGTATTTTTATAGAGCACTTCATTTCTCAAATGTAATATCTCTTTCTTCTCCGCCTTCTGAGCCTCCCTTAAAACATAAATCCACTCCAGACTAGCGTGCTCTGCAGTCCGCAACGATTCCGCCGTCTCGCAGATTAAGGCAGAGTGATCCAAACAGCTTGGCAACACTCTCCCTGACACTGCACTGATTTGCAAACTGATTACCATGTAAGAAGAAAAAAAAACACTGCAGTGGATCTGAAGAGGTGTCAGGTTTTTTTTTTATCTAAAAAAAGAAGCAAATAACACAAAAAGCAGGAAAGAGGCAGAAACTGGCAGAGGAGGAGAGAGGAAAAAGAGAGGGAGGAGGGTAAAGAAGAAGAGGACAGAAGGGAGAAAAGAAGGCTACAATAGAAGCACTGATTGGGATGGTGCATCCCTTAAGATGGGGAGAAAATGGCGGGTGACAGAAGAGGATGGGGTTAACTGCTTTTTAGACAAGCTAAAGAGAGGGGGGATGGGGTGAGACAGCTTCAACTCCTCCATCCCTCTAAAAAAAGTATGAAGCTAAGACATTATGTGGTTTTTGATTGAGTGGTGTGAAGAAGGACTAAATAAGAAGTATATGTACACTGAGGTGAGACAGAGTCAGAGGCATAAAGGCATCAACAACAGAGGAGCGACACGTTGCCAAAAATAAATGTCATGGAAAATACTGTGATCCCATGTTGCTGTTGGGGAGTCTTACGTCTGTGTGTGAGTGTGAGTGTGTGTGTGTGTGTGTGTGTGTGTGTCAGCCATAAGCCTGCAGCCGGCCTCTCGATATGGGGCCAGGCCACAGTCCAGAGAGCTCAGGTAATTTGACGGATCGTGCCACTCAGGCCAGTGATGCTTGCAGCTCTCCCTTGCTAGGGATTGTTTCCCCAAGCTTGTTTGGCCAGGCTGGCATGCCGACATAAGATGAATAGCAGCTCCTTTTCCCAGCCTGTCTGTCTCTGATCTGTCCTCACTGCTCCAAGGTCAGCCAGCCACAGAGTCGTGGAGAATGGGAATGTAGACTTGGGAGGGGAGAGAGAGAGGTGGACGGGGGCAGAGGCGGAGGTGGTAGGAAGGTAAGTATGTGTGTGTGAGAGAGAGAGAGAGAGAGAGAGAAGACAGATGTCAGGGAATCTACAAGCAAGGTACATGACTTGGGTCTGAGCAGGTCTGCGTGTGCCCTCTGCGTGTCCTGTGTGTTTTCAGTGTGTATTTGTATTTTTGTGTGTGCCAAAGAATAAAAGATGTGAGAAATACATCAAACGCCATCAGCATGCTGCTGAGACAGAGCCTGCCAACATGCGGTTTGCCCGGCCCACCTGCAGTTAAGTGTGTTGGTCTCGCTTTGGTTTCCACAGCTACATGGAATGAAACCAAGGCCAACTTGCTGTGTTTTCTCAACTCTCCTGTTAGAAGAGAAATCCTTCCCAACCTTGACAGATAGCCCAAAGGTAGAGATATATAGACAAGTAATATGTGTTTGTCTTTGTGCATGTGTTCCTTTGCTTATACCACTGAAAAAGCCTGTTAGATTTTTTAAACATCTTGAGGACATTTTACAAAGCCAACCATATCACCAGACATAATATCAATAATGGAGGACTCAGGATAACCCCAGATGTTATGTTCAATGCAGGCCGGTCTCCTAGAAGTTATGTTTAAATTCTCCTAATTTACTTTGCCAAATACAATTTAAGGTAAATGTAGCTGCTCCCCAGACGATGCTCAGTGGTAATATTTCAAGTGTGGGAAATCAACATCATACCGCACACAAGTCTTGAGACGAGTGGATGGTGGGCGTACAAAATGCAGGACCAACCCATGTGTGGTTAGGGTTAGGCAACAAAAGCACTTAGGCAAAGACTGTAGTTTCAGTTAAGGGTTTACAAAGAAAATCAATGGGTAAAGTCACTATTGACTTTCTCAATATTTAATCAATATTTCCTCATTATCTTGATAATGAAATCTAATTTAGGGGGTATTATCTTATTTTCAAAACATAGCTGCTGCAACTAAGTAAACATAAATATTGTTGTTTCACTGATTGTATCAATGTTTTTTAAATTACTAAAGTAACAGTATGGTTAAGCACCCCCGCAGCCAGATATGAGGTCGCCCAGGTATGGACAGGTATGAATTTTGTTTGGACATCGTTATGAATCCCAGTGTCGACGCATCTATTAGGCTAATATTAGAGCATACACTAGGTGGAACGGTCAACAAATCTGGGCGAATTATCTGCAAATCAATCCGTTCGTATCGATCCGTTAAATAAGACTTTGTTCAGCCAAGCAGAACTTATTTTACAGTGATAAGCAACTATGTTTCTGTCACATCTGATAGTCAGAGGGATGAGAACGAGAGCCTACCAGCGGTGAGTAACAAATCTACTAACAACTGTCTTTTTTTTTTGAAAACCAAAACATGGTCACCCTAGATACACATTAACATTGCATATCTAACATTTTCACGTCTGTTGAATCTGTCTGTTCACAACCAGTGGAACAGCAGCGCCTCCGAATGACGTTTTGTATTAGCTAAATGTGTTACGCCAGCTAGCTAGCTAGCTAAGCTTGCTAGTAGTACTTAATTTGTAAATCAGGTGGTCCTGGAACACAGAGAAGTTGCTTTTCTCGTGGGTCAGGGGTAGCAAGCTAACAGTTGTCACAACAGGTTGTTTGCAGTATCTGTGATAAATGGATTTCTGATATTGCCCTGTGTATTAATTGACAAAAAACATGTTTAGGGATGCAACGAATTCTTTAGGTTCATGTGTGACAAAAATAATCATATTAATGTAGATTAATAACCTTAGGCAGTCAGATTATGTTGTAGTTCCTTATTTTATTGCCTTATTTATTTTTAGGAAATTGTAAGGATAAAATAGAATATTTTCTACCATTTGACCGAAAACTCGATTTGCTGCTTGTAGGTTACACTGTGGTTCACATGCATTACAAATTCACCTGAATGCAGGACATTTCATGTCTGAAACTCAAATTTTCCTGGTACAAAGTAAAAAAAAAAGTACAAATGTACAGCTATAAAATAAACCGACTTTATATATATATCTGGACGTCAGTTAAAATTTTACCCTGGCTACATCCCTGTAAGGTTAAGTGACACTTGGTAAAAGTTAGGGAAAGATCATGGGTATGGTTTGAAAGAAATATTTACAAAATAAACCCCTGCAGAATATTGGTCTGACGTGTCACATACCCAATCATTAAATCTACCTCTGCAGCTGGTCCTCACTTCAGCGTGAGCATTCAGGAATTGAGGTGCAGTGGTAAAGATCAGGACTTAGATGTGACGATAAAGGAAAAACCCAAAGCTTTAAAACACTTCACAAAAAGCTCATGTGACAGTTTTAATCAGCACAGCTAATGGTACCTTACTTACACACTGCCCTTGTTATTCTCTCTTCTACATCACCTGTGGCTTAAACTGACCCCCTCAGATCATCCTCTGAAACTACGACACTTTGTGGCTACAGAGCCACCTTATTCTGACTGTCTGTAGCTGGGGGAGGAGGACCAGACATGACTCACAGTGTGAGAGATTTGAGAGACATGTCTGGCTTACAAGATTTAAGTTTTTGTTCAGAATCAAATAGCATAGATTTCTCTCTTGGCGTAAAAGAGGAAGATGTAACATTTTCCTCGCCTACAGGATAGCTCTAATAAACCAGAGTGTAATACAGTGTTTTAGTGTGGAGGCCATTTTTGATGTTTGGTGGCGTCTTTGTTTTCCTCAGATACCTGACATCAAATCTTTATAGATTGTGAAAAAAAATTGCTTTCGGCTATCAATGTTCTGCACCCACATGTTTAGGATGGTGTGTTTGTGTACAGTATTTGTGTGTGTGTGTGTGTGTGTGTGTGTGTGTGTGTAGTATTTGGGTGTAGAATCTATGTGTTTGCACTTGTGAGGAGTGTGTGTGTGTGTACATGTGTGACAGTGTGCATATGTAAGCCTCATGAGTGTACTGTATAAATGTCAGTAGATCATCTCTCTGTGGATGCGGCTGAGTAAGTATAGCTCTGAAAAATCAATGTTGTGCTCCATAAGGGTAACATAAAACCACATAACATTTTTTTTATTTCAAAATGTGTTAGCTAGGCTTGGCCTGCAAATCATGTGGCATTTTTTTGCTGAATAATGCAGTTGAAATAAAAATTGCAATACATGTGGCCATAGCTCTCTCTACACTACATCATTTATTTTTTAGCATGCTACTGCTTAAAGGCTGCTTTTATTAAAATGTGATTTTCCCCAAACTGACACTTGAACTGTGTTGGATTGGAGTTTGTAGAGTCAGTGGATTTGTTCTCTTGTTTAGGGAGCTGTGTGAAACACCTGCAGCCTCTTGTAAGACCAATAATGAGAATTTGATGTTTCTCCAGATGTGCAGCCCAGCATAGAGCCTGTACATTCCTAATATTATTTAATCAGCCCTCACTTCACCCCTGTCCCATTCACTTTTAGCTAACTTCCTCCTCCTCTCCTCTCTACCCTGCCACCCTCCCTCGCCATCCCCGCACCCCCTTGTTCAATCTCTGCACTGTCAGTTTGTGGCTCTCGCTTCTCCTTCAGTCATTGATCACAGTGGCAATAGTGTAGTGTTTGCTGGTCTGGAAATGTGTGTCTCGGCAGGGAGGGAAAGGAGATCAAACACTTTAATTACCGCAGGCTTGTAGGTGGTGCCAGCTACAGGCAGCAGTCATGTAACAAGGACAGGTAGAAGAGAAACGCTCGGGCTAACACGGATGCACCAGAGCAAAAACCTCCTTAATCCAGATTCATTCACTCTCACACTTGCACACGTACATTGAGCAACACCATAAATACCTTGCAGTTGTCGTGCTAAATAGATCGTGCTGACAAGGATGGACCCCAAATGTATGTAGAAAAAAATGACTCTACTGCATATATTTACAGGAGAGGAAATCAGTCAATCGTGTGGAAACACCACAAATGCATTAGCATACGTAAACAGTCAAACCGAGCATGTGCATGCTATGAATGAGCATGTATACATGTATACTCATAAATCACATTTTCTCCTCTCATCTTTCACTATAAATGCAACAATCTTAATAACCTAAAAACCTATTGTCATTCAGCTTTTATCGCTCCACTGATTAATTTGTAATACCTGCACTGATCTGAACTACATGGAAAGGTGGAAAAGGCTGACGCAGACTAGCACTGTGATTGATGCCCTGTCTTGCTTGTCCCATTGCTGATTCAGAGCCCCAGGCATTGTGGGAACCAACTCTTGACTTCACTGGTTTTTATTCCTGCCAGGTAGTACCTCACTGTCATTCATGGCCCAGTCATGACTGCACATGGTGTCAACCAGCTGATCAGGTGCGCAAGATGCCAGGACTTGTCAGAATTACAGTGTTCATACGACTGAGGGTGAAAGGGCGGAATAAGGTCAACAGAAAATGTTACATGACCTCTAAAGGTCAATTAGTTAGCGCATAATGGTCGGCAAAACTGGCGAAGGTACTTATTGAGAGTGAGAGGGAAAAATGAGAGATTGTCAAAGTATAACAGATAGGATCAAAGAACAGGTACATCATAAAAAGTCAATTACTTTAACATTAACACAATGAGAGCAAGATAAAGTATGAGCATTCTAATTATGCCAGCAACACAAAGCCTTTTGCTGGTGGGACTCTGTTATAATTGTTCAGGTTGCTTTGTTTGTGGGTCTCTGGCTTAATGAGCAAATTATCTTAATACTGAAATTTAGTTTAGTCTGGGCAATGAAGTGTTTTCATTTTTCCGCAGGAAAAAAAATTGGGAAAAATGTAATCAAGGAGACCAATTCCATCTTATTGTTTGTGAGCATAATTTATATTTTCATTGAGGGTGCCATCTCTTAAAGGCCACGATAAAATAGAAGAGATAATTAGAGAGATATGTGAAATAATACATGTAAAGGGATGATTGCATTCTCCTGGTGTTTCATCATCCCTTACCTGCACAGAATTATTTTTTTTATCTGCTTAAATGTTCTCTTTCTACCAGTCCCACAGGGACTGCCAAAAACATATCAGCTTTATGGTTGTTTGGTCTGGCGTGCACCACAGAAATTGATTTTTTTTTTTTTCATTAAGAGGTGAGGTCTTTGATATGGTGGATCAATTTTTCAGAAGTGTTTTTCTTTGATAAACAAGGGCTTTTTCCTCACTGGGTGAGCACAGGCACAGGCTTGGACCTAACCCAGCCCAGGTTGGAACAAGAGCAGTCAAAGAAATTATGGAGAAAATAAAGAGAGAGAGAGAGAGAGGAGTCCTGGAGAGGAACAGCTGAAGATGGAGGCAGCAGCATTGAAGAGTAGAGAATAAATATTTATGTCCTGTAATGTTTCTGCACGACAGATTCTATATTATATTTGAATGTGGTGCTACACATCAGCCATGAGAGATGTGTTGGCAATGAATAGCCTGCTGTGCCAATAAAACACATTGGGGGGATTGGGAAAGGAGGAGGAAGGGTAAACAGAGATGGGGGGGTTATGCAGGAAAGAAGGAAGGAGGCAATGAAAGATGAGAGAGGGAGAGACAGAAGGAAGAGGAAAGAAAGAAGAAAAGAACTGATATGAAAGGAGGAGCAGAGGGAGGCGACACAAACAAAGCGTCGACAGACAGAAATTGACATCACAGGTACGGCAAATGGGACAGCGTACATCAAGCAGATCGAGACAGTGTACACAGGGAGAGATGGAAAAAGAATGAAAGAGAGAGATTTGTGGCCTGTGGAGTGAAGGGCATGAAATGAATAGAGCTAGGGGGCCCACTGGAGTGTGTCCTGGGGGTTATGTGCGACTGGGTCAGGGAGAGGAGTGGGCTGGTGGGAGCAAGGATGGTTGCAGGAAGGGTATAGAGCCAGCTAAAGGAAAAGAAGAAGAGACGGACAAGGCCCATTAACTCAGCGATAGTAGCTAACCAGGATCGCTCAGGGAGGGGCAGTAGTTTGGATCTGCACTGATAAGAGAAGCTGGAAGGAAGATGTTTTTCTATATCAATTTTGGCACTTAAATTAAGTCCTGATCAGTACTTTCTCTTTTCACCAAACAATTACATTAATATTTATTTGCATAGATGAGCTGAAAATATTTCCAGTATAGGCCTGTTTTCTTGCCATGTTTACAAATCGCCACTGTTCAAATAGCGATTTTGAGTTTTTCAGATACACTGAAAGACTAAGTGTTTGTGTATGGTTTGAGAAAATTCTTCCACTTCTCACACATTGTCACAAAGATGAATTCAAGGCTGTTTCCTTCATGAAAAGTTGTTTTGAAGATGGATGTTTTCACAGAAATAAAACAAAATAATACATGTAAACAGAACTGCGTCAGTAAACACTGAAATCTTTGGTTCCGTTGAATCATTTTTTGATTGATGGCTGATCCAATGTCACGTGTCCAGTTTCTTTTCTTTAGATTACAGATTGCTCTTTTTTGGGGGTTTTTGCTAACTGAAATTTCTGTTAATGAAATGAGAGTTCATAGTCATCTTTTATTTGTCCATTCTTCTCTTTATTCCAAATAGCTTTGACTTTGACCCAGATAATGCTCCCAGAAAAAGACTCCCACCATCAGCTCCCACAACAGATAATCTAAAAGCATTCATGAGCTGGTTAAAGGTTGAATCACTGATGTGTGAAATAAACAGTAAAGAGTAGGTCAGTAAATATAATTTTAGATAAAATTGTCAGGGATTATTATTTTAAGTCCTGGATTGATTCCTGGAATTTACAGTTTCAAGCACTGACAAAGAAAATATGGGAATGGAAAGTCATGCAATGCAAAGGTACAAAAACAAAGACTCAGCTGCAGCACATGTTCCAAACTGAGATATAAATCTGAGGATAATGAGAAAATATGAAATATATAACAAAGACAGATCCAAAGAGGGGAAAAGGGCCTATTCACATGGGACTAATTTTACTCAGGCATATTGAGTGATTTGTAATAATTGCAGTGCTCAACAGTGGTTTTAATCCACAGGGAATCTGCAGCATCTACTGTTTCAATCTTCCCCATGCCATGAAAAATTGAGGCAGCACTGGTGGAATCAATGGAGGAAAGCATTTCTGCCTTGCTGAATCAGAATGTGACAAATGGTAAAATCTGAAAAACCTGTACTGCTGAAGGCGTTACAGTTAAAGGTATCCTATTCTTTAGATAATGTTCAATTCAATTCAGTTCAATTCAATGCTATTTTATTTATATAGCACCGAATCACAACAAAAGTCATCTCAAGGCACTTTTCTTATAGAGCAGGTATAGACCATATTCTTTAAAATAATAATCAAATGACTATAATGCGAAAGGAAACTGTTGTATATTCCACTGACATGCAGCTCAGCCATTTTCAGCGCTGTTTTTGGTTTGCTCATCCATATTGTTGAGTCACTCCGGCTCTCACCGGCACCCCACATATTAAACCGTGGTCCCAGCTCTCATGCACACACAGGCTGATTGTGGGCTTCCTGCCCAGCGTGAAATGGTGGAGAGCCAAAGTAACTGAGTGGCTGGTGAGCACAGTTGAACATCCAGGAAGCCAGAGAAAGCCAGATGTTTTTCTCAGGAGTTGGCGGACAAAACTAAGGAGACAGTGCCAGTGAATATTGGACTTTATTCAACAGGTGGTGAGAAAGAGAGCTCCAATCGGATGTCTGGATGTGTAAGCAATGTTTGGCAATTGTTTGTTAACACATTAGCCCTGTGATAAATTGGTAGTTTATTAAGGTTTGTTGCTGTGAGTTTGTTTTGGAGTATAATTTTCTGCCTGCTGGAGATCAAAAAATGTTTTATGCAACTTTAATTTCATTATCCCATGTGAAAGTTGGAAACAAAACATAGAGATTGGATGTTGGTACACACATAGTAGCCCTTAATCACATTTTTTCTCCCTCCTCTTGCATATTTCATGGTCTGTGATACAAGGGACAATCTCATTTTAGTCCAAGCCTTTGCCATTGATGTCCACATTGCAGCCTTGGACTATATCCACATGAGCCCATGCACTTTAATGCCATACAGCACGGAGAGGAAGCACTGAGGTGTGACAGAGCTGAACTGCCTGACGGCTGCTGATGCGCTAGCTTGGTCGTATCAATGGAAGTGTCTTCCTTGCTTCCCCTAAATGCGCTCAGACAGAGACAAAGACGGAGGCTGCCGAGTGAATCCCTGAAATGGACAGCCCTGGGACACCCAGTGAAAGTCAAGCAGCTTAGTGCAAAGTAGTTAGGGGGCTGGCTCTCTGTCTGCCTGGTCCATTAACGAAGAGTTGAGCAGGTGAGTGTTGCTGTGGTGCAGAGGCTGGCATATGCCAAACTAGAGGGGTGAGAGTGGCACAGCAGACCCCCTGCCTTCAGTGTCATCTGTCACAGAAGGAAAGCTTGTGTGCTGGTGTGTGTATATCTGTGTGTGTGTGTGTGTGCGTGTAGGTGCTCAGCAGGGTGAGGAGGGAAGAGAATATGAGTGAGAAGGAAGAGGGCAGAGTAGAGGGCAGAAAACCTGGCAGAGACTGAACAGGGAGACATAGCTCTGTATGGGCTTACAGTATTCAGGAGAATAGACTGAAATAATTGATAATTCAGGGCTGACACTCCCAACAAGTGAGTAGAATGGAAAAATAATATATGTTTCAAGTGAAACAATAATGTGAAAATGTGCTCACAGATATTTTGTGTTTTCACTCCAGGCTTTTTAAGCTGTAAATATGTATTAAATTACTTAATCATCTTTGAAACATGTACAGCAGAAAAATAAGAGCAGAGGTAGAAAAGATTCATTGTTATTGATGTTCAAGGTTTGAAATCTCCACTCTGCTGCCCACTATGGCCTCACTACAGAGTGTCAGAGTACATCTTTTGGTATTGTGAGATCACTCTTTGACAGTCTTTACTTAGTTTTTTATTTAAACAAACACCCTCACCACCTCAACCGTTTCTCCTTCACTCAATCTCTGAGAAGCTTTTTGCAAACAATTGTAGCGGTTACAGAGACAGGCTGAAAGGGAAGGTGCATTACACATTAAAGCAGCTATTATCAATATTTTTTATAATAACGGATAGTAACGGATTAAATGACTCTGTGTGAGGGGTCTCTTGTACTGACAAACCCACCACCCACCCAACTCCAGCTCGACTGAGTTTTGTAATGTCTCTCAGCTCTTTGTTTTGATTTGCCAAGCCGCAACTTTATCCACTCATCACTCTCATAGCATCGTTGTCAAACACAGCAAACTGCTGTTTTCAAAGAAAAAGCTCCAAAAAACCCCACTGCACACTGCCTGCTGAGCACCAAATGGCAGGCAGACTAAGTTAACAACTAGCTGGTGAACATAGTGGAGCGTTTAGCTGCTAAAGAGCCTGATATTTTCCCAAGGAACTGGTGCCAGGAGCCAAAAAGAGAGTGAATATTGGAGTTACATTCAGCAGGTGGCCAAAAATGATTCCAATTAAATGCTAATGTTGCACAGTGTCTGCTGAATGTGCAAATAGGCTGTTTGGTAACAAGTTCACCTTATCAACTTCAAAGATTTGGCTGTTGTGTTCACAGTTTGTTTCTGCTGCCCCCAAGTGGCTCCAAAATCAGGCACTGCGGGTTCCAAAATTGGTCCAGATTAGTGGGGAGTAGGGGTTTGGCTAAAGCCTACCCATTTGGTAGCCACATCTCTGTCTACTTCGGAATGTTCAGAAGGTTACAAGTCTTACAAAAGTCGCTGTCTCCACATTATATTGTCATAAGATGATGCTTCTCTTTCAGGATGTGAAATAAAGCTGTACAGAGCATCAAAAGAGAATATGAAGAAATCACACACACTCAAACACAGAGGTACTAGACTTTATCATTGAAGTAATGCAAGCAATTTCCCATTTTATTTGTCCTTTCCTTTTTTTCTTTTTTGATGACAAGCTGCAGAGCCGGGCTCTTACATGACACATGCTCTTTTTCAGCTCATAACACCTTATAACCCCCTCCTGAGTTCCAATTCATTATCCAGCAGAAGAATGAATAGTAGTTGAGGGACTTACAACCTACAATGCTCCCTTTCTTCCTTTTGTAATCAAGGTAAAGAGGACACGGCTCAGCAATGAGGCTCTAAAACCAATCCAGCTCAATGAGAGTCCAGCATGCATAGAACCATTAATACATTTATTGTCCCAGCTGTGCTGTGGATATGTCCATGAATGTGCTTTTATAGGTGGAGTAAAGAATGAATAGCCTCTGAGGATGACTGTTTTTTTCCATTATTATAACACAAATTATAACTTGCATCGCAACCAAAAAAGTGAATTAGAAATGTGTTTGGTCCAGTGAATCACCTTTTAACCACAGTACGTATCTGTTCGGGGACTTTGGTCCATCAAAGATGCTACTTAATCTGTCTCCCTCTCAGTTTTGTAAAGACCTCTCTTCACCTCCATCACTGTGCTCTGAGACATTTTGTTCTGACTACAGAGGCTTTCTGCCTCTCGATCGTGTCTGTCTGCCTATTTTTCTTCTTTCATTTTACTTCTTTTCTTCTCTTTTGCCGCAGGGCACAGTATGTCATCTCACAGAGCAGGTATTGCTGACAGGGTGTGACGTTTAGGTGAGAATGCACAATGGCCTTGCAGGTCACTTCTTTTCATTATCAAGTGGAGATCATGGACAAATATTCTGCATAGGTGACAATATGTGTCACCTGTGTTGTCACTGTTGAGTGTTAGTCAAATCTCCAGAGCTTAAGATAAATCAGTCTGCCAATAGCAAGATGAGCTGATCACTTATTCCAAAATTACTTGGTCTGATTTCCACTCTCCCCTGAGCTCTCCTGTTGTGCTTTGAAATTATCTCCCTGGATTTTGATATGCTGCTGAGATGAGATAATTTAACTATATAGCAATATTAAAATGCTTTTGCTTGAGACTTGTGGCACTGGTCACTGATAATAACCCCACTTTTTTAGTCCCTTGGAGTCAAACTGAAATTGTTCTTTTTATCACAACTGACTTAACAGATGATTCAGCAAATAACATGAACAAAGAAAAAGATGAGAATCAGGATAAAGGTTCAGGATCAAAGGAATCAGGATAGCCTTGTATATCACTTTCTGAGTGATGTATCACTTTCTGAGTGATATACAAGGTAAACAACATGGTGAGTTCTCTGTTAAATGTTGTAAAGGAGCAGATAGATATAACCAGTGCTCTCTAGGCTGGTTGAAAAAGGGAGCAAAGAACGTCTTGTATCACTGTTCAGAGACTATACATTCAGTAGAGTACTCTTGGGAAACACGTCCCCAGTGGGCCTGAAGCTCAGATGCTATTTTCACAAATGTGTCCAAAAATGTTTTTTTGCTCTTTTGAAAAAGAATATGAACAACAGCTGCAGTATCACATAGTTTTTATTCCATGTCCAAAAGTGAGGAGAATTGAAATGAAAAGTTTGGATATTGCCAGATATGTCCTTTCGATCAGTGATTGCAGGCTGAACTCAAAAACTTGAAATGTAAAATTGTAAGTTACATTGTGTTGGAGACTTTGTTTTCTCCATCCATGTATCCTTTATTATTATTACTTTTTTAGTGTTCTGTAATGAGTATGGACAGTGAAACATAATTTACTGTCAAATAAAATATAGTTGAACACTGGATGACTCACCAGCCTGTGCATACTCTGCACTCCTTCTAGGAAAAGAATTACTAGGAAACTGGGCCTAGCAGAGAAATGCATCCCACTTGGATGGAAGACCAGCAGTGCATCTTGAAGCTAAGCTTTGGGAAGCTGCCACCCAGAAGTGGTGCCTGAAGCTAGAATTATACTGCTCCACTCTCAGAGTCAATCTTAACTGTGGGGAAATGGGCACTTTTGGCCTCCTTAAGCAGGATCAGCATCCGACACCTGCTGCAGTCTTGGGTTACAGGTGCATGTTGTCCCTTCAGGGCATTAGTTAGCAGCTCAGACCATCTTCCAGACACAGGGCTTGGGAGAGACAGGAAGCGAATGGATGTCGGGTTATCTGATAGACTCTAGGTAGAGGAGGATACATGTCATGAGATTGGAGGTTGTTAGGAATTGCATTTGACATACAATACGCTTTGGAAAGCAAGAAATACAAGATATTATAAAAGATCTGTCAATGACGTGAACACTAAAAGGATTTTTTTTACAACCAATACAAGTGTAATACTATTGGTTTACAATGTGATGAGAAATTTACTTCATTATATCCTGGAAGCACATATATGCATTTCACTCTTTAGATTTCTGTCACAATATAATTAGCAGAGCACTGTGATAAATTCAAAGAACATATCTTACTGCAGGACCTTGAGAAATGTATTTTTTTAAAGCAGTTTTTTCATTGCCTGCCTTCACTGTGAGGAGCTTTTCACAGTGAGTGTTAAGTGCTTGGGACTGAACATGAGGGCCATCACTCACTGATGCCTTCTGCCAGAGCCACTTTTCACCAATGGAGCTTGCACATCCTCTTTTGGGTACAGAGTCAAATTCTAAGCAGTGTTTTTAGAGTGTCAAGGCTGCGTGTCGTGTTGCTTCAAAGACAAAGACCCAGAGAAGTCCTGCAGAAGTCAGATCCTCCACTTTTACTCAGTCACTCAGAAGACAGCGCTGCGGAGCGTTTCTGCTGTGGCAGGAGTTTTCTGAAAGCACTGGGGGGAGAAAAAAAGAGGACACAGAACAAGATCAGTGAACAGCCTCCACTTTCCCAGGGAGGAGTTTTCCAAAGGTCACAGTGCCCATTCACACACCAGTTTACACTGATCAGCACTCCCCACAGTTGTTTATGCACCAGGAGTTTTGCCCAGAAACCCTGCCATAAATCAACCACAGCCTGAGTCCAGCATCAAGAAAAATCTAAAAACCCTTTCTCATATGAACACAGTAGCAACAAAAGCTGCAGTAGAAGCGTTTTCCTGATGTATCTCTTTGTGCTGTTAGACACCGTTTGGTTTTCCTTCCCCAAGTTTAGTTCGCATTTGATGTAGATCAAAGCACAGCACATTTCACAAAGAATCAGGCTGTGAATCCCAGCGGTCACTTGAAAGCACTGACAAAATAAATAAATAAATAAAGGAAGATAAATTCCACTTGACATGTACTCAGTCAGTCTGTGTTTCAGCCTTGTGGAACTATTTGTCTAATTAATATGTCAATGTTTCACTAGTTCATTTGGGGTAAAGTGAATAATTACTGTAATGACTCAATCAAATCTAACCTCTGTTATGGTTGAGAAAACACCTACAGTATGTGTCTTCTTTTCCCTTGGTGCACCTTCATTTGTTTTCCCAGGATGCTGAATATTAGACTTTCATGTGCACAGCAGCCGGCTGAATATATACATAACACACACATAGGCCCATGAATATGAAAATTAGCCACAACAGGTGGTGAGTAGTCCAGTCATACCAAGTTAGATTTTTCCTGGCATATGTAACAAATAAATTGTCATGAAGAGCACAAAACCAAGTTTGGCAATATTCTGTATTTTCTTTTTGTCAATAAGTCCCCTGAAAAGACCAAAACTAACAGTGAACTGAGCCTATAAGTACTGCTTTTGTAGACAAAACCTGATTATTCCTCTGCCACAAACCTGTTCTCCAAAAGCTGTTAAAAACACATAAACGAGCTATTCCGCTGCACTGGGAGACATGTTACTTCATAATGATAAACATCACAGTAATCTTCATTTTGAATAAATGTCACAAACACAGTCCCACTGCTGTACATAATTTCTTCACTGAGGTAACATTTGTCTAAGAGTCTACAGCCATGCCAGCAGCTCTACGAATTAGACACAATGGCACTTTGAACTAAATGCAAACATCAGCATGCTAACGTGCTCACAATGACAAAATTAATGTTGATGTTTAGCGGGTATAATGTTTACCATGATTGCACCAGAAAGTCTGGAAATCACCACAGTTTTTAAATTAATTCTGCGGGAACATGAATGTCTATTGTATGCTGTGATATTTAATTCTTTGAGGTATGTTTTTTTTTTTTACCTTAAAGAAAGGAAACATGTTTTTCTAGATGCCATGTACGATGATGACCCAACTCCTTACAATTAAAATCCATTCAGTGTTTGTGTAGATATTTCAGTGCAGATCAACTGAACAGCATTGCTATCCCTCAAGCCATGCAGTTAGTTAACTGATTCAGAAAATGACCTAACCTCTTCTGCTGCTTCTTCTTATATTTGTGACCAATGACTGTATTGATTGTGACCCATTTTTTAAGATTTACATCATCATTATAAGCCCAGAGACAGACTGGCGACCTGTCCAGGGTGTACCCTGCCTTTTGCCCAATATCAGCTGGGATTGGCTCCAGCCCCACCACGAACTTCAAAGGATAAGCAGTATAGATGATGGATGGATGGATAATGGATGGATATTCATTAGAAGTGAGCTTAGGACTGAGTGTAACAGACAGGGTACGGAAGCTTTAAAGTGAGATGACAAAGTGTTGATTTTGGTCTTTTCACAAGATTTTGGACAGTAAGAAAAATTAAATGATGACACCACCATTATCCTTTTAGTCAATGATTTTGTCAATAAAAAACAATGTTCTAGAGACAGTGGCCTCTTCCTCCAAACAGGTGGCATCCCACCACGGCCATGATGCCAAAATAGATTATATTACAGGTGATGCAAGTTTGCAAATGCATGATAATGAGATTCATGCTGAGTTGCAAATCTGTTTGCTTCAGAAATGTCAGTGAACTACGTTACAACAACAGCTGCTCACCTGTCATGACAACTCTATCAAACAAGACAAAGCATTCAGTCTCAGCATCCACTTTTGCTCCAAATGGTTTCATGTCATTTGAGTAATGATATTACAGTTTTAAAAAGTACAACCTAAGACTTGGGACACAAACTGACATCTGATTAAATGTGATCAATGCGTATTGAGCAGTGAGACACTGAGGGAGGTTAAAAGAGATGGAAGAAAAAAGCCGGAGGGGCTGAGAAAGAAAGATGATATCAGCTGAGTGATTGAGATGCAGAGCAACGGGGATGGACAAGTTGAGAAGCTGCTGATGCGTCATTGATTGGCACTTTCACAGGGCTAGGACAGATTCCACATCAGTGCTAAGGTGTTCGATTCAAAGTGTATTGACAAATGTTCCCTCGTGCTTTGGTACGGGAGGAAGTTTTTAATTAATGGGCAAAACAAGGGTATATGTTAGAGGATTAAGAAAGGGCAGGGCAGAGGGGATGAGCAAAATTGTGACTCTTTTTCACAAATTGTATCGAAGCTTGGCAGTGTCTGCAATCAATACATTAATTATGGTAGTGTGTGATAATCACGCAGAGATGTTGATGACAGGCCTACACTGATGAATGATTTTACCGGGAATCAGTCCAAGCAAATGCGCTAGAAGCGTGACATTAACAGCATAGCATATCCGGTACACGCCTGTGCAAATGTGTATTGATGGACCATGCTAAATGGGTTAAAAGACAGCCAGCGAAATGAATGGCAGCGCCATAAACAATCAAACATTTAATTGTACATTCTATTCCACTTAGCAACTCGGTTGGCTGAAAATAATCAATTTTAAAAACCACTGAGTTAAGTCTCAGGAGTGCTGAATCTATTTCTGGATAAATTTAATGCACTGTAGACTTATCAACATCATGTTGAAACCCTTAATACTTCAACTGTACATAAAAATGATTGCGTTTCTCTCTGTATCTCCCCTCACCTCTCAATTCCATCTTGTTTTCCTCGTTCTTTCTCTCTGAGCATTACAAACACAGCAGAAACCTTATGAGAAAATACAGTATGGCACAGATTGATTATAGGTCTTTGCTAATACATCAGAGGCTGCCATACTATAAGGATGTTGCTGAGACTTGAGGGGAAATGGATGAATCTACCACGTGTAAGCTTGTCTGGTTGCACTGTACAAACAGCTGACTGTAGCCTCTTTTTCTTTGGTACTTCCTGTGAAAATCTGAATTAATTTATGAAATGTTTCTACAAACTGATGAGACGTTTATATGTGATGATGAGTGTATATGTTTTTGTATACATCTGCAACTGTCACTCCAAAAGCTGCTCATTAATTCACTTTCATTTTTCCATTACGCACACACCCAACACTGCAGTACTTCTTCAGGGGGGAAATGTTTCCAAGCAACTGCTGCAACAGCTTACTGAGAGAGACGACTTTCAAAGAGACAGAATGAAATCACAACTCATTTATGTGCAGAGCCATTTAGCTGCTTCTCTAACATAGTTTGAGGGTTAAGTTGAAGTAATCAATATCTGCCCTCTCCCATACTTGTATGGTTGTTTGTTATACAGTGAAGCAGTGCTGAAGTTGATGGTGCAAAACAAGCGAGTGCATGTTTAGTGTCTCTTTGTAGTGTTGAAAGCCTGATCCATCATTCAGTGGATGTTTACATATCTGAGTTTCAGAAGTACAAGCATTTTCAAGAGATAGAAATCAGCTCTTTGGATTACGCAGAACTAAGAAACATTTTTTTTTTTAAATCTTGGCTTTGATGATTTTGGAAGGCCACTAGAGGTAGCCACACATTACTTCTGATAGAGCACAATAGACCAATATTCATAGTCTGTGAGACCGTCAATATGCTAGGTACATGCTTACCAAGTTGTCCTTCTGCTTTGAAACTTGCTCCATGTGTTGCTGCTAAGCGCTTGGCAGAACAATGGATTTGTACTCTCTCTCTACTCATGCATCTTTTATTCTGATTCTCTAGAATTATAACCAGTGTTTTTGCAACCTTAAGTCTGTTTACAACATTTTATCTGAAAAGTTTGCTGCAGGAACCTGATCACATGTAGTTGCTCAGAGTACAGATACAGACTCTAATCTATCTTTATTAGTTAGATCTGAGTGAGAGAGGCTAGTTTTAGCGCCACAGTAGTTAAATTCTTCATAATGAAATGCTCTTAGAGTGTTGATAGAGTTGACATTTCCTCTCACGTATATTCTACAACTGGTTCAGATTTTGCATTTCCAACCCTATCGCTAGATGAATATTGGACGATATGTGAAACCCTTGATTACAATGAATGACATTTTGTTAATGTTGAGTGTCAATGTTTTTACAGTTTTTCATCTCTACAATATCTGCACGTCTGCCACGGTTTGGAAGAGGCTGGAGAGAGATTGTGGCTAAGGCGATTAAAATACACCTGGTCACAGTTAAGGAAACATTAAGGTGAAAGTTAGTAAAATGGTGAATGTTATTTGTCTATGACATGAGACAGACACTTTTGGCTCACAACTTCCTGCATTAGCACTAAACACTGGCATTGGTCACAAATCATGAGGTGTGGAATTGTATAACATGGGTATAATTGCTATGGATACTTAACTGGTTTTGTGCTACAGTTCATGTGACACATTTCATTTTGTGTGTTTTCTTCTTCTACTTTTTTTTTGTTGCAGTGCACACCGATTTCTAGAGAATTAGTTCCACAGGGTTCTAGTCTAGGCCCATTATGTTTACTTTTCACATTTATTCAATTTTTTCAGTCTCAGAATCTAACATATATCTATATTCATAAAAGAAACTCTTTTTCACTTTAGCTGAAAAGTCAATATTAGGCATTAGCTGTATAATACGTTATTATTGCTACAAATGCAAGCTCTGTTATATCCAGACCGCTCTGATTCCAGTGTGGAATTCATACAGGGGAACCCAGTGTTTCACAGAGGAAAAATAATCAACAGTTACTCTTATTCTTTAATAAATGTCAGAATATAACAGTACTTGGATTATTCTCAAGTATTTGTTTTGGAACAAGTGGTCTAGGATAAACCCATTGTATTTTCACAGCTTTTTCTCTTGAACAGTTTTATGGGGAGAAACCTCTTAAGGGCCTCTGGTCATCACATGACTTACATGTGCACCTTGTGATTTTGCCCACTCTGCCAAAATCGCCACAGTTCAGATCTGTCCCCAGGGCTATGATTCTTTGGCTCTGCCCAGTCGACAAATGTGATTATTCTGCTGCCAGAGTGGCTCTGTCTCTGGGAGTGTTTGTATCACTAAAATTGCAATCTGTAGTGTATGTAGATACTCTGCATGCATGTTAATCAAGACAAGAAATTGAAATACTTTAGATTTAAAAAAAAAATAGTGATATAGTATACTATGATACAACCCTCCTGTAATTTAAAGTATCTTCATAGTACTGTATATCACTGCTATGGTGATAAAACATTGCTGGCTGCCAAGATAATGTCTCATGCATGGCACCAATTCTGCAGCACAGAATGCTCAGCAATGCCAGCCACATCCAATCAAGACATTGTTCTACAGCTCTGCGGAGGTTACCAAATAAGGGGACGGAGCAAAAGGAGCCCCATTTGTAATGAGTGGCAGTGGAACGCAGAGTGGGATAGATAGAAAATGAGATAGAGGAGGAGAAAAAGAGCAAAAAGATGGAGCGGGATAGCACTGGGTGAGGTGGTGAGAGAGCGGATTGCATGATTGCGTCAACGATAAGAGATGGTGAAATCAATTCTGGACGAAATGAGAAAGATTGATTTGGGAGTGAAACACAGGAAACAGTGACAAGGGCAGGTATGCAAGGAAGGAGGGAATGAGGAGGAGGGAAAGATGGAAAGATGACAGAACAAGAGATGTCACTTGTAGGTGACCGGAGGCCACAGGAGGAAATGACAGACCGTCATGTGAAAACACTTTATGTGTAGATATTTAATGTGTCAATCAAGAATATTATATCCAAGTCATTTTCCAAGGTTTATTTTTCATTCCTATGGGAATTTCTTTTTCCATTTTAGTTTCATTTTGAAATTGATTCAGTGTTTTTCTAATTCAGTCTAATATGCATTTTGAGATCTGAAGCACTGCCATCATTTATTCATTCATTTGTTCATTTATTTATTCATTGTTTTATTCATTTGTCTATTTCCTTTCTTAATTGCCAACTTATAGTAAGATTATCTGTTCCCAGTGGTTCTTTGGATGAATGAGAATGCCTGTAAGAGAAACAGCATTTACTTGCCTTTTCTTGGCAGAGCTGCTGAATTGTGTAGGCTGTTTCATGTGTTTGACACCGCATGTCCTTATTTGATTTTTAATTTTCTTAATCGGACCCTTGGCAAGACAACTAATGGAATCCCATGGAAGATCCCAGATGGCTCAATAGTTTCATTTTGAAATTATGAATATGTTTATTAATAATACATTATTATTGATTATAGTGCTTGTTTGCTTTTTCATTGTTTGTAATGTTAAAAAGCTGTATACATTTAAAAAAAAAAAATCTACATATGGTTTTTATATTTGACACAAGGCCGCCATCATTCTTGTGCATACTTTCTGACCTCAGTTGACGGTCACACAGTTAGACAGGAGTGCATTTTAGCATCAGCTAAATTCACTATTGCAGACGTTTGTTCTGTCTGTTTGTCTGTCTGTCTGTTTGTCTCCCTGGTCCTGGCTCTCTCCCTCTCCTCCACTCATCCATTTACTCTCTTTTTACACCTCGGGCAAAAAGCAAGGTTGCTATCCTCATTAACCTCCCTGCCTCTCTCCAGCTCACCTCAGGCCAGCCCCACCTTAAGCTGCACTCATTACTGCCGAATCAAGCTGGGGAGCCAGAAACTGGAGGTGGGAAGCAGAGAGAGTAAGAAGGAGGTAGACAAATAGTCAGCTGGAGAGGGAAGACTGTCATAATGGGTGACAGAGAGGGAAATAAAAAGGAAGAGAGTGACAACAACTGGAAACAAACAAAAAAAATCAAAAAAAGGCAGATGAAAGGAGTGATTCGCTTTAGTCTGGTTAAATGAAAAAAGGACAAAACAGACGGAGAGAGAGGGATGACAGGGGCAGAGAATCCATTAAGGACCTCGGGAGTGGCTAATATGATGTGTGAACCAGTCATAGGCAGACATGCTCAAAGCTTAAAACTATGGCACTTGGCATGGTTATCCATGATAGATATCCACTTTCAGAAACCAGTTATTTATCAATGCCACATTTCTGTTGGCTGCAAGACCTCCATTTTAGGGCTCTGAGCGAAGCGTTTCATGTCCTGTCCAGTCTGTTCAATAGATTCTGACTGGACTGAACTGCTTTTGTGGTCCCCTCTGCTGCTGCCTTATGGCTGAGTCAGAGTTCAATAATCCCTACAAATCTATCATGGATTAATGAGCTGTTGCGTAAACTGCAACAGTTATGGATACAAATGGATGCAAAAGTACTCTTGATGATAATGAAGCACACCATTTTTTTTCCTTGCCACCGCTGAAAAGTTCTGTTTTTCGCTGCCCATTTGTTTCAAGATCTATGGGATAACGTGGATGATTAATGGCATAAGGAATGCTCTTGAAGTACTATCATTAAGAATTTTTTTAATTAGGAGGGGATAGTTTGTGGAGTGAGACGCAACACTTATTCTCAGATGGAGGGAAAAATCATGCTACACTAGTAAAGTAATTATGCTGATGTTTTTCTGTGTGTGTGTGTGTGTGTGTCATTGTATTTCAATAGCCCATGTCAGTGACTTGCATCTAGAAAGTCTGAGTGTAGCAGTGATGGAAAAATTTGAACGGAAAATGGCAGTTGCATTTTGAAAGCTATAATACAGAGAAAAAGAGAGTGAGAAAGAAAAAGAGAATGAAAGAAAGAGAGAGAGAGAGAGAGAGAGAGAGAGAGAGAGAGAGAGAGAGAGAGAGAGAGAGAGAGAGAGAGAGAGAGCAGACATGATTAAATTCCATCATCTATTACAGCTCGGCTCGTGGCTTTGATCTGGCTTCAAGGCCGCACTCTGTGACGCGCTCAGGCTCCATTCGCTTCCTAAAAGGTGACTCTCCCTTCACTGTTTCATCATTCATTTACTATCCATCATTCTCTGCCTATGGGGAAACACATTCATGTGCATATGCTTGCACACGCCCACACACACTTACTCTTACACACACTCATCCTTTGGTTAAAGCAATTAGCAGCCTTGACCAAGATGGAGTACATTTATATTTTGACCCTCAAAGCGAGAAACCTTCAGTTTTTTTTCCTTTTACACATTTTTTCTTTGCCTTTTGTTTCAGTGTCTCACGATTTACTCCATCTCTTGGCAGGCTGTCTTTGTCATCTTCTCTTCAGATTCAGATGCAGCTCCTCAATTTCAAGGTACTTTATAAGCGTGGCATGTTGCTGCGGCAGCAATCAGCAGTGAAAACAATTGTGCGCTTAAAGTCGAACATCAACTTGCGAGGCGTTAACAGCAAGGGTGATATCAGCAGTGGAAATGAACCAAATTAACGGTTATGGCTAATAAATCAATTTTCTTGAATTAGAAATGTGAAGTCTTTTCCTTCCTGAATTTTCCCCTCAGTTGAGAAAGTTTACAGAGGATGAAAAACGATTAAATTACAACAGGAGGAGCTTTAGTGTCAATTGACCTGTCATCTTCTCCTGACCCACCACTCCTTTCTTTTTCCCTCTCATCTTTTTCATGTCGATCAAGTATCCTAACCCCCATCCCCCTACCCTTTTCCCCACTGATCCAACTATCAATCTCTATCCATAATCCCCTACATGAATCTCCCATCCAATTCTCCTCTCCTTCCATCTGCAGTCCTCCATTTCTCCAGGAGCAGGGGAGCTTACATCACAATTTCCTCTCAAGCTTCTCCCTTTCTTTTCCCCTCTCGTTCCATATCTTCCTCTCTTGCTCTTCCCTCCCTGTCTTTCTGGTTCTGTGCACCTCCTGGGATAACATAATTCGGAGGACAAGCCTTTTGAGACCAAAGGCTCTCGCTCACTCTCCCTCCATCCCTCTCCCCCTTCAATCCTTCTCAGTGGGGTTCTCCGAGGGACAGTGATTACAACCAAGTGACTGCCGCCTCTGCCATGCCAATTAATGCAGGGAGCTTAAAGACGGAGCAAGGGGAAAGAGGGAAAGGTGCCCGTGCCCGCATCTCCATACATTATCATACTAAACAGGCTGGTGGGGTGTCTCAGCCCAACTGGTGGCTCTACAGCAGACACTTCAGGGACAGGTTCCTGCAGCCTGATGTACTCCAAGTCAGACATGTTTGCATAAACTGGCCCGCTCTCCAAACAAGCTCAGCGAGGTGTCCTTCTGTGTTTGTCCTTACAGTCAAGGTGCCAACATCTGACATTATAGTATGGGTCGGCTTTATACTCTATTAATTGGGTGTGAAATTACTCTCATTTGAGCCCAGGCACTCAAGGTGTCTCAGTGACTCTGGCTGCGATTGATAGGTGCAAAGGCTCAGGAATACACCCTCACTGCACATCTGAGTATAAGCCTATACAGACAAACATACGCACACTTATGCTATGCATGCATCTTGCAGAATTTTAAATGCCTCGCTGCAAAGTGCGGTTAAGTAATAATCCATCTAAGCAGCCCAACTGTTCCTCCCCAAATAAGTAATGATGCACTCAGTAGCATTGTGGACACTCTATATATCATGACCTACACCAAAGACCAATCACTGTGATTTCAAAGATTCATTTCATTGTCAAGGAATGAATTATTCTAATTTGCTCTGACCATGACAGCTTGTGAAGCTTGTTAGGTCAGTGCCAGACAGACTACAAGCAAATGACAAGTAAATTTTTGCAGAAATGATAGGGATTAGCTACAATAACTGGTTGCTGCAGCCAAAAGAACCTTCACTTGGAAAGAAATTAAAGACTCAAGGTAAAAACAGAAACTACATAAGGTCAGAGCCCCAGCATGACTACTCTAATTAGTGTTACCTTCAAGTAAGAGGAGGTCCTCCTCTTCAGCAAAAAGTCTCCTGCTCTTGTGTGAGAAGGAGGGCCTGGGAGAAGCCTTTAAAAAAGCTCTAAACCCAAGTTTCCCAAGAATATTGTACAGTATTTTACCTTTTTCTAGCACTTTGAGATTTGTCCTCAAATGTAAAGTGTATTATAAATAAAAAGGATTGATATCGATTGTTATCATTATTTTCTTTTAACAGACCTTTGGGTGGCCCTATGGGGCGCACAACACTCCACCACTGACACAAATCAACCATAGAAAGCACCTTAAGAACAACCAAATCCGTAGGATTTATTAACATAAAGACAAAACAAAACAACCAAGACTACATCAACAACAGCAACATAAAAATGAACCACAAGCCGAGAGGCTGCATGTCAAGCAGTCACACACTAAAAGCCTCTGTCTTCTGACACTGGCACAAGAGCTTTTAAGCACTTCATTGAAGTCAGGTGCAGCTCGTTGATGGTCATTATCAGGTAGCACCTGGATGGAGCTACGGAGAAAACAGGAGAATAAAAGGACAAACAGAGCACCACAAACATACAGCCATAAAAAACCTTAGTCCTGTCCATTGCGTTCCATCCTCTTTAAACATTACTGCTAGACTGAGCCACTTGCCTTTACTTGTCTTCACATTACTTTGCCTCCAGCCAACATTTTAAATTGCTGAACAAGCGCGCATGCACACACATGCACACACACACACGCACACACACACACAAATTTCTAACCTTAAACATGTACTTTCTCTCTCCTATTGTCCACTCACCTTTCCTCACTATGTTTGAAATTATCTTCTTCTAAGTACTTTTCTTTCTCTATTTGGCCAGTTCACCAATAACTGTCTTCCTTCACCCCAACACCCTAAGGCCAAGGTCCCAAGCAAGGTTCATGTTTTTGCTACATTGTATACATTTGATCCAGTTAGTTTTGGTTTCACATGGATTTTGGAGGCACACAGGTATGTTTCACACCTCTTACTTTGATTTGGACCAAAGTGAAAGGCCTGAAGGTCTGGAGTCTCTTCGGTCTCTGCGTGCCTTCCAAGTCTCCAGGAACCCTCAAGTCTAGCTCAATGCTCATATTAATGCTGCACATTGATGCATCATTATATGATTGCTCATGTTTTTCTTGGCCGTGTTGCCCTCAGGGACAAAACCACATACTGAGACTATAAAGCTTTTAGATAAAAGTAAAAATAATGAATACAATAAATCGATGAAAATTAAAAAAAAAAAAAAAAAAAACACTGCACCAGGCTTAACAACAAGATGACTCTAAACTGAAGAGTCAGAAGATATAAAAACATAATAACTGGCTTTTGTCCATTCCTGTTTATTGAAGTCCTTAGCTGATGATAGAAGACCTACTCAATACATACTTTATTTTTGTTGCTAGAACATGAGATAGACACCATTTGGAAAAATTGGCACCCATTCTTAAAAGATGATTTGTGGTACAAAATTGGGACAAATTATGGTGGAGTTAAGGGAAAAGCAGATGAAAAAAAGACATGTTTGAAGAATGGATTCTTGAGATTTTTTAATTAAATGGTGACATTTAAAATGTTGTCAAATGACCACCTGGAACGCTGATATGTGTTTAGGGCAAAAAATTGTTAAACTGTGTTTTTTTGTTGTTAAAAATGATAATGATTAAACCTTCGTCATAATAGAAATATTATCTGTGAATTGAGCCAGGCTCATTGGAACTGAAGAATATATGTGTTTATTCACCATCCTGACCTCCAGCAAACTTTCGTTAACACAGTGTTATGAAATTACATTTGCTGACTTATGCTATAACTCTAAGATTCATATACAGGCATCCGGTGTAGACAAGATAGGTAGAATCATTTAGGAAAAGAAAAAAACAGACAAGACTAGCTTGTAGTTAGTTTGAGTAGCCTATAATAATCTCAGATCCTACACATGTGCTGTTTCCTCAGGTTAACAAGATCTAACAACTTAACCCAAACAGTAACACTTACTTAATAATAAAGTAAACTGCAAATTGCTTGCAGACCTGCACATATCATACATGTCAATATCAATACTGTGAAGAATCATTCTGAAAAAATACTTGAAAAAATGAGTTAACAGGCTCAGAAATTTCAGTTAACCTCCATGGAAACACATAAGATCTTTAAGTCTTGTTTCATAGCACATTTCAGCTCCTCAAGGCCCAGCACTGTCATAGACTTGACCTCATGATGGTTAAGATGTCACTGTACGTACGACAAAAGTCCACGAGGGCTCAGTCTACAAGTCCAGGGAGACATTTGGATACAGCCTCAGAAATACTCCTCTGTCTCAGCCTCCCCGTAAACCCGCCTCCACTGTGCTCGGGATGTCATACAGCCTGATGGGAGCTGTGAGGTCTGAGGGTAATTGGCTTTGTAAAATCTGAGTCAAAATGCAAATTTATGTCAACATTTTTGCAGGTGTTTCTACTTTTATGGAATAACTCGGAACAACAGAGTACAAACAAAGTGCAACTTGTGACAGGTCTATAAATAATATCTGCGAGTACAGGGAAATCCAGCTGAATTACAGATTGCAATCATGAATGCCATTAATGAAGCTTAGCAACTGCATGCGCTGTATCTCATGTTTAGATCAGAGTTTTGAGTGTCACACAGAGGCAATGCTTCTATGCTAGTGTGGAAGCTGTACAATAACTGTCCTGCAGCAAATACTGTATGTCCAAATGAGGAGGAGGAGGAGGACATGCTGACTGGAGAGCATGCCATACTGTGCTAAGCTTAATTGTTTTGTACAAACAGCAGCATATAGTTATGGGTGTATAGTCACATTGAATTGGGGTTTCCCTCAGGCCAAAGACTGCTCTCTTTATTCAATTGCTTGTGATATCTTTATATTGACTTTAATGCTATTTGTGTATCCTACTTTGTTGCTGCTGATATCTATCTATCTATCTATCTATATTCATAAATCATTAATTCTGCATCAAGCTACAAATCTGAAAGTAATATTTTTTAAATAGTGTAATGAGCCAGCGATTAACATCCTGAACATGACTGACTCCCGATTCACTCCAATGTGTCAAATCTAATTAATAGTGAATAATAAGTATTTACAAACAAACCACACACTGTAAATAACTAATGCCGGGCTTTGATTAGCTGACTCATTAATCAGGCCTGGGTTTTCTTAGAGTTTGCCTGTTCATCTTCCTCCATCTTTCATGTGGGGCAGATGAGCAGTCAGTTTATCCCCCACTGTATTTATTCTAATTCTGTCCGAATACCATAAATCAGCAAGTAGTGCTTTATTACTTATGCACTCAGCAGTAATAAAGCATTAATTGGTTATTTGGGGAATAAAGAAGCCAGTGTATTGGTTAAAAAATGGAACAATACATCAGCTAATATGGAAATAAGAATTGCATGCATACAGTAAATATTGCACAAAATGGACCCAGTGGGCACTGTGTGAGCTGTATGTTGTTTGGGTTTCTGAGTGAGGAGGTCCACTGAAATGATGCAATATGACTGTAATGAACTGCCAGATCTTAGGGAAGTATATGCAAAGATTTGCCAATCAAGCTTACTGGGAGTTTCACAGCTTCTTGTGTGGTTTGCTGGTGTCTGTCTCAGGCTTCTAGCTTTCAAGCAAGATGATTAGCTCACCATGAGAATGGCCTTTTATCAAAAATTAGATTTGTACTGTAGGCAACTGCATCTCGCCCTTTTAGTACCTGACGCAGCACAGAGACTGAGAGACTAACATGTTTATAAATGGCTCATTAGTACTTCTGCATAAATATAAAGTGTCTTCCTAAATGGGTTTATGTTGCCTGCCATTAAGTCAGCAGTGTGATCAGATGGTGTGTTTTCTGCAGTGCTTACAATCTGCTCTCGCACTCTACCCAGTCCACCCAGTCTTCCCACAGCCTATGTGTACGTGGGCAGTTCTCCTCACTCACTTTACAAGCTTCTCCTCTTCTGGCCTGACAATATTCATTTTCGGCAATTGAGTAACATCTGCTCATCAGCGGCACAACCTGTCATTCTACCTCGTTCTCTTTTCACTCAGCGTCTCCAAAACCCGCGCACCGGAGCCCATATGGCTCCACCTGCCCCTCACTCACCCCCTACCTCTGTCCCTGTAGTTATTATGCCTGCCTGTCCCCCTGTGGACTGTTCTCTCTGAGTACTGCAGCAACACCGAACTGGCTATAAATCACATTGCATTATCACCGCGCCGTGCTTCGCCTCGCTGTCTGCCCGCCCACCTCTCGCCTCCGATTGGCCAGCGACGCTCCTCGGCCGGCCTCTCCGAGCGGGACATCGGTAGAATCGTAAATCCCGCCTCCTTCTTCGGGGCCGGTGATTGGGAAAGAGGGGCTCTCCTTGAACTGTCAATCATGCTCTTTCTTGTGCGCCTCGCATTCAGTGTTGCTGCCTGCGACGCGCTGAGTGCGGAGCGACGAGACGCGCTGCATACCAACAGAGACATACAAGAGCAGGCTAATTAAGGCAGAAGTGGCGACTCGCGGCTGATCAGGACGCAAAGATCCCATCCTGTTCTCTGTCACAGCAAACATATTCATGTGAAGTCATTGGACAGTTTGAATTTTACCCTCTCTTCCCATGCATTTTCTAAAATATTTCCTCTTCTCTTCAAGGCACTGAGAGCCAAACTAAGTGTCTGGGATATTTGGTTTTTTTTTCTGCTCTAATATTTTTCTGGTTGAGAGATTCTACACGGGAGAAGATAAACAGCCCCCTCCATTCTGTCTCTGACGGGGGGTCATCAAAAGGAAAAGTCAAGTGGATAAGACTGATGTTTTCGTCCAGTCACATGTAGAAGCGTTGGACTATTTGCTGTTGACATTCATCCACTGGGTCGTTTTTTTTTTTAAATGCACAAATTCCCCGCAACGGCACGCTAAAGGAGGAATACCAAGGCATTTGGCTGCAAAAACAAGCAGAAAATCAATCAGAACTCCATCATGGGCTGCCCCCTCTTGTGGAACGCGTTTGCTGGTTTGATCCTGGTTCTGCTGTCGAAAGGTAAGTTCTTACGAGCTACTTTGCTGATCCGCTGACGGCGTATGTACGCATGTATCTTCGCCTTTCATTTTTCTGAAAACGGTTGTGGAGGTGAATACTAATGATGAGACGGGGGGGAGGGGGGGGGGGGTCTACCTGCTTGTGAATCACGCGTGTCTGCTGTGCCACTGCGCTCTCCATTTGCTCACGCGGAGATAGAAATGTAGAGAGAGGGAGAGAGAGAGACGCTGTGTGTGTGCGCGCGTGCATGCGTGCGTGGGCGCGTGCATGCGAGCGCAGCGCCAGGTTCATCTCCAAGCCAACCTCGTGGTTCAGTGTAAGCAACGGGTGATGCATGTTAAGATGTTTACTACGGGAAAAAAGGGAGAAAAAACGACTCCCATTCCCATTCTTCTGTGAACATTCCTTTACGTGACGTGAATGGCCCCGGTATCCCACGCGCACGACGCACCACCAGTGCAAAGTGTGTGTGTGTGTGTGTGTGTGTGGGGGGGGGGGGGGGGGGGGATTCTTCTGTGAACATTCCTTTACGGCCGGACATGAATGGCCCCGGTATCCCGCGCACGACGCACCACCAGTGCAAAGTGTGTGTGTGTGTGTGTGTGTGTGGGGGGGGGGGTGTTGGAGGAGGGGGTTAATGTAAGTATGGGCAGAAGCAATGCAGAGGAAAGACAGTGTTTTGTTCTCTCGCTTCTTCAAAACCAAGGTCGAGAGAGACAGAGAGAGATAAATGGTGACGGATGGACAGTTTGGGGTGGGGGGGGGGGGTCAAACATGAACTGGCTGGGTAGTCAAGCCTTAATTCTCTCTTTTATCACTGGCTTCCCCGCAGCTTCACAGAAGAGGCAAACACACAAACATTCATCTGCTCTCTAATTTCTCCAGTTAAAACCTTTTACAGCGTCGAGGCAACTTGTACAACCATAGGATTCAGACGGCATCTTAAACTGCTTCATTATTACTCACACAAACAGTCAGTGAAGTTATGTTGTTGTTGTCCACAAGGAACACCGACCAGGGCATATTTATAATCCTTCTGCAATTTTTCATCATGTCATCGCCTAATGTTCTCACCATGCCATGGGATGTCCCACCATATATTAGTTGTGGATGGCATTTTCGCCATGCTATCTAATTTCCCCAGCCCATCTAGCATGAACACACACACACACACACACACACACACACACACAAGTACACACACCTGGCTCAATTAGTCCTGCCTTCATCCTGTGGGAAATCAGTATATAAATAAATTACTCCGGCCCCTTAATAACAATAATTGATGTGTCAGTGCAATAAGATGTGAGGTTAACAACCTGCAGATGCAGACGGGGCTGTAGCCTCCTGCTCCTGAGCTCCTTGTGGGCAGGAGAGCCCAGCTGGTCATGGTTGGCTTGCCACAGCGAGCCCCTTCTCCACACCAGGCAGAGAGCAGACGGACAGCCCCACAGGACGTACACACGGCACACAAACACAACGGGCTCAGCACCACACAAACCTAACCCCGCAACCATATTGAGTCTCATTTCAGCTTTCAGCCCTCTGAATTTTATAACCTGTGGGTTTTTGAGATGTGAAGGTATGACCAATCGTGTAGGCCACAGTTGAGGACTGATTGGATATTGATGTGAGTTGTGCACATTGCAGCACATGTGAATCAGATTCATCTTGGAGAGGGATCCCGTCTGCTGCTCTTAGTTGCTGTAGGTCCACAACACGTTCATCTTTTAAGGTGGAAAGCATGCATTATAAAGGAAGAACATGACTGCTAAAAGGGCACCGTCCGCTGCTTGATAAATCATGCAGCAGTGGATTAATCCTTTGTATCTGTGCCCCTGAGAGTCATGCTGGTGTAGTATGTGGTTGCATAAGTGCCTCACCACGACTGTTTAGCAGATTGTGTGTGAGTTGTTATTGCCTGGTTAATGATGTATAATACAAATTCCACTGAATGACTCTACTGCTTCTACTGTATTTTATTCATCTGAAGATATTTCTTCCTCCTAACAGTGATTATCACTCATTTAGCCACTTCACATTATGCATGACAAACGTTTGTTAAGAGAGAGAGAGAGAGAGATTTTATTTTTAATACTCTCAGAAACACATAGTGAAATGTGTTTCAGATGTGTACAATGGCACGCCAACCAGGTCGAAAAAGGTCTTTTTCAGTGCTGCGGAACACCATTAGGCTTTTCAAAGGTTTCCTGCTGGCTTGGTGTTTGAATGCACAAACCACTCCATGGGTGTGATGGTCAGCTCTTGGCATGCCATCATTCATTTCACCTCCTCATTTATTCTCGTCTTTTTACTTAAGCAGTCTGAGAACCTTAACTCAAGAAAGTTGCATGGCCAAGCGCCTGCTCATATACATACAGTAAAATATTTGTGTATTTCTACCGCACAGGATGTCTGCAAATAATCAAAACCTGTTTCATCTATGAGACCAGGCACTGTGAGCCTTTGCTTTTTTCCTGATGATGGAACATTAACGCTGTGAATGTACTCACACGCACACCTCCAACAGAAATTAAACAATTTCCCCTTAGCTCAAAGGATGTCTGTTATGACACAAACCTTCAAGATCTGACAATGAGAATAATACTGTCATTGATTTGGTGAAAAGTGAAGATGACAAGAGAAATTGCTTCTGCCTACTGTGCCACACAGGTCACAACAGAGGATGTTTAAGGTTATGTCTCAGAGGATATTATTTTAATGCTATAATTAGATAGTTAAGAGGCTGATTTCATACATTCATATATCATTACATATAGCTATTAATGCAATTACTGCAGGAGATTCCACTTCACACTGTACTGTACATATATGTCGCTAATGTTCAAGCAGTCCAACAGATGGGTCTTCCCACCAACATCCACTGCTGTGATGCAGGTTCTGGAAGAGGAAGTGTACAGGGCAGGAAAACAGGTGAAAACAGGCAGGGTCGCTTTGTAGCCCACCATCCCTCTTGTTTCAGCAACATATGGGGGCCAAGTGGGGTCAATGCGCATTGCACATGTTAGCACGTAGCCGCCCTCCTTCTTCCCTGCCCCCCTTGCAGACACATACGCACATACGTACACACACACACACACTCCACTGGATCACCAGTCTTGGCTTGGGGATGAAGAGAAGGGAGATGCCAGCATCAACAGATGCCTTGCGCTCCTATTCTAGAGGGGCCTCTGCTTTTTCTCCCTCCCTTTAAAATCCATGGTTTCTGTGTGCTGTTGTTTTCCATGTTTGGCTTAGAAATGCTCTGCCATTGGCAGGTTTTATTTATCTGCAAGTGTTGGAGTGAGAGGGCCAGGATTTGGTCTCAAGAGCCTCAGGGACAAGGGTTGGGAGGTTTAACCACCCTGGAGTGGGTCTGTGGTCTGAATATTTTTCTCCAGGGTCTCACTTTTTTCTGTTTCTCTTGCTGGTTTGTGGTGGCCTATGGTGCAGTGCATTTAACATCTCCCACTGAATCTATCCCTCACCTATCTTGCAGGCAAGATAGTACCTTAAGAAAATGTAGCTGTATTTTGACCCTAGGACTGACAGAGACGGGTGCTGTGATGGAAAATGAATAGGTGAGTTTTGTGTTGATGCTGATAAAAACAGAGTGGCCAAAAATGTTTGGTGAACTGGAGAAGCGTTATGAGATGTGTTTTAATCTTAATTGCTTTTGATATATTCCAGTACTGTTGGGTGTTCCTAATTAGGAAGTTATGGTAAACATAGCAGAACAGAGTGAGGACAAAGTTGATATTTTCCAATCTTAAAGCAGCTGAAACATTTTGAAAATATACCAGAAATTCTTGAAAAAGTAAAATACAAACCATTGAAGATTTTGTAGAATCACTTAAGTTATCTGACTTTAATTACTACTCTGATTAGTTCAGCAGTGAAACAGCTTTTGTACCACAGCTTTAACTTTAGTTACTGAATACAGTGCAAAGAATTACGTCAGACCTGGCAACCGCTGAGAGAATTTTTACTGGATTTCAGTGTGTAAAGGGCTGTCATCAAGGACTGTAAAATACAACCAGTTCAGTTCAGTCTTTATTATCCCTCATGGGAAAATTGGCTTGCAGCAAAAAACAAACACATCAAAGCAAGGTAAGTAAGAAGTTTAAAAAAACAATAGGCACATAGACAATAGGACAGTAAAACTGACTTTTTGGTAACTGCAAAGAGTGCAGATTAAGTGATCCTGGTGCAAAGAGTAAAAAGGAAATGTTTTGCACCTATTGAACCTTGGGAGTCCATACCTCCATCCTAAAAGAAGCAGCTCAATATCTTTATAGGGGTGGCAGGTATCAGCAGCAACACCGTATGACCAGAACAGAGAATAATTTTGAGCTGTTTTCATTATCTTGCCCCCACCACATATGTTTTGCAGCATTTCCAATTACAGGCTACAGAGATATCTATAACCTGTGAGCCGGTGACCCCATGACCTGCCAGGTTGAAGCTGAACTCTGCATCTCGGAGTGTTAGCAGCTATCTGGCAAGAGCAGTGACTGAGAGGTCACAGGTTGAAATCCTTTGAGGATGGTTAGCCACAGTGTTGCTGTGGACGATAGGTGGATGCTGCACCAGTTCGCTGCCCTTGAGATTTCTCCTGTCGGTTTTGATAAACACTTCACTGGGCCTCACATATTGGTTCGGGGGGTTGGCAATTACACATAGTGTCAGTGTCATAAATAATGATTACAGCGAGGCTTGTTTGCAATTATAATTACAGTTATAATATATGGAGTTCAGTGTAATGGAAAGGAACTGGGACCGCATTCAACTCGGGACAGGTAGTTATACCGTGTTTAATTACTGTAGTAATTCGCTTCCTTACAACCTCCCCTCGTCCTCCCAGTCCCAGTCCCAGCTTAAAGACCTGTGTCAGTCTGGGTGTGAATATGAATATGAGCTGTGGGTTCTCACTGTAACAGATGAAAAAAGGGTTATGTTTTATTTAGAGTAGGGGAAGGATCATTCAAGAGGGAGCAGAGTGGCTGTAGAAGGAGGACTAAGTGGTGGCTCCTGTACTCACATCAGCCATCGCCCACGCAGGCACACACATACACACCTACACACACTCTCGCAGAGAAGTAAACGTGATGCATTCATACACTGTGGAATAGGTCCTTTACTTGGGCCACTGGGAAGATGAATTTCAACTATTCCCCTGCTGAAGGTGTGAGCGGTAAATCAATGGAAAGCCAATGGAGCCAGGCCCCAGATGATGAGTGGAAATTTCTTCCCTTTGGTTTTCGAGGCTTCAGTACACACTGCAGATTGAGCTGTCTGCAGGGAAAAAGAGGGGGAGAAAAAGAGCTGTTTTCTTGTTTGGTGATGTGCAGATGTTACACATTTAAGAGGAATGAATACTGTTAGAGGGGGAGAGAGAGAGAAAGAGAGCGCTGTGTGATTTTCTTCCCTCTGTTCCTCTTCTTTCTAGTCTTTTTTGTGCCAAGGAGTTAGCATCATTGGAAACACAATTCAGATTAGTGCAGGCTGCTTGTCCTAGGGGAGCTGGGAGGGACGAGGGTCCCGCTTCTCTCCCTGTCCTCACTACCAAAAGACAAGGAGCTCGCCGGCAAATCAATGGAAAAGGCGTAGGCACTAATGCAGGCCATGCCTGGTGATGGGACTTAGCTTTGTGTGTGTGTGTGTGTGTTTTGTGTCTCTTTGTGTGCATGTGTTTATGTGTGTGATTCCTCCCTTGTGTGTGTGTGTGTGTGTGTGTGTGTGTGTGTGTGTGTGTGTGTAAGTTTAATCATTTGTGCTACAACAGAAGGCTGGAGAAAAACATTAGTTTCAAACGACTGCTGAATTGCTCGCCGTTGGAGTAACCTCAAAACTCCTGGTTAACTGCCCTGATATTTACCACGGGGACATACGATAGCACCTCGGAAGCCCTTTAATTACGCAGAGATAACGTCAGATTCATCTGTGAATCCATTAGTCCAGTACTAACACTGTTACCATTGTAATTATAATTGCTCAGGGCATTGTTGCCATGACTACAACTACTTCAATAGCTTGCAGTTGTGTACAACTTCCTTTACACTGATAAAAAAAAAAAAAAATGTAAAAAGTAATAAAAACAGCAGCACCTTGGTGCGTCAACCCTGTGCAATCCGCTGCAGGGGGTTGCTGACAGGAAACACCTGTCTCACAGCTCAATCTGTGCCGCATCTGTTCTTGCTGTAGCTGATGCTGTTGTTGTTTTCACATTTGCCTTCATCCCACCCTCGCGCCTCTTGTTTTGTTTACACAGGTAAAACTACTGGGTGCAACAAATGCTAAATAATGGTTTCACGTTGTGGATTTTCAGCCCCTCCGCCGCCTCTGACATCTCGTGGCGCTGGAGGTGTTTCTGGGTCTGCATGGAGGGGAAGGGAGGGCAAGAGGGAAGAGAGGGAAATAAATAAAACTGAGGAAAACAGATCAATAAATATTTCAGCAGCTGCTCCCTTCACAGACTTCTCCTGAAGCCATAAGAGGTGGAGAGAGAGACAGAGAGAGGGAGGGATGGATAAAGTGCATGAAGAAGAGAGAGAGAGAGAGAGAGGAAGAGAGAGAGAACAGGGGTAATTGTGTTCCAGACTCTCATTCACAGTGAGCGAGAAAGATGGAGGGTGAAAGAGAGAGACAGAGAATGGGGATAATTGTGTCCCAGACTTTAATAGACAGAGAGAGAAGGCATGAGTGAGGGGTGGAGAGCGACACAGGGTGTGCTAACGAGCACCACATACCAACATTGTCTCCTGTGGGAACAAAAAAAGGCATATGAGAGGCTGGGCCCCCAGACTTTGGCACTACATAATAGTGACTGTAAGAATCTCTCTCTTCCTGACTTTCACATAATTCTAATTCCTGTCAGGAGTTAGCGACAGACCGTGTGGGTGTGTAGTTTGTGCAGCGAGCAGTTCTAAATGATAATGAGCCGGCCAGCAGCTGAGACGACTAACGTGTTGCTGTTGAATCAGGCGTGGCTAGTGTCAGTGCCGCCACACTCCAATCATCAGCTGACATGCTCTCACATTGCCATGAAATTTGCACACACAAGACGCACATTACATGAGGCGCGGGCAGTATGATATGTATGTTTAATGCTGAGAGTGAGAGGCAGCGGGAGGAAAAAGACAGAGGGAGCTTATGAGGGTGGACAGGCCGGAGAGATGGAGGAGTTATGAAAAAATGATTGAAGGAGGGCTGCTGGGAGGGAGCGAGGGAAGAGAGACAGATGGTGTGAGGGAGGAAGGGGAGGAGGGACTCAAAGACCCGCAACAGGCAGTGATCGAGATGGATTGATTTTGCAGGCAGATGATTAGGTGGAATAAAAAACATGGCAGGTTTATCCTGCCAATGAAAACTGTTTTGGTGATATTGCTGTGAGTGGGAGTAGTAAAATTGTTTCAGGGTCACTTGTGTGATATTGCGACATTAAGGAGTTGGTGCTAATGTGATATGCCACTGGTTAGGGAGTCATTCCAGCGAGGCAGCACACCTCTAATAAGACGCTCATGCAGTGCGCCCACATTATAATAAGTGGTTTGGAGCTTGTCAAGAATCTACAGGTTACATAAAATATTCTATTTAGATACTCTTTAAAATTGTCAGCATATGCAGCAATCAAATACCAACATTACATGGTTCGACGTTGCTGTTTGGAAAACTACATAATTAGGAAAACACACTGTGCTGATCGATGCCCAGTGTTAGACAGTGCTTGGCGTATTTGTCCTCAACTCAGAGCCTATGCTGCGATCCAGAGATATGCCACAGCTCTCCTGTCGTTTAAGGCCGACATGTGGCTCCAGCTCCAGCTGTGAAGGTGCCGCTGGGATTTTCTTGTAATAAAGTATCACGACACCCTGACAGTAAAGACTCAGTTAGGCAGAATTTCACTAAGGATTTGGCTGTGACAGCCCCATAAATGGACTTCGAGGAGATGTTCCACAGTGTCTTCAAAGATTTTGATTCCTTTCTCCATGTCCTCTGGGTATCAGATGTTAAAAATTACTGCACACGTTTTGAAGCAAAAGATCACAGGACTATTTTTCAAACAAAATGCCGTATTTGTGATACTGTGATGCTATTGTACTAAGTGGGATGTTAGGTGAGATTTCATCAAACATTTGTGCTGAAATAGACCATTAATTGGGTTTGGGAGAAGACGCTACTGCGTTATTGTGTTATGATATTTCACTAATTAGATGTGGGGCTGGATAACGCTAAAAGCCTGTGCTGCCCTCCCCAGTCCTGTAATGCAGTGAGTGAAATTCCATTAGTGCTTGGACCTGCATGGGGGCGGATGTGAGCACAGTATCCAACTCAGACATTATTTAAGACATTTCAAGGATATGGTGCACTTTTAAATTGTGGTTCCATCACATTTCATCCCTTTATTCACTGGGGGATGTGTGTGAATAAAGCTCTCTAATTTGTTGTGTAATGTCATTCCTGGGGTGCCAGTGTGATTTTCAAAAATCCTTTTCTTTTTCTTCACTTTTCAAGGCTGTGGTTCACTTTAAAAACATGTCAATTCCTTTTTTTCTCTCTTTCCTCTTTAGTGGCACAAAATAAAAGGAATTTGGCCAAATTGTACTCATTAAAATGCATAATATCATTCCAGAGATGCAAGTCAAATTTCCAATTAAAATTTCTCATCATGCTGTCCTTGTTGAGCTGCTGTTTTCTCCTAGTTGCAGCAGTTATTGCAAGACCAGAGAACATGTAAATGTATCAATTCAAATTATTGCCTCAACCTGGTATTTCCTGTCATCCAATGTTCTGGGTTAATGCTGTGTTTGATATACTGATCAAATATAGTGCTGAAAGTGCCAAATAGGTTTAGTGCATAAAAACAAACATTTTAGCAACTCTCCCTTTAAAAATAATGCCGTGAAATCATTTTATCACAGCAGCAAAACATCATACGCTCTCCCCATCAAGGAGGTACCGGCCGTATTGATGTGACCTTTATCTGGCCAGCAGACCTCCAATTCCATTAAGAAATAATGAAGGTGTCAGAAAAGGGCAATTAGCTGCTTAATGTTGGGCAACAGTACTCTAATATAACACTTTTGCTGACAAGTCAATATCTATACCTGACAGCAACCACTGTACTTTGAGATAGGGTAAATACTTATTGGAGTTGTTGTCATTCTAGAAATTTTTTTGATTTAGGCTCCACAGAGCTTTTTCCACTGTATTTTTTAAAAAACAAAAATATTTCTGGTGAGACAGACAGGTTGAATAAAAATTTCTGTAAAATGAACAACGTGGTCATAGGCTGAGTGATGGTGCGACAAGGGGCCACCAATACAAAATAAAACATGAGAAGGTAAAAGATAAGATTGCTTTTTTGCAGAACAACTATACAAAATCAGTATCAGGTTGATGTCAGAGCAGGACCCACAAAATTGAGGATTTAAATCAGATACCTGAGCCACACAAGATAAACGGCCCAATTCAGCACTTGTTATGAGGCTTCATGTTGCCCTATTTATCGTAAATATCTGCTTTATCAAACCTTCAGTTACCTTTGTTTGTTATTTTGGGTTTGACAGCTGTAATCAGAATTGATTTGGATACTGCAGGGAGGCAGCTAAATCAGACATGACAAATGTGGGGCAGACAGTGCAGGTGTTTTCTCAATCAGGCCGATGTGAGTCATCCTCTCATGAATCCATCATGATCAAGCCTTATTGACACTGGGCCTGTATTAAAAAGAAGCTTCTATTTTTTTGATGGGAAAGAAAAAAGGAATACAGCTGATCGACAACTGTGCAAAAAAAACAAAAAAAACACGCTCATTTCAATTCGGGCCTTCAGAGCATTTTATAAATCGAAAAATATTGGAAGGAATTCTGCTGGTACTATCGATTTTTACTTTAATTAGATTTTTTTATTTATTTATTATTTAAATGTCACTAAAACGTGGTATGAGCTGCTGAATATGGTGCACTTAAGCAAATATGTGTGATATCATGTACTGAATAAGAAGCTCTTTTGCCAGTGCTTGTCATTTAATGCCTCATTTCTGCTCCCTGCATCACAGCGAGGTTTTTATTCTCTAGTATATAGATGTCCGTTGTCAGCGTTTTGACAGTGCAGCTTGATGTAGCGCAGTGATTTTTTTTTTTTTTAAAGCAAGGATTTCTAAATGAGCAGAGATTCTCTTTTATACAAGTGTGCTGTACAGGCTGAAAGCAAAGATGGCACAACACGAGTTGTTAAGCCATATAGACTGAATGGCTTTGAAATACTGTGTGTTTGAAACGGCAACATTTCAATTCAGAAGACAGCAATTACACAGTCAAAAATGGAAGTGGATGGAATTGCATTACAGCAGTGCCGCATATATTATAATGTAAAAGCCAGCCAGTTTGTGTTCTATAAGTTATGCTTTAGTGCTCAGCCCTCGGGGACCCCCCGGCCTTCTGCCTGTGCCCACTCACCCGTTGCTACTTCCAGCTTTCAGCTCACACTTAAAGACATGAGCGCCCAACCTAAGGCCATCTGTTTGCTTTTTTTCTGGGGCAACCTGATGCCTACAGGGATATGGACATAGGTGATAAAAAGTACCATCAGAGTTGTCGACCGTCCGTGTCTGCCCTGATTACCTGGGGAACGCCACATCTTCACAACTTGTAATAAAAGCTGTGCCTCCCCTGCTGCGGTGTCCCCTGTAAGGTACTCCCTTTGCAGCGAGTTTAATACGAATGTGTGCTGATGTTAATAACTTTATTCATGCTATGCTCGTTAAAAGATGACACCATCCAGTATCTAACCAAGAGGTACGGTGTATCACAGCAGATCTTGTTGAATATAATCTCTGTGATCACAACCTGACATTACTCTAGGGCAGGACAGTGTGGCTGTTATCAGTGTATATATCTATATATGTCTTAATATGGCAAATGTATGCAAGTTTTTCTATAAACTATATTATTTTCCTCTTCAATACATTACATCAAACAAAACAAATTGGTACAAAAATGTGTAAAACGATATCAGGATATGATCATACTGTCATGATCCAAATCCACTAAAAGCTGAGATATGATATCACCCAGCCTTAATGTACTCAGACAAAAACAGCAGTGGAATGATGGACCTCATTCAGTAGGACATGAGCTAGCTTCACTTTAATGGCCTAATTAGGACAATTACCAGCTCTCTGCAATGTCTCATATTCTGGTAAAACTTGACACATTATAGTTGGTAAGAACTGGTAATATTGGTTTATTGTGCCCTGTGCAAAAGTATATGAAAGCAAGATTCTGGCATGGCATAGAGAACTAACTTGTGCCAACCATTTCAAGGATACAGGTTTGATCCCTGATTGCAGTGATTCCAGCTTGGCTGGGAACTCCATTGAACAGATTTTAATGTTGGCCAGTGGGAAGCCAGTGAGGGATCCGTGTGTATTAGAGGACACACCTTCCCCAGGACAAAACAGGGAATTGGCAGTGATAAGGACTGTAGAACAAGGACAATATGCCTTTCCAAAAAAATGATATTTTTCATTCTACACCTGTAAACAGTTTCATACACACACCCCACAGGGGCCCTGGATGGGGTGGCATTGAATGGACCCATCATGCATAAAGTCTGGGGAATTGATTAATTCTGTTTGTAAGAAGGTCAGGGGGAGGCAGTACCTGTAATGGCTTCTGCAAGTGAGAAAGTGGAAGGTGAGAAGAATCCTGCATTACAGGAGGTAATTGGCTGGGCTGGAAAGGGTAAGGCCACTCCTGGGATGCACTGTGCTTTGCACAAAGGATGGATGAGCCAGATAGAGTTGGTTGAGACTGAAGCAGACCATATGGAGCACTGTGTCTGGCTGTGGTTGGTTGTTTTATTTATTAGCTCTGCCAGGTTGGTTGCCACATTCATTTCATGCCTGTGTTACTCCACCTGCATCTTTGGTTGAAGCTGCTGATTTTGAGTAGCTCCATAGCTGGAGAACACTGGCTTTCCTTCAAACAAAAATTCAATAAAGCATTACCAATGTGGCATTTATTGTAATTACAAGTGATTCATAATATGTTTAATTTTTCCATATTAGCTTTAAGCTCTTGATCTTGTGCACACACTGGCCTTTTGATCTCATATATTCCCTTTCAGATATTCTGGGTTGTATAGTTGAATACAGATGCGCTTTGACATAACCAGAAATCCTGATTTTTGCAGCAGAGTGACAACGTAACTAAAGCGGACAGATTAACTCAACTCTCTTTCAGTAACTAATATTAACTTACATCACATTCCCCAGTATGCTAGCTTTATTGTCATTTTTCTTTTCAGTTACTCATAATGTCAATCATTTCCGAGTAACTGATTGATTGAAGAAGAATTTGTTAGAATGAAAATAAAAGTCTTTTCAGACTAAATATATTGAATATGACAAGTCTCCATTTCCAAAATAAAACACAAAGAAAATATCTGGGTGTTCGGATTTGAGTTGCATACAAATCAGACTCACACCTGTCGTGTCACAGACTCAGAAAATTGGGTCTGTGCAAATTCAGCCCTGGCCAGAAGGGTGAGTTGTTTGTAAATTGTTAGCGACAAACCAGACTGAAGGATTGTGGAGTCTAGTTGCTCAAGAGTGGAGAGGAGGAAAGTGAGGAGTCTGACCTCTTGGCCAATCAGTGAGAATCAGTTTGGAGGGGAGGAGAGGCTCTCAGCTGCAAGCTTTTTCTCTCATATTGAAAAACAATCTTGGTGCAAAGCAATAAGCCCGTCCTCAAACATCCAAAAAATACGTTACGCAGATAAGATTTGACACAAACTTGCAAACACAAAATCTGGACCCAAAATCAGTTGTCCCTTCCTTGCAGGTTTCCATAAATCAGAGAATCTGCAACAATTCTGTCTGAGAGCTGAATCCCCATTTGGCCTCTTTTTGTGTCTGCAACAGGATGACCCACCTGTCCAAAAGATTGTCTTGAGTCCATGATCCAGGTGATCAACCTTAGTCTCGTCTCATGGTCCTTCAAAACCCACTGGGGGAATGGCTCACCCTTCTCTTTTTTCTCTTATTCCTTCCCCCATATCAAACAGACAGCCACTACTAAAAGATTCATGCATGTGGACTTTGGGTCATTAAAGAATGATCCACAGCAAAGCTGTTTTTTCACCCTCATAATGAAATCCAATATTCATGAAATGGATTTTCCTCTCAGCTCTTCCACTCACTCTAGCCACAGATGTGTGTTTGCTGGTGTATTTAGTCTGTGTTTGCACAGCCTTGTTAGGCTAGCACGGGGTAATGGTATCCTAAAGGCGCATTTTCAGGCCACCCAGTTAATTACACAGGGTTGACGGATGACCTTGCCATACATTACCTGTGTAAAGCAACGCAGAGTTAGGGCATATCTGGGCTTTTCTAAGATTGGGGTCAGAGTAAAGACCAGTTAATCAAAGCTTTGTTTATGCAAGCACGGTCCTCACCATACTGAGCTCCCAGTTAGAGGTACCAAGACAACATAATGAGATTGGTACATGTGTATCCAAAACCTACAATATGCAAATTTTGACATTAAAATAATACTACTAATGATACATTTTAGTACTTCATCAACCATTTCTTATCCTGTTTGTGCATATTTTCAGTTTCAGTTTTGAAATGTTTAAAACATTTTTGGGTGTATATCATTTGCTGTTGGTGCAGTTATCAATCATGTGGATATACTGGTTAATAATAAATGTGATAATACAACTTCTTTATATATAGCAGATTTCATACAAAGAGATGAAATACAACACGCAGAAGAAAAAAACAGATACAAAAAGCGACAAAAGATATTAAAAATGAATAAAAGGAAATTAGTAACACTATGGGTGAGGTAAACCACAGTAAGTTTTTTGTAAATCGCTGACACCATGTGATGGTTAGTACATTGTGTCTATAGTTGGTCCATACGGGCCCTCCCTCCCCCCTACTGGTGAGAACAGGTTAATATACTGTGCAATTTGATTTCCTGCATGTATGAGGATCAAATAAACATGACTCAGGCATTAACAGACACAAGTCCCCCCACCCCACTCACAACACTTGATACTCTCAATCCAGACAACACAATGTAATAACCCTCCTGTTATACCAAGGGACCCAAGTAAAGATCCCTCCACTAATCAGCCTTTAATACACTCTGGCACCCGAGCCGTTCTGGAACTTACCACTAGATGGCATTAGTTAAAAAAAAACAACACTTTTTTTTGGTTTGAACTTGTTAATAAACGTGCAGTTATTTATCTATATTGCCAATTTCCATTTTCCTCTTCATCCAAACCAGTGCTAGCCTTTATGGATGCTGGTTACCTCAGCCTCGGGCTAGATAGTGGGCAGCTCATCAGTATGGGTGACAAGAGTTGGGGTGGGACCTTCACCAAATGAGGGGAAAAAGGGTGGAAAAGCTGACGAGCTTAAAGTAATAATTCACTTCTGTAGGTATAAGATGGCCATGTAGTAATTTTTAGGGTTAGCAGTCAGACAAGATTTAAAATAAAAGCAAGTGAGTGACACCAGTGTTGATACCCCAGGGCAGTATTGGTGGTTGAATATTCATGAAGTCGTACGGGGCGTTGTGTTCTAAAATGCAAAGAACCAAAGGGAATTGATGCAAAACAGCCCTCCTGTTATACTGAATTATAGCAGAATATGTAAAATCTGGGATCTCTGTGATTAAAATTGTGCCCAGAAAATACCACTATCATCACTGGCATCAGTAGCAATTTTAATCAAGTCATCTTTTTTTGTCATATCATGAAGACATTATGCCACGTTTGATCCTCACCACCTTCATTATGATAGCCACCAACACTGTTATCATCAACACTGATAATCAGCTGAATCTATCCTCCCCATCTTCTCACTGTTATCTCCATCTTTATCACTGCTGCTAATTCCCAGCATCATACTCGGCTCTCTGCGGCACAATTGTGTTTTGTTGTTGCAACTAGTCAGTGTTTTTTTTTTCTCTCTTTTTTTTTTAACCACAATTACATACTCCACTGAAGCAAAGGAGGTAATCCTTTCTCTCACTGTCTCTGATTATATTTCATTGCACTCATTCTTCAACCCATCACCCCCCAGTACACCCTCACCCCCTCCTCTGGAATCTGTAGCTACGTCCAAGTGTGGACATCTGTCCTGACTGCTTTTAGTCATTCTGTTTTTGACTCCAGGTTCCCTTTGGTCTACATCATTGTATGTCCTCCTTAAAACAAATTACCAAGTTTCTTTCTCTCTGGTTCTCTTGCGATGTCTCTTTTGTGCACCTTTGGGTGTCCCTCTCTCAACCCATCTGCTCCCCATCTCTTTTTCATTCAAACTGACCCCCTCCATCTTTTCATTCTTATGTGCTGGACCTCTGTTGCTCTTCTACTCTTACTGTGTCATAAACTGTGAGATTACTGGGTATCACGGGCTGTACTGCTCTGCATGGAGCCGTTTGGGGCACAGCTTGGTTTGGAAGAGTAGATTGTGCTAGTGTATGCATGTGCACATTTGTGTGTGCTGTTATGCGCACTATGCACACGTACACATTTGTTAAACCAGGCCTGTTCTCAGTGTGAATCTAAGTGAATCTAGAATCCTGGGAAAAGGACTGATATCAGAGGGGCCGTGCACACTGGAGTGTTCATGTATGTGGGTGTAGAATGTGTTCATGGCTACAATGGCGTGTGTGTGTGTGTCGAGAGAAAGATGGGTCACGTCTGTGATGCCTGAGGCTTTGAGCAGAGAAGGAGGCTGGGTGAAAAGGTCAACACAGGGTAAGCGCTCCTCCTTCTATAAAGCGTGAGTCACCACAGGAAGTGGAAGTCAGCAGAGGGTCCAGTGCAGCGTGCACCCCCACTACCCCACCCCCCTGAGGGGACCTCCACCCACAGGGACAAACACCTCGTTATCTCCGCTACTGTCGCCCACACTTCAGTTGCTGTCACTGCGAAGGAGAATAAAGTCATCACACACACGCACGCACACACAGTAGCAGGAAGGGGAGTGCTTTCTCCATTAACAAGTGTTTTCTAATTGGCTCTGAGCACTGACAGACAGCCACACGCCGAACAAGAGCTTTCTATAAATACAGTCTAACAGGTTTGCTTCGCCCTGACCTGAAGTGCACCGAGAGGAATGCACACATGCACGCCGAATCATGCACGCACACCTGCCTTCACACAAGCCCACATATGCACACACACCAAGCACGAGTTAGACAAACAAGTGAATAAATCAGAGCCTGAATAAATCGGAAGATCTGGATATTTTTTTTCCCTCTTTTCTTTCGCCTCATCTGCTCCTGCCTTCTGCTTGATCTTTCAGCCTCAACAGGAAAAGAGAAATTGAATTAAAAAGTGCTTTTGATATCTCTTCCTTGCCTCAGATAAATAAAATGATCAGACTCTGTCAACAGGATGACTTCCGCCCCTGTTTCACCCTCCTCCTCCTCCTCTCCCCATCGCACCCTCACCCTTCCATCTCTTCGCCCCCACCTCCTGTCCTACCCCTCTCGTCTGATTGGAATCTGGAAACCCATTTGCTGTCTTGCTCTCAGACCCAACTCAGGCCGTGTCAGGTAGTCTGTGCACGTCCCCCCTCTGTGCTTGTTCCCTCGTTCCCCTCCCTCTCCCCTCCCTTCTCTTTTTTCTCTCTTTTGCTCTCTCCTTTCGTCTTTATCCCCCCGCCGTCTGCTGCAGGCTCTGTGGAGAATTTGCCCAAATTACCTGTCATACTGGCAGCTACGTGTAAATAAGCCCGAAAAGTGTGTCGCTTTCTCAGTGCCCCAACCCCTCCCGTGCCTACTCCTCTCCCTCCCCCACCACGACGCTATCTCGTCTCACTTCAAACCGCCCTTCCCCTTCTTTTCAATCCATCACATCTTTCCCTTCATTTTTTTTTCTTGCCCTCAACCTCAATCTCCCCTTGGTGTTTATACCTACTTCTCTCTTTCTGCGTCTCAGCTCTCATCCGAACTATGGGGAGGCTTGGAGAGTCTTTGTGGTTCTTTCTGGTGGGGAAAATGAGTTTGCTTCTGACTCCGTGGGAGATATAGCATGCAGAGAGGCAGGCCATTGACTACCTGTCATTTAGCCCTGGGGCTTAGTGAATTAGAATTTGCAGCCTTTGGTCCACTGTCCAAAGTGGTTGTTGCATGTGCTTCTCAATGAACAAAACACAGGTGCATGTTAACATGTACCAGCATGAATTTTCATGTACATCAACACAGCAAATATTCATCCCATTTACAGCTCTTAATCAATTAATTAATCAGGTGTACACCACTGTTAGATGGCTGTTGCTTCAGTGTTTCCACACATTTGTTAGTCAAGGTGGGTGGAGGTGGAGGTGTGCAAGTGAGGTCAGGACCAAGCTCTCAGTTGAATTTCTGCCTTCGGAAGGTGTAATCATCTCTCACCCAAGGGTTAGAGGTGCAAAGACTGTGATTTGGAGGGAGGGAAGTAGAGGCAAAACCTGGAGGAGGATGTTGTATAGCGAAGTGCAGAGAGCAATAAGGAGGAGGAAATGGAGAGATGGAGCTTTTAAACCTTGTACAGGTAACAGAGCCAGGCGCTCACCAGCCATCTTGTAAGATTTATTGAATGCCTGCCCCACTCCTCCATCCAAATTATAAGCCAATAAGTCATCCTGATAAATAAAGAGAGTTCTGGGTTATTTCTGGGTTTTTCTTTAGTTTTTTGTTTTTGTTAAAGGAGTCTGTTGGGAGCAAACACTCCCAACACCCATCAGGGGCAGCATTTTTTAAAAGCTGGGCAACTTCATTCATCGAAATACAGTGTCGATGCCTTCAGACTGATTCAATATGGACCAACAGAGCTGGAAATCACGAGGGTTTGCCTACACAAATCCAGGAAACCACCTCCGCCTCTGAAATTCAGCACATTTTTTCAGCTCTTATCCTGAAGTCCAAAAGCCCACTTTCAATGTTCATTCAGTCTGGGATTTCACGCTGCGCCTCTCTTTGTGATCAGATAATTTATACATTTGTTCATCTTTTACACTTTTTGTGGGGGCTCTGAGTGCGAGGCGCCGGCAAAGGTTTGCAGAGATGATAGCACCTGTTAGCTAAAGAGGGCTCAATCATGAGCAGTCACGCATCACCTCACTGCGATCCCACCATCAGGGAAAGAGGGCAAGATATGCACACTGGGCCCAGGCTGCAGTTGGGGAGCAGTTTGTTTCACCTAATTGGAGATGGCCTGCAGCGCTGGTAAAATATGTACGGAGAAGGAAGAGGGAATAAAACACGGGCAGGTAGAAGATCAAGACCTCAGAGCATCTTTTGCGGGTATGTGTTTCTCCGAGGGTATGCAACATATCTTCTGCACAAACATACAGATGCACAAGCACACACACAAACTCATGCTAATCCATGTGCAGTAATGTAATATATGCATAGCAGTCCCCTGAGGCATGGCACATCCGTGAGGAAAGAAAGCTAAGAGAGATATTCCTCCTTCCAGTGAATCTTATTAGCATACCTGTTGGAACAATGTACCTCAGAGCCTTTTTTTTTTCATGTGTGCAGCTTTCTCAGACATGGAGGAGGGAGGAGATAAAGGTGGGTGAGCATTGTGCAGGTACATTCAAAGAAAACAACAGGTGCTGTTCCCCTACTGGACTCTTACCTGTGCAGCTTTTCTCTGAGCAAAGACAACAGTGGACCCTAAAGGCAACATGATGGGGGAGGAGGTGAATTCCATCGCTGCACCTCAGACTCACACACACACAAACTGATTACATATAATAGTGTGTTGCAGACAGTGCCTTCAGATTCTTCTTTTGGGGCTATCTTCCATTCACATTCATCCCAGTGCCTCTGCCAGTCAGTCAGCCATGCAGGCTGGGCAGAGAAGCAACACAGAGGACGTTAGAAACTGTGACAGCAAACTGAGGAGACGGCTTTGATCGAGGGCAGCTGTGGCTCCACACAGCCCTGTTACTCAGTCTCCTGACACACAGCTGCCCTATTGTCACAAAGCACGGAGAAGCTTCAGGACCCCTCTTCCTCACCTCCTGTATGGCCCACTGTTAGCTTGACAAGCTGAAGCCAGGCTTGATTTTCTCCCCAGCGAGTGTGCAGAGAATATCTCTGCAGAACAAAAGCAAACAAACATTCCCAAATTAAAACACATTCATGAAAATGTAGGAGCCAGAGGTAAAAATATTTTATCAGCATATTGTGCCATTACCATGCAGCAGAAAATTACTTTCCTAATGAGCTCGGATAAATTCCCCACCATGCCATTGAGCAATGTAACTTCCGGAGGTCTCGTGAGTCCAGGACAAGCTCACCAGTTCCATTTAATTTCTGCCTTGGAGAAGGTGTAATCATCTCTCACCCAAGGAGTTAGAGGTTAAAGACTATGATTTGGAGGGAGGAAGTAGAGGTAAAACCTGGAGAGGATGTGTTGTATATGGCAGTGCAGAGAGAGCAATAAGGGAGAAATGGAGAGATGGAGCACTAAACACAGGTAACAGGCCCAGGCGGCCTCACCAGCCATCTTGTAAGATTGTGGGTGCCTGCCCTCCTCCATCCAAATTATAAGCCAATAGTCCGTGCCGATGATAAATAAAGAGAGTTCAGGTTGTTTCTGGGTTTTTCTTTAGTTTTTGTTTTGTTAAAGGTCTGTTGGGAACAAACACTCCCCAACACCATCAAGAACAACATTTTTAAAGCTGAGCAGCCATTCAATGAAATACGATGTCGATGCCTTCAGACTGATTGGCAATATGGACCAACCCAGGCACAAATCCACTTGGGGTTTGCCTACACAAATCCAGAAACCACCTCCGCCTCTGAAATTCAGCGACACAGCTCTTATCCTGGGGTCAAAAGCCACTTTCAATGTTCATTCAGTCTGGGATTTCCACGCTCGCCTCTCTTTGTGATCAGATAATTTTATGCATTTGTTCATCTTTTACACTTTTGTGGGGGCTCTGAGTGCGAGGCGCCGGCAAAGGTTTGCAGAGATGATAGCACCTGTTATCTAAAGAGGGCTCAATCATGAGCAGTCACGCATCACCTCACTGCGATCCCACCATGAGGGAAAGAGGGCAAGATATGCACACTGGGCCCAGGCTGCAGTTGGGGAGCAGTTAGTTTCACCTAATTGGAGATGGCCTGCAGCGCTGGTAAAATATGTCTGAGAGGAAGGAAGAGAATAAAACACGGGCCGTTAGAAGATCAAGACCTCAGAGCATATCTTTTCTTACGAATTTGCTGTGTTTCTCGGTATGCACAACATATCTTCTACCAAACATACAGATGCTATACACACAAACTCATGCTAATCCATGGCAAAGTAATGCTTGTATATATAGCAGTCCCCTGGTAGCATCCGTGGGAAAAGCTAAGAAATTCACTCTTCCAGTGAATCTTATTAGCATACCTGTTGGAACAATGTACCTCAGGGCCTTTTTTTTTTCATGTGTGCAGCTTTCTCAGACATGGAGGAGGGAGGAGATAAAGGTGGGTGAGCATTGTGCAGGTACATTCAAAGAAAACAACAGGTGCTGTTCCCCTACTGGACTCTTACCTGTGCAGCTTTTTCTCTGAACTTAAAAGACAACAGTGGACCCTAAAGGCAACATGATGGGGGGAGGGGGAGGTGAATTCCATCCCGCTGCACCTCCAGACTCACACACACACAAACTGATTACATATAATAGTGTGTTGCAGACAGTGCCTTCAGATTCTTCTTTTGGGGCTATCTTCCATTCACATTATCCCAGTGCCTCTGCCAGTCAGTCAGCCATGCAGGCTGGGCAGAGAAGCAACACAGAGGACGTTAGAAACTGTGACAGCAAACTGAGAGAGACGGCTTTGATCAGGGCAGCTCTGTGACTCCACACAGCCCTATTTACTCTGGTCTCCCTGACACACAGCTGCCCTATTGTCACAAAGCACGGAGAAGCTTCAGGACCCCTCTTCCTCACCTCCTCTATGGCCCACTGTTAGCTTGACAAGCTGAAGCCAGGCTTGATTTCTCCCACGGCGAGTGTGCCAGAGAATATCTGCAGAACAAAAGCCCAAACAAACATTCCCAATTAAAACACATTCATGAAAATGTGGGAGCCAGAGAGTAAAAAATAAACATTTTATCAGCATATTGTGCACCATTACCATGCACGACGAAGGAAACATGCTTTTCCTAATGAGCTCAGGATAAAATTCCCCACCATGCCATGTTGGCTTTTCAAGGCTTGATTTCACATCCGTTTATCCACCCCCTCACAGCAAATGGGCTTGAGAATTTATGCTTTTCTACGACAGTGGTGCTATCAAAGCGGAAAGCTGCCTTTGGATGGGAGAAGAGATAATAAAAGGGGTATACGACTGGATCAATACCACAGCACTTGCTTGTGTTCAGCCAACAGCATAAAGGTGTAACAGAGATTGAAGCGCTTGAGCCAGATGGCAAGAAGACATGGTCTTGTAAAAAAGTTTTGTGGGTTTAATTTTGTTTGTATTTCCTGAAAGAGTAATTTAGATGCTTGCAGCCAGGACATCCTTGTATCTCTTTTTTTAAAATGGCACTGCATTATGTTTACGCTCTGCTGCAGTTTGGTTGAATGTCTTCTTTTTTTTTTTTCCTTTTTCTGTTTGATCTTTTTTTTTGTTTGTTTGTTTGTTTGTTTTCTTTTCAGTCGCGTACGCAGGACACAGACACCAAGGCGGAGCTGGATCACATACAGCTTTGGCTCTCCAAAGCTGATTGAATTCCTAAGCCCATTTCCCTTCAGAAAGAGAACGAGAGAAAGCAAAAATTATGCATCTCCCAGGCGCTCCAAGACTATCTTTTGCCTTTTCATTCTCTTCCCAATTTAACTGTGTAACAAAATCCCAAGCTCAGATTGAATGATATGACCTTCTTATTCACTCTGCTGTTGTACTTAAGATAAGCAGGAGCCTTTTTTTCCAGCCGTGAGACTAAAAACAAAACTTCCATTTGATTTCCCTCCACAAACCTAATTTGAACTTTTTAAAAAGGGAAGAGCTGAGAGAGGGCAGGGTTTTGAGTTATTGATCGCTGCATATTTCCTCGAAGGGAATGCTTTGCATCTGTACAAATGAGCACATAATGGTATCCCCGTGATGCATTATTTATTGGATTACTCTAGTATCCAGGAAGATGCCTGCTCAATATGTTGACAGTGCAGTGAGAAGAGAGTAAGTGGACAAGCTCAGATTGGGATTGATTTAGCATCCCACATCACTGCAGCGCTTGTTACTCACCAGTGACCTCCCTCCCACCCGCCTGCAAAATTATCCTGGAAACCCAAGCACATTAACCCTAATATCAGTCTTAGGAGTTAGCAGGAGTGTGTTTGTGCAGCACTATCTAACAAATGCATCATCCATGGCGACTTGTGGTGGAGTTCTCAGAGGAATTGTAGTTGCAGTTGGTTACGCCATTTAATGATTGTGAACCTCCTATAGGAAGCTTGTCTGCAAGGACTATTAGTCATGTTTTTTTTTTCCCTTTCACACAAATGACATATAAGGGCATTTCTATTTGACATAATTCCCCAAGCGGATTAGCGCTTCAGCTCAGTGGGAGATTGAGGCCCATCCACCGTAGCCTTCCTTTGGTGCCAGCAAGGGTTGTGGATGTGCCACAGAGAATGCCTGGGGTCCCATCAACCCTCTTACATTTTATTAGGAACAAAACTGAGTCTGAAGCAGAGGAAAAATAAAGAGACCAAGCTGAGAATGGGCAGAAAGACAGACAGATAGGGAATAATAGGAGTGTTTGTTGTGATGGAGACAGGAAGTCATGGCAGTGTCAAGGGAAAACACTTTGCTGATGACGGAAACACTGAAGAGTATTGTTAGCCCTGGTGGAGAGCACTGCAAATGAAAGTTTGTGGGGGGGTGTTGGCAGAGGGGGATAATGAGGTGGTCAGAGTTGAAAAGATAGCCTCACATTGTACAGCAAGGATGGGAAAGAATCATAGAGGCATACGAAGAAAAGGTGAGACACAGATACAGAGGCAAGCTCGACTCATGTATTATTGCTGCCCATATTGATTTAGCTGGGAGGGCAGAAAACAGAAAAGTACTGTCTGTCTTGAAGCTATACTGATAGATGGGAGCAATGGATGGAGAGGATGACAATAGTCTTATTTAGACGAATGACATGTTCGTTCTCCACAGTGAGCGACATCCTGGAGCCTAGTGAGTATTTGAAGTGGTGTATGTAGTTCATCCTAACTTTGTAAACAACATCCTTTCCTAGGTTTACATAAGGGAGTCACTGTCATCCCTCTAGGTTAGACGCAGATGATCTGCTAATAGAATGATTGTCATCAACACTCCCAGGGAGGGCAAACTGCATGTTTACCATTGCTGATTGTTTTTTGAATGACTAATACAGACAAATACAAAATGGTTGTTGTCTGTACCACTTTCCCCCCACAGGCCACAACCTCTCACAGAGGCAATTAGAAATCCAGCAAAGACATAGACATCTGAACAGAGGGAGTTGCACGTCTGGCTCCCTCTCCTCCTGGGGGGGGGGGGGGGGCACTGTCTGTGACCTTGAGCTAGGTACGCAATTTTCAGTCGGTAAGCATGTGACAAGTGCAGCAATTGCATTGAACAGAGGGTCTTATCAGCGTGGGAGTCATCTCATCAAGCTGACATGCAGATAATAATATGGCTGAAATAGGAGAAAGACAAAACGTTTGGGAAGAAAAGCTTTCGGCTCAGCACGTCTGTCTGTGGACGTGCTCTCGTCCTTGGCCCCGGCCATGGTTCATAGTGCATGTTTGTGTTGATTCGTTGTGATTGTGTGCGTGCCTGCAATGTGCCCGTCGATGTGTTTTGATTGTGTTTGCGTGCGTGCCCGTGCGAGTCTGTGTGCGAGTGATCTGTGGCTAGAGCCATCCCTCAGGTGTCTGATATCTGATCGCCTGGATTGATCGGCCCAAGGAGAGCATGACATTCAGCTCGTACTATCACGCCGCAAGCTCGCCCAATAAGGCTGCAGAGCAACGGCGGTAGAGCCCTTTGTTACAGGAAGTTAATTAGGCCTGTTTGAACCACACAAGTGAAAAAAAAAAAAGCTTCTAGCAGTCGCCCTGATTTCCCAGCAGTGGATGACTGTACGATGGAGCTTTCCATGGCTATGATGCAAGGGGGAGGGCTTCCCTCTTTTTGCTGTAAGGCGAGTCCCTGGGGATGCCAGCTCCGTCTTCAGACGAGACGCAGAGGCTTTTAGTGGGGCTCCAGGCAGCACAGGTGGTGCCCCTGCATGCATTGATCTCTCAGTGCTTTTACTATAGGGAATGTCATCCATGACAATGGAATACACCCAGGCATGGCTATAAGACATAGTGCATTGTAACCACATAGTGAGGGCTATGCACAAAACATACAGCACTGCTGACAATCTTTGTCAAATGAATACTGCATGAAATGCTGACTTAACTAATGCAATTTAATGGTCAAGGATAGTGTACAGTAATCTTACTGAATGCATCACTTCTCAGATCTCTGCAGTGGCTTCCAGTATGCCATTAGCTTCCAGTACTTCTGCTTTTTTCTAAATGTCCATAGTTTTGGAACAAAATACATCCTTTGACTGTCTTTACTATATGAATCCTTTAAATCAAGGTTGAAACACATGCTCTCCTGTGTCCTTGACTGAATTAAGCATTCCTAAGCAGACCATTATCCGTCTTACATCCTGAACTACTCCAGAAACTAGAGTCCAGTCTTTTGTGTCCTGGTTTTGTGTTGTGACCTGATGATATAATGATATAATGTTCTTTTATGTGAGGGCATAGAGGTGAACAGATCATGACTATTCAATGAATGGTCTTTTCTTATGTGGTCCACAATGGTGCTTTTTCTCAGCAGAGCGCTGGGACTCCATGACAGCTATCTCCCATTCAGTCAAACTGTTTTTTTCCTTCTTCTATAAGATCCCTCTGACAAAGCTCTCTTAGTAACTGCCAACAGGGGAAAAGTTCCCACTCTGCATATCCAGGAAGACCTATGCTTGCATAACTTGACATGATAGATAATCGTCTTATGGAAAGTTTTTTTTCATTTTTTATCGAGAGTTTAATTCTATTAAAGGGGAATTAATAGCAAGAGTTATCCTGAGCTCCAGAGTGGTGCCAGAAGACAGTGGATCCCCCTGGATCTAGATCAGGAGTCCCTTCTAGTGGAGGATCCCACAAGACATCATTAACATTATCTTGGCTGACTGGCTGCAGGGACAGAGTTTCTCTCTCTCTAATTCTACCACAACGTCTTGAGTAATCCCCAGTCACGAAACCCTCTTTAAAATGTGGGACCAGAGAGCGGTCATTACCGACTAAATGAGAGAACCCAAGGTTAGTAAAAGCAGACAAAAGGATTTCATATATAATTGATGAGACATTATTCAGTTTTTGTTTCTGTGTGCATGTGCTGTGTTGTTGTGGTGCCAGCAATAATATTTTTCTGGCTGGCATTGCCTTGGTATGGTTCATCTCTGCTGACATCGTAGCCGGCATTGTGCATTTGGTCTGGCCAGCAGCCATGGTCATCAGTGGCAGTTATGCCTGTCTTTGATCATCAGCTGGGAGGGCAGAGCCTCACACTTCACAGCACCTGGTTGCCTCACGCCCCCGCATACCGTATACCTACCTGTCTTCCCCTACAGTCTGCTGTGTCCTTCCAAACTCCTTTAGCTGTTGCTACACTCCAGATGTCCACCGTGGTAAACAGGATGGAGGAGGGAGGGGTGGGTGGTTGTGGAAGAGGAACATTTTGTAAATATTGTCAAGTCATACAGGTACATGCTGCAAGACTTGATCAGACTACAGTCCGCAAGACCCTTGTGCCTTGTTGTGAAATTATTTCCACTTACATGAAAATCTTTGTTTCCTACTGAAAAGCATTGTCACAAGTGTGCAAACTCTGTATTCTGTTATTCTAATTAGTGGCTGGAAGAATGACCCAAAGAAGCAGCAGGTTCAGAATGAGATGAATAATTCTGTGATGAAGCAGACTGCCTGTGACACCACTGAACATGTGGTCTCGGAGGCTGCCCAGCTGATGTAATTGCATATGTTTTAGTCGCTCCTAGTTTAGTTCCCAGAGATCAAAGGCCATAACCAACATTTTCTTAATGTGTGAGTATTTTCTGAGGTCAGCGTGTCCTTTTCTCATCCAGTTGTTTTATGCAGGGCACCTACTAAACCTTTCATAATTTGCTAATGTAGCATTTCAGTTCTGAGGTCAGCTTGTAATAACGAATTTCTCTGAACATTTAGCCTTATCCGGTGTTTTGCTCAGAAAGCACTATTAATGTTCCATTCCAATTTGGTATTGGTAAACACTGTGAAATTGCATGAGTCAACAGCTTCACTGTGGACCTGATTTGCATGAGTTTGCCTTTTGAAACAACATCCTCCCTCTTAAAGTATGTTTTAGTCTGCACCATCTGGTCCTTAGTTCAGTGCTGTGTCAAGCATTGAATAGTCATTCTCCCACCAAGAACGGAAGGTTTCAATTTTCTTCTCAATATAGACGTCTGTACCATTGAGCGTCAAAAAACCAGAGTAAATTATATGATGTAGGATTGTATTTCATCTGCTGTGCTGAGTAAATCCTAATGACTGTTTTGTGGATGGACTAACATCCGTCTTCGCTGTAGATCTGATTCGTGCCTTCTATTTTTTTGCTGCAAAGAGTGTTTATTTTTCTCATCCTGAAATGAGAAACTTTACAAGCCATAAAATTCTCTGCTACATAGCCACGGCAGTGAATGTATCTAATGTGTATTTTTATCACGCCTTTGAAAATGGGTGGCTGCCAAGTGGAGGGATAATAAGATGTGGAACGTGCGGGTGAATTTTAAAACAATTCCAATTTTGCCCTCCGTTTCCATTATCATAATCTTCAAAGATGCTTGTCTTGTTCATTTTGCTCATGACCCTGGCAAGTAAGTCATTGAATTTCCTGAAATAACTGCAAATAAGAGAGCCATCATTAAGATCCCCAGCGTGTAGGAGTGATAGGACAGCAGAGACTTCGGATATGAAAGGACATCCAGTTGATGGCTTTGCAAATGATCTGAACTCCATTCATGACATGAATGCAAATCTGACAAGTTTTCCTGTTCCTTCTGCAGTGCTGACTGACCCCCCATAATTAGATGAGTGCTGAGAGCTTGTGGCACTGCTGATGTGAAAGAGAGTGAAGTGTTTCTATACATGGTCAAAAAGGTTGTAATACTGATAGTAACATTGTACCTTGAGTTGAGACTCCACGCAGTCATTCAAGTCTCAAAGGAATATTTTTTGAGGAGATATTTGACTCAGTTTTCAGGCTGTTTTTTTCACTTTTGACAGTTGTTGCCAGAACAATGTGCTCAGCTATGGGTGGGAAATGTTCAAAATTTGTCTACATTGTTGCCAAGAATACCTGAGTTTTCGTGCCACCACCGAATCAAAACTTTTAATGCTTTAAATGGAGGATTGTTTTACTACACAGCCCTTTTGTTCAACTAACAAAATATGCCAACCTTTTCAAAGCATCAGTGTTTAATGTTGCACAAAAGCTTTGCCTAAATAATACAGCATGTTCTAAAAGCAGCATTTTCAGATTTTTTGATATGGACTAGGAATTATTTGATCAAAAGAATAAATACATCTACGCATCTGCCCAAACACTAGATTTTCAGTTTTCAAAACGTATTTTTGTCTCTACTCAAAGCCTCGACACCCTGGCCTAGTCACCCAAAGCAATAGCAATTAGAGTCTATTTGTAGAGTAACAGTTCTGGTAGGTGCTGTGTGGACTCAAAAGCAGACCTCAGAGGCAGAGCAGGTGAGGTTACTTTGAGCTTTACTTGGTTAGTGTTCAGAAAAAAGGCCAGCAACAGGAGGTCAGTCATCCAGGGCAAACAAGTCAAAGAAAAAGGGATGCTGGCAAAGAAGCAAAAACCCCAAAACAAGCAGAGATCATAAACAGACAAGCAGAACAGAAAAGGCTTACGGCAGGACTGCTGCTGCAGCATAAAAGAGGACTGGTGTTTCTGGGCAAGTATATATAAGCAACTGAGTGGGCTGATGAGGGACAGGTGTGGCTTGATGGGGAAATTAAGAGCAGGTGTGCAGGAGGGTGTGGCGATCTGGTGACTGGTGAATGTCCGAGATCTGTAACAATAAAAGATCCGTTAGTAACAGAACTAGGGAAAGTAAGAAAGGCCTGAAGTTGAAGGGAATGACAGAGAATCTGTCTTCATGATAGTGGATTATATTATTTTCCTCTCCTGGGAAGTGTTGATATTGCTCTAAAGTTTTTAAAAGCTCCAAAGTTAAGCCTTGAACTACTGACTTCCTAAACACAGAAACCCTGTGTTTAAATTTATCACATTTATCCGACCAGAGGAGACAATGTATAATTAGTTTTGCCTTTCAGATCATTATGAGGGGATCATTAGGAAAGGATCATTTCAGACCATCAGATCATCAAAGGGAACTAGCCAATGAACCAAACTAAAGCCGTTCCACTTTGAAATAAATTAATGATAATACTCAAGTCTGTTTCATTATATTCAGTTTAATTTGTTTATTGTGTTACTGTAGCGTACCGGCAGGACTTAAAACTTAAGTGTTACATAAATGGGATGATGTGTGACTCAAAATCCTTTTGATGAATCACTTTTTGTCTTAATATTTACTCATTAGATTCAATTATTTCCACTCTGTAATAACATATTTAGAGGATGTTATCAGTAAAATAAATATTGAGATAAATCAGGATAATAATAACCTCTGCAGCAGCGTTCCAATGGGAATATAATTATGGTAATTGCATTTTTCAGTTTTAGTTACATTATTCAAGAGTTTATTCAGAATTAGGAATCACTCTCTGCTTTATTGCATAGTATGTGTATCACTCATTATCTCGCTACATTACTATTTACATGTTACATAAGTGTTGCGACTGCAGAGTTTTGCTCCTGTTTCTGTAGATATGGGATCTTTGGCAAGCCTGGGGCTTCTACTGCACCGTTTTACAAGCTTCCACCAAAACACACTGAGCCTCAAGGTGAGCAGGAGCATCCATACTTGGCCTACTTTGCTGAACTCCCCTCGTTCTCCCCTGCTCTCGTCAACATTTCTCTTCCCTTAACATCGTGTCCTCAGAAAATGAATTTTAAAATATTGTTTAAATCTTCATGTTTGAATGTTTTTTTGTGTTTTCAAATGAGGTGAAAAGGAGTTTTACTGTCTGACGGCACATTATCACACAACTCTATAGTAAGTATAAGTTTACCAGCTACCATATTCTAAACTTAACTGCTGATTATACTACAGTTTGTAATGTTTCAAATAAGCAGATCTTGGTCTTATCAGTGAGGGAGCTGGTGTAAAATAAAAAAACAACCTCATTCTTGAGCCAAACTAAGAGATAGCAATTAGTGATATATTATCTGTTCAGTAAATTATACTTTTGGGACTCTGCTCTAAATAGCTAACCTACTAGTCTATTTTGAGAATTGACTTTATTATTCTTGTCATTTACAGGCCACTTGAAGCTGTGACAAAAAATTTTCTCCCTTTTTTTCACAACTTAAGTCACTGCTAGAAATCAGTCAAAATGATAAAACATAGGACATATTAATCAGTTATTTCACGGTGTGAATATACTGCATAATTGTAGATGCAGTTTTGTCAACTATAATCACCACCCTAGCATGATTTCTGAAGGAATACTTGCACAGTCTTTCATTTGCAAAATGTGTGCACACACTGTCACAGTGTGACACACACAACCTCAGGATTTGCATCTGTGGTAGAATTTATGCATCAGTGTCAATGCTCTAAAATCCTCTTAGCACATTTTATACATTTGAGCTCATTTAAAGCTGTCTAATTCTACACTGCACTCATGAGCTCTCACTGTATCTCATCTGCAGGTGAGGCAATGTCATATATTTATGTATAGTAGAGTTGTGTCCTGTGGTTTCTCCTTGCAAAGATCTGTTGAGAAGCAAATCCTGCGCTTACCCTCAAGGTTCTTTTCCTGTAAGACTTGGTGCATAGCAGTTTGGGATCAAGGGACACAGCTGGGGACAAAGAAAACTGAGTTGGCTATGATTTGCTGTGTTATATACATACCAAGCACAGTTCTACCTGGCACTGCAGAAAACTAGAGGCAGTGGGAAGAAAAATGCAATGCAGCACTTTGATCCATTTTAAGGTGTGTCGTGGGCACATGGCGCTGCTGTGATATAAATTGCCGTAAAGGTACAGTAAATAAATAAAAAACAAAGTCACTAGACCACATTGGAGGTTATAGGATTGTAATTTAACTCAATATTCACACAGAGGACAAGGTAACAAGCATAAAATCCCCTACACCTGGCTGTGGCGCGTGTCCAACTGGCTGCCAGCAGCGTGGAGCCGGCAGCAGTGGGCCTGGGGACTAAAGCGACATGCCACATGCTTTTTTTCCCCTGCTGGTGCTACTCCCATTGAGACTTATTGTTTTATTCTGTCACTTATTCGCTTCATAGCTGCCTTAATCTAATGCAATTTAAGCCACTTACATTTTTCATACAGTGCACATTAGCGAGTTAGTACTGCCTGAGTGGGCCAGGTTAAGGACCTTCCTGAAGGGCATTGTCACTGCTACACACTCCCTCATCTTGGGACTTATCCACGGTTTTATACACTTGCTTTTACTCTCTCCATCTCCCACCTCCCCTGTGTGGAGTGGATGCAGGGGCCACTTTGTGCTGGGGCTCCTCAATAGGTGGCTCAAAACCATTTGCAGACTCAAAAGGCCTGGTTCCACTCCAAAATACAGCCTTTTGTTTTCTTGACTTTTTTCTCTCTCTCTTTCTCTCTTTTATTGACTGGACAGTATATCACACTGCATGAGAGGAAAGGCCAAGAGTGAGGTGGTACTGGAAATAAAGACAAACATAAATCTCTCAGTGGCTTGCCCAAGCCAGGGCATAATGCTATCTAGTAAATGACAGAGTTGTGGCTTAACATCAACATCGCACATACAGTAGCTGGCAGAGCAGAGATAATGAATTGTGAGTGTTTTATGTATGTGTGCCTTTATTCGTGTGTGTGTTTATGAGGGTGTTGAGCTCTGATGAGCACGTTCAATCTTGTACAGAGACCCTCCCCTTGTCCACATAATACAGCTTGTTAACTTATGGGGCGGCAGTCCAAGGCCAGACCTTAGTTTCTGTTCAGTATTCAGGACGATTACATAATAGTTATGCTGTACTTACGGAGATGTGTGTGTGAATTAGGGAGCCCAGGTGAGATAAATTTATCAGGAGAAGCACACAGAGCAGAAAACAGATGTTAGCCGGCCTTTTAAACAGTAACAAATAAACAATATACTGCATTTATTAATGCTGGTTACAGAGGGTTTAATGGGTTTGCAGTCCATTACTCTTTTGCTCACTTTCCCCCTTACTTTCTCTCATTCCCTAGTTTTTGCTGGCTCCATCCTTCTCCTCCATCCCATTGGTCTATCACGCCATCGTGGCAGTTGTCAGAGATGGAGGAGAGTATTCTGGCTATAGAAACTCACATCGATCTGCTCGCCTGCAGTCCACACCCAAACCTGCTGACTCCTGGCAGAAAATAAAGGGAAACAAAAAAAAAAGTCAACCCTCAGCTCTTTTCTACCCCCCTCCCCCCACCCTTCCGTTATCACAACCATCAACAATACAGGTCACTCCTGCACTCTTTGGTCCCTCTTCCTTCCACGCGATCATACCTGCCATTTTCCATCTCACCCTTTTCTCTCCCGACAACACTTCCTCTATATCAGATGTGACTTTCCTCTGTGTTTGCTCCTCTGTTCAGCTTTTTTTTTTTCCATCCGCAAGATCCAATTTTCCAATTCCCCTCCCCGTCTCTCATATTTCTACCTCCCACCCATCTATCTTTCACCCTCTCCTCTTTGCATCTGCTCCTTTCTGCCTCCCTCTGCACATCTATTGCTCTGTGTACACAAACAGGGATGATCAAACACACACTCTCTCACGCACACATCCATTTCTCTCTGTCTTCCCCCCTGCTGTTTGTAGCCCATATTGGAGACTCAGTCATAGGGGATTAGCCACAGACTTGATCAGAGTCTCTGCAGTTGCCAAGGTTGAATCTGTGGCGTGGAGATTTACACCACACACTTAATAACACACATGTTGAGGTTTTGAAACTGATGTCTGTATTTCAGCTTCATGGGGTAGTGTGGACAGCACATTGTGTGCTTGTCTGGTGGTAATGAGTCTGTCCTTTTTTAAGACATTTTAGTAATGTGAGGCATGTACAGCACACATAATTTCTGCCCCACCAATAAAATATTTCAGCCTGATCCCATCACCATTCATTGACTGGTGCCCTACAGGTGCCACATTATTCCAGGCTGCAGATACAAGTTAAAAATACTAAAGTTAATAAGCTCACTACAAAGTAGATATCTGTCATTAGAAAAAAAAGATTAGAAAAAAGGACACCTGCCCTCACAGATTTATAAGGGGGACCAAAATTAAAACAAATCAAGGTCTTTTTGAAGATGATAACACCTCAAGACATTGTACCCTGGGTATTTTGCAGATATTTAATCATAGGTTTCAGATAATTATTTTCTCATTCAAAATTTATATCACTTTGGAATAGAACTCTTCAAATATTAACCGATCAAGGATTTCAAAGAGAAAGTGCAAAATTTCTTTTTCATGAAAGATACAAGAAGAGCCAGCCCACTGCTGCGCGCACTGTGTGCACGTGTGCCCTAGAATATCTAACATTTTATCTCTCTGCTAGAAGAAAGGTGTGTGATAGATCAATTTTTGAAAAGACTTATTAATTTCCTTGATTGGTGAGTCGATGCTCCATTTTCCCAAATCAATCACCATTCAGAAATTCTATTGGAGTTGTTAAAGGATTTTCAACATTGCATTCCCTGATGATGCCTGCGTTGGCCTCTGTTTGAGTATTAATACAGACGCCTGTGACTTGATGCATTGCATATTCACTGTCCAATAAGCAAGGCGGGAGCACATTACACATTCAGTTTTCCATTATACAGCTCTAATTTATAGAGCATTTTCATCAAAGCCTGCGCCAAGCTGCGAGATCAATGGGCGTCATGTCTCCTGATGTAGATTGATACTGGACGACAGCAGAATCAGTAACAATTCAGCTCGCGTCTGTTTACGCTTTGGTATGCAGCCATGCTATTACGATACGGTGGCTGCCAATGAGTTGACAGTCAGAAGGGTAAGAGCTTCCCCTCTCCCTACTGCGATAAGACAGATCTGATCCGCTCCTTCACTTGGCTGATGTCAGCAGTATCATTAGAATAAATGAATCACCATATTGCACTGTCTCTGCTTCTTCGCTTCATGCATACAGGAGGAGGCGTCTATTGGCAGAAACCTGTGTACATGCTCTGGTATTTTGTTTTTCATTTATTGACCTCTGCACAAGAACACACGCATTTGAGCTCTCCAAATGCAGTCAAAAAAAAAAATCTGTTTATTTACACAAATGAGTGTCCGTGTTCCTCGTTAGGCCTCCAAATGAGGTCTTAATTAGTTAATTGGCTTGTTACGCCGATTGCTCCCAGGGTAGCCGGTGTGGGTTGGCTGTCATTCATCGGGGACCCCCCCAAACAGTAAAAATGGGGGAGTTGTCCCGACCAATAAGAGACATTGAAGGGAGAGAACAGGGAGGAAGTGCCATGAGAAAAATGCAGTGGTTGCTTGATGATTTAATAAAGTGTGGCAGATCAGTGGCTTGCCATTCCAGACTGGGATGGTGGCAATCTCTCAGTCTGCCCTCAGTCTCACAGCGGAAGAGTGGGTGAGGGGTGACTTTCAATTAGCAGAATGAGCCTAATTAATCAGTGAGGAGGTGATCTGTAATGGGAACCAGCAGCATTGCCCTGCTCATCACTGTGACGGGGTGAGAGGTTTTGCTGGTTCCGTCGCCATGTCACGGTGACCTTCACTGCTACAGATGGGGACCCACAGAGTGCACACATGACAGCCCAGAATCACTATAACCCTCATTACCGAGCAATATGGCAGAAATTTATTCTGTTGTCGTACATATTGCAAGTGACCTGTGCATGATTGTGTTGTCAGCTACAAGGTTTGGAGCATGAAAGGAACATTTCCATTGTGTCCTCTGTGTTTAAATTGAGTCATCAAATCGGCAAATCAGAATTATCATATGGCGTTCCCCCAAAACTGTTTGTCTTGGTTCTCTGAGTATGCAGAATAAAAAAAACAAAAAAAACATAATCTTACAAGTCTAGGTACAAGATGCTGAATATTTTCTTTTTTGCCATACATTCTGTCATATAACCAACCCAGCAGACAGCTGCAAAGATTTCTGATTGAAAGGGATTTATGTTGACAGAGCCTCCCGGAGCGGTGACTTGGAAGGACTCAAGAAAACTCTCAGAACAGGAAGGTTTATTAAAAAATCTTAGAGGTTATGTTTCAGGTAAAGCCTGACAATCTGTTTTTTCATATAAAATCCAAAGAAGTTGACTTAAAAATGATGGAGGCCCAAGGACCACTAGACAAGTGTGACTCGGCAGACCTGTTTGAGTGCTTAGACTGTCCTCATCAGAAAGACAGCTGCACTGGTTGTTTATCCAAACGACAGCCTTTGTTTACTTTTTCCTTACAAGCCATATCTTGCAGTTGCATGAAATTATATGTTTATGTTCAGTCGTAATTGAGGAAGGAGTGATTTTTATATGTCACCACAAAAAGTCTTTTCAGGGGGGAAGCGGATTCTTTTAACCAAGTTTTTGGAAAGGGCATAAGGTTTTCTAATGCACTCTGTAATTACTTATTTTATTGTGAGTATGAAGAAGGAACTCATTAAAAAGTGTGAAGTCCAGTAGTTTTATTGGGAAATTCTCAAGGAGGAGAGACTTAAGCTACATAGTCTGATGCTGGTCTTGTCTGGCTTGGGGTGATGCAATGGGCCTCAGCAGTACAAATTTCAGCTTAGATGAGCTTCAGATCCCCTTCTAGGCTCTACACTGTATGTGGTGATGTAAGACACTAATTACCCTGATGTGTGTATTTGCATTCTCGCATGTTCGTAGCATGTGGGAATGCATAAAGCATAGATATATTTACACGAGTAAATGTATGTGGAGAGCTTATTTGGTGTGTGTTTCCATTGTTCATATGTACGAGGTGTGTACGTGAGTTACTGGAAATGGCGTGGGTGTAGATGGTGCATTCATATTGGCAGTGGACTCTGGCAGATCTCCCTCTTAAGGCTAAAATGTTTGCACTTGACTAAAAGCAGAACACCCACATGCGCCCAGGCTTTTCATAACTAGTTGGCTGTTATACAAGTTGAATGCTGATGGTAGCAGCTCCATGGGATCTCTCCTTTTCTTTCTGTTTCTGCTTCTTTATCTCTGTAGTGATAACAGCATCACAGATCTCCTCAGAAGCAAAGTTTCACAAATGGTGTTACAAGGGCGCAAATTATCGTCAAATCCATTTGCTTTCTATTCATCACCATAGCATTGTGTTTTGTTTAATTGACTGTGAACCTGCTGGTGTGCATCCAGCTCGTGTTCGGCAGACGCCAGGTCTCACAAATGAGTCTGGGGGGAAATAAGAGCAGGCAACAAATTAGCCAATTCGCATGCATGTCAGGATGCTGCGTTTACAGTGACGGTGGAATGATGGACTTGATAGACAGCAGAAAAAGAACAGAAAAACAACCACAACTGTGAGACAATCTAATGGCGGCATCATTTCCACTTCACTGTCACCCAGGAGCATTGTGGGGAGTTTCCACTCCTTTTTCTCCATGTTCTGCTCAGTAGCTCTCATGCTCTCTTCTGCTCAGACTTCTAATTACAGAGGTACATGCTCATAAAACATGCTTTTTTGTTCTGTTCTGTTGCATTCTAAATTATGCTCTTGAACTCAAAGAGGTGAGCACCTGTGGCACTGAAATTAATTTGCAAGAGTCTGAATGTAAGTTGAGGTGACAATGAGTGAGAAAACAAGAGAAAGAAAACACATCCAGTGAGTCCCTGCAGATATTTATCATTTCCTGACTGTAACTCACAGTGAATGTCGGGGAACCCAAGAGTCTCTGTATATCTCTGAAAAGGCAACCAGTGACATGGAGTGGCAAGGAGGTCACAGATCACTGGGTTTAATTGTCCCTGATGGGTGGCACCCAGGGCAAATCTGGGACTGCTTTACTTGACTTGGTCAATATATGCTCGTGGTGTGTGTGCCACTGTGTTTGTGTGCGTGTGTGAGGGGAAGAAAGTAAGATAGAGAGATAGAGAAAATGAAAGTGAGTGGCATTTTCCTCCTACTTGCTTTCTGTTCTAACTCTCATCCCATCAAATGTCCCATCACGTTAGCATCACTTTGTCACTCCCTCCACAACACAACTCCAGGGCCTGTTTCATTAGCTGCTATTTTAAGCTGCAGCCCTTGTTGTCTTCCTTAAATTATACTTAGTTATGAGTTATGAGCCGGCCGACTTTAAGAATCCTGTCAGGATTTCAGTCTCATTTGACCCTTTCCCCAGAAGGTGGTTTGCGGAGTGCAATCATGCGTCGGCTCGGGCTTGCCGGCTGTCGCTCATGTTGACAGTTTTTTTTTTTTTCATATCCTCACGCTGAGCGGCAAGCGACCATGCATTTTTATGCCTCCATCAAATGGAAATGAGCGTTGATATTCCCCCCCCACCCACCCCCGCCGAATGACATTAAAAACTTTACAAGTGTGATTTGACCTGGCAGGGTATATGCACTAAAAGCCAGCTGAAGACCTCTTTTGACAGTGAGGGACATAACCTTTCACTTCAGCACTCACGTTTTAAGGAAGCTTCATAAGTGGCTCGGGCTGTTCAGATAATTAGCAAATGAAGTGGTTTGTCTATATAAGTCAGTAAGCCCATCATGTTCGCGTCATAGCAAGCTGATACTGACAGGCGTGCATTTAATAACTATAATTAGCAATATCCCCTTTTCCCTCATTCTGACTAGAGTTCATCTGCATGCAAAAAGGATTGTTGTGTCAAGATTTATGTCCAAGCTAATGTATTTCTTTGCTGTGTAGGAAATCCCCATTATCCATATAACTATGGCAGTGCTTATCAGAGCAACACTCTATCCATTCATTTTCTTACTAATTGGCTAATAATTACACAGAAGTGGTAATTATCCACTGTAATTGTTAGCCGATATCATAGTATCAATAACTTTGATTCATGATTACTGACTTCATGAAACACGTGTCTGCACTGTAGCTGTATATTACTTACTTACTTTATGAGACTCACCCTGAAAAAAATAGTTCTTTTTTTTGATAATGACTTGAAACTTTTTACTATCCAAATACAGGAAATCCCTTCCAGCTTATGTCAGGTGACAAAATATTTCAATTGATTCCCACCTGGAAGCAAACAATTAATTTTCTTGTCATCTGGCTTTCAGAAGAAAGGAACCACTTAGATTTCACTCAAATACGATTCTTTAAATGTAGAACACAACCATATATTTTCATTAATTGATATTTGATACAGCTGAAAAGGATTCTTCTGACCACAACTATATCCAAGTTTTTTCTTTCCACAGAGCAATCCACCACCTGGCATCAAAGTCTCCTCCAATATGAGTGCCTCCTGCATCAGCCCAAGCTGTGCCAAAAGCTCATTAGAACTTCCACTGAGCAGAAATGAGTGTCACGGGACAGAAGGAACAGGGAGTAAGCGATACAATTGACTTTCAAAGATTTGAGCGAGTAGAGCCCACACGTCGATACAGAACCAGAATTTTGATCACATGTGGAATTGGATCAGTCACTTTGGATTGGAGAAGCAATTCACAAGGGAGAGCATTAGGATGGTGGTGTAGGCTTAGCGAACTGATCAGCCAGAAAACAGGTAGCATCAGAGGCAGGCAGCATCACGAAACACTGGCTTTGATGGATGAGCCTTAGACCCACGCTAATGCTAACTCCTGGCAAGGCGGCATCACCTGTCCCCGGCCATATTCAGCTGGGAGGAAAAAATGAGGGTACAAAAAACGTAGAAGAAAGGAATCACAATGAAGCTCTCCAGCACCCTTATACATCCTATAAATCCAAGCCTGCAGTTCGTCTGTGTTGCCTGTCCAGTGCATGTGTAATAAGTCAGCTCTGGTCTGCATGGCAGGAGTATTAACACGCTTGAACAGACTAATTAAAGGGATCACTGTAGATCATTTCTGTGGATGCCTAGTGGACCAGCCTCATCCAACACTCTGACCTTTAGCCTTTGCCGGCCAACTCTGCTCACTACACCAGCCTGCTGACTGGTTCACTGGATTCAGGCAAGCTATTAGACCATCCAGATGGTTACAGTGGCTGGGGGATCAGGCTTAAAACAAGACTGGTCCATTGTCAGCTGCAACTCTGTGTGTGGCGAGATGTCTGTAGCCATTTTGTCTCCCCGGAAGCCATCTCAAGCTCATGGTTGCAGGCTGATATGAAGTGAAAAAAGACAATTCCATGCGCTTTTCCTTGAAGTCATTTCACAAGCACTTATAATCTCTTTAGAGGGAAGAAGAAGAAAGCTACTGCTGCTGCTCCTTTTGTTTCCCCCTCTTCCCCATCAGAAGCACTCTGGAAAGGAAGCAAACTGGAACAAAGAGGCAACGGGGACCAACACAGAAAAATAAATCTGCTGATTTAATCAGGTTGCTATGCCTGTCTCTCACCAAGCGGGTTTACTCCCTGCCTCCAAGACAGGAGGGAGCTCCGACAGCGACAACCAGCATCTCTCTGATCTAGTGTAACCAAGAGAAGAGATAATGTCACTCCTCTGGGGGGCATGCAAGTTCAGGTACTGTTTAATTATAAGCTCATTAGGACATGTCTTCAAAACTAAAAAACTGAATGAAACCGCCGGTGTGAGTTATTATCCAAATGACCAGTTGAATTTGGTAATTAAGGCCGGGAGTGGAGAGGAAATGAGCAAGCCAGTTGGACTCTCAGGAGGCAGTCGGACCACACCTGGTGTTGGCTAACCTTCTCCTGTGAGATGCTCTAGCCCATGGAGCCTCAACATGCTCCCACAGCTGCAAGCCCAGTAGGAGATCCCGGCGCTAGAGGACCAATTTAGAGCCAAGTTGGAGGATTGAATCATGGAAATAAGACTGGATGAGCATATGAAAACACATAATTTCTCGCCAGTCCTACTCACTGATCTCATCATGAAATCTTGCAGGAGTGAAACTGGGTCTCGATGTGCTATGCAAGCACTCCAACAGCGCCTTGATGTAAATACGTGTTGGGTAACAAGGAGGAGGAACACAACAGAGCCAAACCAGGAGGCAAGATTTCCAGCCTCGGGGGAAATCACAGCTCCAAGCAGCGTCCGCCATCCGACAGAGAGAGGTCCTCAGATTCATAAACAAGGCTGGGGTATTTGGGCGGAAAAGGAAAGCAGGGGGCTTTGATTTAATCTGCATCAATGTCAGGCACTTTGTGACAGCTGATGGGGAGATATACAGTGGACTGTGTACCATTTAACCCACATGACACACTCCCTGATTCATGGTGCCTGTCTGACAGCTACGCTGCCTCAACAGGGTGAGCTGACTGACACAGTAACTCACAGCAACACAAAGTCTCATTACAGGTAGGGGAGGAGAGGAGACCCATGAGGCTATTCCTGGAGCCTTCCACCCACCCACCCCCACTTGCCCACTTCTGGAGGCACAGGCCAGGATGCTAAGATGCCAGCAGAGGAGGTTTCATGTAAAGATCACACTTCTCTGGTCAAGAGGTGAATGGCTTGTAACATCATCAATGGAGGCAACAAGTGGCCATCTCCCCAGACCTTGGGGGGTGTGTTTGTCTTTTTCAGATCAATAGCCTTTACAATGATGCCCTGAAAGACAATTTATGAGGCATAAAGGACAGGCACATTGGTTCAGCTCCAACAACCCACCCCTAGCCCTTGAGATTCTTCTGTCTGATTCTCTTTTATTCTTTTTTCATACCTTTTTTACACACTATCAGCTCTGATTTTCCCTTTGCCATTTGGTTTGCACTCTCTTTTCTTATCTTTTGATTTGGCAGTCATATTGTCTAACTACTCCTCCATCTTTTAGTGTAATTTTTTTGTCATCCCTTCATCTGTCACCTTTCATCTTCCTCTGTCCTGCCTTTATCTCCCCACAGCTACATCTCTTTCGCCATCCTTCCCCCTTTCATTAACTCCTCCTCTCTTTCGTCTCGGTCTCTCTCTCGCTCTCTCGCTCTCTCTGTGCCACTGTGCCAGCTGTGTGATGAGCCAGGGGCTGATAAGCGGTGGTCAGCCTCTCTCCAGATGGCAGCCTGAGCAGCAGCTGCCTGGGGGGTGGGAGGGTGGGTGGTGGTGAGTAGAGGGGGTGTCGGGGAGGAAGATGGGGAGTGTGGGGATGATTACAGTTTTGTTGCATTTCCAGGTGAAAATGGGCACGCACAAAAGAAAATCAATTGTCGGCGGCATGCTATGGTCTGCCTGCTGAGCTGCTGTGCAACGCACACACACACTCAGGCATCCTCTCTGCTGTGTGGTTTCCGCTCTGTCGCCGGAGGTGCTGTGTCGATGGTTCGGCTTTGTGGAGTTGTCGCTGGAGAACGCCGCCTCTGGTTCTGGAAGTGGCGTGTGGTTCTGGTTCTGGAAGTGGCGTGTGCGCCTTCCCATATGACATCCCTCTGCCATGGTAGCCTGGAGGGAAGAGCCACAACGGGGGATCGCCTCCATATGCGGAAGAGGCAGTGATCTAAGTGTGAGCATGGCCATTTGTTCAGGTTAAGCGGACTTGTTATGCAACCACATGAATTTGTTGAACGATGTCTAGAACAAAAAACATATCCTCCCACAATATTTGCTTCGATGTGAGTCACTGATGTGCCATCATACCTCGGTACGTGATGTAACCCTAATTCCTTTCATCTGCAAAGCTGGATATGAAATCAGTGGCCTTTTATTCTAGCCAATGTGCTCGGTCACGGTCCTGGCTTGTCTCTATGGGTATTCACAGTGTGGCTCTGAGTGAGGGGCCATTGTAAGGGAAGAACACTTAAAACAGTCAATAGTTTCAGCCGTTTCAGCAAAGCCAAAATGGAATTCCTCACATGACCAACTTGGTCAACTGACATACTCATAAATCTCTGAAATAAAAGTGAAATTCAGGACAGTAAGCAGTGTCTTTAAACTTAATGCACACATACTGTATGTTTGATATATACAGCACAGCGCCCACTCACACATGTTCACCTCACTTGCTCAAAATGTTTATACCATTTCTTCCAATTCTTCCCTTGCCACAGACTGAAACCCCCCCCACCCCACCACCCCCACCTCCTTCAAACTGGGATCCAAACAGAGGCTAAACTCTCTCAGCAGCTCTTCCATCCACTTCAAACAAGGCCCGTTTTCTTAGAGCTGTCGGTGGGAAAAGCCAGCACCAGCAATGGACGGTCGCCAAGGGACTTGTATGAGAGGCATACAAGAGAAAAAGGGGTGGGAGAGTCAGAGTGGAGAGAGGGGGATTGGGAGAGAAAGGGAGTGAGGAGAGATACCCCATGTGCATGACAATGAGGAGACCATTCAATTAGCATCGCTTTATGGCCCCTGATGTTGATTACCTCAGACAGGCCAGCAAGTCCCATCCTTTTACTGATTAAAACCAAGAGGAGCGCTGCAATGAGACACTTGGAGGGATTGGTCAGACAGTGGAGGCTTTCTAATTTCTGTTTCATAAGCAAGGAGAAACAAGGTCAATATATTCTTGGAAACAGAGCCCACTTGTGTGTGTATCACTCCCACCACCAGGTAATTGGATGTAAATGGAACACAGGCTGGGAAAAGCATTAACTATGTGTCTTTTTTTGAAATGTTACTAGTACATATAGCTCACATGATTCACATCCACCAAGGAGAGTTGTTCTTGACATGTGATTAATTAAACTCAGAAATGTCATTACCCCCTATGGAGTAATCAGGCTGGCTTCCAGAGGGCTGTGCTGATTGCCAAATGTGTCAACAGTGACAGTCTTTGATGATGGTCCGGTTACGCGTGCGTCATGGCCAATGATTCTCAATTTAGAGAGTGAACACAGCTTGCGGCTCAGTGACTCCAGTTCGTCAAAGTAACAGTCATCTTATTTACTCTTTCAGTAGACCGTCTTTTGGTTTATACAGTCAACATTGTTCACAGTCTTTCGAACCATAGCAGATATTTCTCACCGTACTGCCATCCCTCCCGTGTATGAACAGTTATGTGATAATTAGTATGATTGTACTTCAACCTGCAAGAAAGACACAGTCGGAGGCTGTGAAAGCTATAGATATATGAGCTTTAGCAAAGCTGGATCACTGTTGTCTAATTTGGAGTTTTCCACGATCAGTTAAGAGGCATCCAACGGCAGAGGGTAAATCAGAAAGACATGCAGTGCTCCCAAATGTCATAAGCGTACCTAAAAATATTCAGCATTTATATGAGATCTCACCTGCTTTCATGTTTGTCCCACCCTTTTTTCATGGCATCACTCAAGGTGACACTGTCATCAAATGTCGAGCGGCATAATTGTGGGCAACGGAAAATAAACACTGACATTAGAGCCTCAAAGGCCACTTGCAGCAAAGTCTGTCTGTGTCTTGTCTGCCTGCTAAAAAGAACTGTGACAGACAGTTTTGACATCCAATATGGGGGATGAGGTGAGAAGAAGTGGGAGGGAGGCACGGTGAGGAGCAGAACGAGGGGGCAGAACAAGCATGTGGTGTTTTTAATTACAATTTTGCCAGTGCCACCATTTGCATGTTCACGATGTTTGCTGCTTATTTAATAATTCATCCCAAAGCCACTGACCCACTCAATTAAATCCCCCGTGATTCTGTCTTACATTTTCCCGTTTCTCCAAGAATGTAGAGAAGAGAAGAGAAATAAATATTGCAATTTCAATATTCAAACAGTTGCGGGGAGGGATAAACAAGCAGGGGGAATTGGTAAATATGATTGCCTCGGTAATTAAAGAAAGAAGGCGAGCAAAGGAGTGGAAGAAAGGGAAAGGGGAATGGACGGGAGGATGTGTTAGTCATATCTGAAACGCGTTTGCGACAAGATTACATAAAGAAAAATAGAAGAGGATTACAGAGGGCCAAGAGGGGAGGAGGAGGAGAAATGGGAGAAGAAGTAGGAGTAGGCATGAATTGGATGAGGTCTCGAAGGCCCTGAGGTGTAGACTTAGACCGCCATGACCTCACTGCTGAAGCCCAGCAGATGAGGTGTGTGTATGTGTGGATATTTTTGTACACAGATTTGTGTGGGTGTACCAAAGAGTATTTGGATGTGTGCGAAACAAAGAGAGATCAGAGGGAATAAGGGTGAGATGTAAAGCAAATATACAAAGAATGTTTAGTTGGTGGTTTTGTCCACTGTACAATATAAAAACATAGTGGGTGAGAGCTGCTGTTTGTATATGTGTAAAGGTTTGATCGAGTTTTTTCCAGAACGAGGATACCCATCAACCTCCCCATTCAGTCCCTCATGGCCTTTGCTGCCACAGCTTTGATGGGGGGCATATGCTTGCACTTGTGTGTGTGTGTGTTTCTGTGTGTGGTATGTGTTTGCATGAGCATTTTGTGTGGGTTTATGAGCATTGTGTGTGCGCGCTTGTAGGTGCACTATGGTTCACCACTCCCCTGAACCTCATTCAGTCAAAAGGTGCAGGCAACGATGAAAATTGAACAGCGGTGGGCGTTTTCGGCTGGTGCAGGGGAGTGGGGAGGTGTGTTTCGCGGAGCATCAGAGGTGAGGCTCTGTTTTGTGTGGGTGGGGCTGGTTTATGGGGCAGCAGTGCAATGATGGCGGAACAGGAGGGAGCCAGCAAACAGCGGCGAACTAGATCAATGACATGGCGGTGCGGCTAGAACAAAGTGCTCGGCCCCGTGTGTTGATGTGGTGGAAATTGCATCTTCAAGAGCATTAAGCGATGATTATTGGGATCAATAGGGGACGGGGCTGCCAGGCTGCTGAGTGGCTGGAGAGCAGGAGGCAGAGGCTGGGCTGAATGAGAATGGGAGGCGCAGACCAGCCTCAACCTTCCTCTGATGGTCTAATACCAATATGTCATCTCAGTCACCAGAGGCTGAGCCAGAGAAGGGGAAGGGTCTGCCAACAGTAAAGGCTGTTAGGTCTTTGGAGATCAAGCAGCAAGTTGAACGTTACAGTTCCACCACAGCAATCACCAGGAGGTGGCTGACAGGCTTTAAACAGGCTGTGGTGTGTATTAGACTACCATGCATGCAGCAAATGTAGTAATCTCACCAATAAACATCCTGTCATTTCCATTAATGATAAACATTAATGGGCAGGAAGTGGATCAATATGCACATAGACATGTCTATGGATCCATGACCACACACAGTCGTACAGAGCATACAAAGTAAGATGATGGACAGTTAAGGTTTGGCTTTGCCACACAATGTACATTGAAGCCAATTTAATAAGCTGTTTCTCTTGCCATCTCTCTTTCTGTCTCTCTCTCTCTCAAAAACACACAGCATCATCTCACAGAATACAATTTACACACTCATTCATAAGGTCTCTATCAGACAAACACACTCATACACACACACCTTTACAAAACACTCATCCAAGTCGAGCAATGCGGCAGAGATTCCCCCCCTCCCCTCCCCTCCTATACAAGGCTGTTTCTATGGCAACAAGCTCCAGTTTCTGGCACTGAAAAGTGGAAACTTACAGGAAGTATGAGCAGCCTCCAGGGGGCAGGCAGGGGTGGGGGTGGGGGTTGGTTGGAGGACTGGGTTGGAGGTCAGGGGATTGGAAGGGGTGCTAAATAGTTGGGGTTCAAGAGGATGCCTGCCTGGGGTGGGGGGTGCAGGAGGTGGTAACATTTCAGGAGGCGAGAGTTGCCTGCAAGTTTACCGTCTTTCTGCCTCATGCTCTCATTCAACTAAACCAGTTTGTTTAAATTCATCACAAGGACATGATTGACATCAAACATCTGTTACTATTCCATACAAAATAGTGGGGGCTTTGTGGCTCAGCCTCAAGGCCTGACATATGGGTCAAGGTGTCTGAGATATGGACAAAACATTTGGTCATTTCTTCAGTGTGTCTGTTTTCTATCTTTCGCTCTCCCATTTTCAAATTCCCAGACATCCTTTTCTCCTACAAACATAGAAATATTCTGCTCACTTTTGAGCTGGGTTTCATGGAAAGATTTATCAGTGTCTCACCTATAATCTTGACAGTGGTGAGCCAGGCTATGTAAGTGCTTGAGAATCCTTCAGTTCTGGTCTCTCTAACTAAAGCATGGAAAACATTACAAATGCAGCACCATGCAACTGCAACCGATTATCTGCCGCAGAAAGTTTTTTCTTTCCCTGAATATAGTGTCTGTTTGTGTTGTGGAAGAATTTGCCTGAAGGGGACAGGCTGATTGCTTGGCAGAAGTACTGGCGAACAAACTGGAGGCCATTTTCACCTAAGTCTTCCTTGACTTAGTGCAATATTAATGTCTCTCTTCATCGCCATACCCTCTCCTTCACCTTACTTCCTCTCTTGAGAGATTTGCAATGTATTCGACAAACATCTAAGATTTTTTTTTCTATCATTTTATTGCTCTTGGTTTGCTAGCTTACACTCGCGGTGTCTCTTTCTTTCACCTTCTGTTTTCACCCTTTTCTTTCCTCATTGTCATCTCTATGCCTTCCATCTATGTGAGTGCCTTTCTTTCCTCAGCTCTTTCAGCCTTCAAAATAGCTGTGATTGACGTATCCAAATGCAATCCCATAGCACACATGAGTTTTAAAAAGGTGAAGTTTTACATTAAGCAAGACATACACACGTTTAAAGACATTTCATTCTGGCATTTCCCTCACTTGATCCCCAGCGGTTTACAGGTTTGCACACTTATCTCACAAGGTAAAGTGTAGAGCAGATAAATTAATGAACTGATGATATTTATGAAGGTTGAACTCGAACATTATATTAAGAAAAAATGTCTACAAAGGTAGACATTAGGATATGATGCTCCCTGACAGCTTATGTAAGCATTATGGTTAAGCAAGGACCACTGAACATGTGTGGCCAGGGTTAAGAGGAGAAAAAGCTGTTTTCATTGTGTATTTACACCTAAATCTTCATCATACAGTAAAGCTCTGTTACAAGCGCTCAATTGCTCTGCCCTTCTGGGAAGAAGTAAAAAAATTTCGACAACCTTCCTCCTTTCCTCTTAAAACATGTCAATGTAATTCAGACAGGAAAGATTAGAGTGAGCTGGATTTGGACATACAATTTTGCAACTACATAATGCACCTCCGCTGTCTGAGCCACCTAAATGGAAAGAATGTCCTTCTCTCAGTGGACCAGTATTCAGAGTGAGTTAGCTGGAATCTGGCTACAGCTAACTTGAAATTCTGATCGACTTCAAAACTGAAGATGCCTCCTGACCCGGCTCTGTAAATGAGTTTTTAAGTATTTTCCTCCACTGCATTCGGCCCTAATCCTCCCTTTAGTCACTGTTTCTCTTTCTCTTCTAGCACTGTTCTACTTTTGGCTTGTTCCCTCCTACATTCATTTCCGCACTCCTCTGCCACTTTTTCCTCTCTCTGTAATGTTGTATACTGAATTAGATTAACTAAATAAAGTCTAGTGTGTAGAATACAGAGCACTTGAAAGGGAACAGCTGGGGGCTTGTGGTGAGGACCGTCTGAGTCTGAGACAGAGAGCACGAGCACAGCGATGCTTTTCGACATTACTCCATTGTAAAAACCACAGATAAACGAAAGCTTGTGACAGTTTTTGAACATTGGACACACTGGTTAATGTGTTACGCCCCTCCCCCAAGGCTTTCAGAGAGAGAGAGAGACAGAGCCAGTTCTGGCATCCTTGTCCGGCCTAGATAGTACAGCAACAGTGGCAGTAGCAGCACCCATTAATGCGATTACAGCTTTTAGCGGGAGATTTTCAGGGCCAGTTTTCTTTTGAGGCGTCATTAGTTTGTCCTCTTTTCTTGCTCTGTACCGGTATGTCAGCAAACAAACGTACACATCCACACCCATGAACAACAGACACCTCAATACTGTAACTGCTTATACACACAACCATGAACTGGTTCACACACAGGAATATATGAATACACAAGCATGAATATAATAATAACCTATATTTATTGTGGTGTATTCACACAGATATGCCAACTGTTACATTCAATAACACAGAAATAGAGAACAGCCATAATTAGTCTTTTTTTAAGAGATGATAAATATTTAGTGTAGTTGGCACTTCTCAGGACTTTCTGCTATGCAGTTTGAAAACCTTTTGATTAGCAATCCATGATGTGAATCATTATTCTGAAGCCTCTCTCATTATTCTTTGTAATCAAACCATGAGTCTTCCTCTAATTTAAAAACCCACATTTCCTGTCCATTTATTGGTGCATTGCCGTCATTCTGGGTCTCATCTCTTAGCAGATTCCCATTCGGCATGCTTAACATGTCTGCACACATCTTTGACTTTGTGCAGCTATTTAACAAAACCTTGAGGTGCTTCTTAGCTCCTGACTGCAGCGGCTTCGTTTCATAAAGTCACCTTTTATTAAACCTCAAGGCTAGACCGCAGCAAAAACCTATTGAGATATTGAGGTCATCTTACAGGCAGAGGGAGAAAGAGATTGTTGGAGATGGAGGGAGGACACAAGCTGAGGTATCTGGTGTCATGCTGTGATTTGGCAGAGTTTAGATGGACAGAGCCAGGTGTCTTACTGGGGAGCGGCCTGCCTCAGTAGGCAATATCACTGCCAGCATATAAGGTCCTTGGTTATCTTTGTTTGCAGTCCAAGCAAGTTCACAAAAATGACTTCAAACTGTTTCAAAGTTTTTTTTTTCTCACCCAAGTGTGTCAAACACACCTCACAGATGCCAAGTTTGTATTTCCTCTTCAACTAATGGCTCTCAGGATGTGTCTCTGTTCTTGTGTGTTTGTGCTATTGTGAGCATGTGCCTCTGTTCTGTGTGTGTGTGTGTATTGGTAGGCAGGATGAGCATCCCTTCTGTTACCGTTGCTGTCCCTTCATTTCACGCTCCGGCAGCTCCGCGTGAATCCTCTTCCCTTGGCTCATTATCAGTGCTGTTCAATGAACGCGCTTCCCACCAGAATGCAGGGTAAAACCAAATCATTATTCAAGTATGGGGGTCAGTGCAGACATTGTGACTCTTTTGTTTAGTATATTTATTACTTTCCCTTAAGAAATAAGTAAGCAGGATGCAGAGCACATCCCTGCCCCAACCGGATTTGGTGAGGTAGTCGATCCTCGAGCACCTGAGATTGATGAACACCAGCGAAGCGTCTGGTGCCATTACTGAATGCTCATTGGTCTCCTTTCTCATTTTTCTTGGCAGAGTCCAGTGTGCACGGAGCGGAATTCGGACACCTGCCGGACAACATTACAGTGTTGGAAGGAGAAAGCGTCACTTTGAGGTAACTCTTGATCCTACACCTGCACCTACTAATTACATGAAAAACATGTTTGTCCCCCTCCCCCCCACACCTGTCATGCCAGTTTAATTGCCAATCCTCCGTCACATTACTCCCACATTGTGCCATATTTTTCAGCTTTGTTTTTCCTTTAGCTAATTAAATAATAATACCTGTCAGATGTTGTTGGAATCACCCAGTCTTTCTACAGTCACCCTCTCCTTCTACTTAGATGTAACAGTAATGTTGCATAGGTCAGCTCTGTAGGTGGACCTCCTCTGCATCCCACCACACCTGCCTAACTGTGAGTGATAAAGTAGAAATCACAGCTTTCCCCAGCTCCCAACCAAGCAGAAAAACAGCCAACTTGCTTTTTCCCTTGCGTGGATGTGACCTGGCTTGGCAGTACACTCTGCAGCGCCAAAAAAAGAAAAGAAAAAGAAGTCCAAGTCAACATTACTTTCATCACCTTTAAGCCTACACCTCTACAGATCTCTGAACAAATTCCTCTTTCTGTTCCGTGTTTTATTTCCTTGAAAGAAAAGTGGGCCTTCCACTAAAATAAAATATATTATTCCAAAGCCAAGTACAGTTCTGTCAATATTTGTTAACATCAACAAGTCTTGCACAAAGTTGGAAATCAAAGAACCAGAATGCTGATCTGGAATGTCATCAAGATGTGTAGCCTGAAGCTGTTCTATTGATGCTGTGCAGAAGTCAAATCTATAGAACTTATTTGCGTGTTTTCACACACAAAACTAAATTGAATGCACCCGGGTGGTAAAATCTCTGCTCCCAGTGTCACCCTTTTCCTGTTTTTACTGTTTGGTATCATTACAAGCACCTCGAGCATGTCTTTCTAGTTTCTGGATATAGTAATTGTGCCACATTCACAAGGTTACCAGAGCATAGAGCAGTTGTGGAGGTTCTTAAAACCAGTAACTCTTCTGGCTTTTGACTGCTTAAAACAAAAAACTATGTCTGCATGTGTCTGTTGCATGAGTATAACCAGTATAACCCAGAACTGATTATTCCTTCTCAGTTTTTTTTAAATAATTTATAGATGCATGAAGGGGGGGGGGGGGGGGGAATCACACCATAGAGGTTAGATGTGTGTTTCTTGTTTAGCAGATATGTTTTTCTGCTTTGTTCTCCTATAAACCATTTCACAGCCTCTCAGACTTGGTGTTTGAGATGGATACCAGCCCTGGTCTGTATCCATCTGCCGCCATATCCATTTGGAGCCACTGCTGTAAACTGTACTTGCCGTACTCCAAATAGTACTGTAAGTTAGATTTCACTGCACAGAACTGTCTCGATAGCTTCTTCTGTGGAGAGTGCGATTGCATATTTAATCAGATGTGTGTGTAAGTTTAGTCTTCACTGGACAGCCAATAGCTGACAAACAAAAAGACTAAAGAGTTTTATAAATAAACTTCATTTTCATGTAAAATCACTTTTGCCCAAGTGGCACAAATACTTGTGTTATGCTTGAAACAATGCTGTTGTGTTGGCTTTGATGCGGGCCATTAAGACGAGGAACATTTGATGCTATTATGGTGCTTATTTCCTCTGGGCTTGCAGTCCTGTAGCAACATCATCAGTACAGAAGTGATTAATTTTAAAAATAGATTAATAGAGCGTTTGTACACAGATAATGAATTTTTATAGTAGGTTTTTTTTTAAATATATTGTCTCTTTATTTAAACCCAACAGCTACAAACTGAATCTTAATCGAAGTGTTTTTTTCTGCTTTCCCTTTATTTCCTAACCTGTTTGCAGTGGTTTGGCCCATGGGTCATGTGTCAGCCTGAACCATCAGCTCAGTGCCTCAAAACCTGTTTGTTAAAGATGTCAAAGCTTACGTGTACTGTGGTTATTATGCACTGTGGTGTCACTGCCGCTGACTCGGCAGGTGATCTAAGATCTACCTCAACAGTGATATTTATACAGGTCATATCAATTAAACATGAGGACTACAGAGGCATGTCCACAAACTAGTTGAAGCTAAGGACATCTAGTGGCCAAGCCAAGAACTGAAGTCACACCTTTGGCCAGTGGCTCCTGTTTTGAAGCCTTGGTAGAGGAAATTTTGATTTACTGCTCCTTAATCACCTTTCCTATATTTGTCATTATTTCGACATATGTCTCCATTCATCATCAAGTATGAGTCTATAGCCACCTCTGGGCATATGGCCAGTTGACATATATCAATGCATTTGGACTGCATTAAGTTTTCACTGTTGCCTTGTGGTTAAAACAAAGAATAATAGTATGATTGCATTACATCCAACTGACTCCAATTGCATTCAAGCTGTTGATGACACTTTTCTCTGACTGATATCCATTTTTATAATTTGACCCATTTTGCTCCACCTGCATAACAGGGATGATGCATACAACTTAGCTCCTTTGTACTGCGTTACCCAAGTTGTTATAGATAGATAAAATGATGTAGGAAAAAACACAAATAAACAAGTAGAGAGACATAATTAATGCAGATGCTTACCTACAGTGCACATGGTTACCAAATGGTTTGATGAGTAAGAAAATTGATGACATTTCCACCTGATTGAAATAATTTTTGAGGAGGATGGTGTCCTATCCCTTCAGAGAACTTCAAGACACTTGTACAATCTATTTTAAGGTGCACCGATGCTGTTCTGGTGACTCATGGTTGCTCAACTCTGTACTAAGACGCTTCATGTTGGTGCCTCCTTTAATGTGTCACCTATTTGTTATTCTGTACCAACTGCTACCTGCTGTAATGAAATATATTTACAAGCCGTTATACGATATAACAACCAGCAATATAACACTTCACAGCATTGACACCTTCAATATCAACCCCATCAAAACAGTGTTAAACAGGCCTCTGAACTGTTGATCATCTCCTGTCCTCCAACAGATGCCGGATCGACGAAGAGGTGACCCACAAGGCCTGGCTGAACCGCTCTAACATCCTGTTCACAGGGACAGACAAGTGGTCGCTGGACAAGCGTGTGACGCTGGTCAACAGCAACAACAGCGATTTCTCCATCCACATCGAGAAGGTGCAAGTAACCGACGAGGGGCCCTACACCTGCACCTTCCAGGCCAATAACAAGCCCCGCATCGCCCATGTCTACCTCATCGTCCAAGGTTGGCAGCTGAGTTCAGATGGAAGGAATCTGTCATGAGTGACTTTAAAGTGTTTATTGCAACCAGTATAAGTCGTGACTCATTTCCCTAATATATCCAGAGTCTGCAGATTTGATTGCCAACTGCAGAACAAAAAAAAAGAAATGTGCGCGCTCATGGTGCTGTAAGCTGCCTTGAATAAAAACATTCACTAAATGGCTTAATTATGCATTTCGTCATTCATCCAAGCATAGTGCTGTCTGTTGGGTGTGATTGAGGTTTGACATCAGGGGAAGCAATTAAGATTTTCTATGGTTATGTTTCAGTGTTCCCTTTCTGTTAAATCATGCCTAAATGTATGCTTAAAATTTATGATAGACAACTTAGTAGTTAATGTTTATGATGTTTGAGTATTTAAGGTTAGTATTTATGGTTACATCAAAATGTAATTACTTGATTATGTCTTGAAAGCTTAGTTGGCCTGTGTGTGTGTGGCTACAGAAAAGTGAGCTAGTGCAGGTGACAAATAACCTGAAAGTCAATTGCAATAAAAAAGCCAAGCCCAATCCCATTTGTTATTTTCATGTGACCCGTTAAGGTTACTTGTCTTTATAAAGAGAAAGTTAGGCAGATCAGATGGATGAGGATTTGTGTGTGGAGGAGATGAGGCACACAAGGGGCTGTCCGACTGCCTGACTAAATAACTGACAGTGCAGGACCACAACTGGGGCTCAGTCATCAAGTCAGGAGCTAAGTGAGTGAGAGTCTGACTGATCCTGAGTGACATGATGTATTGGCTCAGGACTGCCCAGAGTCCTGGTCCTGGTCCTGCACAATTTCTTCTGCATATTTTGAACTATGCAGCGTGCAGGTTGCAGTTATACATCACCAGCAGGATGAAACTGAAAACTTTTAACAGGATATATTAGGTACATTCTGCTGGAATGAAAGCACGAGGCCTCACAGCTCACAGGTGGCAGAGACAATGTCAGCTGCTTACTAACAGAGTTTTCACATCGCACTGCAGCCAAACAAACACTCTTGTCTGCAGGGTCCAAAGCTTGGCACAGATGACCACATATACCTAATTCCAAGTCGCCTGCAATTTCAGCCCTAGTTTGATAGCACACAAAATAATTACACCCTCAAGTCAGTGCGTCAAGCAGGAGCAGCTTCACCACCACTCCAATCTGTGCTTTATCGCTGCAAGTATTCAACTCCGGCAAGATAGAGAAAAATAGGATCCTTGGTAGATGTTTCGCAAAAAACCAATCTCGGGGCCAAGCTCATTAAAAACAATGATAATGGGCCATTTAAATTCAAGGGCCATCTTGTTATCAAACTAACTACATGCATAGTGCTCCAGTACTTTGTGAGTTTGGGGCAAAACAGTATTCAGGGGTGGTCATTCACTTAAAAAATAAAAATTTCTGACTACCACTTGTACAAATGTCTCTTTTCTTTAAAGATCAATTTAGATTAGATGTCAGGAGAATGAGATTTTAAAGCCCATTTTCGAATTCAGTGCATTTTAAGTAGACGGTCAAGCATACTGTTGCACAGTTCGGTAAGCACTCTGGCACAGATCATTAATCAGCTGATTGCCTGTCTGTCTAAGGTGGAGGGATTTGCATCACATTTTCAACACCTTAATAGGCTATAATGGCATACCTTATCAATTATTTATGAAATAAAAAGGGGATTTTGAGGTCATATTTTAATAGCATGATCTTGTTTTTCAGTGCCGGCCAGAATCGTCAATATCTCAAAAAATGTGTCAGTGAACGAGGGCGAGAATGTAAACCTCTACTGTCTGGCAGTGGGTCGGCCTGAGCCCACCGTCACCTGGAAAGACCAGAAATGTAAGCTACCTTTTCTTGTTTGCTTGTCTTCACATCCAGAGGTCTCTTGTTCACAGCTTCACCTTTATCTCCCTGTCTTCACACTCATCCCTAACCCTGTTCAGTCTTTTATAGTCTTATTTTTGTTTTCTTCCAGCCTAAAAGCTTATCAGCATTCAAGTTGTGCCTGCGTCTTTATCCCCCATTCCTGGGTCATCATTCTTAAACCCAGCTGTTCAGTCTGTCCCCCATCTTAGATTCATACTACCGTTTTTTCCCCTATGTCCCAATGTTTTGTCCCAAATAACCACACATTATATGTAATTATTCCCACCGCGCCACCCGTAATCATCAGCATCTGTCTTCATCCACCCTGTCAACTGGCATCACAATGCCAACTGACGCTAACAGCCACTTTTGGCATTAAATCAGCCATTTGTCTTCCATCGTTGTGTGGAATCCGAACTGGTTCAGGGTGGTCAGGACGCACAGCTTGATAGAAGTCAGATCCATTTGATTTCATCAGCACAGCATTTGTTCCGTATCTGCCCGCGTCTTTGTCACCACTAATGTCCAAAGTCAGGCAAATAGCCATTATGTGGCCTCTAGAGATTGTACGGTTTTAGGGTTTATTAGAACTGTAATGGTAGTGCTGTATCATCTGTTTGGTGCATAAAGAAAATTGCAATGTACTGAACTGTGCCATGACTCAATATTCCTGAGTGCATTTTACTACAGTAATTGTTAGCATTAAAAGCCAAGAATGTTGCTGTTGTTTCTGTTTCTTTTTTTGGGAAATGGAACTGCAAGCTCAGGAGCTCTATGACCGATGGGTGAAGTATGAACACAGCGCATTATGAACATGTGTGTGTGCCAGAAAGCCTAAACATATCTTGGATTTAACTTGCTTTAACTTTATTTTAGACTTTTCAGTGTTTTGAAAGTCAAATAATTGACTTTTTGTGAGGCTGTTATTGCATCAGTCACCAAAGTCATAGTTAAAGCTTTTTTTAAAATCACAACAATGAGGCTGAGTTGTAGCTTGGCTATAGCAGCAGCAGCAGCAGCACAGATCAAATGCAGCAGCAAGACGGCAATAATAAATAGGCCACTGTGAACAACTACTCAACACGATGTAATTATACTGTTAGGCCAATAGATGCACAACCTACTGTACTGCTGTACTTACAGACAGATTTGGGCTTGCTTAGAGGGTCTGTTCCTCCTCCTCTCTCCTCTGTTTGTCCATGAGTTAGCCTGCTGTACATGCATTGTCCTTCTCTGCACAGTCAGTGTTTGTGAACCTACACAGTACAGTACAGTACAGTACCTCAGGCATGGACAAACCCAGTAGTGGTCACACACACACACACCCCCCACAGACAGAGGAGAAAAGAAAAGCATGCACGAACGCACACCTGCAGCAAATACACACACACACACAATCTTACATCACAAAGTCTGTGTAGTTGTCCTCACTTGCAAGCCTACAGCATTTCTCCTCTGTCAGCAGTAATCCTCCCTCTCTAACCACCCCCACCATCTCTCACCGCCCCTCCCTAAATAACCCCTCAGCTTGCAGAGAAAGAGATAGGGTCCGCATTGCTATTCCGTGGAGTCTCTGTAAGCCGTAGTTGCGGGATACCGGGTGGAGAAGTGGGGGGCTGGAGGGGTGGTGGACGAGCCCAAAGAAACAGCAAGAAGCTGCCAGCCATCTGTCCCCATTACTCAGAGACTGCATAGAGAAACTGCAGGGAGGGGTGGGGGAGAGGAGTGTATGTGGAGGTTGAGTGGAAAATGTGTGTGTGTGTGTCTTTGTGCATCATGAGGTGGCTGAGTGGGAGGAGCCATTTGCACCGCCTCAGAGGTGAAACAAGAACCGTTTTTTTTTAAAAGTCTTCGACCCATTTGCAACATTTCTAAAGTGACCAGAGTCCTTAGCTTGCAGAATCCGCCTCCTTCATCTTCACCAAAGCACAGATACGATTTGTCGCCCCCATTCACTTTCACTGGCATCCATCAGCTGACCCACTCAGAGATATACAGGCATTCTGTCTCATTCAGTTAAATACACCAGCACATCACAGCCTTATCATTTGACATCCCATCCATTACAACACACACAGGCTTGGCATGAATGGACGATTGTGGCGATGGGAAGGAAAAGTGGTGTGTGTGTAGAATGTTATATCTTTAATATCTTTGACAGGGGTTCGTGGTGGTTGTGGTCAGATTAGTTAAATAATTCGGCAGTTGTGGTGTAGGGGAGAGGATTAAAAGTCACTGGAGCCAAAAAAAAGATTCAAAACAGCAGAACGGAAAAACAGCAACAGGCAAGACTGATAAACAGGCAGGCAGATAGGAACAGAAGCTGAGAAACTATGGCTGTGGAGGCACAATATGATGATGTGGTAGAGGACTGGTGTTTGTGGACAGGTATATATACTGAGTAAAGTTGATGAGGCACAGGTGTGGCAGTAGGGGAATCAGGAGCAGGTATGCTGCAGGTTGATTGAAATCAATTGACTGGGACTGGAAAGTCCGTAGTCAACAGAGACAAGTTTATTTTGGAATGTAAAAATGTCCCTCAGCACATATCTTGGCCATTATTCTAATAAAACATATGAGGTCCTTATCAGAAATGTTTAGGTGCTCGTGTTAACTGTTGAGGCGGCAATATTCTGTATTTTATTGTGTGTAATACTATGAAAGTTGAAACAGCAGTGCATCTCTACCCTCTGGCTCTCAGCCCCTGAAACACAGTACAATTCCGTACTAGAGACATAAATCTTGAGAATTGGTCTTGAATATACAGTTTGATTTAAAAGAAACTGATAAATAATTTCCTAAAACAGCTGCACACACTGTAGTGTTTGTAAACATTACAGGAATAAATATTCCATGTATTGCTGGAACTATTTTTCAGCTGTGAATTAATGCACATTAGTGAGATATTTAGAGCAACAGGATGGTGTGAGGATTGTCAAAATAAACTACAGTGCATATTCAGGCTAATGAAGGAACTTGCCACAGCTTAGCTCACTGATGTTTTTAAATAGTTTTGGACAACAATGGGTTTATCGCACAGAGGAGTAATCTATATGAGCGTAACCTACACAGACAATAGGATTAGTTCAGGTCTTTTTACCATGTGAAAATATAATACAGAATATTGACATATAAATTATCAGCCCCCAAAAATCCAGTAATAGTCAGCCTCTAAACAGAAGAACAGATATGGGCTGTAAGGAAGGGAGTATATGGAATAAACTATTTAGATAGAGAGCTATGGGGTAATTTTAGGCATGTGTGGGAGCCAGGGCAAATTGGCCTTCTATTTAGAAATTCATTCTGCTGTGGCTTCATTTTAACACACATTTCCAGCCCCTTATTCTTCAAATAGCAGGTTTTACGGTCTGTCAGCCTGTCCATCCTTCTCTGTTTAACCCGACATCAGACCTCTCTGCCTCGACAGTAGTTTTTGTAATGGAAATGGGTAGAGGCAGAAATCCGTGCCTGATGATCTGAGTCAGGCTCAAAGTGCTAAGGAAATAAACTGCAGTTTCACTATACGGCAGGCCAGGCCCCTATTACACACCACAAGCCCCCCACCCTCTCATTCCACACCCTCCTCTCTTCTCAGGTGCAATCCAACTATCTCTGGTGATCAAGTCAGCTCTTCCAAAAGCCATAAAGTGGTTGATGGGCTAGCATTTTACAGACCATTGTAGAATTACTTAGGGGCGCTGCGATCCAGATATGATCTCACCAAAGTGGAAGTGTACAATGGGTCCAGAGATCCCAGGGGATGGAAAGGGAGGGAGGAGGGAAAGAAAGGAGTGAGTGAGGAGGCTGCTTAGCACTGTCATATTACATCACACCCTAGGTGCACAAAGGAATGAAAAGTCCATGAAAACAACACATCAAATACCAAACTAAACATCTCTTTTGGCTTTCCTCTTTGTGTTGCTGTTTCCTCTTTTCCTCTATCGCCCATATCTCTCTGTATCTCTTTTCAGTCTCTCTTGCTCAGTATCTCTGCAAATTACCACTCTCTCTGTACACCTTAACACACGCTCTAGCGCTCGATTGCTCTCATTCTTTGTAATACGCTTAATATCTTGTATCTTTGACAGGGAGTTCGTAGATTTGGTCGATTATTAAATATCTGGCAGTTGTGGTGTAGGGGAGAGGATTAAAAGTCACTGGAGCCAAAAAAAAAATTCAAAACAGCAGAACGGAAAAACAGCAACAGGCAAGACTGATAAACAGGCAGGTAGATAGGAACAGAAGCTGAGAAACTATGGCTGTGGAGGCACAATATGATGATGTGGTAGAGGACTGCTGTTTGTGGACAGGTATATATACTGAGTAAAGTTGATGAGGCACAGGTGTGGCTTGATGAGGGAATCAGGAGCAGGTGTGCAGGTTGATTGGGAAATCAGGTGACTGGGACTGGAAAGTCCGTAGTCAACAGAGACAAGTTTATTTTTCGAATGTAAAATGTCCCACTCAGCACATATCTTGGCCATTATTCTAATAAAAACATGTAAAGGGTCCTTATCAGAAATGTTTAGGTGCTCGTGTTAACTGTTGAGGCCGGCAATATTCTGTATTTTTGTTATTGTTAACAATACTATGAAAGGACCAAAACCAGCAGTGCATCTCTACCCTCTGGCTCTCAGCCCTGAGCTTATTTGTTCGTACTGAAGACATAAATCTTGAGAATTGGTCTTGAATATACAGTTTGATTTAAAGAAACTGATAAATAATTTCCTAAAACAGCTGCACACTGTAGTGTTTAGCAAACATTACAGGAATAAATATTGTATTTGCTGGGAACTATTTTCAGCTGTGAATTAATGCACATTAGTGGATATTTAGAGCAACAGGATGGTGTATGAGGGATTGACTCAAAATAAACTACAGTGCATATTCAGGCTAATGAAGGAACTTGCCACAGCTTAGCTCACTGATGTTTTTAAATAGTTTTTGGACAACAATGGAGGTTTATCGCACAGAGGAGTAATCTATATATGAGCCGTAACCTACACAGACAATAGGATTGATTCAGGTCTTTTTTACCATATGAAAATATAATACAGAATATTGACATATAGGTATCAGCCCCAAAAATCCAGTAATAGTCAGCCTCTAACAGAAAGAACAGATATGGGCTATGTAAGGAAGGGGAGTATGTGGAATAAACTATTTAGATAGAGAGCTATGGGGTAATTTTAGGCATGTGTGGGGAGCCAGGGCAAATTGGCCTTCCTATTTGAAATTCTGCTGTGGCTTCATTTTAACACACATTTCAGCCCCTTATTCTTCCAAATGGCAGGTTTTACAGTCTGTCAGCCTGTCCATCCTTCTCTGTTTTAACCCGACATCAGACCTCTCTGCCTCGACAGTAGTTTTTGTAATGGAAATGGATAAGAGGAGCCGAGAAATCAAGTGCCCTGATGATCTAGTCAGGCTCAAAGTGCTGCCAGGGAAATAGAGCACAGTTTCACTGTACGGCAGGCCAGAGCCCCTAATACCCCACCACCACAAGCCCCCACCCTCTCATTCACACACCCTCCCTCTCTTCTCAGGTGCAATCCAACTATCTCTGGTGGTCAGGAGTCAGGCTCCTTCAAAAGCCATAAGTGGTTGATGGAGCTGTATTTTACAGACCATTGTAGGAGTGCCAGGGGCCGGCTGCAGTCAGATATGATCTCCCACCAAAGTGGAGAGAAGTGTGCAATGCAGGTCCAGAGATCCCAGGGGATGGAAAGGGAGGGAGGGAGGGAAAGAAAGGGTGAGTGAGAGGGCTGCTTCGCACTGTCATATTACATCACACCCTAGGTGCTGAGAATGAAAAGTCCATGAAAGAAGCAACCGCATCAAATACCAAACTCGACATCTCTTACTGTTTTCCTCTTTATGTTGCTGTTTCCCTCTTTTCCCTCTATCTTCATATCTCTGTATCTCTTTCAGTCTCTTGCTCAGTATCTCTCGCAAATTACCACTCTCTCTGTGCCTGTAACACACGCTCTAGCGCTCGATTGCTCTCATTTTTTATTTTCTTTGTCCTTTTTATTTCCTGGAAGTTAGCTGCAACAGCCTTGTGTGTAATTTCTCCAGTGCTAGTTGTCTGATTCTATCTTTTCTCTCCCCTTTTCCCCTCTGTGTCGCTGCAGCTTTCCCCCCCTCTGGCAAAGTTGGGTGCTCTGCCTGTTTGACAGAGATGTCACAAGAGAGCTTTATTTATTAGACTAATGGAATGAGTGAATAACATTGCACCCACCCCACCCTATCACCCAGGGCCTGCCCGTACTCGCTCGGGTGGCACAAGCCGCGGTTGTCGCTTGCTGCTCAGCCTCTGCTGCAGCAGCTGCAAATAATCGTCTCCAGCTCAGTAGCCGCACTAATAATCCTCCAGTATAATCTTCAATTAGAACCGCCGCGCTAATCTCTGACAGGAATAATCGTGGCGTTTAGCGTCTTTTTTGTGTGTGTGTTTGCATCGGTGTTGCTCACAAAATGTGCTTAGGAGCCGTTTGTGTGTTTGCACGGGGAAGTAAAGGTCCACTGATTGACAGTGGTTGTGTGTGTGTTTGGGGGGCTTTGAGAAGGAAAAGTGAGCAGCAATTTAAGAGCTGGATTTCCTTGTTAGTGGTGAGATTATATATTATGTCGTGTTCCACAGTCTGACTTCTTTAATGGGGTAAAGGGGAGGGAAAAAAAGGGCCTAATGGTTTTGGAGGCTGTGAGACAGCTGGCTGCTAAGACTTGCAGGGGAGGAGGAGGAAGAGGAGGGGTGCACTCTCACACTCATTCTTCTTCTGTTTCTGCTCTCTTTCTCTCTCTCTGCCACCGTCAATCCAATAACACCACCAACATCCATTCCCTCACATGAAGGAGCAATAACTCGTAGCTCGTCCCTTCAACTCTCCCCTCTGAAGAGATTCTGTGGCTGTTTTGTCGCCCGAGGAAGAAGAGCGAAAGCGCGAGACTGACTAATTCGGTTTTGGGGGCACCTGGGAGTTTGTCAACATCAAATAACCGCCAAATATTCTTCTCACTACATAATGTGGTGAACAAGCCGTCACCCCCTGGTGTGTCCACTGCTTGGAAGCAAAGCTTGCAATTTCCCCTGACACTTCAAAAGTAATGGTGCCACTGCTGCCAAATCATGTTTACTTACTTTGAGTCTATACAAAAAAATCACCAACTGACCCATTACTATTCTGAACAAGCCATCCTGAGGCCCTTTAGTTTGGGTCATGAGACAAATCTGATTTAAATGTAATTCGTTTTTTGTTTTCATTTCATTAAATATTGATTTGCTAATTTTATATGTAATCTTGCAGTGTGATCAATTTCGTTCAGTAGTCTTATGAATATCCACCATCACCCAGCCCTACGTGTCGGTACTGGAGAAATTTACCAAAGTACCATCTAAATATGCATTAAATGTTTTTATCTGATATATGCATTGGTGCTTCCCCCCATGTTATCTGTAAGAACCATGCGTGTCAGCCCACCTGCAGCCATATCTCAAGTAGTAAATCTTAAATCTGCGTCCAGAGTCACCTTCCGTTTGATATATGGTGACCTTTGACGTCCTTATCTTATTTCAATAGATGGGTTGGTGAGCGAGGGGGAGTTTCTAGACATCACAGAGATCAAGAGGCAGCAGGCCGAGGACTATGAATGCATCACCAACAATGGTGTGGCTCCGCCCGATCAGCGCAAGGTCAAGGTTACGGTCAACTGTGAGTATGTCTCTCTGCGCCACACAACAGCCCAGTGGTGATAATTCAACTCACACCCAAGTCATAGCATAATGTATTAACGGTATATGTAAATAATGTGAATGCATTATTATGTATGAATTCATACATCTTAATTTTGTTCTCTCTGGGGGTTTTTCGACCTTGTAGGCCGCCCCAGACTGACCTGACTCGACTTCCCACTGAAGGCAGATTTATACTAATTGCTGAATTCCCTCCCCTCTGTTTGTCCATTCCTTCCTCCCTCGGTTTCCCTTCCAGATCCTCCCATGATCACAGACATGAAGAACATGCCAGCCCATCTGGGTAAAACAGCCATCTTGCGCTGTGAAGCTATGGCAGTCCCACCAGCCTCCTTCGAGTGGTACAGAGACGACCACAGGTGAGACCAGCAATGAGCACGGTGCTAATTTGTTTGACCACGTCCAAACAAAGACACCTGAACTTAAAAATGCATGTTCTTCTCTCCGTGGCCCTTGGTCCACACTAAGTATGTGTTTTTATACCCAAAATAGAGCTTTTTGAAAAATTCTCAAAACACTAACCTTGCATTTTACTGTTGACATAGAAAACAGAGCTTTTTAAAGCAAAAATAACTTTCTCTCTGATCCACCGTGTGAGCACTAATTTTCAATATCAACTCAGCTGTTCACAAAATACAGGTGTTGTCATTAACCTGTATTTTTGTTTTGTGACATGGATGGGTCAACATCTGAGTCTGTTTTATACCAATCAGTTGTCTGACAACAGAAACAGACACAATATGTTAATAATAACACATAATTTGTGAGTTCAGCTATAGTTAACCACAAACTGGGTAATCAAATAGACCAGGAAGCAACAAAACAGGTTTAACCAGTTGAGATTCAGAAAAGTAAGTGAGCCTGTCCCTCTTCATAGATGTTAGTTCTGATGCACAATTAGATTTTTGCCAACCAAAAGATGGAGACGAGATTATTGTTATAGCATTCCAGTATGGACATTATTTTTTAAAAACAACCTGAAAAAACTTGTCATTTTCACACATGGACAGCATTTGCACTTTTTTCTGGCGTGCTCTGGACATGGGCTTGGCTACCGTCCATTTGCCCAACCTCTGACATTAGCACAGGCCTGAGATAATCATGTATGTTTTTGCTGTCTCTGGAGAAATATTAGCTTGTCTGAAACCTATTTCCTCTCTATTACCTACACATAAACTGTCCTTCCAAGTTTGTAAAAGGTCCCAGGGAGCGTAAAGGAGTTAGGGTGATTTGGCATCGGGCAAAGCAAGACGCAGAAGTACTTAGACAAGCCTTTGCCAGCCTGAGAGAGCTGTTAATAGAGTATAATGGGCCCCAGCAGGAGGCCTCTGTTATTTATGGACTGTTAGATTTCACTATTAGTACAAGGTGAGACACAGTCGATGTGTGGAGGGGGACTGTGTTGCATGGTCGTCTCTGGAGAGACAGAGAAAAAAAGCCTCTTATGAGGGCTGAGTCACTAGGTGTGATGTTATGTTGTGTTATCTCTCTTTTTCTGTCACACTCTTTTTCTCTTTTTCCTCCCGCTTCCTTCTTTCGTTCGCTTTTGGTTCCCCACCACTACCACCCAGGCCGGTAGAGAGTGACAACACCCTGAGGATCAAAAACGAGAAGACGCGCTCGCTGTTGCTGTTCACCAATGTGACAGAGAAACACTTTGGCAACTACACCTGCTTTGCCTCAAACCGCCTGGGCGCTTCCAACGCCAGCATGCTGCTGTTTCGTAAGTTATCACACCGTGCACACACGCGGTGATGGAGTGTACACATGTAAAGCGAACCCACGCTTTCACAAATACATAAGTGCACTCTCATGTGACTATCAATCAACATGCAAGAGTGCGAACAGACATGACACCCCACCACTGAACGATACATATGCAATGACACACTGTTTTTCCCTCTTCGCCCTGTCTCATTTTTGCTCTGCACGCAGCACAGCATTTTCTCAGCCCTCTCCTCCCCCCTTCTCCCCATTTTCGTTATTCTCCGCCCCATTAAAGCTTTGCTTGCCTATATTACCGTCTCTCTTTCTCTCTCTCTCTCTCGCTCTCATTCGTTCACATTCTCACCCCCTATCTCTCGTCCATACGCATTCCTGCACACACACAGACTGTGTCTCTGCTCTGTCCCGTTACCCAAGAAGTTGTCATTTCTCTCCGAGTCCAATTCACATTAACCATCCCCAATGAGCGATTTCCTACCCTTCCATTTCCCAGCAACCCCCCACCCCCACCCCCTTTTAGTGCATTCGGCATTACCATCTTAAGTGAGTCCTTCATCTATCCCCTTTCTTCTTTCATTCCTTTACCCATTATCTCGGCCAGTCTCCCTTCAATGACTCACTCTCCCGTCAGACCCATACATCTTCCTGCTCTCTTTTTCCACTGCGCTGCCACTTCTGTCAGCCTATCTCTCCATCATCTGTCCTTCTGCCTCCTCTTTCCTTCCTAATCTACTCCTGCCATCGTTAGAACACAACAAATCCCTTTCTGTTCTGGACCGGCCACGGAAAATCGGGCCATAATCGGATACTTTTGTGGCATTTCTATTCATACGCTGTCCCTCACTGTCATTGCCGCGCCTGACTTTGTTTCCCTGCTTTTGTGCCTCTTTGTTCACCATTTTAAAAAGGTGCCACATGTAGCATTTTAACATCAACAACCCACTATCACATCAAAATTGGCACATTATTGTAATTACCCTCAACCAGTGAGCCCATTACCGAGACCACTGGCAGCCTGCACTGGCTTTCACTTTACACTGTTCGCTGTACACTTGTCCTTTCAAATGTGATGCAATTCTATTCTATATTCTTGATGGTATGTTGATTAATATTGATTAAGATGATACTGACTTTTGTTTTGCTTCCTGGAACACATTTGTAGGTTATCAATACAGCATTACAGGCTTTGTAACTTCAGAATAACCATATACAACTCTGACATACAGTATGTCACTGCCTACCATATTACAATTGGATCCAAGTCATTTCATTATATAAAAAAAGAAATGGGAATATTGAAAGCCCCCCTTCTCAAAGAGTAGTGCTTTATAAAACCACTTCAGATGGTGAAATGAGTGCAAAGCTGTTGAATTATGGGAAGTGTAGTTGTATCATTAGTGTAAAAAAAAAAACAGGCTAACTCTTAATTGTTTACAGTAATTATACAAATTAATTTGGTTAATTGATTGTAATATGTTTAAAGTTTTATACAAGCACAAACAGAGAACCCTTACATCTGGCAGTGTAACTGAACATATTTCTCTCCCTTTTCCCTCTCCCTCTTCTCTCATTTTGTTCCCTCTGTCTTGGTCCAGGACCGGGGGCCATACAGGGGCGAGGGACCGGTTTACATGCAGGGATGAGTGTCGGCGTGTGCGTTTGGGTTTCTCTCTCTGCTGTTCTTCTGCTGAAGGTGTAAAAGATCGAGCATCCATCTGGAATTGTCCCTAAAAGTCCCTGAAAGCACCCACCCCACCCCACCCGACCTCCTCTCCCGCCCTCCCTTTCTCCCTCCCTCCCTCCCCCTCTACGGAAGGAAGAAGGAAATGAAATTCTTTAATTACGAACCCATCACTGTGAACAAAAAGAATATGCATTATTCCAGGAGCCATTGAGTCATTGCATCAAACACACAACCACATTAGACCACATCACCAGCCCCCACCAACTCACCCCCCCCCCCCCCCCCCCCCCCCCCCCCCCTCCCCCACTCCCACCCCCTCCCCCAAAAACTCCAGCACATTCAATTCAATTTTGAGGTCAACTCACTGTCATCATCTCTTCCTCTCTTTCTATCTCACACACACAGTCTGTCTCTCTCTTTGTGTCCCAAAATGCCTTGCAGATTTGTCTGACTTGGTACTTCCCTCGTCACCTTGTTATCCCCTCATTGTTACCACTGGGCTGATGTTGATAAAGAGTGTGCATTAATGATTATTGTGTCAGTGATCAATGAAAAAATAGATAATCTAACAACTGGACGATCATTTATGTAATATACTACATAGACTAATGACTGACCTACAATGTTTGCCTTATGGAAATTATACATAAAATCACAGTATTGCAGTGGATATTTATGGAAATGATAATGTGGTTCTGGCAGTCATGTGACCTTTTGAAAAATGTCCAATTGGGGGCCATGTTAAGTGTCACCTTTTGATCACACACACACCTACACACACACACACATGTATGGCTTTTTGATTTTAACTGTGTAGCAGTGAATCTGCTATGAATGATGTCAAAATGTATAAAAAACAAAAAGGGTGGGTGGTGACGGCGTCAGTCTTAACTACCCCTTTATGTAATTTGGGGGGTTTATACCAAGGTTTCGCATGTAGACCCCCTCACTACCCAAACCTTTTTAGCCACCCCCTGTCCCTCTGTTTGACGTGCTTTGTCTAGTCGCCCTTCGCATCGCTATGGTGTTCTCTGCTCTGTGTCACCCCCACCTGGTCCTCCTCCTCCTCCCTCCCTCCCTCCCTCTCCCCCGACCCTCCCACCTCCCAGTGTAAATATATGCAGTACAGAGGCCATGCAGGCGACCTCCAGTCGCCTGGCGCCGGACAACATCTCCGATCAGCCTCGACTACGCTCCAGTCTTCTGAAGCAGGAAGAGACTGTCCAGTGACAACAAGACCTTCTGTTTCAAAGCTGCAGCTCCATCCTCTGTGTCGCTTGTTGATAGCATGTACCGGTTAGAGATGTTCCTGTTGTGAGTCCATACCCCCCCACACTCCCTCCCTCCCTGCACTGTGTCTGTTTTATTCTGCAAGGTTACCTGCTTTTACTTTTTTGGTGTTAATAATACTACCGATGATGATGTTAATAAGTATTTGAATAACTATGAATAGTAATTCCATGTGAGAAAAAAAATGAACAAAATCTGGGTACTGAGCCGTGCGTGGGAAAAATAATTTTTGTACTTTTGCCTGAATAACATTGATCGATCACGAAACAAAACAAAAAAGATGTAAAGTTTTCAAAGTGATGCGTTTATTTGCCATGACAAGCTAAAACATATTTGAAAACAGTCTAAATGATTATTTTTCATCCCAGCCAAGCAGTGAATGATGATGTAATTATAACACTTGTAACAGTTTATGGTTGGATCTGTTTCATTCAACTAACCGCATCAATACCACACATTTACAACATATTATCCACCATTAAGGTGTGTGTCTCTCTCCGGCCGCCACAGATAAAATGATTTGGATCCATGTCAGCCCCTGTGCTGTTTGTTCTTTAAATGCCAGGACCACAGTGGAGATAAAAGATGTATTGCTGCTGCCTGTGGTTGGTTGTCAAGGAGCCCGGTTCCACCCAAGCCCTGCCAGCCAATGATGGCCCCCATAAATCAAGTCACACCTGCCACTGGTGTGGGCGAACCTCTTCAAGGACAACTCGCCAGAAAGAAAAGTTTCCTCCACGAGTGTACCAGGACATGGCATGGCACCACAAAACCCCCATGGCACAATTATCCAAATACTTTCTCACAGCACAAACAGTGGGAGGTGTAAGTCTATCAATGCGTATGTGGTACTAGTCCGCTGAAAACACTGTTCCACCTCACATGCAGCTACTCGAGGCATGCAAATTTGCCACAACGGAAGCTCATTAGAGCAGTTTACCCCCACCCGAACCCCGACTATTGCGACCAAAGGGAATTACCTGTATTGAATCGCTGTCTGAATGCTTTTGTTTGATTTGTTTGAAACCAGCACAACCCCAACTCTACTGTGCAAGAGGTATCAGATGGTTAAAGTTGTGGTGTATCATTCGAAAATTGCCATTAACGAAGGCATATCAAATAAGTCTGTTGTTGTATTTTACTGTGCACAGCACCTGAAATGATTGTGAAGCCTGTGTAATGGCCTCTTAAAACACTTCATAAGTACCAAAGTCTTCGCCCTCTGCGCATAGAAGTCGGTTGTTCAGATCAATAACACTGAAGCCAGCATGAATTGTTGTTCAAAAAATAATGATGATTCCATTTCGGGCAACAAGAGCAGGTCGTTGGCGTTTTTTATTCAATCACCATCTACTGTCTTTCACATTTTTTCTTTTCTTCTGCCACCATATACTTGTCCATGCCACATCCCACTGCTTCTGTCAGTGAATATAACATCTGTATACACAATTCGTTCCTTGATGAAGAAAAAATCAAAACAAAGAAAAGATCAAAAACACGACAAAAAATAACATACTGTCACAGCCAATGTGGGCTTGAAAAAGCACGCCAGTGTTCGTAAAGGTTGGGTGATTTTGAAAAAGAAGAAAAACAAGCAAAACATTGCATGTTGTGTTCTGTGTTAATGGGTTATGGGTCCGGATGGAGGGCATTGAATAATACTTGAATCTAGGGGTGGTGATAAACACAATGTGGGTTTTTTATGCAAACAAGCAAAGCAGCTTGAGCTATGGCTAGTATAAATGAGTTCACACTTGTGGTGTGAGAGAGGAGGACCGAGAGATGGGCAAGAAGGTAGCAGACCCCTGGGTTCACACCTCTGAGGTAGATGAGATGCTGCTGAGAGAGTGCCAACCCACCCCGACGGGCCTGTGGGAGTGACACCTGACAATGCAACCAAAAGCTGAGTATCGGGGAGATGGGATGACACCAACTTACTCTCCATCTGTGGGAGGAAGACATTGCTTACAGACTTCCAAACTTGAGCTGTGGTCTTTCCCATGGGAAGCGCGAGTACCATTACTATTTATGCTCGCACTATGTAATAATATGCGAATACATTAACATAGCCTTGATCACAAACAACAGTTCGGCTCATTTCATAGAGAATAACACCTCAATGGGTTCAAAGAGTTTCAGTGATATAAACGCGATCGTTGTTCGCCCTAATTGCTATTCGTGCTCACCCTGATGAAAGTGTTGATTGGCTCGGTAGTCGAAGGTTGGCGATGATTCGTTACAGCATCAACAATCTTTGTTAATATGCCATGAAACTGTTGTTCTATCACAAAACACAGTACACACAGCATAGTAACATTGTATTGTAATTTATTGTTGTACTTTTGTTTTTGGTTATGGTAAGACGACTAATTGTTTTACACATGTACAGCAGGAAAGGGAGGTGACCTATATAAACCACCGAGCACATTAGTATGGCGATGTTAGAGAGGATTTACCAGGAAAATGCATCAGTGAACACAGCACACCCTAGAGTTTGAATGACGCCAGATTGAGTTCAGTAAAGAGTCATCTTACAGTTGGAAGATATAAATGTAGGATCCATAGTAATTACACAGAGTACAATAAGATAGATTGACAGATAGATGATAGATAGATAGACAGATAGACAGACAGATAGACAGACAGATAGATACAGAAAGTAGTCTTGTGTTAAAATGATTCCTTCTGCACATCATGCAAATCTGCCAGCCCTGTTCTGTATATATTTAAACTCAGCTGTGCAGCAAAGATGTTGCACACAGAGCTCAGCTCCTCACCCTTCCCTCATCAAGCACTACAGATGGCTGCCTAATCATTCACCTCTCTAAGAAGAGAGCTGCCTGGCCACCAGCAAGTCTACTTCACCAGCTGAGTTACAACAGGTGGACCATGCAACACAATGAGGCATCTCGCCACCATGTTCCCCTGTTGGCTGTTACCACCATCTCCAACATAGAAAGAGTCCCATTATTGGCCTTCTTGAATCACCGTAGCCTGGCATATTTTGTCAATCAAACAAGGGGTAACACACAGAAGTTGAGAACTGACAGGGAACTTGATTTCACAACCGACAGCACCAACTGGTATTTTTGTGCTGATTTATATTGGGTGTTATGAGATGGTAGGATGCAGGGCTGGCAGGAAGTCACCGATAGCCACGCGTCTTATCAACGTAAGGTGTGCCGGAGGCCGAGATGACAGACATGATAGAGCTCAAGGCCTGTGTGCCCCTCGCCGTAATAACAGGAATAGACCTGAGGGAACCCCTCACTGCAGAGTAATGAAAACTTCATTTGGAAACTATCAACAAATTTCAACAGAAGAGAACCCGACCTGTATAATTGAGGGAATGAGTTGTATTAGGTTAGTGTTGAATGTGGAACCCATCTCTCTCTTCTGCCCTTCTTTTCTACTTGCTTTCTCTCTCTCTACACCCACACTCAACATGCACACACATACACTTACACACACATTTAGTTTCTTTCATTCTTCCTGTCCTCCATTTCTTTTTGTGTGGAGATATCCTGTAAAAAGTTCTGCCCTCCCTTAGTACTCCAGGTTTGCCCGCTCTGCCATTGCTGATATAAATGGTGTGTGTGTGTGTGTGTGTGTAGCTATGTGTGTGTATTCAGCATCTATGCGTGTGTACCGAGCTCCACACCATCACAAAAATTAAGGTCATTTTGAGCATTTAACAATGTATTCAGATGCCTTATGATCAGGGCATATGTTTTTGTTCACCATGGCGCAGACATCTGAATTACAGCATGCCAGCCATTTGTCAAGATCTCATCAGTGTAAACACACAAGACAGAAAAAAACAACGAAGCAAGGAACAAAACATTTGTCTTCCACACTGACAGATGTTCAGTGTTGTGAAGCAATGATTGTACTTCTTTTTGATTCGTTTAAGTTGCTGAACTTGTCTTCTTTGACTTTTATTTTGGAGTGTGTCTCCTTTATTTTATTTTTTTTTTTCAAAATCCATCAAGTGGAGTTTAAAATGATATCAAATGGAGGGAGACAAAAAAATAAAAATCAGTTTTGTTTTTAACAGAACTCACCGTGTGTGGTTTGTTGCTGGAAGCGGGGCTCTCTGTTGGCCCCTGTGGTTAGAAAGAAGGTGAGGTCAGGCGAGTTGCTTCAGCTTGCTTTTTGCTTCCTGCTGAGTAAAGAGTCTCTGCTTTTGTTGTGTTTGCAGGTTTGTCTCAGAGTGTTTTTGTTTTTTTTTCCTTTTTATCAAAATCTGAATGTTTACTTTGATGAGACGCTGTCAGAATAAATGGCTTATACAAAATTACATGCCAACAAATGAGGAAAATGTTATTAGTGGGTGATAACTTCATAATAGACATGATCTGTAGTCATTACGAATCATTAATATGAAAATCAATCATTCTAAACTAGTTTGTCAAGGTCCATTTTTGATTAAAACAGACTTTTTTCATGTTTTTAGTGTTCATTTCTAGTTGGGTTGTAGCTGGAAAATAGAGATTTTATACACAGGAGAACACTCTCCACTTGTCCCCCTCTTGTCATTGGCAAACATCTGTGTCTCCTCATCTTCAACTTCAACACACCTGCACATATTTAGTCATTAATTATCAAACAAACTGATAATGGCCTTGGGGAGCTAATCTGTGAGGATAATTTATTATGATAAATTATGAACAAAATAATAACAGTATTCCCTTTGTTTAAATCTTTTCAGGGAGGGTGACTGTATGAAACAACATGCAAATAACGATAGTTTCTGTAAAATATATTTGACAAAAGTTTCAATTGTGCCATTAAAAAAAAAGGAAATGTGAAATATGAGTGTTAGATATTTAAAAATGCAAACTCTGTATAGATACTTGGTGTCCTGGGGTTTCAGCACTTGACTTTGCATTAGCCCATGCAAGTACTTAAAATGTGTTATTTGAGAAGTGCATAAAGCTGGTATAGGATAAAAGTGGGCCTTTTCACCAGCACCAACAAATGCCCTTTTAAGTCACTGCAATTATACTTTATCCAAAGTGGATTCTCTGTAGTTTTCAGTTTAGAGTGATTTTTAGACTGACTTTTTTTCCCTTCAAGTTGAGCTCACAATTTTAAACTTGTGTTTCTTGCTTTGATGAGGATGATTACACCTAGCATCACAAGTTTTCTCCCCTCAGAGGACACAGATCTGAATTCATTATACTGTAGCTCATTAGGCCACTCAGGAAATTCATATTTACAGCTACTGCACAAGAAAAACTCAAAAAGCCAAAATCAAAACAAGAGTTTTGGAATATATCAACACACTCAGTGATATGCTGAAAATCCTCTAGACAAGAAGAGAGAATGTGTTACTTCTTGTAAACAACTCAAAATATGGAGATTTTTTTAAAGCTATCAAGGTTTCTTTATTTTTTTTTTTAAGTAAAACTTAATTATTAAGCACTTGTTCTTCAGATAACTGAAAATGATACATTTATTCTTTATTATTATTTGATTTTCAGCAAGCAAGCAATTGCTGAAAATCAAAACACAAATCTCACACATCAGATTTTAGAGCTTCAGCACTACTGTAGAGGAGAACAGAAACCTGTAGAGAACCTGTGGAGGAATAGCAGCAGCACTCCGTTACCGTTGCACTGTGGTTTCAGTCAGCATGCAGACAGAGTGCCTGTATTTGTTTGCCCAGACACTGACATATGTAGTTTTCTCGCCCCAACAGTCTCTGAAATTCAGGTTTCTGTTGAAGCGTGACCTATTAATGAACCATAACCTCTAACCATAAGAGTGCAACGAAAAAACAAGCTGACGCCATCAGATTTTGAAGCACAGCAAGCTTCAAACTTAAGAGTGCCTGAGAAATTACACTACTCAAGCTTGGAGAGGGGAACAACAGCAGCATGGCAAAACTGCCTCATCTGTGTTTGCTTCTTTTATTGGCAGGCCAAACATCAGGTTAGTCTGAATACAAGTCAGTCATGTTAGAAAATGTCTTTTCTTTGTATAAAGTGTCACCCAGAGATCAATTGCTAGTACTTATATCTGTGAAGCTTATCTTTTCCTTAAACATATTCAATTCAAACTTTTGATATTAAATTTTTGAAAAATGTTTTCGAAATAACATAGTTTTAAATACATATTTATATCATAACTCCCCAAAGTGTACCACCTGTGACAGTGATCAATGTTTCTGCAATGAGTAAGTGAGTAACATTACTGTCAAGGATGAAAAAATGATTAAATTAGTCTTGCCTCCGCTCTCTCTTTAATGAATAAGAGTAGAGGCTAGAGAGATGCAACCTGTTTTTGGACCATCATTTTCGTGTTTGCTGATCTTCTTTGTCATCTGCACCGTGAGCAACTGAGTGTTTTGCTTATCTTATCTGCAGTATTTCATCATCACACTTAATAATCACTTCATCACACTTAGCGAGACAAGCAGTCACTACAATCAAAAAGCTATTCTGAAGCTGTTAAAATCTTTTATACTCAAGTGTGTCTGCGTTCGTCTTGGCTGAAAAAATGAGCTTTAGAAAACAACATTTGTCTTTAGGTTAGGTTTATCACATTGGGAGCCATTCCGTAAAGTGTTTGGTGCATTGTAACCTTGGACTAAATTGACTTTCAATTTTGTTCCTCCGGCTGCTGAAGTTTTCTGTTTGATCGTCTTTGCCTGGTAAACTTCCCTTCCCAGCTGTCACCCAGGAATATTAAACACACATTTAAAGTATTTGTAGTTGACCTGTAGGTCTGCCCTGCACTTTTTAAAGTTTTTTTTTTCCTTGTATGACACGTTGTATTAATGGCTCTGTCTTTAGCCCTGACAGCAACCCCAGAGGGATTGGGGGTTAGACAGTATCCTCCCTCTCTCAGTGTGATGCGAGGTGAAACGGCAACCCTGTCCTGTCATTTCAAAGTTGAATCCCTCAAGTATGGGGTTCAGTGGTTCAAAATGAAGCCGGAAAAGCAGCTCATCCTAAAGTCATCCAGGCACAGCTTTGAGGAGGAGAATCAAACCTCCTCCCTGGTGATTACTGGGGTTGCACCAGAGGATTCTGGGAGGTATTACTGCGAAGTGAACGTCCTGCAGATGGATCCAGAGCGGGGCAACGGCACTGAGCTGGTCGTCTCGGGTGAGAAACAAATAGCTGGTTTCATAAATGAACATGCCCGTAATTCATTAGAGGCGCTGTGCTTGGGTGATGTTTGCCATGCTGGTAATTATGTCTCATTTGTATCTTCTGTGCACCAGAGCCACAGTGTTTAGTGTGAGGCAGTTCGATACAAGCGCCAGTGTGGACCATGCATCACCATAAAAGGAACGACCAGGCCCAATCCATAAAAATTCAAGTCATGTGAAATTCCCTCAGAGTTCATCTTTTTGCCTGAGCAGTTTCATGACAGATCTAGAAATAATCACCCCGGCACCATGCACAGTGCCTTGTATCGATCTTGCCCAGGGAATTGAAACTCACCAGAAAACAAGGCAGGGAGGGATGGCTAAATTATTATGTGGAAATCCTCCATGCGGAAGAAAAGGCTCCTTTTGATTTTCTTTGGATGCAATGTTGCCTTCACCAAATAACAATTGATACTGCATGTTTCTCTCCCTTTTAATTCTTGGTTAATGGTTTTATTCCAGATTGTTTTTTTTTTAACCTTTTTTTTTTTTACAATTAAATAATTAATTAACATAACAACATAATTTTTAATTTGTTGTAGTTAAAGTATCTTGTAACTGTTTTAAATGATTATACAGTACAAATGGTCACCATAGATGTTAGCAGTAGAGGTAGTAGGAGAAATGTAGTAGTGATAGTAATTTCGTAGAGGACAGAGGGTTTTTTGTTTGTCATATATTATGTAATTTTTCTTCACGTCTCAGCACGTTCTACTGCAATTTATGTGATTTTACCCTTGTTGTCTTTTTACCCTTTTCCTTGTTTTCTTCCTTATTTAGATTGCTGCATTATGACCAATACTGCACTCTACTCTTCTCATATTTCTATCTTGTTTTCCCTTTAAATGATGATTTGCTGCTACCAGCCCCGCCTTCTGCTCCCAAAATCTACCTCCAGATTCCCCCAGACCCACAGACTGGTCAGTGGGCTCTCCTGTGTCTCACCGGGGGATTCCACCCCAGCAAGCTCACCCTCACCTGGACCTCCCGAAGCACAGCAGCCGATATCGATCACCTGTCAGTCACCAACTGCACCCTTCCTGCCGTCAACCCTCACAGTAACCTGTCTGAACACCTGGCTGACGGAGCCTTGCTGTCCTCAGATTGGTTGGTGCACTACATGCCGCCGCACCAGCCAAAGTGTTTCCAGTTGATGGACAACCACAGCCAGGAAGTGTACCTCTTCAGTGTGTTTTTTCTCCCACTGAAACAGTCTTTGGACAAAGGGATCACCTTCACCTGTGCGGTGCAGGACCACCCTGCCATGACCACTGCTCTGACTGCCTCCTTCACATGGGGTAAATAAAAGAAGAATCAATTCACAGTCACAGGTTGTAGATATTTTTTTTTAACTGTTTAATTTCCCATTTGGAATTCTTTTCTATTTGTGCTATTTTAAATCTCTCTCAGCATTTAAAAAATATACTTTATGTCATGCCCATCACTTTCAATTATTTCAACTTTGCTTCTGAGAAATCATGTTTTTTCTTCTGTCAGTTTGGTGTGACAGATGGCTGTAAATATTACGATATCCACTGTTTGTTATTGAGAAGAAGCCTGTCAGAGGTATGAATCACTGCTGAAACAAATTTAGTGCACATGTCATTGCAATTTGCTGAATTCATCTCACACCAGAATCTGAACTTAGCCTGATTTAAACTGCTGAAAGCATCATCAGAATTCCCACTATCAGATTTCTATTATAGTGAGCTTATTATTCAGTTGGAGTTGTGTTTCTGGCCACCAGGTGAATATAATTCCAATATTCACTGTCCTTTTGGCTCTGGTTCAGAGGTAAAAAAAATATGGCTGTTTAAATGCAAAAATCTTGGTTATGTTTAATAGCTAGTTTCTAACTTTGTCTGCTATTTGGTGCTGGACAGGTAGCATAAAAGCTGGCTTATTGTGCAATGAGACTAAACCAAAACAGTGAGCTGAAAGATGTGAATAAGCTCCGTAGGGCTGAGGGGCACTGCAAAGTTTCTGATAATTCTCTGTAGGTTCATCACTACAGATGACCCCTTTCAAATTACACATAGATATTTGATTATAAATTTATAAACATAAAAATATACAGGCTGGGTATTTTCATGCCCATCCAAGCCTTGGAAGCACTACAACTCTTAGTCAGAGAATGAACTGGAGTTTCACTTCTGAAAAACCATGGATCCCTGTTACACCTTCAACATTTCTAGTCTAAATAAATACAACAGTCTGCACAGAGTTCAGTCGCGACAGGGCTTCAAATACCACAAGTCACTTGCTCAGTGTTTGCCCTACTTGACTGTTAATGTGGGTCAGACATCGATTATTCCAAGGCAACAGATTGCCTGCAATACAGCATACTTGAACAAATTAATGATTTTTCCAATCAATGTTTAAACTCCTCTCCTCCCAGGGAGGAGGTGAACGTCCATCAACCAAAGCCAGTTCAACCTTTCTGATTTAATACTGTCATGCTCAATAACATGATAAGTCGGCGCTAATCAGTGTTGTCCTTTTTCTTTTGGCGCTAATTTCCAGATGCCTCCCCTAACGAGCTGATGGTCCACTTGAATATTCTCAAGATGTGTTTCCTCTCAGCAGTGACGGTTGTGTTTTTATTAGAAGGTGAGCGAATAAACCTCTCATTAAGAATAACAGGAAGTTGTTAAAATAAAACCATATTTAATTAATATGATCTTGCTCTCCACAGCAGTCAAACATTTCTGCATGAAGGGAAAATAATGTCAGCCATGTGAGTACAATATTCTCCTGTGCCTTTGGCAAACACATCATTTACACACGCTCACATGGGACTGTTTTTCTTATTGCCTTATCCCTGTAACATATCAAATATTGTTAGGAAAAAGTCAACACTGATGCAATGACCAATTATTGTCTTCCAGGAAACACAAAATGAAATAGAAGAGAAAACAAAAAAAGACCGGCGGATGTTTAATGCAGCTCTTCTCAGCAGACTAACCTTTGACAAACAGCATCACTCAAATTCAACTCCAGAGTCATCACAGTAAATGAGAATTAATTCTGAATTATCAGTTAATTCTGCACTCTGAAAATGTATGTGTAGTCATTCTCTCTCTCATATTTGATATTTGAAAGTGTCGCTCAGATTCAAGCCACATGCTGTATACTCTGAGTTGCTTTCACCTACTGTATATTCTCTAAACACTGATGCATCGCCGATTCCTTTCTCCACATCAGAGTGATTTATCTCTGTAACCCTTTACCACTGTGACGTGCTGACTAGCGTGTTTTTGGCTTTGCTCATTGTGTCAGTGGCTGGTAGCCCCGCACATCTTAGTCATTCACTCGGGTCTGTGTGTCAAAACGAATGCTTCATGCATGATCCACCTGTCAAACAGATACAGTGATCAGCTCAACCTCCGCGCAGGCCTAATCCTCACAAAACAGGATTACAGCCGACGCCAGCGCTTGCTTGTGTGATAGCATTGTTTATGTTTGCGGTGTGTGGGGCGAAATCTTGATTCACGTGTTTGGAGGAAGTTCATTTTAAATTTAGGCCCGCCTACGCTGCCAAGAGCACCAAATACTGCCAGTAACAATGACCATTAAATTTAGAGCAAGATGATGAATCTGCAGTACAAACAGATTAGTGATGTCAAAAGCAAGCTTGTTCCTGCTGAATAAATTTGCTATTGCTCATACTTAATCCTTATTTTTTATTCTAAACCACTTTTATAAATGTCATACTGTATATAAAAAAGGTATATAACATGACTGATCATCTGCTGATCACATTTAAGTTCATGTAAAGCAGTGGTTACATTCATCTCTCTTACACTCACAAGCTAACTTACAAGCAAACTAGTTAGTCCTTATCTCTCTTCTTTCATGCCCACACACACATAGTCTTGTCTTCATGCTCTTTGGGGACCTTACATTCACTTCATTTCCTGGGAGACTTATCCTAACCCTAACCATAACTATGACTGGACTGACCCTAACCCTTACCCTAAACTTAAAATATATTGTCACCTTAAAATTCAATGATTTATTTTATGGGGACTTGCTTTTTGTCCTCATAAGGGAAACAAGTCCCCATAATGTGACTGTCAAAACAGATTAAGGTCCCCACAACATGAGGAATACCTAGACCACACACATACACACAGTCTTGTGTCCATGACTTCAAGGGACATTACAATGACTTACATCCATTGTCATTCTAACCTAAAACCTTAACTACTGCATGCCTAACCCTGACCCTTACCCTAACCTTAACCTAAACCTTAAAGCTTGTCTTCACATTAATATTTAATGATTTATGTTATGGCGACTTGCTATTTGACCTCATAAGGAAGAAAAGTCCCCGTAATTTGACTGTGTTAACAGATTTAGTTCCTGCAATATGAGGAATACATAGACCATACACACACAAACACAACCACCTCATGTCTGACTAATATTAGTCATAAATTATGTAAACATATTATGACATGATTTGTTTGTGGGGTTTGTCTTTACATCTTTTCCTTCACGTGTATGAACACACACAAAGACTGAATCCATTCCTACCTGACTGACGTCTATTGAAAGAGTCTATGAGTCATGTAAAATATATGTTCATGCAATTTGTTTATGAAAATAATGTTCTTATATCTTGTGTTATGTAAGTACAACCCATGTCATACAGCCTTCAGACATGTATTTATATTTACATTCATGCATTCAACTTTAGTACCACATGTGGTTTAAATATGGCCCTATGTATGTGTTTAGACATATACAACAAAATGTTCCTAATCAAAATATACTATAAATGCGATATTGTGTAAACTATAGTCTGAATGAGAATGTCCATAATAATGTAAGACAAAATATAAAAAACACAAATGTATTACCTGTTCACACAAAAAGCAACTGTATAGTTTTTTGTTTTTGTTTTTTTTACAAAGCCCTGTTACTTTCAACATGTTTGAATCTCCTTTTGGTCTCACATTTGACACATAATGAGCGTGCTGTTACAAACAGACGACATATCCTGTTCATGTTCAAAAGCTGGTAGGAAAGCTTTATCTCTTATTGCTCTGAGAGATGACGTACAAAGCTGTTGCTTAGATATTCTATTTTTTCGGCGTCTCTACCGCAGCGCTCCACAACACCTGACTGCACGAATAGAGATCTTATGAAATCCTGCTGTTGTGTAAGAAATATTTTTCACTTGAATGTGACAGTTCAAAGTAGCCTGTCTCTGTGGCTTTATACATTACGCAGCATAAAAACAGCTGTGGCCTGTTCAGACAGACAGAAGGTTTCCTCTCTTGTCTCATTTCCAAATAAGTTCATCAGACTCAAACAGAGACACGTTGCACTGTATAAGGTTTGCAAAGTCATTTTCTCACATGTAAAAACATAAACATGACATTCATTTCCTGCTTCTAGGGATGAAGAAATAACAAATTAACGAAGGCAGCTGCCCATAGCTCCCTTTCAGTCAGCTCAGATAGCATTGATCTCCTCTTGTTTGTGTTCCTTATCTTTTTCAGTCTCGTTAATTCCCCCCCACAAGCCCCAGAGCATGTGACAGGACATGCACCTGTGTAGGCGGCTTTTAACCCCTTCCATCACACTACCCACAGTCCCTCTTACAGCAGAGGAGGAGAAGTAGAAAATAAGAGGGTCTAGACAGGCGTTAAAGGTGCTGCATAGCAGGGCTTTGTCTCTCCAGTCTGGACTTTTCCATGTAATAAAACCCACAATGTGCGAGATGTTGTAGGGGCCAAAACATAAAGCAAACACCAGCAGTGTTCCTAAAGCCATGCCAATGGCCCGGAGGCGCCGGCGCCGGTCAATGTGCTGCAGTTTGGACAGAATCCTGATGAAATTGATGTAGCAGAAACTGCAAATCAGGAAGGGGATGCAGAAAAGTACCAAACAGAGCTCCAGACGTACAGGCAGAAGCACATTCAGCTGAGCCTCTGTGAAATTCTCGTAACACACCTCTTTATTGTTGTCACCAGCGGCAGAGCTACCTGAGGCATTGTGGCCTGAGGTGTTATTCTGAGAGTTTTCAGAGCCGATGAAGGGCACGATGAACACAATGCTCAGGTGGACAAAGGAGAAAATCCAGAAGAAGATGCTGGCGGCAACAGCGTACCTGGGTCGCCGCCTCAGGGAGTGCTGGATGGGGAAAGCCACGCCCAGGTAGCGTTCTACGCTGACCGCGGTGAGGAAGAAGGTGCTGTTGTAGATGGTCATGTAGAAGATGAAGCCAGACAGTGGGCAGAGGGCGTAAGGCATGTCCCACAGCATGTTATTCATCACTTCCTGCATCTTAAACGGCAGGAAGAGGAGAAAGAGGAGGTCAGAGATGGTCAGGTTGAGGAGAAGGATGTCGATCGGTGAGGGTTTCTGCCTCACTTTCTTGCAGAAGGTGTAAAAGGCAAGGACATTGGCTGGGAATCCCAGCACAAAAGTAATGACATAGACAGAAAGACACAGCCCCGTGTGACACTCCTGCATGGTGGCCCCAGTTTAAGACAGTCAGTCAGTGAGGGATCAAGATGTGTCACATTATGTCCTTGACTCTTGGGGGGGAAGGAATACACTGCAGCACAGGGAGGTTTGATCTGTCAGACAGTCAGAATCACAGGAGACGAAGGCTTCTTATTGGGTCAGCTGCCTGGAACAAACCCAGCGAGACAGCGTGGTTTTCCTGTCCCAACCGATAAACCAACGCTCATCGTTCCCTCGAGGGCTTTGAGCTCCGCTGATAAGAGAGAATGGAAAGACATTACCTCACTGCACAGCACAGTATTTCGACCCATTGTCCATTTGACACTCAGTTTAAGAGTGCACTGCTATACTTTTTATACATTAAATTTTAGCCCACACGCTGAAAAACCCCAGCAAGAAGCCAGAGATAAACTGTAATTCCTTTTTTTTAATATTCCCTCCTAATTTCTCTCCATATCCCTACTTCAGAGTTTATTGTGGGGCTGAATTATCTCTTAATGAGAAGCCAGTGTTTTGGTCTGGCACATGGTTTTGTATACAAACCGTAATACTTTGTTATTGCTTCCTCCGTGTTGTAAATACAGTACAATGATGCTTTTATCATCAACTCCCAGCCCAGTGTTCTCACTATATGCACAAATACTGGACATATTGTGAAAATGATGACCCTCATAAACATAATGACTTAACTACACCAGGGAAATGAGTGTCTCGGAGCTTTAGCTGGCACAGTTTCACAACACTTTTGTCATCAAAAACAATGTCTATATCTAATTCCTGCATCTTATTATAAAGAAAATACAAAATGTAGACTGAAGGAAATTGGTAGAATCTTTAAAAATTCACATTTTAAAAAGAACATTTTTTTCAAGGAATGACTTAAAGAAAAGTTAGTTCCTTACCCTTTGTGTTATGAGCTGCATCATATGAAAGTGAAGATGTGTGACCAAAGCTCAATTCTTATAGTCCAGTGACAAACCAGGGGGGAATTTTTTTTACTACAGAGGAATGTGACGAAACTAAAGAAGTGTCACCAGTTTAAGCAACCTTAAGACTTCCTACATGTCTGTGGTGGTGGTTTGTCAGTTCACACGTTTACTTCCACAAACTTCCTATTTTGATATTTTTGAAAAGGAACTACCTTCAAGAAAAAGAGCAATTGCGTCTTACCTTATTCTTCTGCTGTGTGTTTCTTGGCACACCCACATGTGCTGATTGCTCAACTGTTTTATTTGAGCTCCTCTATTCACCAGCCTTCAGCTCCTACCTGCTGTCGCCTGGCACGTCCCCCTATTTACATGATAATCTAAACATCCAGCGCTGATAATAGAAATTATTAGGGAGATACTACTGCAATTTATCACCCACGCTCACCAAACATGGTTTCCGTGGTAACAACTGGCCTTTTTGCAATATGAGTGGCTCAGACAGTCTCTGCAAGCCCCTGTGATTGTAGGTTATTAAATCAAATTTAGTTATCCATGCTCACTGCTTCTCCGAGGACCCTCTTCATTATGAGAGGGAGGGAAAAGGTATTTGACAAAGGAGATGACCTGTTGTCAGAGTGGTCCCTCCCTTCACAACATGTGGTGAGGGCAGCAGGGCCAGCTATACGGTTGTCCAAACAGAGGCTTATTGTTTGGACAACCATACACTGCACACAATAATAAAAAAAACCACAACCATCCTGTGGTTTATTCAGAGAAGACTGATGAGGTTTCCCATTGTGAGATAATTCTGTGTTCTGCAGCCCACAAAAAAACACCCAGAGATGTCAGAGGTCAGTGGCTCTTTTTGCATTTACCAGCTATCATCACAACAGCAGGGTCAGGTTTCTCTTGAACAGGTAAAGCATGAAGCTCAGGTAGTCGTGGTTAATTTTGCAAAGTAAGAGAAACGAGCTTTTGAAGTAATAATGACTGGGAGGTGTACAAAGAGTCCTTTTGATGTTGCTTAATGTATGTAAATCACTCTGAGGCTCTTTCACTTGAGCTTAGTCCTTAAACACTTGATTCCCGTGTGCGAGTTTTGGATATTTTGTTACCATGTGACCTAACTCCTTATTAGATATTCGTCTCCTTTACCATGTCTGTCACTTCTTGCCCTCGCTATTGATCTTATTTTTTTTTAAAAACTTCTTTCAATTTTTTACATTCTTCTGCACCCCAGACAAGCCACCAAAGGGAAAATGTTTGAGTTTCAGGCACTGTGCTTCTGTCTGAAATCATCACATTTGTATTCCACACATAAATTTCACACAATCACATTGTATTATGCAAGCTGGAGTGTTCCACTGTGAGAACTGGTTTTACAGAATGACATCAGGGAATTTCTAAGACACTGTTTGAGCACAAACTTTAATGTAACGCTTGGTGATATGTCATCACTGCAGGACAAACTCGCTTTAGTAATTAGCCAAAGACAATTCACCCTCTTGGCAAGAAACAGAGGAGCAAATCTAAAGAGAAATGCAGACTGGGTCCCATTTTGCACCTTCACATTACATATTTTGCTTTTTCTTATCTTCTTAAAATGCATCAGAGGCAGAATGTTATTTTTCACATTCTTCTGTTTCAGTTGTCCCCACTGCCATAGCACTGAATGTGCAATATGAAATATTATAATAATAAGTGGGAAGAGGAGGAGCAAAACTGCACCCAGGATTTTTGAAATACTGAAATTCCCCCACCACCAAATGTAAATGTGAATTTGTAAACAGTAACAGTAGACTGTCTTCCCAGGAGGAATAACAGCATCAGTCGTCTCAGCAAATGCCCCAAAACCATGTATGTTTATGTTCAAATGGCGAAGCCCTTTAGCAGCTGTAGTAATTACGGCTGAAGCAAAGGGGGGATTTTAATCTTTGATTCTTCTTTTTTTTTTTTTTTACTCTTTGTATTAGTTTAATCCATAGAGATACCCAGAGAATAAAAAGTGAGTTTTATTTTTGTGACCAATGTAAAGTCTATGGGTCAAACAGGTGGGGCCAGCTGGGGGAAACACTAATATACAGTACATGTGCAGTGAGCCATGCAACATGGAAGCCAGAAAATGTTTTTGGCCTGTGCACCAGGTGACAAAAAATTAAAAATAAAATAAAATAAATAAATAAAGAATTATTTTTAATTCCTCAGTGTCATCAACAGCTGTGGCCGGAGGCTGGAGGGAAGTGATATCTTAGTGATGCCTTGAAGGAACATTCACTTGGACTCAAGAATGAACTGATACAGTACACAGTTTTGGTCAAAGCCGTGGTTAGCAGAGGCATCCAACTGCAGTCGATTTATGACAGTGTTGGAGAGCTCAGACATATGATATAGAGTATGAACAAACAAAATATTTTTGTTGTTTTATTCAGAGGACTTTTTAGCTGAGATATTGTAAAATGCTGTGGCAGTTGGTGTGGCAATAGTAGTTGTAGTAATAGTAGTAGTAGTAGTAGTAGCAATGGCACTGAAGGGGGGCACTGAGGCTTGTGTTAATAAACATAGCTGATTCATTCTTTCAGGTGTGTTGTGTGTGTTTCTAAATGCACAAAATAAACAAAGCTGGAGGTTCCAGGCAGGTGCAGCAGGTATGTGTGTAAAAGGGAAATAAGGGATTTTCCCAGCAGGACCGGACAGTTTGAAAACAGGCTGTGAATGGCAGCAGCAGACCAACAACCCTGAGGTGTTTCTTTCAGAACTCGGGATGCTCAGGATGTAATCAGACAAACCTGCTGCAACACAATGATATTTGTGACAGAGCACACAAAATAGAACAGGGACATGGCTCAGATGTTGAAGCACAGTGTTGAAGTGCAGAGAAAAGTCTGCAGTGTAGCAGTCTGTGTGGTTACTGAAGCAGCAGGAATAGAATCATACATTATATAAGCGAGGAGTAGAAAGATTTATTGGCATGCCAATGTAACAGGCTCCAAATATCAGAAACCAAATAATGTAGATTTCTCCCTCCACAGCAAAATATCTGCAAAGACATCAGTGATCTCTTTTTTTTTCTTTTTCAACTGTTTTCAACTAAATTAATATTTCATTTTACCCAAACAGACGTAGTTTATGTTCCTTACTGAGAGTTTTTTTCCTCTTAAGTATTCCAGAGGTTAAATAGAGAGGATGAGCAATAACACTTAATGGAGCTGCTACTTATAAATGAATTACATTAGTGAGGATTTTAAAAGGGTGTTAGTGTCCTATGGAGTCTGAATATTTGAACATAGGCTGAATATAAGAATAAAATACAGGGAAAATAGGAAATTGCCTTTCTGTGAATTATTAACAAACTAATAGTAAATATGAATTGAAAAATATTGGATGTAGGAATAAGAGTCAGCCTTTAGAAATCTGCTTGATCCTTAATAAGAGCCACCATGGCATAATATTGTCCAGAAAATAAATTGACCACCACTGTGTGTGTGTGTGTCTGCTTTGTGCTCAGCGAGTAAGGCCACTTTGAAGTTCAGTTGACATGGCTGTTACGAACAAAGTGTCAGAGTGCTTGTGTTTTTAAAGAGCACAAACACGGGCAGCGCAGACGAGAGCCGCTCTGTATGTTGTCAACAGCCTTTTGAAGAGCAGTGGAGGGAGAAAGAGGAGGCTAGAGATGACCAAGTGGTGAGACAAAGTGGCTGTGTGCATCGTCTTCTTGACTTACTATAAATGCCATGATACAAATAAACTCACCGCTTCCTGGGGTTTTATGAGAAAGAGGAAGAAACAAAAAACACCCCACGCTTCTGTTGACGTAAGTAGCAACATATGCAATACCATATGCATCTTAAGGTGTAAAAAAAAAAAAAAACCTTTTCCATAATCTGCTGCTATACTAAAGGAACATTATGAGCTGTTAATACTGGAGGAAGTTTTCAGGAGTTCCTTCATACTTTTATAGCTTTTATAGCTTTTTCATGTGAAATTGTACTTCCAAATTGTACTTAAGTACACTACTTAAGTGAATGTACTTTATTACTTTCCACCACAGCAATTATACAGAATATTTAACGTCTGTTGTCCATTGAGGTCCAATGGGCTGTAGCAATTACAGTACAATGTTGACAATCAACTGTACATAAGTCACACTGTTTTCAGCTTGCTGCTTTATACTGTTAATTTATTCAGTTTCTCAGTTTATCATTGTAGTGACTGACTCAGCTGCTTGCTCGGTGAATTTGCTTTGGTCCAGATCAGAAGAGATTTAGTATTGTCTCTCACAGGAGTGTGCACAGCCTCAACAGGTTAAAAAATGGTTGCCACTGACATCCACCTCCATCTTGTCTCTATAAGACCCCAGTGTATTTGAAATAAATTGTTAATTGTGTTACATCAAGTAGATATCTCAACAATGGAGAGATTGCGGCTCTGTGCTGTATGGACTTGGACGTCCCAGAAGCCTCTATGCTAATCCCTCTGTTAATACCCAGAGCATGAACCTATAAGCTTCCTTATATTTGTGGCGGGAGGAGAAAAAATAACAACATAATTCTCCCATCCCGACAGAAGAGTTCAGTGGCTGCTAAGCCACCATATTGCTATTTGAAGAGTGACTTTGCTTCCAACATAGCTGGACTCATTTTATTCCCAGTGACACATTCATAAAATAAAGCTTGCTGTGTTGAAAAGATAATCTTGTACATTTTGGCTGGCAGCCTTATCAAGTATGACCTGAGTCCAAAGAACAACAGTTGGAGGATGGAAATCTGTGAGGAAAACACACGACAGTATAAAAGCCGTGGAGGCAAAATAGATTTTTCAGCCCCTGGCTCCCCACCCATACCAGCTAATCAGTTTTATAATGATCACATCAAATCCTTTTACACATAAATACCAAAAGGAAATTCTCCTGTAGTCCCATTTCCAAGTGCTGTGCAGACTATTCTCACTGCCAACATGCGCAATTAATATTTCAGCCAACAACTTCTGGTGATACACTCCTTTGTGTAAATCTTGTAAACACTGAAACCGAGATTAAGTTTCAGTGTGACTTCAAAGTTTATGATCAATGTGCATTTTCAAACTTCTCCCACTACTGGGAACAAGGCCAAAGTCCCACACCTGTACAATAGACCAAGTCATGAGTGTTTATTGGGTTATCTGGTGTTGCTGGGAACTCACAAAGAGGTTGTAAAAGCAAAGCTGATATCGAGGCCGCTGGATGTATGGATGTGCTTTGAAAGTGGTCAGAGATCACAGTGGCATACAGTGTTAATGTTTGAGGTTCCTAAGCAATAATGCTCTCACGTCATTGGCCCTTCATTACGAGCCTGAAAATGATGAAGATGCACAACAGGAAAGGGCTTGTTGATTGTTTACAGGGCTTGTTGAACTGCTCTCTGCGTTCGCCCATCTATTATGTCGCCTTTATTTGAAAACCAGCCTCCATTATTTGCCTGCTTTTTATTTACAGTACAATTAGATCCTTGATTACCAATATTTTTAGTTCTGGCGTTCACACAAAACCTGTCTCAATTAATCAGCTATGATTCAAGGTCTTGAATACAAAATGCTTTTAGTCAGTTCAGGGCCATTAAAGAGCATTTAGTTTTCATTGTGCGACTGCAGAGAATGATAAACACACTGAGTTGAACTGATGGAGGGCCTAGAGATGTTGAAAAGCTGCTGATCCTCAGACCAGGAGCTTGGATCATAGAGATAAAAATGTCTTGAAAGATCAAAAAGCATAGCACTTAAAATGCATCTCATTATAGGAGCAAAAGAGAGTTGAATCAATGGTTTTGTCAAACAGCGGGTGATTGGCGAGATAAAAGGAGCCCCCGATTGGAGCAGAGCCACAAGACGGAGGCATCACACTCATTCTTGGAGGTCGATGAAACTTGAAAGTCACTACTCTTCTGATTAGAGTGTGAAATTGCTCAATAGATGTACAGAATACACCTCTCTTTAATATCTTAGCAGTGTAATAGGAAAGAGAGCGGAAAAGCAACTGTGCCTCCATGTTAAGGTGAAATGAAATTTTAATGATCGCCATGGGGAACATTTGCTAACATTTGGGAACATTTAGATGAGAAGTCAGCTGCTGATGACCTCACACCAGCACTGTAAAATAAGTAGTTCTAATAACAGTAATTGCTCTTCATGATTTCCTTTCTTACAGGAAATTACAAAAAGGTGAGTGGACTGAATGAAAACGGCTTCATTAGAAAATAATTTAGTGTATAATTAAAATTAAGAACAGCCTTTCTCAGTGTCCTTTAACTGTAGCACCACACCATTCTGATGAAAATGGTTGACTAGAACAAGCTGTTCAAGCATAAACCTTCTTACAAAACTCCCGTCCTGTATCAAAGTGCTCTGAGTTGGCTTTTTCATTAATCATAAAACACATTAATCATTTAGAAGTTACCTCCACTTTAAGTTGTTTATTGCTCTTCAAACCAGCAATAATATAATAAACAGTGAGGCTGATATCATTAAAATAGAATAATTAAACAGAAATGCATCATGTCCTGTGAATCTCACACAAAGGCAGTCTGATTGTAGGAATGATGGACAAACAATGAGAGCTGCAACATGGAGAGGTAATTATAGAATTCAAATACACTGAATGATGAACAAATGTATCAAAAATGGCATTTGATTTTATGAAAATCTTAAGGATTATAACTTCAAAGCCTCTGAAAGTTTAATTGGTTTCACTGTAACATTAATTATTCAGGACAAAATGAGCAACAATCAAAGTTTAAATTCAGGGAATAAACATCCTTTATTTATTCAGGGTTTAACACTGAAAAAACTGTGCAACAATAATAATGATATCAATAATAATAATATATATATTTATTTATTTTATTTAAAGCAACAAAATGTAATTTTGCTGAACAACAGCGGCCTCTGCAGCCACGAGTGGTAATTGCGCTCTGAGTCCGAGCGGGTAAATGCTTTCATGTACACAAAACAAAGTCTATCAATCTCTTAACTGGAGCTCTGACTGCGTAGTCCCACCCACTGAGCTGAAACATGACCTCATGATCCCCAGCTTTTGGAGACAGAAGTGCTGTCACTGTAAACACACCTAACTGTGTGTTTGTTACCAAGTTTCCTTGGTGAATATCAGAGAGGAATGCTGGTTTTTAATGACTTCTAAGTCTTTTTAACTGATCTACAGTTCAGCATTAGTCTTGAACTTGCTTGAGTTTAAGCCACTGACTATCACTAAGTTATGTACTTTTCACAGGAGATCGTGAGAGTACCTGCTCACCACAGTTACATAGTACAAGAACAGGCATTAATGGTGCAGAGTGGGAATGACAGAGGCACCATTTTCTCTACGTGAGTGTACCATCAAAATGATTTTGAAGCTGTTATTTTAAGGTAAATAGTTATATAATGTTGCATTGATGCCACCTTTCAAGGCACTCAAGGTCATCTCACATCACACAGTAATAAAACATACACAGCAATGAAACATACAATAAGCAATAAAGCACCAGCAATAAAGTATCAGTGAAATGAGAAATAAGTAATACAATAAGCCGTGGGGCAGAGCTCGGCAATGAGCTGCGTCATCAGGACTGTGTGTGTGTGTGGTTTGGTCAGATTTGACTGACAGTTTGCCAGCTTCATCAGACAACTACATTTTGACTCTAATGCATCAAATACATCACATTTTCTCAGCTGACCTCCACCCACCTTAGAATGGTGGGAGGAGCACACAAATACAGAAATCCCCCATGTGAAATAATCAAAACTCTTTCAACTTGAACAGTAAAATTTTATGTTCATAAAGGATCCTTGTGGTAATACTAAGATGCTAATTGAGAGAATGGGCTTTTTGAGCTCATAATATAAAACTGTAGATTACAGCAGCTTTAAATAAATGCACTGATGACCACATGCAAAACCTGGTACTGACAATACTTAATATTTATTCAGTTTCATGTCTTATAGCAATTGCATAGAGCCTAGTAAAACTTTAGGCTTTTAGGGTTCTGTATATAATACGATTTTTTAAAACCTTGCCACTGCAGAATATAAAGATGAATAAAAATATTATATATTACAGTGTTTCCAGCTCTGAAGTGCTTTTGCTTACACGGCTTATTCTTTGAAGGCACGTTAAAGGCTGATAGGACTTTTTTTTTCTTTTTTTTTTTAGGTCAGCAAAAATGTCATTTCCTAAAGACCTTCAACGTCCCTTAGAAAATGTTGTCCTTATCAAAATGTGTTCAAAAATATATGATAGTGAGCAAGTTTATACAAGTGAACCCTGCCAAAAATTTTTGTAAATGTCACTGTTAACTCCCCCAAAGGCCTGCCTAACATGGGGTCACATGGCACAGTGCTGGCATTTTGAAGGGCAGAGATATTCCAAGACACTCAGGCCCACATTTTGCAACATTAAGTTAAGTTTACAAAAAAATGTAGTAACATATTGGTGCTCACAAGGTCTGCAACCAATGTTTGTTTTCATTATAAGGTACTTTATCTGATTAATCATTTAGTTTTAAATGGCAGAAATAATAACTGAAGCACAACACAGCTTAGCAGAGCTTAAAGTGATGTTTATAAATGACTAGAAAAAACTAATTAATAATTTCACTAATGAAAATGAAAACAAACAAAGGTTTGGTAGTTTTTTATGTATGAAACAATGAAAATCTTGTTAACTTTCTGGTGATCTATTAATCATTTCTGCGCTATTGCATATCACCCGTTACCCCCCATACCCCTCTGAACTGGACTCAGCACCCATTTAGTTCAATTCTGGGGCCAGTTCTTTTGATTTGATGTGTAGTTGGGTTGTAGGCCAAGGCACCACTGATGTCCCTGTACTGGACGTCCTCATGATGACAACAACAGTAGTGAAGTGGAGAGTGAAGATATGAACAAATAAATTCAGCATTAATAAATGTAATTAATGAACTTGTTTCCACTCAATAAACTCCCATGGTACATTATTCTCACTGCAACTTATATTTAACACAACCTTTCAATCACAGTGCTAAAGTAAAGTGTTTTTTATTTTTATCCTTTTTTTTGTTTGTTTGTTTTATTTATTACTTTAAAACCCTTAAGTTATTTTTAGACCCATGGCAAAAAATTTGACTTGACTTGATGTTACAATCAGAAATGTTTAATGAGTTGCTAAAAAGGAGATAAATTTATTACCGCTGACTAGTCTGTCAATCAACAATAATTCTGAAGTCCTACTGTGGGTGCAAAAGATAAATTTAGAATTTAAAAGTAGTCAGGCTGAGATGCTGAGCCCAAATAAGTAGGGCAACACACCCGTATCAAGTAACACACAATCACGAGCTGGGGCCATATACTGTATTTAATGAAGATACAGGGATGTAAACAAGAGCCTGACCATTACTACCACCTGATAACATGGTATCTGCATTAGCATGGACAGTGGCTGAAAATACAGTACATAGTGCAGGATCACATGAGGTAATTTAGAAACAGTGGCATCATTACTTAGTGTGTTGAGCAGACTTCATAGTTTATTGCAGCCTGCAGCACATGAGCTGGCACAGCAGCAGATCACAGCTGTTCAGCTGTTCAACACCCTGCCTTCAGTACATACACCATATATTTGTCAGAATTCTTTGATAAGCAAATCTGATGGATGTTGCTGCATTGGTCGGGCTTTAATAAACACCTACGGAGGGAAAGGTTCTTCAGATTTACCCCAGATCTAGCATGGATTACGATGAAGCGGTATTTTTTATTTGCTGTGCTCCACTTTTGAGTCGCAAGAAACTAGGCTGGAAGCATAAACCAGTCAAGCAGTGAATGAAATCTATCCAGCTGGAGTCATGCAAATATAAGTCAAGCTAAGAGCAGAGAATAGCCACTGTCCTGCGGGGTATTTAAAGCTCCACTGACAGCCTTATGATAAAAAGGTATGTGGGTCTTCACCGCAGACATGGCATGAAGGACAGGAGGCCACCTGCCTGCTTGTGTAATCAGGCTTTTACTAGGCTGTACATACAGAACCCTACCTCACCCTGACACTGTTAAAAGGAGAGAGGCTAGGCTAGGCTGAACTAATAAATAAAGCAAAATCTCTCAGTTCTCTCTTTTCCGCCATGCCCTTCTGTAATTATCTGCACAACTTGGTGCCCGGCACACAGAGAGACACACTCAGTTTGCTGCAACTCCTGTGAGCAGTTTGTCAGGCACCGTGGCTTCAGCTTTGCTACTGGATTCATCGTCTGATCTCCGTCACCTCTGGTTGGTATGTGAATCTCTTGTCTACTTTAAGGTGTGTGGGTTGTTTAACTGGCCTGTATTGATGTTTGATGTTGTAATGTGGGGCCTGAACAAGGTTCTGCAGTGTAGCTAATGCAGCATGTTTTGCATACATTTCCTGGTCTTAAAGCAGCACTCGAGTCAACACACTCAGGGGTTTTGCTGGCATACTCTTCCTTGGTCTTATATGATAAATATTACTGTGTAACTAAATCATTGCTCTGACTTTATGACTACTGTCTACTTGTGCCATTCTAACACTACATTTTAGCATTTACCTTCGCCCAGTAATGTCACTTGTGGCCATAGTTCCTGCCATTATACCATAAGTTGCACTGGCTCTAAATTAAATGAAGGTCTAACAGAATTGTAGCATTCATCAACTTGTTTTTTTCCCCCCGGAAGACTCTTCAATGTGACAACCCTAATTCCTCCTAAAAGTGTCACATGCCTACAGAATGTTTAGTCTTCATGTTAGTCATAAAACTAATGAGTAGATAGACAGAACTGAAGTACACAGAAAGCGGACCAAAGAGCACTAAATGCAACGGGTTTCATTTCTCTCTGTTCTCGTGGCTCACATAATGCATATTTTTAGTGACTCTTGCATCTGCTCTGTTCTGTACAATCATCTCTCTTTTTTTCTGCTGACATTGGATTTTTGCTTAAACACATGGCTTAATTATGAGAACTATCTGCACTGCAATTCAAGGAATCTGCTCTTTCTTTGAACGTATGACAAAACATTTCTGTGTACTGTTGTCTGGCAGCTTCTATGGGTTCAGTCTGAACTTTGAACCTGTTTAAATTCTTGGTAGATGTGACGTTTAGTGTCATTGTGGTGGGTGTGATAGTTTTATTTTCAGTCCATCCTCTGATGGAAGTCCACTATGCTAAGCAGCTTTAACGTCACATACTTTCACAAGAAACCTAAAATGTTTGGTCATTTCAAACTTCTGCTTCTTAACAATGGAAAACATCTTAATATGACTATGAACCTACAGTGCAGTTTCAATGAATGATTTTTCATTCTTGTAAATTAATGTCACAGATGATATCAAAGATCTACTGGAGAGTCTTTAAAGCATTGGATTTCTACAAGGACTCCTCAGAGTTGTCTCTGATTTATTTTACAGAGAAATATCAGTAAAAGAGCCTGCCTTTACTTGAAAGAGAAAGCGTGGTTGAAATATGAAACACAACATGATATGCTCAATTGAGTCAACAAAAGATTACGATAAAACACAAAACTCTTTGAAGTTATTGCGTTTGATATGTATCCCTGAAGGCAGCAATTCACCTTTAAGCATCTATAAACAAGTCTGTGACAACTGAGGATTTCCTTGTTGCTGCACAAAACCGTATTTGTTTTTTTATATATATATATATATATACCTAGTGATATTTTTTTTCTGTGCTGGACTGTAGACAAGAAAAACTTTGCCTGTGGCTTGTATTTTAATTTCTGCACCCACCATCAAAGTTGCACAGATGGTGAAGGCCTTGAGGAGAAAAAAAATGGTGGAAAATGATCAATAGATAACCTCAAAAATCCTCTCACATGGCTCCCCCTTGTGGGATGAGGAAGCATGGGGTCCCTGGCTGCCACAGTGCAGTTTCAGCTTATGATTTACATTTTAGACACTCCCATCTAGAGAGATTTACAGTTAGTGAACTGTTGGGGATTCACTCTCCTGCTCAAGGACACTTTGACTGGATAGATGACTGTGGCACAAGCTGAAGCCATAAATTCAGGGTCATGCTGTCACACTCTTCTTTTTTTTCAGAGGCTCTAATGTGTAAAGTTTAATCATAAATTTGTTTCATTTCATATCCCTCTGAGACTTGTATTCATGTGCCATTTCACTAAAGGCGGGGTCAGTGCACAGAGGCAGGGGGGGTTCGGTGTCCTGCTCAAGGACACTTGGACTGGGATGGACATGTGGATCTCAGAGCACTTACTAGTTCATTTTAGTGATGATGTGGACTTATGAGGACTAACATGTCTGACCCCTTTTCTTTTCCCCAGTGGTAGAGAAAATGCGGCATCACTGCAGTGAGCAAATGCAACCAGAAAGGCAGCATCATGATCTTTTATTCACTTGGAGATAAATGTTAAGTGGACTAAATTTTGCCTGGGTCTTGTGACACCTCCTTGTGATTTTTCAAACGATAAAATTCCAACAAATCTATAAAAATATGTGTGCCTGCTGAGCTAAAATGAATTTAAATTTAAATTGGATTAGGATTATACCGGCCATCTTGCGGCATTAAGTTTTTCAGTACAAATCTACTGCAGTCTCCTGAGTAAAATCAACACTGGCTCCCTCCACACTTGAGTTGGGAAAGCTCGCTGTTGCAGTTCGACACACACCGAAACGAGCATTCATCAATACATAAAATGCCCTATTTGCACACACAGCACTTGAGTTATGTTTGCCTTTAATTTATGCCTCCAAAGGGATGCGTAAACAATTACAATTACTTGCGGCAGTCACAGTAAATCACGGTAAATCAGAATGCTAAAACAACACGAGCAGATTTACATGCAAATTGGCCCAGGGAAGGTGGCCACATCAGCATTTGAGGTTTACTGTGTTGTGTGTTTCAGAACTGCAGAGTGTCTTGTAATTTCAGCTGCGTAGCCTATAAACAACACACTTCACTCCAAAGACAAAGTATAGTATACAAAGTAGTGCATTTGTAAAACTGCTCCAAACTTTTCATAAATCACAGCTTTCATCTGGAACTGGTAGGCAATGCCGTAACCTTTTCTAGTGCAGGTACTTAAATGCACTCCATCTCCACTCATTACAGTGCTAGACTACCGTGAAGTGTCTCCAATAGTGAGCAGCAGGACTGTTCATCAGAGGTGACATACAAGTGGGAGCAGGGGATTGGGAGACTGATGGAGCTGTGATCCAAACACACGCTCTGCACCTCCACAAAAAGCTGAAGGAACAGATTTATCTGAGGAGAATCAACAGCAGTGCTCGGTGTACACAGGCGCCATGCATAATTAGCACTATAGACACAGTGAGCTGAAATATGCTCAGACTGCAAACAACTCTGATTCAGAGGAGCAATAGAATAAATAGGTGCTTTTGTGGTCCGACTTACTGTCAACATGTGAAAGGAGGTATTTTGTACTGGAAATCAAAAGATCCTCATGTTTGGAAGGATGTGCTTGTTTCAAAAGTAGAGGGAAAAAAGTCCTGATTGTGAATTCTGCTGTGAATAGTCTAGACAAGTGACTTCACTGTGATGGAAATAACACGCCAACCTGCCATGGTTTTGTTCAACAGCAGACTTTGTCTAAGTTATATGGAAACACACTTTGTGACAAAAATTCTTTATTATTTTGTTGATAAATATCTCAGAACATTTCATGAAGCCCAAAAAAATATACAATTCCTTCCTGAGGAGCAAAGATAAATACTGTACTTGTAGCAATTCAAATGGATATTCATATACATTATTCACAAGCATTAATTTTTCAAAAACGGCACAATTTTGTCAAGGCAGTAGAGTAAATCTCATGCTCCAGATGTTCAGTTGGAGCAGCCAGATGTGCTGTGTATTTGTTCATGTTGGTTTTCAAATTTGAGTTTACAGTATTTTGATATTAAAAAGGATAAGGCTTGGATTATTCTGCCTTTTTTTTCTTATTGTCAACAAGTTCCATGAAAAGACAAAAACAAACAATGCATTAGTCTGCCTCTCAATACTTTCAGCTTTCCTACCCTGTTTGTGGCTCTCAGCCCTAAGTCTGTTTGCAGTTCAAAAAAAGGCTAAATAATTTCCTGAAGCAGCTGGGCACTGTAGCTTTCAGCAAATGTTACTCACGTAACATTAAATAGTGCATTTGTGGGGGACTATCTTCAGCAGGAGATTAATATACATTTGGTGCTGTAGTGAGAAGCAGCATGATGATGCATGTGTGATTAGCTCAAACAAACTGCAAAGATCATGTTTATCATAATGATGGACCACGTCATCCAGTGCAACAGTGTGGCTGATTAATGACTAATTAATGGAGCTCTACAGTACACATGGATATATAGATGTATCACATTTTGGCTACACAGACAATAGTTGTCATGGGATTTGTTGACAATAAGAAAAATATAGAATGTCACCAGCCTTATTCTTGAAAGTCCAGATGTATTTGGTCACACATATTGGTAAAAAAATAAAATAAAATAAATAGCACTGATATCAACTGGTGCAACCTAAATAATAGAATCCACAAGTACACCCCTGAGTAAAAAAAACAAAAAACATAAACATTATAAATCAATAAATACATAATCTGTAAAAGTAATAATGACATCCTGTCATTTTTAATGTGCTGCCCATGACCCAGTGCAGACAGTAAATTGCAACTCTGTGCTTTTTCAGCAGAAAGTGTGGCAGCTCAGGTCTTTGTGCAGACCTCATTCATGCGCGGGTGTGATTATTTTCCAAGTCATTTAAGTCACATAAAAGCATTTAATTAATAAGCGCCATCCATTCGTGGGATCCCCTTCATAGTTAGCTGAGCATTACTTCCGAGCACCACTGAGGCGAATCCCCTTAATTGAGAAGTGAAATAAGAGGCATCTGTAAACAGAAGGCGCAAAATAAATAGTTCCATGTAGATGAAGACCACCCCTACAGCTAATTTACTTCTTTCATAATTGTCACCGTTCCCAGGGGTTGACTCCATCTTGTGCATGGTGTCCTTCTCATTTATGACACTGCCTGTCACTATTAGATCTTCCTAAGGGCCAAACAGAAACAGATTTTCATGCAAGCACCTCAAGTGCATTTTGTCAAGGTAGCGTTGTTCAGTTTTGATGATGAATGGATGAGTGCATGTGAGCTATGGATCACTGAACTTGTCTTCTCTGAGCTGGCTCTAGGCAAAGTTTGATGCTTGACCAGTGCATCCAGAGATCAAAACAGTGCAATGCTTTTGGGTCTGGAAAACAGCGTGTTTAGAGAGAGGATTTATAAGAAAATCCTTCATTTAGTATATTTAACATAGTGCATTTTTAGAAGAGGGAAGATCATGTCTTATTAAGAAAGCAGGTCTGTATTTTAAAAAGTTATTTTTTTATATTCCTCATGGGAGACATGTTAATTTCTTTTACAAAAAAAAACTAACTTTAGTACTGAGATACCAGGGTATGACAGCTTTTTTGACTGCAGAACCTTGTGCAGTCAGTCTTGCTTGGTGGTATATTGGATCATGTCTGTCATCTGTTTGTTTGTGTCATTGGATGTGGGACACTTGTAGAGTGTTGTCTGCTGGCATCTGTCATCATCTTCGTCTCCCTGCATGAGCCTGTTGGTGGAAAGACACGACAACCCCTTCATTGCCAACATGTCATACAGAAGAAGAAGCAGAACCTCTGACACACAATGCTACTTTAAAAAACTGCCACTATGTCACAAACACTCGAGACTAAATAAATTTTTATGGCATCGAGAAGGCTGTCAATCGTAAAAATGCAACACTCAGTTAAAGGTGCTGTCAAGCTTCCTTCAAGCAATGCATACTGCAGACAAAAGTACAAACTGTTGAGGACAAACTACAGGTAGATGTGGGCCTATCACACTGCACACATGCAAGTAAACAGGAAGCATGACATGATATGACAGCCATAAGTACACATCTGAGAGTGCAACGTGTGCTGGAGATTTGTAATATCAGTCAACATATGGCATCTGTTGGCTGCCATTTCAAACTCTCATCATGTCTCACTCACCGGTCTTGGGTTCCGGTGACCACGGGCCTGGGCCAGGGCATGGTCACGGGCACGGGTACGGGCCTGGGCTAGGGCTTGAGCACGGGAACGGTCACGAGCACGATCAAGGGTTTGGGCATGGACACGGGCATGGAAACGGTCATGGATATCACCATGGGTACGGGCACGGGCACGGGCCTCATCAGCAGCACGCCTGTTTGGACTAACATGCATCGTGGCAACATGCCGCTGCGCACGGCGCTGAGCCACTGGTATGTTGAGAGGAGGTCTAGGGGGCTGGGGACCTTTAGTTGGGGATGTGTGCTGAGTGCGCTCCCTGGGGAGAGTCTGGAACTGTGCAAGGGGCAGAACAGGAGGAGGAGTCGGTGGATGCTGAGCTCCAGCAGCAGGAGCTTGAGCCTGTGGTCCGGGGTGAAGCAGGGCAGCCTGGGTCTGTTGGTTCCGATTCTGAAATGTTTCAGCCCTCGCAGCGTGGACTCTGAGTGCAGCCTGGGTTAGGTTATTGGGATTAGACTGGGCAGGAGTGCCTCCTTGGCGAGGGTGACTGGCACCATGTATGACAGGCTGTGTCTGCATGCCCAGACCTTGTGATGGTGTTTGGACGGGTACTGCTCTATGTTGCTGGGCCATGTGTGCCTGTGGAAGGTGATTAGGATCAGCCAAAGCTCTTGTATCTGCACCCTGTGGTGCAGTCGGTCCCTGTTGTGTTGTGGGTCCTTGTGACATGGCAGAGTGTCGTACGGTGGCCTGCTGGCTCATGAGAGGCAGTGCCTGGGGGTTATTACTGTGTCTGGCTTCCTGCCTGGGGGCGGTCTGGCTACCAGGCAAACCTCTGATGTCTCGCTGAGCACTCTCCCTTTGTGTGCGGAGGCTGCTCTGTGTGTGGTGTGCAGCCTCAAGCTGCGTTACACTGAGTGTATTTGGGAATCGAAGATCAGCTGAACGGCTCCGCGTCTGTCTGTCCACCGGTGGTGCAACTTGTCTGTTTAGAACTCTGCTCAGCAAACTGTTTTGGCTCTGAGGTTGCGGTTGAGATCTATTTGCCGTTCTCGCCTCTGGTATGGGTGGATTGGTAGTGTAGTCTGTAGTGTCAGAGTTGAGCTCAGGTGAGAACTGTCGTCTTTGAAGAGTGCCGCTGGGATACGACGGCGTCCCTCGCAGGCGATCCCATGGCATCTGTTGATGGGAGGAGCTGGGAGTGGCATCATATCTGTCTGAGTTTCTTTCAGAGCGGTGATGACGCGCTGGCTCCTGCTGGTAGGTCTGTGTGACTGCATTTTGCTGGGAAATGTTGTTACTGTTAAAATGTGTGTACCCAGTTGGTATAAGCCCAGGCTGAGTTTGATGACCTGCAACTATGTGACCATTCAGTCGGGGATCACTAGGGTAGAATTGCCCACTTTGCACCCTAGGAGTTGATTGCCCTGTGTGTGACAGGTTTTGTTGGGTTTGTGAAGCAAAATTATCAGCTGTGTTGGTAAGGGGAGATGAACTGCTTTGCTGAGTCTGTTGGCCATTGGTTGGGTATGAGTTAAGATTGACATGAATGGTGGGCATTTGTGCATTGTTGTTATGCTGGGCAGTTTGTGGCAGCGTGTTGAGGCTGACGTGGACTGCTGGCGGCTGCGTGCCTCCCTGGGCAGTGCCAGCCTGTATGAGAATGTTAGAATTTTGCTGCTGTGTGTTTGGGACTGTATTTGCATTCTGAGCATCAGTGTGCGTGAAAGCCGGGTTGTCAATGCCATTGTGTGGGTATGAATTGGTGTTCTGAATAGCATTGTGTAGGAGTCCATTCGTGTGGGTACGACCATTGTGTTGCTGTGTGTCAAAGTTATGCAGGCCGTTCAGCGGCAGTGTCTGTGGGTTGTCACGGTTTTCACGTGGTGCTGTGTATAAGCGGTCAGGGTGGTGTGCGTGTGTGTTCACATGATAGTGGGGGTGGTGGGGACCTTGGCCCAATTCCCCTGCACCATTAGGCTGTGGATCTGGAGGCTTAATGGGAGCAAATGAAAAATGAGGGGAGGATGAAAGGAGACAGCAAAAGAAAGATGGAATAAAGGGGTTAATTTGTGAAAAGCTCTTAAGCACCATCACATGGACAAGATAAAGACAAAATCAATAGTGAATCATATGTAAACTGTTATAGTGGCTTACTAGAGGCCTGGGATTTGGGTTGGTCTTCTGAACAACCACAGTATTCCTGTATCTCTGCTGTGCTGTAGCAATAGAAATGACAACAAAATAACACCAGTGCAAGAAAACATGCCTGAGCTATTATGGAAAGTATAGATGGACACAGAGATCATCAAGTAGTCTTTTATGAAGAGTTTGACTCAACATAATATATAATGAAATTAAAAGTGGATAAACAAAATGTGCACGGTTGCACAAACAGACTTACCCCTCCTCCTTCGCACAAGACAAATAATGAGCAGGATGAGGAGCACGATGATTATGATCAGCAGCAACACTCCAATCACAATCCCAGCCACTTCCCCTCCATTTAGACATGTGTCTGAAATAGAAAGAATGGTGTCAAAGGGGGAGAATTAATAAAGATAATGAGTCTGGAGCTCAGACAGACAAGAGGAGGAAAAGAAAAAAAACGACAGAGGAGAGGAGGGGAAGATTCTAAAAAAGGATGATAAAGTGCAGCAGAGAGAAAGAAATGAAAATAAAGGGAGGAGAGAGTGTGTGTGAAAGTCACTGAATGACTTTGACCACATTCCCACCAGATCAATCTCCCAGGATACTTTCTGTCCCTCTCCTGTCGTGAAGACAGATACAGGGAAGGAGTCCAAAACCAACTGTCATCATTATCAGTCACAGAGAGGTCAGCGTCCACCATAACTCACCTACGATGGCCAAGTCTGTCCCCTGCTCCGACGTGCCCCCAGTGATGGTGTTTCTGGCCGTGCACACGAACCGGCCGCTCTCACTGGTTGAGAAAGTCTGAAGGCTGAGCACCCCACTGTCTGGTTGGTCCGGCTTGACAGTTTCTCCGTCACGTTGCCATGTGAAGAGGGCAGGGGGCAGCGAGTCAGACATACAGGTGAGACGCACCGTCTGTCCCACCAACACGTCCCCTCCCCCGACACAGTCTTTTGGGGCGTCCTTGGTCAGTACAGGAGTGTCAGGGCCATCTGGATCGGTGACGATCAGAGCACATCATGAGCAGCGTCAAAAACAGTTGGTTCTCAAGTACAACAAGGAAAATTTGGATTCCAAAAAAAACTGACTCTGCACATTATACACATGAGGGGCCTTGTGCATTCAACATCCTGCACAGAAGCTGAAGAAAGTACAGCTTACTGAGAAAACAAGCTACTGCAGCCTGCTGTTCAAGACAGTCTGGTGTTAGAGCAGAATTTACATGCTACTCTTCAAAAAAAATAAATAAATAAATAAAAAAAGACATCTTCCAAGCTATATATGGCAATAAAAAGTATGACAGTTCAACCTATGGGAAATATGCTTACTCACTGACTATAGTATTGTTTATAATGCAAAAACACCATATATAAATGCTTGTTCCACTTTCTCAAATGTGAATATTTGCAACTTTTTTCTGTTTCAGATTACTGTGAATTAAATCTCTTTGGGTTTTGGACTTTTCAAGATGTCACCTTAGCTTCAGGTAAAGGGGCATTTTTCACTATTTTCTGATAATTCATTGACTGAAAATGCCCAGAGACGAATCAGCAATGAAAATAATCATTAGTTGCACCTCATGTTATGACTTCTTATCATGATCTTATGTCCCTGGCATGTATAGCCCAGGTGGATTTTTACCAACACCTGTGATCTGATGTGTTTTTCATTTGGGAAAAGAAACTTTGTGTTTTAGATATTAGAGAGCAGGAATGTGGAAGATAGTCACTGTAGTATGGGATATTACTGTAACACTGTCATATCAGAATTAATGACGTGATAAAGACAGTGGCAGAACAATAATCTTATGACAGAATGTCTTGTGCAATCCAAGTGCAATTCAGCACACTGTATGCAGTGCAGTATGGATAAGCAGATAAGCTACTGCTATTTGCAGGGGCTACAGCAGATTAGCTGCCACTTGTCTTGATCAGTGCAAACTCACAGTAGACAGTGAGGCTCTTTGTGGCAGTCTGGGCGCTGACAAGGTTGCTGACAGTACATGTGTACTCCCCGGTATCACTCCGTCTGGCTGGGTTGATGATGAGAGAGCCATCTGAGATGGTGATCCTGGAGTCGGCAGTGATGGTTTCGCCTCCTTTGCCCCACTGGACTGTAGTCTCTGTCCCAGCAGTCCATGTACAACTCAGAGACACATTTCTACCCTCTACCGCTATTGAGGGAACAACCAGACTCACCCCAGCCACTGCATCTACAGGGAAACTCAAAAATAAAGATGTCTCCAAAGAGCTGCAAAAGCAGAATTACCCAGAAAGGGTTTCTAAAAAGGTATTATTACTGTTGGTATAGAGCATGAGAGTATGAGATAGCACACTTCAAAAGTTGGAGAGACAGAACAATAGAGGGCAGTTTTATGTTTCTGTTGAGGATAATTTGTTGTAATCAAAGCAAGTGAGAGCTGAGAAGGGACAGGATTCAGATAGAAGCACAGATGGTGAATAAGGGGGCAGACGGTATGAGTGGTAGCCGAGATGCCTCTTGGCGGGCAGCCTAAGTTAAATAATTGGAGAGGGAGAAGAGGGGGCGTATGGATGGAGGAGGAGGCTGTGACTAAGAGAGAACAGCGGCAGCAACAGCAAACAAACAAAAACATTCAAGCAACTGCCTCTAATAGCTCTAACCACTTGCATTTTTGCAGACTTTCCGCTTGCCTGTGACTCAGCAGTAGCATTTTACATTTTAAGGTTTTAGCTGCTCTCTTCATTTCTAGAGTAAGTTATGGTGAGTAAGTAGGAGGCAGAGAGTTGTGCTCAAGGACTCAACTAATCCATGATATGAGCTGGTTTTTGTGAGTTTGGAGGATATGACCTTTGAGCAATAATAAACTAGTGCCTCTAACAATTTGGTCACCCTGCCACCCCACCATCTCTGGTGGTAACAAGGATGAGAAAGACTGTATGTCATCCCTCTGGCGTGGGCAGATGACTGAAAATAAAGAGAGACACTCAGCTGTTTGTGCTCTGGTATGGTACTGAATATAAATGAGTGGAAAATACTGTATGTACTGTATGTAAATGTAACGCTACATTTAGACTGCTACAATATCAAACATCTAAGAGCATGAGTGCTGCATATCAAATGAGTTTTGATTTGCATAGCCCTGAGCCACGAGCTTCATCCCCTCCTCCTTTTTCATTAATTTTACCTTGCCTACTATGGGTCACTAATTTCATTACACCTCCCAGACTAAGTCTCTTACTCCCCAAATCCTCCCTCTCCTCTCTTTACTCCCTCCTCTTCCTCCTTAACATCATCGCTTCCCTCAAAACCTCCCTCTCCTGCACACTCCACCAACCCTCCCACCATCCTTCCCTTACCCCCTCCCCCTCCCCCCGCCCCCCTCCTCCTTCTCCTCCTCCTCCTCTTCCCTCTTAAGTGAACTCACAGGCACACTTTTTTATCTCTTACCAAACACCCTCAGCTGTATTGATCTGGAGTTAGGAGTCAGGCCTGTGGTGGCAATGGGGATAACCTCCACCGAGTAGTTCCCAGCATCTCGCAGTTGGGCACTTCCGATGCGGAGTTGGGTGGCAGTGATGGTGACCCTGCCCTCGAACTGGGCCACTGGATTAACCACTGCATTTCCCCCGGCCCATACACCCAGAGTGACTCCTTGGTACTTCCATGTCATGGACAGGACCTGAGGCACTGTCAGCACTGTAAACACTATCTCAGTACCAGTTTGAACCAGCACCGGGTCTGTCTGGAACTGGATCTGTACTTGGTCTTGAGCCATCACATCAGCAGAGAGGAAGACTAAAGAGAAAATAAAAGGAGAATCAGTGAGGGAAGGTACATTTCCTCAAGTACTGAATATTTTTCAGCTTTTGATCCCTTACAAATTAGCAGTGGCTAGTTGTGGCCCCTTGTCACCTTGCAGATGTCTAAGAGTTGTTTGCAGGAGTTTCAGTTAAATAGTTTGAGGCTTTGAAAGGTAAAATTATTCAATATTTCACAAATAAATCAAAGATTAGAGTCCAAAAAAGGAATACAAACTTGTGTGGAAAACCTTTTTTTTTCTCTCCCATCCCATTAATCACCTCATGATCCCTCAGAGTCCCTTTAGAGTGACTCGACCCCTAGGTTGGAAACCACTGGACTACTGTAAACTGTATATAAACTAATATAAACTAGGTCTACCTCAACAGTAAAATGCTGCTAGTAATGTATTACAATTACAAGGTCCTTTTTTCTACAAAGAGTACCTTTACCTTTGGCACTTTAAATATATTTTGCTGATAATACTTGAGTACTTTTACTGAAGGACCTGAGTACTGCTTCCACCACTGCAGAGAACAAAATCTATAGATACACACAGACCAGGCTCAAGGGGTAAAAACCCATTAGTAAGGTACACACTCTTTCCTTCCTCGTAGATTTCACACCATGTTTTTTGGATTGTAAAGTGATCCCAAGCTAAACATCTATTTTGTGTTTTTGTTAGCCGGACTTAACGTAAGCCGTGCTGAAATCACATTTGCTGTCTCTCCTCTCAAGAATCAGTGGTGCATAGGCAATTTTTCATAAATGTTGTAAAGAACCACTGATTTGACACATTCAGGCATTTAACTGTTGTGTGCCGTTTGTCCATTTGTAATCTGTATGTGAGTGAAGACCAAAAAAAAAAAAAATAAGTCTGTGTTTTTGTATTTGGCTGCCAGTCCTCCCTCTTGTTTGTGCTGGTATTACAGATTCAGGCAGGGAAAAAAACACAGGCTGAATTTTCAGTGCCCTTTTACTGGCATATAAAGCCACCACGGAAGAACGCTCTGGCCAATGAATTATAGTGAATCAAATCAATATGGTCCTGATCAGTCTTGCTGGACTGCCTTTACACGATTTTCACCGGGAAGCAGACAATAAAATGACAAGAGCCAACAGCTATATGGACTGCCTTCAGGTTCCTGCACTGAGATGTTAAAGACAACAAAAGTGTTTCAACGCTCGATTAAAAATATCAGCGGCCTTGTTGATTTTCCAGTAGAGACGGAAAGATAAAGAGTCATGAGTCAGAAGTGAGGAACACCCATGAGTGACGCAGCACAGTTTCAGTGCCTTTGTGTGCTGTCGGGCTGTTTTTACAAGGCCGGGACACAAGGTCAGCTCAAAGAAATAGAGTAAATATGACTGAATTTAATAGGTTACAATTGATTCATAATAATGTGTAAGTGGTTTATAGTTGCAGATTCCTTGAATGAACAATGGCAGGGAGCCCAGAAGTGATGCCAGCAACTGTAGTTAAAGTGAACTGATAATAAAACTGTATACCACAGAGATTACCTGGCAGCCAGGAAAGTTTTTACTTTTCCTTCCTGAACTCTAGGTTTCTGTAGGTGGGTCTAATGGGTATAACTGTTCATTCTAACAATCCATTTCTTCCAAGCTAACAGCTGTTTCTGGAAATGTTAAATAAATCACTTCTCGTGCACCAAAGGATCTTTGCCAGAGACACATCCACCAAACCGCAGGCATTTAGAACAGAAAGAGCTCCTACAAAGAATGTAGGTTGATTCACTTTTGTGTAATATCAATTGCCAATAGACAGCCGCGAAATGAATATTTAATTATATGAAAATGTTCATGATTATTACTTTAATTATTATCTTTCATGCATGAACAACAACCCTTAGTTAATGAACAAATTAAAATATCATTTACATTCCTGGTGCTTATTTTCTTTGCTAATCTTGCTGCAGAAGCACAAATAGCAAAAGTAGATCTTTTCTGCTTGATCTTTTATGCATCCAACACTCAATCACACCAGAGTAGGAAGAACGATCAGAAATTTTGGATGTGAAAATTGGTACCACAGTAAAAGATACGCTACTCATTTGGCATCCATTATGCAAGATCCTCAAACACATAATTTTGTTATCGTCATGAAATGATGAAAACCAGCAATGTATTAGCCTTTATCTAAACATTTTCCCACCTATATATCCTGTTTGTGGCATTCAGCCTCAAGCCCACATGTTCTTACTTGAGTTGTAAGTCATTAAAGATTGTTCACAAACACAGTTACAATATTTTTAAAAAGGGGATAGGTAATTTCCTGAAACAGCTGCGCAGTATAGTTTAACAAATGTTACTCAGACAGGAATAAAGAGTGCATTTGCTGGAGACTATTTTCAGCTGCGGATTAATACACGAGGGGTTCTTGCAAGTATTTATGGCAGTAGAGGTGCCGAGGTGCTCACTCATGTTTTTAATTGAGGAGTAAGTTATCTCAGACTTTGACTCCACAGATAAAACTTGTTTGAAGGGTCAATGATCTTTTCATACTGTTGACAATACAAACAATATCTTATTTGTTAAACTGAGCATGTTGTGCTAGTGGTCAGGCGCTGGTGACCCAAAAACATCCACATCACAGGAAGTCTAACAGGCCGGGTTATTGTCGTCTCTCTGTTTGTTTTAACGGTCAGGTTAGGCACTTAGATTTTTGTTATTAAACACCTGCTCACTTGTACTTAATAATAACTATTCTGAAGTCATATTTTCATAAACAACAAGGAAGTATCAGTATAGGTAAACCTTTTATTCACGCATGAAGAACAGCTGCGTAGCCTATTCTTGTATTCAAAAACTGTAGTATCGCCCATCCCTATCAACAAAATTCCAAACAGAAACAATCCCAGTCCATCTGAGTCAGCCTGAAGGCTCAGAGGTCGGAAACTGGGAGGAGACCGTGAAAGCATCACATCACTCAGTAGTCCGCGCACAAACGAGAATGCAGCCACGCAGGTTTAAGAGCAGTTAAGACGAGCTTTCTGCTTGAAATGCAATTGTTTTATAAACGTGCCTGGAATACCACAGCGTCTCTTCCCTGACCTGTTTTTTTCCCACAGTACAGACTCTAACCGATACTCTTTTGTGAGCTGTTTGAACCATTTGAACGTTACTGTCAGAACAGGAGGGGAGAAAACTGTCAGTGCAAATTGTTTTACCTGCCAGTGACAGACTGATAAGGAGCAAAGGTTGTCTCATGTCGTCAGTCAGGCCGGTCTGCGGAGAGATTAAACTCTTTAATATACAAAATTACTTTTGCTATGAAGTCTGATAAATTTTAACAGCTTTTAATAGTTTTTTTTAAAACAGACTTTGGCCCATAAAGGCTGTACAGATTGGAGCCTTGCTATTATTACCGTGCTTTATACACCATTTAGTTAAGTTTATACGAGATTTTAAAAAAACAAATATTTTCTCCTGAACATTAATAACATGAGTTAGCTGTATAAAACTCACCAAAGTGTTTTTCCCCTGTCCTTGTGTTCATTTTTGTGTTGAAATAAAGCTCCCTGTTGGATTGTGTTTGCTAACTTATGAGTCTACTTCCTGTTTCTCCACTATTACCTGTCAAGGACACACCTGTTCTCTTAAAGGGTCCACAGCCATTTAGCTACAAACTAATGGTGAGAAGTAACTCAGTACTTAAACTGTATATTTAGTATTTAAATGTTAGTCCCACCTTGACCAACTACAACAGTACAATCCTGCGTTTGCTTTGAAGCAGTCTAAAATATGTAATATATAATAATGTATCAGGCACAGGGGACATTTTTCTGCAGAACTATTAAATTTACTCCAGTACTTAAAGTAAATTTTAGATAATACTTCTATACTTTTACATGCTCATGTGTTCATGAAGAGTACTTTAATAAACGTGCCCTGTTTTTTTTCCTACTACTGCATTTAATAATAACATTAAACCTGCAGTGTGAAATTTTCGTCTCCCCCTTCTGGTAGACAGTAATTACACAAACATTGCTGGTGCCAGTTTATGACGCCACACCAATGGTAATCCGTGTTTGTCCTCGTCGTGGATTGCTTTATTTATTTTTTTCATTCCTTTCTCTGAATGTAGAGTATGTTTTTTTGTTTGTTTTTTTCTTGGATACTTCTTAGTCCATACTCCTAGCTACTGTAGCCTACTCTGTCTCCATAGCTACGGTTGCTTCCCTCCTTCAGCTCTGGAGGAGAGAGATTTACCTGGTGTTGATAGGCTTATTCAGTGTTGTGGGAACTCCTTTGGCTAGGGCTAAAATGTAACGGACGCTCATTACATGTTAAAGTCTCCAGCTTGAAGAATATATGACAAATATCTTACAGTATCACATCATTAGTCCACATAAGTGTGTGCATGTTAAGAAATGTAAAAGGGTTTTTAGATTAATGAAATTGATAGTGATGAGACAGTGAGATAGTGTCACACTGCTAGCAGTTACACAGAAACCACATCGCTTTTCAGAGAATATAACCATTTTATTCTCTCAAAATGGTGATTGTTTCCCTTTTAACATTCATGATTCAAGGTCATCTTTATTAGCACTGGTTGCTGTGTTACATGGAAGCTGTGATCTGATTAAGTGGTTGATAAAATTATATGAGATAACAACATCTTTATACATTCAGTTCTTTATTTAAAATATTCACTGCAATGATTTGGATTAATGTGAAGTAAAACCAGACACTAATTATTTTACATATGGAACCAGAAGCATATGTTGATATCTGGAAAAAAGGCTGATATGAGGGCAAAATGTATATTTTTTTTCAGCTGATGTATCAGTGCCACCCACTGGTTAATTCCAGCTAACAGCACTCCTCTGTAGACAAAGAACTCAGTGGGAGCCACAGCTGTGATTCCCATGATTATTCATAACCCCTCTGCAAATACAAATGGATTTATAATCAGTTTTAAATCACTCGTTATATCTGGGCCCCAGGATGCATTTCTTAAAGTGAAAAACTGCAGAGCTAAGCCTGAAATAAGTGATGTCATTTTGTTTCACTGCTCTGGTAGTGTAGAGAGAGGTCTGTAGCTGACAAAACAATCCCATCTGAAGGCCTGTTTCATGGCTGTACTGGAGCTTTTGATCATATTACATCATCTTGTTTGATGGAAGGTTTTTTTTTTCCCTCCCTATGTTCTTTTCACAAGCTGAGGATTAAATTCTGATTTATGCAAGCTGGAAAAGGCCAGAATATGATCTTAAATTCCAGTGTGGCTCCATCAAATCAGCACACGATCCACTGTTAATGATGCAAACTTCGAATTAAATGGTTTTCGCCCCAGTTTTGCATAGACTAACTGAACTCTCCCAGGGGAATAAGAATAAAATCACTGGCATTGCCGTTTACGTGCTTGGAGGTGTCTCTTAGTTGCATGCGGGCAGACAGTTATTGAAAAAACAAAATAAGAATAGAGTAATTCATGTATTACCTCCTCTTTACATTATAAAGCCAAGACAATGTATTGTGTCTGCAGGGCAAATAGTGTTTGTGCAGGATAAGAAGCCTGCAGTACAAAGCCTGTTTCGTAAGACTGAGTTTCAACATTGTCACTGGTTTCCCTTCAAAAGAATACCATTGCATTTTATCTCTGTTTACAAACAGTGCAACAACAGTGGTGTGAAAATCCAAAATCGAACATGTTGTATTGTTGTTGGAGCATGTCCTTGGACGCAGGTCAGAGAAAGGATGGGGTGGGGTGGGGGTGGTAGTGGTTGAGAGTATGGAGGGGGGTGATTTGTACAATGGAAAGTTCACTTATTTGAAAACACAAAGCATAAAGAACTCTTTACTGTACAGGAAAGAGAGGGGGAGTTGGTGGTGGTGGGGGGCAGTTGAGGAAACTGCTTGGAAATAAGGTGACGCCTACGTGACTCACTGACTGGACGTGACAAGCAGAGATAAAGGCCAGAGAGAGGAGGAGAAGGTCCAAAAACACTTCAGCTTTACTCCTGTCTGATGTTGCTTGCAGTAACGGCTGTGGATCTAGAGCTCTCATCTTTAACTAGGTTCTTTATCACAATGAAATGGCAACTGCTTTGAAGATATTGTTTTATTTTAGGTCATAAATCTGCTCAGTGTGTGAACTGCACTGCACCTTAACCTCTGAGAAAGTGAACGCAGAGTGGAGCAGCTCTGGCTCGACTCTGTTGTTTGTCTCACCTTTGGAAAGGTAGGTGAATCCCACTCTGAGGGGGTTTTGATGTGGATAACTTGACGGTAAACAGCAAGGGGAATACCAGGTTATATTTAATGTATGCAGGTTGTGTTGTGTTCCTGCACCGCTATCACTGTTTCCTCTCTGTGCGTTTTGTTGTGGCAGCTGTGCTTGAGGGGGTTCATTTTAGTTTTGGCAGCAGACCCGTCCTCATTTTGTTCCAACTTCTGATTCTAGTGCAGTCTGCAATGCCAATACTGTTGTTCTTTGGATAGTTCACAAATAAATTAAGGGGGGAAAAAAAAGAATACCCTAACCATTTGGATTACATTTTTAATAGAGGGACATGCTGCTTTAATTGTTTTTTGCTCTCATTTTAATTTCACATTTTCTTTGGAGGTGGTGTTGTTATTCTTGCTGTGGTGGCACCCCTGCTGCATGAGTTCAGAGGAAATGGTGTGCTGTTGCTGTGGTCATGGACAAATTCCTCTCTCTGTTCTCTGTCTACATCAGCAGGTGTTATGGATCTACAGTATTTCCTGTGCGGGAGAGTTGCTCTGCTGCTTCTTTTGAGTAAGGCTTTTTGTTGTAGGCACCACAATAATGTCTTCTAGTAAAAAGTAAGAATATAAAAACAGCATGAAGTCTGTCTAAAAACAACAGTCAGGCCCCTGTGTTCCTTGCTGTAATCTTTCCTCCTGCACTTTCAATATAAAACAATGCAGTCCTTGTCTTGTGTATGAATACATTCTAAAGTTTATCTGAGGGTAATGCAAGGATTCAGCAGTGTAAGTTAGACAAATCAAGTGGATATCTTCTAAAGTTACACCATTAGTGCAGAAGCCCCTCTTTGTGTGTCATTATCTTTCCACTGCAGCTAAACAAGGAAACACTGTCTGCTGAAACACAATGACAGAATTTTAAACAAAAAAGGCTGGAACTCTGGAAGATATCAAATTTCAATTATCTGTCCTTATCCTCAGGTATGACCCATAGGAGCATACCAGCGGGCGTACCAGACTTTGGTCATCATGCCAACAACAACAATAAACACATGTTTATGGTTGTGGAACGGTCATGGATATAAGAGACAATGCTGACTATTAGTTTCACACAGGAAATGAGCAGTGGTCTCCTGTGTGAAAATCCTGTGTTTTGTCAACCCATCAACAGAACTACGGGTCATAATGAGCTGCCTGCACAGACAACATATGGGGTTGTTGTTTTTACAAGAGGACGTTGGATTATGCCCCCTATCACTTCACTGAAAGTGCATCAGGAAAGCATCTTATGAAATGATTACAGCAGGTTTTAGTGAACGCATCAGCACCTGCCTTCTGTTTAAAGACAGACTTTTTAAAAAATGTGAAGCTATCCTTTAATTCTCTGAGAAATGACAAATTCAAAAAGAACAGTTGTAAACTGCCTTTTCCATTGATGTCCACACTTGCATTATTCACATCTCCTCCATCCTTCCATCCAAGTTAAGACGCATGATTAATACTCCTTGCGGTAAATGCACACAGGCTTACCAGGTCCACTGCAGTTTTGACATAGATTTTAGGATATTGATGTGGTTTGATGGATATCACATTAGGCATGCCTGTCATGCACTATAAATCATTGCTTGACATTGTTTGACAGAAAGCAGCCATACATATTCATAAAGCACATGCAGAGGACAGAGATGAAGTATTATGCGTTTGTTTTATTAGCTTCCAGTTCTGCCCACATAATGCAAACCCTCCATAAGCCAAAAGGTCAAAACTGATGAATATGAAATACTTTGGTTCTCCCTGGCCAGCTGAATAGAAAAACATTCTGTATGAGGCATGTAAGTTGAAAAACCAGACACTGATGATGACCATGTAGTAACAAATGGTCCAATCTTTGTCCTCAGTGCCATGTGGGCTCCAGTGTATGTCAGTGCACATTCTCAATGAGGAGCCTGTGCATGTAATCCCTAACTTCAGGCTGGTTCTGAAAGCCCAGATCGAGCATGGACCACTGGAACAGGTCTCCATGGTAACCTGGGAACGGGAGCCCGAAACTGGAATCTCTCCCGTGAGAGTGACACTGGCCACATGCCCGGGCAAAAGCTTCAAGTGTGCTGGTATGAGGCCAAAAGTCAGTGCGAACGTGGAGCAGCAGGAGACAACACTTGAGATTAATGGATACAGCAGAGCGGACAGCGGTGTGTACGCTGTGACTGTGACGGATCACACAGGAGCCAAGACCACTGCACACTGCATTGTCAGGGAATATGGTACAGTATGAAGCACAGCATGTGAAGGAATTTACTGTGAAGTCGTTAGTTGCGACATAGCTTCACAATCATTCTGATGGTACACTAACTCATATTATAGAGAATGGCACCTCTGCCATTCCCATTCTGCAACCTGAAAGCCTCGAGTAACCACTCATACTTGTAGCAATTTAATGTGCCCGTGTCCTGTAATTACCACTGTGGCTGCAGAGGCCACTGTTGCTGCTGCTCAGTGAAAGTTACGTAGTCTAGCTTTAACGGAGCTAAAATGAAGCTTAGTTCAGTTTCCCTTTAAGTCACTTATCAAATGAAAATGACCAACATTTGAGGGTTTTAGATTCTCCAGGTCAAGCATTTGCATGTTTTTCTATCACCAGTCATTTTAAACTGACTTCCTTTGTTGACCAAACAATCTCACCACAAAATCCATTTAGTAGCTTCTTGAGAGTTTTCTGCATTATCTTCTTTTGATGGAAGATTCAAATTCTGACTTGTATGTCCCAGAGCAGGCCAGAATATGAACTTAACTTCATTCTGACTTTAACCATATCAGCAGCCAATTTTTTGTCTAGTAAGTAGACTTTGAATTTAAGGGTGTTCATGGGGATTTCACAGAAGCTACTGAACTTTCCTGAGGGAATGGGAATAAAATTGTCTGCATACCTCTATACACGGAGTTGTAAAAGTATTGAAAGGACTTCTTGTTAATATTCACTTAATAGCTAAAGTTTTAAAAGTCATTTTTGACCTTGCAAACAGCAGTCCTTTGAAATCCCTTTGATTTTTCAGACAAAATAAGTACTTTATAGACAACACAGGCAATTGGGATTGGCATTTGTTCTACTTTTTGACATTTAATTGACTAAGCAATCCGTTAAGTGCAAAAATAAGCACACAGACTAATAGATACTGAAGATAATCAGTAGTTGCAGCTGCTATCAGGAATGATTCTGTCCTCTACAGAAAGTCATAAGGTTATAAAGGTTGGTGGATGTTGAGGCTGCCAACAGATGGCAGCTGGAGAGGGAAAATATGAATATAAATACTGCTCTTCTGCAACATTTTGAAGAATTTTTACAACAGCAGTTTGTGAAAATTAAGTCTCAAATATGTACATCTCAGTGTAATGATATGAAAGCAGAAATTTCAAATACTCATCAGCTGACCTTTCTAGAGTTAACTCCAACAATTACCAATGGCATAATGAATGTGCTTTAATTTCACGCCAGCAGGCATTGTTTCTCTCTGATGGCGGATGTCTCATTTAATAATGAAACACTTTAAATTAAATTTGCCTATAGGCCTTGCTTTGTGGCTCTCTCTCTTTGTTTCTGTGCTTCTAGATGATTTCAGTCTCACTGCAGCTTTCTAGTTTTTCTGTCAAAGCTTCTTTGCCTTCACTCTCATCTGTCTGCTCTAATGGTATCAATTCATCAGTTCCACTCTTCTCTACATCTGCTCTCTCAGCTTTCAGGGTTTTCCATCATCATCATCACCTCCTCTGAAACTGAGCCAGTTTCTCCTGACAGCATTAAACATCTTTCATGATTCTTTGTCTTAGACCCTTTTGGACAACCATGTGCCATTATTCTTATTTTATAACAGACAGATGCCCACAGCCTAGCAATTCATATCTCCCCTTGTTTCCATCCAGCCATAAGTTCTTTCCTCCATACCTATGACCTATTTTCACACTTATCCTCGCCCCTCTTCTGTGTTTTCCAGAGGCAGTGCACCACGTCTCTGTCAGCATCAATGTGTCTCACTCCTTGCTGGTTTGCGGCGAGGCCTGGGGGACGGACCCTCACTTCAGCTGGCTTCACGAGAGGGTTGCCATCACCAAGACTGTGGGAAACGTCTCCAAAGATGGAACGACACTGTTTGTGACCAAGAAACCTATTTGTGGCCACTTCACCTGTATGGTTAGCAACAAACTGGGCTACAGTTCTGCCACCTATACTGCAGGTACGATTTTGACTCTGTATTGTTTGTGTCTGCCTCTGTGAAGAAGTATGGATATTGTTCTTAGAAATGAATCACCTGTGTACAGTTTTCAGAAGTGAAGCGCATTTACTGAATTATTACCTTACTTAAAGCTGCACAAATTAATATCAGCATTGGGGGAAAAAAAATATGTTTTGTATGAAAGGGCTCACTCACAGTGAAGTAGAGAGTATTACCACCTGACTTTCCAGTTTTGGTCAGCTCTATAAATCATTTTAGCATCTTTCAGCTCATTGTTTTGGTTTCCAGCCCACAACTTTACAGTTTTGGTTCATTCTCACCACTCTCATAAGTGTTTCTTCCAGACACAGGCAGTTTTTTTTTTTTTTTCAGTCATCATCAAACAGCAGATAGATAACATTAGGGACTAGCTGGTGAACATATTTGAGGATTTAGTAGCTTAAGGGCCAGATATTTCCCAGGAATTTCATTTCCATTTCTACTTGATGCTACTTCTGAGCAACCAAATTCCAGAATAAAATATTGCACTTTTTATTTTACTACATTTATCTGATAAAACCCTGATGTTACTTTGCACATCATGGTTTCACATACAAAGTATACGATCAACCCATTAAATGCATGCCAATTACACATTGTTATGGATTTAAATACCAGCTGTATATGAGTCACTTAGACTTTATTTATACCACTTACAATATTATAAATGCTGCACCCACATTAACACATAATAATGACCCAGTAATATAATGAATATAACAATGTAACACTTTGATGATTAATCTATCAAATTAGATACTGAGCTTATGAGATCATTGTGTAAGATAACTGATTGGACGAAAAGGTGGCCAAGCATCATTTTATCATCATCATCATCAACATCTTATTTAAAGACAGCTCACGGTGTTGTGTCATGGATATTCAATAATCAGACTCCTTTATACCGTGGCTTGTGTCTATCTGAGCTATCCCCCACTGATTGTACTTTGTTCTGTGTATTGTATCACTGGTGGTGTTTCAGTGATAAAGGATTTTCCTCAGTGCAATCAATAAATCACTACCGCCACTACTGCTACTGCTGCTAAACAGGCGAGACAAATGCAATTCTTCGTATCTGCCATGAGGCGTGATGATCCAAAGACAGTCAGGGTATTTCAGGAAACCTCCTGTTAGCTCTTGCTCTTCCAGTCAGTTAAGTGGCTGTACAGACTTGTTGCAGTGGACCTTTTGTGGCCTTTTAGAGCAGCCATGTCAGATGACAGTGTTTTTTTTTTTTTGCCCTCTCATCTCATTGTCTTTTTCCTACTTGACAGCACCTTGTGAGACAGAGGGCAGAGGGACAACGGCGGCCGTGGTGTGTCTCGTCCTCCTGCTGCTGCTTGGAGGAGTGCTGGCATTTCTGCTGTGGTGGTACAGTAATGCACATAGACAGTGGCAGGCACAGGCACAAATCTCATTTCAGGCTTTGGTCTGATCATAAAACCATATGCCGAGAGAAAATAAGACACTGGTAGTAACAAAATAAACATTAAGAAGCTACACAGCCAGAGTCCTCCCACACAACATGTGACACATATGGGGCATGACAGGGCAGGCAGTGTCTGCTGACAAAACAATAATCATGTGTACCCAAGCCAGTGTACGGTTTGTCAGTGCTATTTGATCTAAATTTAACTCGTTTCTTTTCAGGAGACACAGGCACAATAACAGTGGAGAGATTCTGCACCAACCTTTGAATGACCCCATCTAAAAACTCAGAGGTCTAAAAAGGGGAGAGCAGGGAATGGACTGGACTGTGAGGGAGGATTTTCCTGTCCTGTGAGCAGTGTGACCTTACACAGCAGTGGAACAATGTGAAGAGTGAACTGCTCGCCAGCAAAAAGAAAAATATCTAAAAATGGATATTGAGCCTGAGATACCAGCAGAGTCTTTACACTGCCTCCTGCTGGGCTGCAACTGACACTGTATTTAATAGCATAGGCATAGGTAATGATCATTTTTGTAAGCTTGTATTGACTCTACATTGTATTTAAATGTATTGTATTGCTTTCATAATAAAATCCCTTTACAGAATGTGACAAACTTACTAATGCAATGATTCACTTGAATAATCTGAAAAGACAGTTTTAGACATGTTATTTTTTTCAGGAGGACAGAGTCGTGATCTTTATAATCTTTTGTCTCAGCTGCTATAACAGCAGACATTGATTAGTCTCCTGTCCTCACTATGCATGGAGGTCCACAGCTATGCAGCAGCACTCAGTTGCTGAAGACAGTGGTTGAAATCTTCAGCAAGAGTGAGACCATATTGTAAAAATGAATTAGGTATTCGGGTAACAAGAAAACTAGAATCACAAAATTAGCTGTCAGATTAGCCACATTGCTGGGAACAAACAAATTATCATGAGTGAAAGAACAACATGAAGCCTCCATAGGACATACAACAAAATATTTAATCTTCAAAACAGACACACAAAAATAACAAAGATTTAAAAAAAAGACTCAAAAAGTAATTTAACAGTTACTTAAATTATAATAACAGCAACACACAAGCCTCAGACAGCTAGCTATTATGATTGCTTGCTTGGATCACAGACAAACAACTATAATGAAGAGGACCTACTGTGTAGATAATGCTCAACTATTAATTATTTATCAGTCTCCCATTAGCTTCAAATATGAATACACTGCACATTTTCTTTTTCAGTATATAATATGAAAACAGCAACTCAACTTTTACTCAGGTTTTAACCAAAAGAAATTATGCAACCAACCTTTTTGGAATTCAAAAGGGGTCAGGGGTCAGGTACTACCATGTAATTTATGGGTATTATAACCAATAATTAACTGAGTCAACCAGTCAGTGAGTCACCATTACAGCCACCATTAAGTAGACATAATTGAACTTTGATGCTCCCATGCCAATTGGATTGCCATAATTACATGCAAGGAGCAGTTACAAGCAAGCATGATGGCTCATCTTTCTTATATGAACCAGGGCACCTGTGCCACCAGTGAATATAATCAAGTCTGTATCCCTCAGTAAAGGACAAAACAAAATGCAAACTGCACAGGATAACACCTGCAAAAATGAGTACATAAAAATGATATCCAGTCTGTAAACATTTTTGTGTTTATGGGTTCCAGTACAATCTCAAACTTAAGTCTTCTACATTGTTTGTGGGTTTTAACTAATTTGACATCAAATGTTTGAATTCAGCTTGATATGTTCTGCTTACCGACCCATTCAATTGTGTAATTTTGAGGGTAAAATTATCCTCTGGGATTCCCCATTAATTTAGTTTTTGTTGTGTTTTGGTTTGTTTTTTTTTCTCCCTTTGTTACAGTGTTCTTGGTTTTCATCCAGACACTGCAGATTCTGTGCAACTGATAACACTGGATATATTGTCATGCACTTTAGCGATGTTAACTTTCACAGCACACCAATCACACTGCATAAGAAATGAACCCATTAACCCCCAGCGCTGTTATGACTGTGCGCCGCAGAGCCACACTGGACCACATGGAGGAAACGGAACCAAAGAACCGGCGGTCAGATGGAGGACAAGTTATATCAGGTGTGGGAGGAAAAAGCTATTGAACATCTGTTATGAAAGTTTAGGCGTGCCTCTGGGAGGTTTTGCCAGAAATTATTTTTGCTTTCCATTCCAATATTTCGAAATATATCAAAGAAAAATTGCTCCTTTCTCAGCTACAAAAGTCCTTAATATTGCCGAACCTTAATACTGATACAAGAATGGTAGATACAGCTTATAGCTCCTTGAGGCTATATCCTGAGGTGGAGAAGACAATGATGAAATGTTATGAAAATGTAATGAAAACTGTAGAGTGATAGAAGTGGAATACAGATCACTCACTACTGAAGTCAAGACTGTTGTGCAGAATTAGTAATGCACCTGCCCTCTAAATGTACCTGTTCTATATGAAACAAATGCGTCAGCTTCACATGAGTCTGCAAAGTTGAAAATGCAGGTAATATATAAAACATACATCACCATGTGCACATTATCCCTTTCGGGAGAACTTTTGACAGTATAAGCGTAAAAGGAGGGCAGAACATTTCTCAAACGGCCTCCTTACCCAGATTTCTGCAAGAATCCCCCTTGTCACAAGCCCATTAGCACTGCTCTCATTGTACTGTTAGTGTACCCTGTGCTCCCCTGGATTCAACCACCTCCCATCAGACGACAGAGGAGATGGAGGTGCAGCAGAGGCACATCCATCATGTGGAGCTGAACCTGCAAGTTGCAGAGCCTCGTCTGAAGCTGAGGCCATATGCTAAATATGAAATATGGGTTTAAAAGAAATCTCACAGCTCCCAGTAAAGGGCATGAAGGGCATTCATCTTAAAGAATATAGGTGGTGATATTCTCTATTTAAATCATTGTTAACAAATCCAATTCAAAGATGAACACCAACTGTTCCTAGCCAGTTGTTTTTTAAGCCAGTGCCTGATTTAGCTTGTTTCTGTGTCATAGACCTCCACTGTGCAAAAACGATTAAAAACATCTTAATGAGCCACATCATTGCACTGGGTGACATCCGTCATTATGATGAAGCTGCCAGTGTGGACTATTTTGCGTCAATCCATTATACACTGTCCTGCTACTGTAAATAGCAGAGAAACAAATCTGTGGCTGAAAGTGGTCCGGCAAATACAGTCTTAACAATCTCAAGTAACAATTGCTTAAAACTGAAGTGCCCAGCTCATTTAGGAAATCTCTTCAAACAACGCAGGATATATTCATGGCCTATTTCTTAAGATTCATCTTGAGTAGGAACAAATGGGCTTAGACCAGAGTATCACAAACAGGATAGGGACATCCAAAAGTACTGAGAGAGTGGTTCATTGTTGCTTTTGGTCTTTTTATGGCATTTGTTGACAAGAATTAAAAAACAGAATATTACCAGGTTTATCTTTAAATAGAAAACTGACCGAAAAGTGTAAAATTTTGTCCACAATTGGACTGTGTTTGTTCTCACAAACGTTTGGTCTGCAGTTCCCCAAAAGCTGCAAAATTATCCTCACTCCATGCCATTTTGGAGTATAGTGGCCCAGAACAGCCATCTGCAGAGAAAAGGTCAAAAATATCAAAAATGATTTAACTCTGTAACCCAGAACTTATCCCAGAAAGCCGCTGCTGTCAAAACAAGTCTACAGCCCGAGCAGCTCTTTAAGGCTGTACTCAGACACAGTGGTGCTTTGAGTTAAATGTTATCATACCAATATGTTTTATTGAACATAATTATTAGGATTCATCTTCAGAGGACCATGAGTGTCTTTGACAAATCCTATGGCAATCCAGTCAGTAATTGACGAGACATTTCAGTTTGGACCAAAGTGATGAATGGATCAACAGACTAGCATTAGCCATGTTGCTATCATGGCTTAAAATAAGCATGTGAACTGAAACGGCAATGCAAAAGTCCACAATATTGTTTCATAATAGGGAAAGATGGAACCATGATACCCCCTCCCCTAAACCCTAACGTAATGCTACCACTGCAGGTACATATTTTGTAAATGTAAATTAAAAACACACATTTTATTGTTTTTCGACTAACTGTGTGTGTGTGTGTGTGTGTGTGTGTGTGTGTGTGTGTGTGTGTGTGTGTGTGTGTGTGTGTGTGTGTGTGTCACATGACTGCTTTGGTCCAATCATCATTGAGTGATCATGTCTGTGGTAAATGTTTGGCTAGTCTTTTTTAGCCTGAGATGAATAATAACCTGATATTGCAGGCCCCTGGGCACAGAGGTCAGGTCAGAAGTTTGAGGAACATTTTGATTATCCCCCACCCAGAAAAAACGTGAGGTCTGAACCGAATCATGGATCCATTAGAAAGAAGTGGGTCCTTTATCCTTAATTTTGTTTCAAGATCCCATCAAAATTATCTGTAAATAATCAAATTCATTATAGATGCATTGCCCGGGCTCTGAGCTGACAAGCGTACAGTAACTGAATAATGGCCGGGAGGGACAAACTGTTAGAATGGTCCATCATAATTCACATAGTCCATAAAATAGAAAAGACTGTCTGCTGATCCCTGACAGCTCAATATTATCTTATCACCATCTCTGCAGTCAGTGGCGCGCACACACGCGGATTCAGATTCTTGTTTGTGTGGTGCATTGTACTCTCTGTGGAGCTGTAAGGAGCAGTGCGTTGATCCATGACACATCCATGAGAACCCATCAGCGGCCAGGCTTCCCTCTGTTGACCCCCAATTATTCAACGTCTCTCTGTGCATTCCAGTCATGTTACTCTTATCACAGCTGGATTTCCTTGCCAGAACTATACGTATTCATGGTTGTAGATAGAGGCCAGCAAAGGGCTAACAAAAGGAGAATGGGTGGTCTGATATGATTAGAGAAAGGCTTGACTGGCTATTTATAGTCAGAGACTGAGAGTTGGTCATGTTATAATTCAAACAAGCTGTTATGAGCCTCTGAGTTCTTTGAGCAATAGGTTTGACATTTTGGGAAATGTGCTTATTTGCCTTCTTGCTGAAAGTTAGAAGGGCAAATAAGTTTTGTAGGAAAAATAGCTGGCTGAATAACTTTCAGGGTCAACATTTTCTTTTATTTTTTAAATAATGAAAGAGGCATTTATTAATGGTGGCGGGATCTCCGGGAGGTGGTCAGCACAGATGGTGGTTGTACAAGGCTGGTACGTTCAGTATCAACACATTTGCAACTTACAATACATAAATTAAACCATCCAAACAGTACAAAAGTAACCCAAATTATAACAACCCAATGGGTGGAAAACTGCTTAATCTGGCAGCACTGCCAGCTGCTCCCTGCAGCCATATATTGCAGGGAGCAGCTGAATAGACTCAAGGGTGGTATAGATCTTCTCATCGAATTCTCAGCAAAAAAGAAAATAAGTATTTCCAAAATGTCAAACTAGTCCATAAGCGATTGTCATTTTGGCTTGAATTTTAAAAAAAGATGTTTCTGTTCCTGAAATTTAATCAAAGGGCATTAAAATAGATCTAGTGAAGTTCATCACTTTCCAGAAACCTTTAAAAGAGCCAAATATCCTTTCAGCAGACGATCAATCAAAAACTATGCTTACATACAAAGATTGTGGTATTATTAAATCAATATTTGCTGCTGACTGTGCCCAGCTGATGCCAAGTCCCCCTGCTGGGATAGCCTCCTGCAGCTAGTGGATCCTCTTTTGCAGGTTGATGTCTGTGATAATTCCCTGTGCTACCAGGTCATTTGTCATCTATGGGACAGAGGAGATAGTGGCGTGCAGGCTGTGAGTCAAGTCGTTTTCCCTGTATATCACCCACCCTCCTGACAGAAGCAAATGTAGAGGTTACAGGTGAAATGAAAATGTTACACTCAAGATACAGCACTGACATATTGACGTCCTGTGATGTTTAAAGCAAAAAAAAGGTACTTTTGGTTTGATGGCACAATTCCTAATCTTTTCCATAAGTCTCCATCTACAGGCCCACATTTTTGGCCCTCATACTGTCATCTTAAAGATGCCCAATCTCTGGCTTCTCAACTCCAAAACACACACACACACACTTTACATCATCCTGTGCATATTGTACGTGAGCAATGACAGAGCGCACAGCATCTCATCCCTTTCTCATCGGGTTTGACTGTTTTTTCTTGGTGAACTGCTCCCACTCCTGGTGAGAGGCGGAACTGTAGGGGGTGTTAACTCAGGTCAATGATGGCTGTAAAAACAGCAGGACAGACTACATATTGTGTAAATTTCACAGGATAGGTTAGCTTTGAAAGTTTCTTCTACCAACTCAGAACTGGAGAACTGTTCTTCTCTAATGGGATGAAACAAACTGAAGTTAGAAATGCTAATTTCTCAGAGGGAATTAAAAGTTCTGCTATTTTAATTAGCATGCCTGTGTGAGGAGGGTTTTTGTGTGTGACTGACTTGTCTTCTGTGATCCTGCATATATGATTTGTTCTCAGTATATCTCTTGCAAGGGATCTCGATCTCAATGAAACACTTATGCAATCATCACACTGTATCTACTCCATCCCCAGAAAAAGTGGTCTCACTGCCAGCCTCCCAAAGAAGCTGAATTTTAAACCCCATATCTCTTGTTTGTGAAGCCACAACCCGTGGAAATAAGGTGATCTGCAGCTTGTTTGCTTGTTTGTCCACAGTGACGTCGTTTATTTGGCATAAACCTCTTTTTACACCAAACACAACATAACAGATCTTTTGTTTACGATGCCTAATTCTTCTGTGCCTTTGTTTTGGCAAAAATAAAAAATAAAAAAAATAAAAATCCCCCATCCCATGCAAGTCAACAGAGCGCTCACACTCCTCTTCTCCAAATGCTTCCTTTTATAGCTGCCAGGTCAAGATGTTACAGCTGCAGTTGATCTTCACTAATCATGGCAACCTGCAGAGGTGGGGCAAGAAGTAAGAGAGAAAAAGACAAAGAGAAAGTAAATGAGCCAAACAGAAGAAAAAAAACCACAAATGACATATGTAACATTGTGTTTCATATTCTTCATGGAAAATAATGTTTTCAGTCAAAGCAACCTTTTTATGAGCAGAAAGAGCAAACAAAAGAGGGAGGGATTTTTGCCTTTCTACCACATTCACCTAATCAGCAGTATGAGAGACACCTGTGCAGTTCAGGCAGATCTGTTTGTACATTCAGTTACCTTGTAAACTCATTTATAAAAATGGTGATTAAGATCTGTATTAAAGCTGACACATACTTTCAGTTTGTATTTATTTTAATTAGAACCAGTTATGTAGCCACTTTGGTAATTATGATAAAATGCTGGCTGCTTCAATTGCTGTTGCATCAACAGTCGGCTTCACGAAATTGTCTAATGTGGCAAGGGAGAGATTCTCAGACAAATATGACAGATCCTTACCAACACGGACTTAGAGGCTGTTTAAGGGGATACCTGCCGAACACTTCAACAAACTGCAACCTCAGGAATTGTTGGAGTAACACTTTGAAAAAGCAGTGTAAAAAATAATGTTTGTCCCAAAACAGCAGTGACTCTTAGTTTCTTCATACCTACATATTTTTTATAAGACAAAACTGAACAGAACTGAATATTTACCCACATTTTACTTCATATACAAAACAATTTAACTATTTATTTGACAAATTTAGATTTTGTTAAAGCTTACATGACAACAATGGGGGGAAAAGTGAATAAAAGTTGAAAGGGTTTCCTCGTAGTGATGAATCCACAGAGAATGATCACCTGACTTTGTGTTCCCACCTTTTCTCCACTGAGCTTTTTAGTGTCTTTCAGCTCTTTGTTTTGGTTTTACAGCGCACAACTTCATTTTAATTCATTCTCATTATTAAATCTAATGTGTCATTCTGCTTCTTCTTAACTAGACGTATGTTAAGTACCACTGAAAATTATAGTATGTAAGTGTTTGCTACTCCAAGTGGTAAAAAGAAAAAAGAAAAAAAAACATCAGTTGATACTACTTTAAGTGTTGTAAGTTGTGTTTCCACGTTGTTGGTCCAGGTTTAGGGTTAGAGTTAAACCGAGCCCTAACCCCCCTTGTCAAATACCTCATGTTGCTTGTTGAGTGTGTAACTAAATCTTAGCGGAAACCCTGCTTTGACTCCACTGCATTTTTTTCTCATGTGATTTAGGGCTGATTTAGCTTTTAACAGTGGGTTTTGTCACAGTGTTACTATGCCATCATGAGTGATCAGTGCGTTACTCTCAGGCAGGGAGAAACTGTGGCAGCTGCATTTAGGCCCACAGAGGGACGTCTGTTTGACTAAACACTGGCTCTCCCTTATTTAAATGGCATACGGAAATTAACACCGTCATTTTGTCAGCTGGATGTAGTTGGGCGCAGGGGGATGGAGCTGTTTCTGACAGTTGGGATGTGAACATAATCAGTGCTGAGTCCCACCCTGCAGAGCATCTGGTTTCTCACGGAGCATCCATCTCTCTGTGTTTTTAATGATAAGAAGTGTTCCTTCTCAGTGCCAATCGTTTGCTGTCTGTTATTGTTCTCTCATTACACTGTGCTGTAGCTTATTGTGTCCCCAGTTTCTTGCAGAATTTTGATGTGAAGAAATAAACAGTTTCACGGAAAATAAACAGGTTTAATCCAGTTTCAGTTGAGCAAACCAGAAAACCAATAGTGATACATTCCTATTTCTTTGGGAATTTTACACCACAATAAACCATCTCAAGACAAGCTGACAGACAAGGGCTCTGAGGCCATGAATCATGTCTAACATCTCAATTTCAAATTTTAATAATATCATAAAGTATGTTCTGTGCTAACTTTGACAGTGGATGTTTTTGGTAGTTAGATTGTATAGAACACATGTAGACTTTTGTGTTAAAATAGACTTCAATAAGAAGACGTGCAAACAGACACTGACCACACTGTGACTCCGAAAGGCTACTTGCAAATCAAAATTTGAAATTCCACAAAAGCTGTTTTATTTTTGTTTTTCTGTCAAAACAGAAAAAATGTTGTCAACTGTTGTGTGTTACACTGTGGGACAATACTTCTCATAAATCCAACATTCAAAAATTGAACAATTTTGTTAAACTGCAAACAACTGTTAAACATGCCCTAAGCATGAAGGCAGTTTTTTCTAGTGTGAACATACTTCATATTGAAAAATTTGAATTAAAAGCAAGACTGCAACCATCAGTTACTTACATTACTGATTAATCTGTCGCTTATTTTATCAGTTAAAGTTCATGAAAAGCAAATTCAGAGATTTGTCTCTAAACACATTCTTTATGTTAGAAAATAGTCCTGAAATCACGCATAAAGTCTGTAAACTATGTGTAAATGCATTGTAGAGTTAGACCGTTTCACAGTTTTCCATCAGTTTCATTTTCAGGATTTTATGGGCGGGTCTGAAATGGTGGCTCGGTGATGCACCGGAGCCACCACTACACATCATAACCCCGCCCCTAACAGTGTAACCGTTATCAATATTAACGCTGTATTAACATCAGCGCTTCTCCAGTGTGACTGCAAGTCATTCTAGGTCTTGCTAGTTAGCTATGCCATCGTCCCGCAAATGTATCTTCCCTGGATGCTATAGTTTGCAGAACAGCTCGGTCGCCGCCCTATTTAAATTTTCAAAGGCATTAAGAGGAGGTGGATTATTTTGGTTAAGATCCACACCGATGGAGGGCTGAGGGATGTGATTAACACCCGTCTCTGCAGTGACCGCTTCACTCCAGTAAATTTTATAAACTTTCATCGGAGACGACGGGAATTCACAGATAATCCGCTGTCACTTTTGAATGGGGTGGAACCTAGGGGCGGAACCGTCCATCTCCTTCTCCGGCCTTCACCCTCCTGTCCCGCCCACAGTGCCCACTGTCTGTCTCTGTGTATCTGAGACAGAACCCTAACCCTAACCCCCATAATAAAACGCACAGTTAGTTCATTACTAGTGTGACATCATTACACTTTGTTTCCTATATTAATAAACAACACTAATATGACTATTAACAGCGTGACTTGTTTCTTGAGTCCTTGAAAGACAGGCCATTTGACCAACAAAACTGTCATTTCTACACATTCTAATTCAATAAGAAATTGTCCTCAGGCTCTGAACTTTACTCTGGCTCTAGTGGCGCAAATATGAACTCCATGGCTGCTAGTATCCATTTTTTTTAGGTCGTAGTGCTAACAGGATGCTAACAGGGAGCTAATGGTCACCATACTGCACAATTCGAATGGGCGTGGTTTCAGCCCTGAGGTGGACACGCCCCCAGCGTCAAAGAGAGACCTCCTCATTTTGTCAAGAGTTTGAAACCGAATTAGGGCCCGAGCACAGAAGGTGCAAGGAACCTATTGTTTTTGTAGAGATTATTGTTAGAATTATTAGGGCCTGAGCACCACATTACCTGGAGCTGGATCAGCTAATCGCGTTGCCTATTGCCAATAGCAGGCAATAGCGTAGACAAAATCAGGGAATCCTTGCCAGAGAAAATGTGACATTTCTGTTTGAAAATGATTGAAACTACTAACTGATTATTTGAACAGATGTGATTCATTTATTGTCAGTTTGACAAATAGGTTAATAAACTAATTCCTTCAGGTCTTGGTATTAGTTTGGTATGCATTGGCAGAGAGTGCAGAATATTGGCGGTTTGAGTCTTTGTGAATTTGACTGGGGCACAAAAATCATCAAAAGACACTGAGAAAAATCCCAGTTACTGCAAGTGAGTTACTCAGTGGCCAGTAACTGAGGTTCATAGTTAGACTGAGAACGTGTATAAATGAAACAATAAACATTTAAGATGTAAAAAATTAAGCTGTGATTCTTTCCCCAAACTGTGAATTTCAAAATCAGCATGGTCCATTCTTCTATCTTGCTGAGAAACCTGCTGTGAAAGGAGGACAGGAGCTGCTTTATATTGTCTTTTTATGGTATAATACTACAGGGCAGCATTTTCTTCTGTCTGTAAATGATAGTAGCCATCCAAAAAAAAAATGCTGTGCTTCAGCCTTTTGTGGATAATATAGCTGACATTTTTTCTACTAAAACCTGTGAACATATAAATCTGATCCAAAGGTTTTCAGGTCTTTAATGTCTACATTCATTTCAAGGCAAATTTGCAATTTTTAGAAGCCCCACACATTCACACAGGTGTTTTCCATTACTGTGGCTGATTAAACCTCTGCTGGGGCCGACTCTTTGTGGAGCTTTGTTGGGAATGATGTGAAAATCATGTACTAACAAGAATAATATACGCACAATTTATCATGCCCTAACAGGTGCAACACGGTATCAGAGGAGGGGAAAGAATGTCGATATCACGGTTTGTACACAGCAACACAGTCAAAGAGGTGCAATCAGGGAAAATAAATGAAAACACCTGTGTTACCATGAATGTGTGATAGGCCTCACAACATACCCTCTCACTCCCACTTCTCAGGTAGGCCCTGCTCTCCTCTACCTCGGATACCTCACCTGTAAACACTTCAGCTCATTAGTGGGAGCTGCGCCGTAGAGATGAGCGCGGTTGGCTGTCGATAGGTGCTGATGAACACTTACTGAATACACTCACTGCCTGTCTGCTTGGATGTGGTCCTCCACTTTTCCGTGCTGTGTGTGTATGTGTGTATTTAGGCATCTGAGTGTGGGGTGAAACCTCCTCTAAAATAAACACCCACGAGTGTTTTTTAAGCAGTATTCATGGTGACAGTCAGTAGCAACTTGTGTGCTCTTTGCAGGATAAAATGTTATGAAGAAAGAAACAATTTTACATATCCTGATTTTGGGTTGAAATCTGTGTCTCCATCCTCATTTGCGAACTGTTTCAAACAATCTGGCAGCGGGTGCTTGAGTTAATTCCTGGGCAGATGATATTAGCACAAAAAGTGTTTCACTTTGCTTTTTCTCAGCTCAGTTATTTAAGGTTTAATAACAAACACCAGAAAGACAACAATGTTGCTATTTTGATCATAATACTTTTCATCTGGCCATCATTTAAGAGATAAAGATATCAGGTAGAGCTACTGAAAAAATGTTTTCTTCTACCAACTTCCAATAAAAAGTTATAAGATGTAGGCATTTTCAGTCTCATTTCTATTGTTTCTATCCTTGTTAGCAATGGGGATCAAAAGATGATACTATAAGCTGACTGTTAGGGTCACCTAAAACAACTTGAACTGAACTGAAAATTTGTACAGATATTTATGGTACTTCAAATGACATCTCCTTATGGATTTGGTGATCACCACAAGTTCAACTTGACTTGACTAAATACCTGCAAACTTAAGACATCCTCATCAGATGTACTTTGTGTTTGGTGATAAATGGCAAATGTCAGCATGCTAACAGGATGAACTTGGTAAACATTATCATGATAGTATATAGTGTGTTTACACTCTTCTTCTCCTGTCACTTACTGCAGGTTTTTCTGTCTCCACAGTAGTAGTCTCCCGCTGCTCCCACGATCCAGCTCAATGGATTTTATTAGTGTTAATGGCAATGATTATTGCTTTTACTGTTACTATTACTGTTTTAACTATCATTACTTTTATAGCTATCATTACTATTATTTATATTACTTACATCTCAATATGGTCTCTGTATTATCCAAAGTTCTCTTTCCCTTAGAATAGTGACAAAGTATACTCAAAGCAAACAGTTTGCATGGACAGATTTATGAGCAGACTGAGCACACATGGGCCCATGGACCCAAAGGGTTAGGGGGCCCCCTAGGCTTCACTTGCAAAATGTCACTGAAACAGGCACATGCTAACTACAGAGACACAAAGAGAGGCAAACAACTATAAAAAAGACCCAAAATGACTGCAAGCAGCATGGCTGTTTTGTTTCTTGTTCAATCTGTGTGTGTAGAAGGGCCAAGGGGCCTTGTACATGTCTGTGCCCAGAGGTCCATTGCTTCATAATCCGTCCGTGACAGTACGCATACTAAATAAGGTTTCTTTCAAGTTTTGAGAGAGGTGCTGTTCTTCCACAACTCAGTTCATGAAAGAAATGTGCTGCTGCTCACAGATGGAAAACATACATAAGTAAACTGTGAGTGGTTGCAAAGCAGCTCCTAGAAATCTTAGAAAACAAAGTATTAAATCTTAGGAAAAACATTTTTCATGTGTATTTATGAGGTAGGGCCACTGGAGTGTGGGTTCGTAAAATTAGGGATTGAAATGATGTAAATTCAACTGGATGTGGACTTTAAGACAGCTGGCTCTCAGATTACATTTGTCTTAATTTCACAGAGCTGTGACAAAACTAGTCTAAATAAATCATAAATCAATAGATTTATTTTGTGGTTGTAATTGTGACAGGCCTGAAATGTTTCTGCTGCTCCTGAGTATTTTCTAAAAATGTTGGTACTTGTTAGTTGTCATACTGTGAAAAATGTCTTGCAATTTCACCAACATTATCTCACCAAGACAAGCAAGGTAAAGCAAAGCATTTTATTGCAAGTATTAGTCAAAGATACACTTCAAACTGAAGCAAAGCAACACTAAAAGGCCAACAACCTGTAAGAGAAAGTTACAAAAGAAAGACATTTAAAACTGAAAAGGAATCGAGCTGTTGGTACAACAGAGCCGTTGCAACATAGGCTAACACAGACTGAGACATGGATCATCTGGTGGTGAAGGTTCACTGTTCAACGTATACATCCGTTTGCTGGTGCCTCACTCAGAGGTATCAGAGCCCAAGATCTTTAGTTTGAAATAAGACTGACACAGGAGTGATGCTACATTAAAAAAAAAAAAAAAATGACAATCTGGACAATCAGCGTACACATAAAATCCTTGGCCACTGTCAAGTATCTGTCTTCAAAACCATTATGTGTATACAAGGGAAAAGCGGCATCAGGAGCCTAATCTCATCTGCAATATTTGGTTCGTAGTCATTATTGGAATGCTAATGGGATGAAAACAGGTTAAACATCTGATAGCCATTGGAGTAAACATTTACTAACCAAAATGTATTTGGTTTAATGGGCAAAAGGCCTGTTTGCTTTGGAACAGGGCTGACAACACTCAAAAGCTCCATGTCTCTGATCCTCCGATGGGGTGAGGGACAACCAACAGGAAAAGAAAAAAAAAAAGAAAAAAAAAAGAACAGCAATTCATCACAACATGATTCATCCTTGGTTCATTATACAGGCACAGGTCTCTGTAATCCAGCACTCTAGGGAACCCCCTGGTTCCTGTCAGGCCCAAGTCAAACTGTATCTGAAAATACTGCTCTATGGATTTGTGATTAATGACAACAGAATAACCAATAAGTTTACACCAGCACATGTAAGTGTATAAAAGGCAAATTAGCATATGTTTTCACATCATTCAGAATTTTTATGTTGATATCTGAATTGTCCTGCTCATCTGGTTTTGACAAATACCAAGACTTGTTTCCAAATACTGTTTGACCCAGACCTGGTTCTGTTCTGACATCAGTACAAATGGGACAGAGCAATTTTTTTTTCTCGAAAGCTTAACACTTGTTCGTACATCAGAGTTCACTAGGTTCTGTAGCAATGTTAGTGGTTTACATGAGACATGAGAAAGTGATGAGGATGCCGGTTGGGGAATTAGGGCAGATCAAGTACGTAGGCTTGTTTTCTTGGTAGGCCACCCAACGCAGGCATTGCAAAGTCACATAGAAATCTGACGATTAAGTAAGAACGCACTTAAGGCTGAGGCATGTCTTTTCTTGTGGAATGAGACCTGTTCCTGCTGTAAAATGTTCTGGCACAAGAAAAAAAAAATTGACGACAGGAGACAACTTAAGAGGAAAGAAGCAACGCCTACGCTAAATTTTTCACCATAATCCGAAAGTATACTGCCTTTCCAACATATTTCCTTCCTTCCCCTGCGGGTGTTTTTTTTTTTTTTTTTTTTTTTTTTTAATTTTACGCTCTCTCCCACCTGCCCTTTACTGGCTCGGGGAATTTACATGGCTAACGTACCAGTCAGCAGCTTGGGATGAAAAAAAGTCAGCTATTCGACACTCAAGTCAGTGTGGTTCAGAAATGGTTCCCTTCATCAGAGATGAGCTGCAACATGTGGGGGTTGGCATTTGACCTTCTCAGGTGGTAAAAGAAGATTGGAGGGTAAAGAATATCAAGAAAAGGAGGAGGCAGAGTTGACCTGTAAATGTCAACCTGAACTTAACACACACTGTTTTTTTTTTGTTTTTTTTAAACAAGTCAAATCCACCTCCTGCTTTTCCTCCACCTCACACCCCCCTCCATATTGTTGTGCTTGCGTGTCTAGGAGAATAAGGCGTCAACATGGAGGGGGAGGGGCTAAAGGCCTCATCCTCCTGGCTCCACCCCCACCATGTTGCAATGTGATGCGGAGACTCCAGCCGCTTAAACGCACTCTCAATAAATACACCATAAAATATTCCGCATATATATATTTCATATATATATTTAAAGAACAACACATTTAAATAGGACAACAAAATAAAAGTCGGCTCAAGAACAATTTTTCAAAATTGGATAAGTGTTAAGACAAAACAGAGAATATTTTTTACAGTTATACTTATTTTGACTCTAAAATAGTTACTGTATAAGAATATCGCAATCAGGCATTACTCAAGCATTATATGTCATAATAAAAGCAATTTGCAGTTTTCTTTCATGTAGTATAACATATGCAGCATACCAAGGTAAGTGAGGTGCAGTGTTTTTTGAGATCTCTTGTAATAGAAAGATTTCACCCCCTGGACTGAAAAGGTACCCACAGAACTACAGACCACCCTCAGTTTTCAGTCAACACCCTACCGGCTCAAGACAGGGATACTACTGGGCACACATTCCCTCCATTAGGGACAAGACACATGGCAGGGCATTGCACTAAGATGACAGAATGCCATGGGCTGTTACTAGGGCTGGGCATCGTGAAGAGAGTTTCAATACTGACACTGGATCTGTTGGATTTCGTCTCTATACCTGCTGTAAAATGACACTTAGATGAAAATATACTTCACTGTACAGCAGAGTAGTATTTCCTGTCATTCATGATTTTTTTAGATCCTACTTGTGTTACTTTCCTTTGTAAAAATGCCCTTCAACAAGAAAACCTTGATTCCTCAGTGCAAAAATCTACTCTTGTAAAAAGTTATGGACCACTTCTTTTTTCTCCAAACTTTGGGACACCTCAGAATTTTGATGCCAAAAATCAGGGAGGTACTGATATCATGTTTTGACACCCAGCCCTAGCTGTAACAAAGTATCGAGTGGCTGTTCCAGAGGGAAAACCACCACCCAAGAGCAGGCTGACTCAACCGAGCCAACAACAAAAGTCACGGGAGCATGAGGCACACTTTTAATGACCGACTGCTTTGTTTGGTAACACACATCCCTTCGACTCCTCGTTTATGCTGAGGTCTGGATCCTCTCCTCCTCCCCAAGCGGGAGGAAGAAGGGGACTGGAGGGACAGAGATCGAAACCTCTTGGCTATGTGTCTAAGTGAGAGTGGCAGTCTCTAAAGTGCTGTGCTATGTTTGTCATTCGTGGGCTGGGCTGTGTCACACCACACTAGTGTCCGCTATGACCCCACCCACCCCACCACCCACCCACCCACCCTGACGCACATTCCACTGTACCAACGACACCATTGGTCCAAGACACTAAATGCACTAGGAAGCGAAAGCTCAACCACAACCATATACTTGGCATAATATTCTGTTTCTATGTAGGCTTAATGTCTAAATGCACGAGTTTGCATTGCCATCTCTAAAAAACAAACGTGTATAGTGAGTGTGTGTAAAATGCAGTCATTCCTGCATCGCAATGTGTTCTTGAAAAGGAGATTCTATTTCTTTGATTTTTACATTTTATCTTTCAATTTACAGCACCATCAAGAGGAAAGGCACTTTCTGTGGACTTTTTCTCACTCCATTGCTACCTTCCACTGCAAATAGAGAGCAACCAAAATCAGGGATATTGATTGATTACTCGAAATGGAATATACTTTTACTACCATTTTTTTCTTTTTTAAAAAAGGAGTCACTGACCATTTGAAGTTAATTTGGTTATTTTTCTTCACTAGACAGTTGTCACTGTGTGGGTAAGATGTTTGCTCTTCAGGTTTCATAAGAAGACTTGTCTGTATTGTTAACAATCCTAATTGAGAGCCAAAGGCCACAGCTAGCTGCGAGCTGTGAGCTGAGTGTAGCCTTTTATTTCCATCCAATCTAACACGTCATTTTAATGGAACTAGAAGGACAAACAAGACTTTCCCCCTGCTCTTTAACACAGATGTCTGCTGAGGAAAAACTGGCCAAATAAATCATTTCTTCGTATCCCTTCAAGCATTCACTTCCACAGGCCCCAAATGGTCTTGCTTATGTTAGGTCACTTCTCTACTAGCTAATATTTGCAAAGCAGAGCTGATGACATTTCAGTTGTAAGCGAGGCAAACACATCTGCTATGTAAACATGTGTTCAACTGCCCTCAAGAGTGTAGTTTATACACAAACTGAACATCCATTACAGACAGCAGAGATAGTGAGTTATAAATGGATTCTAATTCTCACAATCAACCTTCAGACTTGTTCAGCTTCCAACACAACCTGCCACATACTGACAAAGCTATCACTGATGAGCTTTGATTCCTTCCAAACACACACACATGTACTTGAATTAATCACAGAACCCACTATATCCCACCATATTGTCCTTCAGCTCTAATCTTTTTTACGCCTCCCAGGGGGATCGGATGGGATTGTACGGCCGTGGAATGTAGTCCTCTGCCACAGGGGAGTAAATGTTCAGGAGCAAAGGGGAAAGAGAGCAACAATAAGATTACAGGCTTTGTCACACCACAGATTTACTGGGAGGTCAACTCTTTGTATTTGTGAGCACATGAACAGGCTCGGGTAAGGAGAGGAGTCTGAGGAAAGCAACGGAGGTTGCAATCCGACGTAAATCCCCCGAGGCTTTAACACAAAGGAATGGAGAACTACTTCCCCTTGTTACATTATTCTTTGATCACATGTCCTTGAAATGGATCAACAACACTTTCAAAACCACTTGCCCATTCCCTTTCACTCTCCCTCTCGATAAGGAGCAGGCGTCAGCACCAGTTGAAGAGAACCCGAGAACATTCAAGAGCAGACACTCAATACGTCAACCCACTCCTTTTCTATTCTACTGTTTGTCGTCTCAATAGGGATGTAATGTCTTATACAAAGCCTTTCAGAGTACAGTATGCTAATATTTTCACTCTCGAGATTCTTTCTTCTACGACAAACCCTCAACTGTACGAACATCTAAAAAAACTAACAAACAAAAAAAAAAAAAAATAACAAAAGGACAAGAAATAAGCATTCAACATCTTTTAGCTTTTTTTTCCAAACATCAAAAGCAAGAGCGGTTTAAGTCACATCCCTATCAATAACAGTATGACAGTCAAAACACATCACTAGTTTCAACAACCCCACTGTTCACATACACTATCACGTTCATACAGTGACACAGGAACAAATTAAGCAGTCTATTACCCAATAATAAAACTTTGTTATTATACCTTTTTAACCGTATCATGATACATTTTATTACTAAGATTAATAATTGAACTACATTTTTTCTGTTAGCAAAAATAAGTGGTGTGCATTACATAATTTAAAATGTACAAATATACTTTCGATCTGGCTTTTTAAAGGCTTTCAGACACTAAGTGAAATCATAGAAGGCTCCGACCCACTGAAAGCTGCAACTGGAAGGTTAGCCTATGAAAAGGTGATCAAATGCAACAGCGGATGCAGGACCCACATTATACCTCACTGTCGAGGCATGACCATAACTACCAAATGAAAATCCTATCTAGAGCTCTAGCACCAACTGTAGAAGTGGGACCTTCTAATGTCTAACGTGAGTGAGGTTTACCGTTTTCTACCCTACCCACCAGCTCATATACAGTCTCATATGAGTTCAGCTTCAGATTCTAATTCAAATGGTAGCACCACGCCTGTGTTCAGTCCCCGAAACACAGCCTTCTTTTAGTACAGATAACTTTTAAACACCCTGGACGAGCTTCGGGTCATCAGTGGCACAGAGGGCGAAGTGGTGACTCTAAGTCAGATACATGTTTCAATATCCAACAGTCAGCTGTACTTCTGCTGCAAGTGTTGGTCATCCACTTAACTCCTCGGCTCTGTCTCAAAGCCAGCCCCAACTTCAGGCGGTTACGCCGGACAAGGAATTAAACCTAATCCTGGACTTGGATTACTACTGAAGAAACAGTTTATTGAAAGAAATTAGTTTATTCTGAGGCTGACTCCATGCCCATGCACCGGCCCATTAGGTACAAACACTGTAGCAGCTGGATCCATATCTAGTGAATATTAGTAAGGAACAACTCGGCCTGCTTTGCTTGAATGCTGCTCTGAAGCAAAGCCAACAGCTAACACTGCTGTATGAGCAAACATAATAAATATATTGATCTTGGATGATTTGAATAGGATGTATAGAAAGTCAGTAGACAGTTGTTGAGAAGAATAAGAGGCATCGGGTGAGAAACTTTCTTGGCAAACTATCTCCAAGCTGTCCATTTGTTGGAATATGCTTTTGATTCTTTTTACCCACTGGAAAAAAGATCCATATTTGACCATTAACCTTAAACTTCCACCAGGCACTTGAATACTACCTCTTTATGGCCTTTAGACTCCCACTTTGCTGCTGTCGAGATGAAAAGCTTTGCTCTCAAAATTGGGTAGTTAAGGAATTAAGAAAATCAACCTCATTAACCAAGCTGATAATCAGGAATTCTGAAATTATGCCCATTGATGATAAAATAATCTTAAACCACAGGCGCGCCAAATCCTTCAATTCAAGTAAAAAAAAAAAAAGAAAAAAGAAGTCACCAAAACTGCGGTTACTGTTTTTGCCCAACAGCAAGGGCAAACTCGCAAAACATGGTGATCAATCATCTCGCAGAAAGGAATACATGATGCCTTGCAAGTGGCAAACTTTTCCACTATCAGAGACACTCTTTCAAATGAAATGTGAAACTGTTCTTTACATTGTTTAAGTCCCTAAAAATCCTCTTCCTTGAATTCAACTAAAGTTATTGCACTAGAAACCATTGACATGATCTCTATTTAACCACCATCTCCAAACTCGAGAGAAATGTGAGATAAAAGCACTGAGGAAATGAATGCATGACGACTACTAGATTAAAACATCGATTACATGATTAAATGATTTCTTTAAAAAGTTAGAATCATAAAATGTTTCCTGTGTAAGAAGAAAAATAACAGCAGAATCAAATAACAGTGTTATACTTTAAATAAAATCCATAGATGGCTGCAATTGAGCAATTGATATATCAGCAATATAAACTACCCGTCTATATGTGACAGCTGACCTTTAAAAGATAAATCAAAACTGATCTGAATCTTTACAGGACCTTAACTCCTTATTTATTGTAACCGGGGGCATTTTATACCTCATCGCCAACAGGTGGCAGTGTGCTCAAAAGAACATGTTGCTCCATACACACAACTGGTGTCTTCACACACTAGTAAAGTGAGCAGGACAGAGGAAGAAAAGGAGAAAAAGGAGAGAAAAACAAAAGTGGCGATGCTGGGAGGAACCTCGGGTCCAAAGAAATAACTATTACTCCAAAAAAAAAAAGAAGAAAAAATCAAGCAGCACTGAACAACCGAGTCTGACCTTTCCTTCTCTGCTCCTTCAATTCAAACACTGGGGAGAATCAACAACAAACTACACTAAAACTGACAGAATGTAAAAGTGCTGCTGCTCAAACTGACTTGAGGTACTGTAGATGGCAAAGGTGCAGATTAGTAGATCATAAAGAAAGACTGTGCCAAAGGAGGGCAAAAGTAAAAACAAACAAGAAGAACACCCACTAGGCCACAAGTAAAGGAGACAAACAGGGGAGAACAGATAGGAGGGGCAATGAAAAGGGGGCCTGATGAGGGTGAAAATAAACTAGTTGGCTGGTTTAATATTGCATAATAGTGCTGAGTTTCTCTCTTGTTTGTTTTTAAAGCAGCGTTTGCATCCTCAGTCCAGTGTGGGGGTGCCTCCTCCCCTCCCTCCTCCCCGCTTTCCTCTGCACAGTGTCAGGTCCGGATTGACTAGGCGTGTGGGGGCGGGACTTGCACCTATGAGGACTCCTTGACTTGCAAGCCAGGTGTGCATGGTTGCAATCTGTGTGTTTATGTGTGTGTGTTATGGGTGGCAATGATTGGGGAGGGTTGGTGTAGCTCAGGCGAAGTACATGGTCCTCAGGGTGTCATGGTGAATCTGAACGGCTTTGGCCAGCGCCTGTGGGTCCCGACCGTTACTCTGACCAGACACATGGCTGCCCTCAGCGCTGCGGGGTCGACAGGAGAGAACCAGTTAAGATGGACGACAAATGATAATGGGAGGTGCACAAGAAAATTTTCTGTAAGTAGTACAAGACTCTGCTATCAAAACACACAGAGGTCAGGACCTTTTCATCAGAGCGTTTTATCTTCCCTCCTTACCTGTCATATTCTTTGTCCACCAGATGGTAGCGGTAGGAAGGCTACCAGGTGGGCATAGTAGGCTTTAAGCGCAGAGGATGGAGACTGGCGAGTACAAGCGCGCGTAAGTGTGGCACAACTGGTAGGTGAGCAGCTGGAACACAAATCAGCGATGCAGGCGGTGTCATCACAGTACATGGTAGTGGGAGGGCCGACTGGTGCCCTGGAAGAAAACAATTAAAAAGACACAATTATGTCTTATTATCAGACTCAGATTCAAGATTCAGTACATTTCTGTAAATTTAGCTCTATTTTGTACTGAAGTGTTGCCATTCCACACAGTCACTGCAGAGGTGAGGGTGTTTGAAAGCAGTTTGATAAAATTGCATGATCTAAAAACTTCGCTGATTGTACAAAATAAAAGTCTTTTAAGACACCTGAAAATGACCTACACAACCAGGAGGAAATCTCCAGTTGCTGAGGATCTAACCTCAGATAATTATGGAAGAAATGGAAACATTAAAAAATAAAATAAAAACAAGGCATTTCTTCTTTCCTCTTGTGGCTATATTATTTCTCAGTTCTGTTCACTATTATTTGAAACAATGGTTCTGTGAAAGTACACACAGTTTTGAGATATTAGGATTTTTAGTGGTGGAAGTGTGATGAAGCGTTGCTGAAAAAGTAGCAGGCTGAGCAGTGAAAACAAGAGGTTGGTCTGACCTGTATTCCAAGCGTGACTGCAGAAATTAAGAAGTCAAGCTGGTAGGGATCGCGTGATGTCATTATCCGCGGTAGTACCAGCAGGAATGTTTCCACTACGTCCAACCTGACAAAAGCAGGTTAAGGTCAGTTGGTCCTACTAATGCCCTTTGACTGTTTTTCCCCCATTTCACCTTTAAAACAAAAGACAATTAGAACGAAAATGGAAGATGCAGGAAAAGAGTAATGGAAAACAAAGCTTTTAGAGCATTAAATGAGGTCAGGAGTAAAAAATCCTTCTGAAAAAGATCTAGTTGATGGACTGACCAAGGCAAAGGTTTACCAAGTGCTCCCAACCAACCAATTAAAAGCAATACCCCAGAGAGGCTAATGCTCCATATGAGAGTGCCTGCACTGAAAATAAACTTGTTATAGCTGAGTCTTACTCTAGGGCCTTGAGTGCCACTCCAGAGCTCTAGTTTGCGGCCTAATGCTTTGTCCGGAGAATGTAATTACAGGGGTTAGGAGGTGAACGGTCAATTGACAGCAAGGTAGTGGGAGGCCATTTAAGTGCCTGCGTGCTTGCTGGCACAGGGGCATAAAAGTATGGACTAAAACATAACACACTGTTTTTGACTTTAATGGTACTATCATTGTGTCATCCTAAAAGAGTGTGTGTGTGTGTGTGTGCATGTGCTGGGGACTCACTCTTTCATTGGTCCCAGCACAGAAGAGGCGTGTATGGTGGCGTTTTGCACAACAATGTAGGTGATGCCTGGCTGGTACTCCTTCTCCAGGCTGATACAGGCTCAGGTAGCCAGCAGCCATAATACAACACCTGTGGAAACCAAAAAAAAAACATGTTTATAAAACTACCCATGAAGAAAAAATCTGTTGATAATATATACCTTAGACTGTACAGTTACAGTATATTCTATGTCCTATGTCATTTATTGATCTTTATGAATTTCTCTAAAGCCATCTGTCCAACCAATCATAATATTAACTTCAAGTTCAAATACCAGAGATATTGTCCTCCATTATAAAAATATTTTTCATTCAATTTGTGGATGAAAAATGTTGTGGAATATGATCATAGATTTTTGATTTGAATTGACATACCAGCTACAAGAACCGAAAACAATCACCCAATCATACGGTCTCTATCAAAAACATCTAGATTATGACTTGTGAAACAGTAAAGAAACAACCAATCTTTTCTGAAGAAGTATAAGTATAGTTAAGTATATAGTATAGCTGACCTGTCTGAACTGGCATACAAACTCCATCCCTGTGAAAATGATCACAAGTGGGCTTGTAGCGGGTTGACTTGTAGAACTGGATGGTATCCCGCACCATGGAGGCAGGTCTGGATCACCTCCTGCCTGGGCCTCTGGACCCGCACAGTGGCACAGTGCCTGCTAGGGTGAGCATCATGCTGCCTACCACCTGGAAGAGAGAAAGGAGAGGGAGGAGGAGGACCATGAGTGAGGGGTGGGGCGGTGATGGGTGGGGGTGGAGGAGTGCAGGGAGGAGTAGAGATGAGGGACTGGTTTGAAATGCCAAGCGGGAAGAATGTCAGGTGGAAATGAAGAGACTCCTGCAATTGAGGCTTCTTTCCATCTCCAGCAAAAATTGGATGTATAACATCTACTCCCAAGAAAAATAACTGGCTGCTGAAACACTGAAGGTCTATTAATTGAGAAACACAGCAAAGACAGACATTATACTGACAATATAAACGACAATATAAACAGTGTCTTCTTGTATGGTGGTGTGTTACTATGGCAACTGAGCAAATAAGCGTAAGGACAAATTCTCTTGTATGTGACAGATGTTTACCAATTTCTTTTAATACTTTAAGTCATTAGAGGTAATTTTAACAACGTTACTGAACCCTTGCATTCATGAAAAGAGAAGGCGAGAGCATGACTGGCCGTTGGTCGCGGCACCAGGATATTGTTGATGCCTCCCAGCTTCACATTGATCTTGAGCAGAGGGTTGGAGAGGTCTGAGGTGACGTCTTCACCATTCTTCACCTGAACACACTGGGTGGCCACCATGCCCAAGAGGGTGTCTCCAGCTACACCTCCGCTATGGGTGTTTTTAAAAAAGTAAGCATATATAAAATTTTTAAACATATCGATGATCCTTGTAAAAAAGTAGCATATACAGTATGATGTTGTTGTCACTTTTCAAATCTGGCACTCAAAATGGAGATTTAGGAAAGAAGAGGAATACTATTCAACTCATGCTCAGTAATCTAATTCAGATATTTGCAGAGTAACTGTCAAAGAAATTCAAACATTGTTAAGTATAAAAGCTACAAGAAGGCAGTCCTTTTTAAAAAAAACAGGTCTGAGAAAAACATACAAGGTAAAAATATAAAATACAGGAAAGAGTTTTCTTTTTAAAAATAATGATGCCACACACACTCTTCTCAATATGGTTCTTTCATTGGCAAACATTTGCAAAGCTGAGGAAGAGAATATTGCACTAGCACTCAGTCCCAGAGAATAGCATTAGTGTTTCCACAGTCTCAACCACAAGCTCTGGACTCATATAATTTCACAATAAGCCTAAAATTAATAATTTATTTTACAAGTCATTTTCTAACCGTGAGCGGAGTCTTTCCGGCAGAATAGATGTTGAGCTGCAGTCGGCATAGAGTTCTTCAGGTGTCTGAACATGGGCTCCACACTGCTCCGCTCCTAGGCCCCAGAAACATGGCGCTGGCCTTGGATGAGCATCCCAGCATCCTTGGAGATTTTACGTGGCTGGTCTGTGAAACCCCTACATTAGGAAGGGAAGAACAAAGGGTAAACAATCAGAAGAAAGTACTGGAAAAGCTGGATGTTTGTGCCTTGTATTGCTTCCAGCTTAGAAAACTATAATAATGTAATAGGCCATTTAGCAGAGTAAAAGTTTGATTTATATTCATTCCGGTTATGTATTGACTGCGCTGACATCCATGTGCTGACATCATGTCACCCTGGAGTTGAAAAATCCTGCCTGAAGTGTGAAATTCCAGCTTTTGTGGTTGTACAGGTATTGCATTTTCCATGTAAGTGTTAGGAATTCTTCTTTTTGACTTTTATAAAACCAGCTTTTAGGGTGTGTTTTTTTTTTCAGAAACTACCCTGTGGTCCAACTCTGACATTATTACATGTTATGTTTTATGAATGTACAACACTCTCTCTCTGGAATTAACTGGTATCAACTAGTAAAGATTAAGATATACATATCCATATAAGGCTTGCTGCAAAACACCATAGCCAAATGCAAATTGCTGAGATAAAAGGTGCTACCTTTTTTCAGTTATCATTTGAAAAAGAAATGGTTAATTCATGCCCGAATTTAATGTATGCAGATAAAATATACAAGTAATATAATCTTTAACCTCAGGACAGTGAGAGAGCAAAACTGATAAGTGGTTTGAACAGAATCTAATGAATGTATTTTAAACTGCACAGTAGTAAATAGAATCTCAAAGAAGACAGCTTGAAAACGTTACAGGAAAAAACCATCATACTTTAAGTTTCTTCTCGACACTGCCTCTGGCGAGCAGGCAATGGCCCACATCTTGATCCGCGGTGTGGAACTGCTTCCCTCTCATGTCCCACCCCGTGGCTGAGCGTGGCTTCTGATGCAGTTCTGAAACAACATCGCGATCTCACCACATGCTCATGATTATGTGAGCAAACACTCACATTCATACTGTTCATACAGACTCACACTTGATGGGCAGAAACACAAGTGTTCTTTTACACCACCCACATGCATATACACTCTTACTCTCTGAAAACTCACGAGACCACACACTCTTCATCCACACCACAAAATGTGTGCTTGGCTCATTTTGTACACAAATTCAATTCACACAAAAACACAACAAAAAGCTCACTCCAGAAACATGCATTTGCAAAAGGCTGAGTTCTCACTAGAGAAACAAATAACAAAAAAATCATCAAATGATTTTGATGTGAACCTAGTGTGACACACTGTGTGATGGAATCTTTAGTATGTAAGATATGTATCAGCTCAGCATAGTGTGTAATGGTGTCATAGTTCTATGTAACACACACTTACGAAATGTACAATAAGGTGTGTCTTCAGAGAAGATAAACAGACAGATGTTAATCAACACAGTGGTTCAGTCTCAATAAGTTATCTTTTTGGAAACCTCTCATAAAGTTCAGTTAGGAAGATTTGACATCAGGCAAGTGATGGCAAATTTTAGGCTACCTTCTTAAAAGCGTTCTATAGTTTAGAAGCCATCCCTCGCGGATTTAGGTATTTTTATTTTATTTAATAACCCTTATGGTAGATGGACAGAATGTTTGGAAGTGTCCTGTTTGAAATTGCGTTTAAGGTGGAATCAAATCTTGCACTATCGAGACTCAACCACAAAAAATAAGCCAAAAGACTGACACCATGAAGTTCAAACAGAGAAGCCAGTAGTTAGTTCACCTTAGAGACAGTGGAGTAAGGCTGAGGAAGGGAGGCGTGTCAGACAAACAGAAAGAATGAAGTGATTTAAAAGGAAGGGTACCATAAAGTGCTCTGTGCTCACCCTGCACGTGCTGCAGCATGGGGGCGGGTAGCACTCGCCCGTCCGCGTGGGCCATCTCGTCGCGCCTGTGAACTGGAATTCCTGCACAAATGGGTCTGCACCTCGTAGTTGGCACTGCGCACCTGCAAAAGGGAAGCAGGAGGGAAAAATTAGGCTGGGATGGTTCCACAGTAGATAATGGCGCTATGAATAAAGACCAGTGTAGTGCTGAAAGGTTATAACATCCATCTGTTTTACTGGGTTTCCTTTACCTGATCATTTACTGTGCTTTGTTTTAGTTACATGAATAGTTTGACATTGTTGGAAAAAGCTTATTTGTTTTCTTGTAGAGAGTTAGATGAGACAAGCAAAACACTTTCATATCTGTCTGCACCTGTACAGCTGGTTAGCACAGCAGCATAAAGACTGGAAACGAAACGCTTCTTTAGCTAAGTCTGTGGTGACAAAATCTACTTACCAGTGCCTCTAAGGCTTACAAATTAACATGTTATATCTCATTTAGTTTATTCCACCATAGAAAAACACAAGTGTAATAACAGCCAGGATTTCAGTATTTCTATAAACTAAATTAATGACTTCCAGCTGTAATGTTAGACAATATTGGATGCATGAGAGTGGTACTGATCTCTCATCTAACTTTCAGTGAGAATGAAAATAAGCACAAAATTCGGACTGTTCCTTTAAATTGAAACAGCTAAATTTCTCTCAGTTGTTGTGGTGCAGTGTAGACAAATGTTTCTTAGATATTTGTGTAGTAGGACAAAATGTTATATTGTGATACAGCTCTGATTTCTCTTAATGGGGCCCAAAGTACAGCAGTAGTTCAGTGAGCATTATATAAAAAAAAATGTGACCTCTACAGTGCTTGCTGCTGTGCCAGTGTTTGTACCAGCATCAGTTTTAGAGCGCATTACCCTAATGAGGCGTTACTTTCCTGCACACTCCTGGTGTATGTATGGATAGTGGTTTTGTTTATACTTTTTAATATGAAGAAAATTTCTCTTTGACAGTTGCATTTTCATTGTTTTCTAGTATATTGGTGGATAGGAAAAATGAAATGAAGATTTGGTGATGACATGCCACAAATGTCAGATGTCAGCCACCCTAATCCAAAATGACTGCAAGCACAGGGTACATGATCAGTCCAGCTAGCTAGATATCCAAATATATTATAAATTCATTTGTATAAACTGGTTAACATCTGCTTGTTTCTCCTTTTCTGTCTCAACCTCTGCTATTCCACCACACTGCCTGATTTCATGCAATGGGGCATCTGGTAACATATTGTCTAATATGATTTCCTGTGAGCAAGTCAGTCATTTCACTCCTGGTGAAGAGAGACAGGAGATGTGGTTTATCACGGTAACAACAGGTACCAAATGTGAATTGCTAATCTGAAGTGGTGGCCAGAGGCAGTCAGTGCCTGATCTGTGGTCTCCATAAACCACAGCTCACACGACAAGTCATTCTGACTGGCATTTGTTGACCCTAGGTAGACCCTGCCTTGTAATTGCCAAATCGATGTGGACAAACGCAGACATGCCTCTGTTAACAATATAAAATAGGAATCTGGGTGAGGTGATTACAAAACATGCAATTTGATATCAAGATGAGCAACACAACAACGAGCTGTTGACAACCCTAGCAACACAAGTATTGTCAACCCGGCGCTGTGGTGTGCTGTCAAAATCTTAACATCCTGAAAGCAACATTAATGGCTACATTAAAATATTCTATACAGTCCATCTATGATTTTTCTATCCCTAAATTTGTATCTGGATACAGGGACTTTCTAGCCCTCAGTTTAGCCTCTTGGGTAGCATTTGTCTTTGGCTGCCTCCTTCATCAGAGTCACAGACCATGACCCCCAACAATAGCTCTAACTTTTAACCTCTATACTCTAACATATCTAACATGTTGCATGACTGTGCATGAAAAAACGTGCTCTGTGACATTCAATGGAAAAATCTGGATAGTATGGAGCGATTGTAAACTATTCTCTACTTTTTCCTAAGATTGGTGCCAAAGCCAGATGGTTCTTTCCAGTAAAGGTCCAAGAAATTATTAGGAAATTACAGACTTGTAAAATGAAGTGTTACCAATATCACCCAATGTCATTTCAGTATTTAAACACAGGTGTCTCCACAACTCACCAATCATACAGTCTCTTCCTGCCTGTCGGGTGCAGAAGCGAGCTGTGGCTTTGATCATAGTGGAGGTCTGGTTATCTATTAGCTGCTTGTTTACGTAAGCCAGCACAATGTTACACACCTGTAAAAGAAACAAAGGCAAAAAGTTTGAACAAAGCTTGGAACATGCATCTTTAATCATTTAGTTATTATTTGTAAGCAAAGATTTTCTGAAGAGAGCAATCTGCAGCTGCCCTGGTCCATGTTATAGGAACAGCTAGGGCTTACACAAGAGGACTATTACACAGATTTCATTATATCTGAGTTCTCTTTAACAAAGAGAATAACTGAAGTTTTTCTCTCACCTCAGGGCAGGTAGGTGTGCTTTGCTCCTGGCCCACCTGTAGACAGGGCAAATGTGGGTACTTAAGCTGCAGGTTGCTTCTCCCTGAAGTACTGGGCTACAATCACGCTCTACAGTCTGACCGTTTCCAACTGTAAAGGGAACCTGGAGAAAAAGCATACTTATTTCAACACCTAGCTTTACAGACAGCTATCTTCAAGCTCATAATCACTATTTATATTTCATTCGTAGTTCTACCCATAGTATTCTAACACCATACTGCTGAATGATCGTTGCCATAGATATGGACCATTCTCTTTCGATAGTGTAAAGCCATTTAAAGAAATACACACAGTGAGTTATTCTTCTCAGATGATAGCCTGAAGTTCTGCCTTGAGTACAGCTACTTCACTAATAAATGAGTAATGTTGACTAGCATGGTTGTCCGGATGAGTCAGCCATTATACTGGTTTTCATTTGGTAGTGAATTGGTGATCACATCCTCCTGTAGTCCGCGTTCCCGCCCCAACCCATCCACACTCCACCAGCATCTGTTTTCCCTCTCCACCAGAGAGCTGACTCGTTTGATGGCTGGCAGGCCGGCAGGTCACGTTACGAACCGCAGTACTTCCTCCGCATGGTTCACCGGTGCGTCACACTCCTGTCAAACCTGGTGTGAATAATACAAAGTCATTTGAAGCATTAGGGGTAATGTCTTGAATGAGTGCAACTGGCTGCGACATGTCTTTCTTGCTCCTGTTCAAACTGTCTCTCCCTTTAACTTTATAATTCATTTATTCATCTGTTTTAACCAGCTCCCCTTGGCTTCACCTTTGATTTCTTTGGTGAATTTGACCGGTCGCGAGTCTGTGAAGCCGAGAGCTGCTCATCTATGTTGTGGATGTCCAGCGCCGCCTCACACATGAACTGGATGACAGGCTGGGCCTTGTAGAAAGCGGTGGCAGACACTGCAAGATGAGCACATGATAACAGTCAATTAAGAAAAAAAAATCCTATGCTTCCACACAACACTGAATAACAACAACTTAATTCTGTAATGTATCAATGTAACACATCACAGGCTGCAGTTTCATCATAGCTGAACATATAAACAGCATTAAATAGGTTACTGGGCACTTTGTTAGGCATTATGCAAGACTCCGACTGTGAAGGAAATTATGTGTTCAAAATGGCAGCAACTTTGAAATGTTCACACATAATGATAACCAGCTCTAAGTAACAAATGCAATGCCTGAATACCAGATGGATTGTAACATACGGATGGAGTGAAATGTAGCTATTGTGAAGCTCTTATAGAGGCATATCATAATGTTTGTTTGGTCAGCCACCATGCAAAATAAGTACTTAGAATAGAGACTGAACACAGGAGGTCCAATTCATGCAGCATAAAATCTGTGGTCTGTGATTCTCCATTTGTCGTAGGCAGGTTACTTTGTTCTGATAAAACTTCATCTCAATAAATGGAAAGACTGGCGCTAGAATAAACTTAAATATGATGGGTCAGACTGCAGAGCTGAACATACTGTACCATCAGAGATATTAAAATCTCAGGGAGACATGAACAGGTGGCAAAACACAGAAGATCAAGGGAATTCCAATGGGCACACAGAGATGAAAAAGAGTCTGGTGTTGAGGTTGAGGAAGTTGTTGGCGAATATTCTGGCTCTGATGTCGGCCCTTCTCTGTGTTATGTTTGTGAAAGCACTGCAAAGCGTACCTCTATAGTGATGCTTAACAATAAGGCAGATGACTGCACCAAACACACAAACACTCTTACACCTCTGGTTTGCCCCATGAGACGAGAGGCAACTGACTGCCCGACGAAGATGACGTCCTCCTAATGGTCCTTCCCAGCGTTCTGTTCTCATTTCTGTGTGTGTTGAGCGTCTGGAGTCATTCATGTAAATGTAAAATTGAAGGTCTCATTTCTCTGTAATTACAATTGTTGGTATATGTGCTTTCTAGTCTCCATGATATTAAAAGCGCCCAGGAGGCGAATGTTTGTTTCCCTCGTAAAGTGTTGAATAAACAATAGTAGTTTGCCATTGCGATGCCATGCTGAATAGTTAGAAAATAAATGCTTTAACAGTTAGCGTTCTGGTTTGTTGTTGGAGAGTAGACAAGAGACTTGAGGCGACCAATTGATTTCCAAGGATGAGAGGGCGGGAAAATGAGACAAAGAGAGAATCAGAGAGTTGAGAGGGAAAGATTCAAATAGAGAGGCTTCAAGCACTTGGAGCAAAACAAAAGCTGTCTCAAGGAAATGCTCCACACATCTACCCTCTTGATCCCAGCTACACCCACCAGTCTAACTCATGTAGGCACAACCACAACCACAACCACACACACACACACACACACACACACACACACACACACACACAAGCTGCCCTCTGTCTCCACAGCAACCAACTAGTCAGTTCCCATCCAGCCAAGAACCCACCTTCCTCCAAGCTCTGCTAACACTCTCTCACACACACACTTTCTCTCTTGTCAGCAGCAGAGCCTTGGTCTCCAACAACCTCCTGCAGTGTGCATATGGCAAAACACATTCTCCACCTCCCTCTCTGTCACATATTTTCCACAAATAATAACAGATTGAAATTGTAGCTTACTATTCCAGGTCATCAAACAGAGTTTTTTTTCTGCTGACAAGGGGCCCCTAGCTGGAGCCAATAACCAAACTAGATCTTGAACCATTCAATACGTATCTGAAAGACTGGATCTCAGCCAACAGAACAGGTTCCATTCTGACTAATTAAATCTGCTTGTCTACAACTAAATAACCTGTAATGGCAGAGGAGAGGTAACATCATCACCAAGTAAAACTAAAGCAAACAGCAAGTAAAATTTTGAGTTTGATTTGATGAAAAAAATAATTAGTCAAAAAGCAAATATGGGGAATTATTTAACATTTCATTAAAAAAATATTTGGTTCTAACACAGAACCACAACTTCAGCCTCACAAAGACGAAAAAGCCTTGAGCATCCTGCACACTTCATTCAGCTCAGTGAAATAGCTTTCTCATAGACTGACACTGTCACATTAAATTTATGTTAAATGCTGCGTGAATTTCTCAAACATAACATCACTGAAAGTAAATCGATCACACACACATCTCTAAAATAGTTAGAAGTATCATGGGCTCCATGTCATTCTAATTGATCTGTTTAATTATTAAAATCATTTCCCCGAAAGCATGTGACAGAGGAACAGAAAAGCAATTTCAAGCTGACTGCACAGGGCCGAGAAGTTTTCCTTTTTTTAAGCAAGGACTAAATCACAAAGAAACATTTATTATAACGGTACATGTTGAATATTCTTGAGTTTTACTGTATTATCATAAGTTCTTTTACTGTGAGCATAAAACTGTATTTTATTTAAATTTGTGAGGTCATACTGACTGTGGAACCATCACAGCAAATCAAAACAAGACAAACAATGAAGTTTGGTTCTCACCATCAATGTTAAGCATCTGCATCTTACATAGTAAGACTAGCACTTTGATGGAAGCCAAATAAACCCTCCCTCCCACCTCCCAAGGGATGGTCATAGCCCTCTGGGCTGAGAAGAGGATCGACCCACTGGAGTGTATCTTGGTAAGCAATTATGAGAAAAGGAATAGGCATAACAGGGGTAATGGTCAAGGTCATGGAAGAAAGGACAAAAGAGAAAGGAGAACATGGGAAATAGGAAAGGGCCAGAGATGACAGGATGTATAAGCTTAGTTGACACATCCTGGATTGAGAATGTGGTATTATATGTATTTATACAGTGTCACATTCCGTGCTCCTCAACATGACTGTTAGATCAGTGAAATAAGAGGGTGGTGACACTGCCTGGACCCATCAACCTCTTATTACTCTTCCCAGGAGACACATTAATAATTGCACAGGGCTACATTTTCCACTAAGTCCTGCATTGACGTGTCAAAGATACCAATGTAATACTGGGCTTACGGCACCTCGAGCAGAGCTAAATGAAAAGGTGTCGATACAACCACTTTTTAATAATGCTTTGAAAAAGATTTTCATGGCGCTGGTGATATCAATAACTCTTGCTGGGGCTTTGGAAGAGTGATATTAGTGAAGATGGTATGAGGTCAAGTATGATTGTGATGAGAGCCTATATAAGTTGTGTTTGAATTTTAAGCGGATGAAGTGTTTATTGGTGCCACTATGACAAAACAAACATATATAGTAATTTGCTGTAGTATCAGAGGATGATTTTTTACAATGTGTTTAATTTTTCATCTTTTGACCTCATGTTTGGTGACTGAAGAAGGTGGGAAAGCAGGTAAGGATAAAAGGAAATGTCTTTGACATGGTTGGCTAACAGATCATTCTTCAACGTATCCACTAAATAAAAACATCAACAGCTCACTTCATGGAGGGCAGGTGTCTGGCGGACCCACATCCACTGCATGTACTGGGTTGGTGCTGATGGGCTTCATCCAGCTCAAGAGGCTCAGGCATGCTGCGGCCAGTGCTTTCAGTGAACATATGCCAGCTGACAGAGACACAAATTTGATAGGCTTTGAAAGAACGTTTTCCTCCCTCACCGGTGGTGACGTCAGGTCCACCACAGGGCCGGCATAGAGTTGATCACTGAGTGAAGGAAGGTTCCAGTGGTGGTATTGAGGTTTTAATAGTGTGAAATCATGACTCCGGCATATTTTCAGTTAGGTTTGTGTTTATATGATATCACACACACAGGAGGAAGGATTATGATTGTGTGTTTGCACTTGTATGAGTCTTTTCAGCTCACCCTGTAGGGTGCCACAGGCAATGGGTTGGCTGTCAGGCTCTTCTTTCCATCATAGACGACCTCACGTTAAAGATTATCACAACGAAGTGCTGCCATGGAGTCAACCCACCTCCTGCACTGCACACACACAGACTTTCAGTTATACTAATGTGTTTAAGAGTTCATCATAAATGTATGTCAAAAAAACAATCATCTTAACACAAATAATTTGTATGAGAATATCTGTGCATTAAGGTCACAGAATTGAAATAATATCTCATGTGTCCATCAACCACCATTATAACAAGACACTGCACTCCTTGTGCTCCTCCTACAGAATTGCTCTGTATTAGATATTAACTAAATGCTTATTTATACCATCTACCTGTTGACTGCGCCGTGGACACTTGTCCGGGCTTGATGTCCACCTCGTGAGGTAGACATCCATCTTAAGGATCCACCTGGAAGCAGTTGGCCAGCAGCTTGATGGGCTTCCCCATGGTGCCATAGCCAGGCCACCCGAGGCATGGAGAACAGGGACTGGGCTAGCGGCTCCTGAGAGGAAAACAGGAGGGAGGATAAATAAATATAAAACTTAGTGTGGATCAGATTGGAGTCATTCAGGGTGACAATTGTAGAATATACACAAGTAATGTTGCATTAAACAAACTGACATTACTGACAGATGCTGGCTTATCAAGATACTGTAATACAATACAGTAAGTACACATTTAATGGGTTTGTTAGTGTGTATTTGATACGCTTTTAAACTAGGTTTAACATTTCTTTTGTATTTGTGCTAACTTTGGTTATTTTAGAACAATTTCCAGAAGTTTTACTGTTTAAAGTGTGTGAATTTATAATCCTCTGCCTCAGTAGAATGCTTTGTCACGATTACTTAGCATTTGGGGTATCCTTGCCAAAACAATAGCTTATGTTTGTTGCGTTACGTGTTTATGTATTAAAAGCGTGCTGATTATCATTATCATGTTTTGCCACTAAATATATACATTAAAAAGAAAACATTATGTGTTGGGCTCTGAAAAACACATTATACAAACCCAAGAACTGAATGATTTGAAGGTACTAGGATTTCTCTATCACTGGTTGATACGATGGTTAACAAGATAACAAATTGCCTGATGGTGGAGGAAAGTAAACAGTGAAATTCCAAATGTCAAGATAAGGCACTGTGGGGAAACACCATGAATAAACACAACTGACACTGACATTTTAAACATTATATAACACAGCGTACACACCTACCACACTCAAAACTGTCACACTTGTCTGCAATATACGCTGAAATTTGATCTGATATAACTGAAAAGTACAGAGATTATATAAAGTATCGGGGAATAAAGCCTGTTTCAAAATGAACAATACCGCCCATGATGAAAAACACAGCCAGGACTGTAAACACCCTGACACGATGCACCAGCATTTAAGTGGTGCACTCTAAAACAACTGCAAGCGGATGTTACACATGGACCAATAAGTCTTCTGAAAATGCACACGCACGAGCCCACGCCGTCAGGTGCATTGACTATGCAACATCACAGAAAAGTGCATGTGACTTAATTACACAAGGTTTCCCTACAGCTATTTAATTCACTGTGGTGGAAAAAAATCTAACCCTCTAATACGACTGATTTAAAAATCATGATAATCAAGATAACATTCCACTCACATTTAGATGCTCAACTTAAAATACTGTATAGACATTTTTCTTGATAATGTCACATGATTTGCTTAAAAACCAGAAGATAAAATTCATGAATAATGATTCAACTAAAAATTTACTTGCTCACACACTAGCTCTTGAATAGCGACAGACCAGAATGGTTCAACATTAACAACTGTTAACTTGGTGCTACTCACAACAGAACATGTGTTTGACAATCTTATTTGTTACACAGCTCTCACATTTGTTCGTCTGGTATTACTGTGCATGCACACACATAAATAAAACCATGAGCTGTCTTGAACATGAGTCTTCAGTCCAAACATAAGTTCTGTTCAACAATGTGCCACTCATGTCAGTGCTATTTTGGAGTCTGCTGAGGCTTGCCTCCACACCACCGCGAGAGAACAAATGGCTTTGCTTACAGCGTTGCCAATACAATGTCTGGATTAAACTTATGAGTGCTATCATGCATTTTGCCATTGTTATGAAACAGCCATCTTACACAAAAATCCCAGATGAGACTCATCCATTTGCCTGGCAAGTGTTTATCTTTTATGTCCCCTCCAGCCCCCATGGCTTTATTTTCAGTTTTATTCAACTGTACCATTTGTGTCTCCACAACCGTGAGCCTGGTGCTCTCCAGTGTCTAAAAAACTGCCCCAAATGTGTCATTGATAAATGAGAGTCATGGTTGAGTATGATTCTCACTGATTTGACTCATAGGCTCACATGTGGGTGAGGTTGGTGTTGAGGGAGCCCTGGAGGGAAGTTCATAAAAACCACCCACAACAGAACAGAAACCTTCTGTGAGGTAACAACAGACAACATGAGCAACCCTGTTTGTTTACAGTCAGGAGGCTTTAGAGGTATCGTTTTTCTGCCCTGTTCCCCTTTCTCCCCGTGTCTCCTCTGGTGGCTGTGGAGTGTGGAGGCTAACAGGGTCAACAGAGAGGTGAAGGCCTTGTGTTTGACACAGCCTGTTGGGATAAAATGATGAAATAGAGAGGTAGTCTAGAATTTACCACCACGGCTTGTCCCTCTCACAAAATTATGTGCCTACAAACTTTTGTAATGGTAATTCCATGGGGACCTCAGTAGAACCTCTGAGGGTAAGCCCAATTTCACACACACACAAGAGGCGACAAAAGAAGGAAGACAGATATTCTGGTAAGTCTTCGTGGAGCTACAGAAATAAGGTTGTCTACCATGAAGTGTGTTGTCTAATTCAGGCAATTTCAGGACAAGAACTCACTCAAGAAGTCCTTAATGCAAACTTCAAGAGAGGTCTTCTGTTGCGGTGCACTTCTTTCTAGGCTGTGCTGTGATGATCTAGTGGAAGCTGGCAAGTAGGAGGAGAGTAGCAGGAGTGGCAGGATTAGACAGTGGGCGGGATTGGTGTGTTCCGGCTTTCATCTGCCTCTCGGTACTAGCTCCCCGGTAGCATAGATCACGGAGCCACCATATGGGCAGAGAAACACACAGGAGGAGCATCCTGTCTGGGACTACAGTAAGCAATGACAGGGTCTTACAGAGAAAAAAACAAAGCAAGAAAAAAACACAACTAACTTTTGGTATTCCCACTTGCACACACACAAACACACGTTACCACTTGTGGTTTCATTTTAGTAAGAAAACCACACACAGAGACATACAGGAATTTGTAGCTGTGGTATTGCTTTTACACACTCTCAAAGAAAGAGCTTATATTTCCCACATTATGCAGTTGCTACTTTTTGGCATTTGAACATAGCACACACCCTCTGTGATATTTTTCATAACAGATGTGCAAACTGACAAACTGCAGCAGTGTTTTACATTCAAACAAATATTCCTGACACAGCACAATCTCCAAGGCCCAACCATCTAAAAAACTGCCTGCACAGACCCAACCTACCACCCGCAGTCATGACTTGTGTTTGGCCCCACGGCAATCTGACAAGATGCAAACGACATCAAAACAAACAAGTTGTGTGGGTCCTAATCAAAACACTGGCCCGTCACAAGATATTTGGCTAGCCTGCCTCTGCATTCTTTGGCTTCCTGTGAATCCTGCAGATTATGACAGACCTCTCAATGTAGCTTGCAGAAACACTTTGTGATGTTGGTATATTTAGATTCCCTTTGCAGCGGAAGTTGCAGAAGAGACTATTCATATTTCTCAGAGGACAATGTCTCTCATTTGGTGAAATGTTACAGAAATTTTATTGGCTAAAGTACTACAATGTGACATGTGCTGCCACACATTGGAGGATTCTTTCTTCAATATGTTGCACAGTTTGATTTTTTTTTTTTAAACCAGAATAGGCATTCAACAAGTAGCAAAATGACTTTAGCCTCACCATTTGTCTATTCATCTAGTGATTACTACTTGCTGTGGGCGCAGATGGGATCATTTGATCAACAGCTTTATCACACATGGCAGTGACATGCTACGAGATGTTGGAAGTCTATGAGCATGTTCACACAGATGTGTTTTGCAGCATTTTCTGAACCGACCCCGCCAAACATTCAGCAGCACATCAAATACCTCCCTCCTGCACTTCTTGGGAAGCGACATCTCTGTTCCCTCCACAAACAGGCGTAACAAATGTGCTTGTCCAAAGAGCAACCAGTGAGGGGGTCAGAGCAGCAGGAGCGAAGGGGTCAGGTTGGGTGAGGACTGGGAAAGCAGTTTCAAGCTTCTACAGCTGTAAAGTAGCTCTATCAGGTCATTCACTGCAACCAACAATAAAGGAAACTTTCAAGGAAGGTTTGGTGGGTGCACAGCAAGCACAACCTAACCGCCAAGATGCTTGCAGCAGGTCTAAGACATCCACTTACTGGACTAAACCTGAGACTAAATCAGGATACGATATGATTCGCTGCTGGTAGGTGATGTGTTATACTTGGCAATGACAAATAGTGAAACATCAACCACAAATCTACAGACATCAAAGGCTTATTGACTCTTGGTACAGTAGTGTGAGGGTTCGAAACCTCCTTGTTGGGAGGCGAAAACTGCACCCCGCTCTGTGTGTTTGTCGTGCGCTCTCAGATAATTACAGGAAGGACATGCTTTAACAAACAGATGAGAGAAGATTTAAGCCTCCCCATGTCTATAAGTATGTCTAACTTCCTGGGCCTGTACATTCAGACAGTGAGAGATGACAAAAGGTGGGGAAGCCCTTCTTGACCATAAAGATAAAATTAACTATTAGCATATCTCGATTACAACATCTCTGTGGTACCCATGTTGGAAATTGCCACTCAAGCCCTGGGCCTATTGCATTGTGCTGAAAAGAGTAGCTTAAAGTGTTTTTGTTGTATTGCAAAAGCAAAGCAGTCACTCGACTAAGAATGATGTGGGTCTAGTGTTACATAGGCTGTTGTTAAGTGAAGATATGCAGCCAGCCTTTTAAGATTCTGTCAGCAACAGGCTGCAATCAGATGTTCTTTCTTCAAATCAAACTTTATACATCTATATTTCTTTCATTTACTACTGCCAGTGAAAAGTTATTCTAAAGAAATAACTCTCAGGCCCAAAAGGAGTGTGGGGTTGAAGAATTACCAATCAATAAGAGGAAAGCATGATCCCTGGGTAAAATATGTTCATGTTCAATTCAATGAAACTGTGTCCTATATAGCAATATTTGAGTATAATTATTTCTTCTTGTCTGGGCCAAATATAGTACTTTCCAGATATAGTAGATATTCACACTAAAATAAAAAGGAATATGTTAATGTTGCCAATATTTTACAAACTTTAAAGTGATATGCCAACTACAATCTGTGATTTAACAAGCTTTCACCCTGCAGAGCAGATAGCTCCTAAATGTTGGCAGTTCCTGTTTCGAGGGCAACCACTGTGGTCAACAGTTATGTCACCCACTGCTCAATAGTAACGGTTTCATAGCGAAATACAGTACCAAAACTACTCCTACAGGTCCCAGCCGAACTCTACTTTGCTGCAGATCCATCAGCATGCCGATATGCTCAGACATATATTTTTCAAAACTTCACTGAACACACAGCTTCAGTTTTCTGCTTGTGAACTGAGTTCATTTTGGCCTTTTCGCTTGTGGCTGGCTGGCAGCCCCACATTTTAGACATATTCTGCCGCTTTTGTTGCTTGATCGGTTTCCACAGGTCAACTGGCTGGGTGAAGAGCTGCAGGCGCCTTTTTCAGTTTAAGCAAACCTCAATCTTCCAACATACACATGCAGCACACACTAATCAGTTTGATATTTAGTCTATTGCCATTGTTCTTGAAAGTACCTGTGTCTGGCAGCTTATTAAAGTTTATTGACAGTATTTTTCTGAATTGACAATTTGATCCAAGTCCAGCTCTGGGGCAATAATCCATAAACAGCAACTAGCAAGTCTCATTCTCTTCTCAAGACTTATCCATTTTCATTTGTTACATCAGGACCAAAAGATCAAGATGCAAATCCATTGTATAAGCAGGCAGTAACATTAAATAGGTTCCTGCTGGTTTCTTTTTATCAATGGAAAATGTGTGTTGACACAGAATAGAATCAAGTTAATTAATTATGAAACAAAGCTGAATGATACCACACAGCTAGAGGCATAGGTACTACAATGCTATGGTGCTATGGAATAAATAAATCAAATATATATTATATAACACACCAGTAATTACAGTCACTTTCTTAGCAATGAATATTTAGCAAAAACATCTCAGCAATGTCTGAACTCGTTCACTCTAACAGCACAGCACAACACAGTCATACTGTACACAGTGAGCTGGGATCCCAGAACTCGCTGGGTTGGGAAGCTGGCTGACATCCAGTCCTGCTAGCCCCTCACCCCAGCTACACAAATGTCCAGCACCTGCTAACGAGTGCACACATGTCCACACACACATGAGCTTACACACACCCAACACACACATACACACAATACAGCTGTTGTGTTTCTAATCCAGAAGAGGCCTGAGCTGTGGGAACAGGCGGGGGTATTTCAGTGGTGAGGCACAATGGCGTCGTCACAGCAGGCAGAAACTAGAAACACTCACACACACACACTGCGCCTGCTGAAAGACATACAGAGAAGACTGATAGCTGGCAGGAAGGTTGGTACATAATGCAGTCAATTTCCTCCTCCTATTCCCTCCATCAACCTCAAGAGTGCTGCATCTGGCACCTGTGGGAGTCAATGCCACTCTCTGCTACAGATAAACACCAGCAGGCAGCCACATACTGACAAGCTGATGAAGGCCTGGTCAGTCACAACAACGTGCAAAAATTTTGACATCACCCTCAGGACAAACCTGAGGCTGAGTGAGAGTGAGGGAGTGGACGTGACGGGGAGATATTTTCAGTGGGACTGAGTGGATGGGGGGATTTGGAGGTGGTTTAAGATCATCTGTAGCGAGAAGCCAGTTCTGACTCAGTGGCATACAGGTAGGTCATGGATGACTACACACACATGCATATAGTATACAACAAAACTGAGTACAACTCCAGTAAAATACTGTCTACAGGATATTTTACAACGTTATTTATGCAATCAGCCTGAAAGGAAATCATGGGTGTAATCAAAAAAAAAAAAAAACTACTCACATTTCACACACACAGGTACCAGCTGTGTTAAACTGACCAGGAGATTCCTAATGCATGGGTTAAATGGAGCCTTCTGTCCTCCGATCTTGCTAGTCCAGCCTGACTGGAACAGTGGACTGGGGCCCAGGGCTGTTGACTTTCTATGTTGACCTGGGCATGTCAACTGCTCCGTTACTCTGACAGTTTACATGCGCTCTAATAAATTAATTAGAGCCAAAGCAAGTGCTGGTGTGCAGTTGTCATGTCAGCATCTTAACAAGATATCTAAGCTTGCATTAAAAGAGTAAGTGTGAATCAGAAGATTTTGTTGCTGTGCTTTGAGCGTTGAAAATGAGCGTCGACATGTCTTTCCAGAGACAACGTCTGTTCTTTCAGTCCTCTCCCTGGCTGCATCGGTTTTCAGTTCCACACAGAAATAGTCCCAAGAGTTCATTTTAATGCTTTAGATGAACTTCAGAGTTTTCTATGACATGTTGAGTTTATTATAAGCACAAAAGCACCAACAATCAGAGTGAAGTCGAACTTCCCAATTTGAGACTCAAAAAACTCTATGAGAGCTGTTTGAGACAAACTTCAGACTTCACGAAACCATGAAAATAACTTATTCTCTGTCTTTCAATTTGATGGTATTGGCAAAAATCAAGTAGTGTACTTATTGTAGGAAAATCATCAAGTATGATTAATGTATTGACAGGTCGATGAAAAGAAACCCTCTGGTTTTGTTTTGTTGCTATTAAGACTCCAGCATCCGAACACAAGTAAAAACATGAATGATTTTTAATTACAATCAACTAAGAAGCAATTAAAGTCAACTCTTCAAGAATATACTTCTAGCAGCATGTTTAGAAATTTACTGATAGATAATGTAGTTGCTACTGAACTCTATTAACAACCCTCATTGTAAGACATTAGGGAATACTGATGAGAGATATTTGCACAAAGCTGTCTCTCTGTTAAACAGACAGATTTCTGTCTGTCCTGCAGTGAGCCCCCCGACAAAACACACAGACTTCCGCATCCAATTCCCTCTCTTCCTGTCCATGACCTCCCTAAAATGAGCCCCTTTCAGCTCCCCCAAAAAACAGATCTCAGGAAGAAGAAGAGAGGAGGAGGGGGTGGAAAAGAAGCGTGGTCTGGTTGCTCTGGCTTCTAATCTCTGTGACACATCACAACCTCCAGCCTTTCCCCCTCTCCTCCTCTCCTCCTCCCACTCACACTCCTCTGTATCCCCCCTTCTCCCACACACACACACACACACTCCATGCCATGACTTTTCCCTCTGTCTGCTCAGCCTACTTGCAGGAGTTTGTTGTCAACTCCACACTCTGACAACAGCATGTGTCAGCCAGCAGAGCTGGCAGAGCTATTCATGTGTCTACTACACAGACACATGAAGAAGACTTTATAGTGAACACAAGAAAGATTTATTCCACACAAGGCCATAGGATTCACAACATCGAAAAAAAGATGGCAGTATATATTTAGACATGTATGTACTTAAAATAATAACACTGAAAGGTACTGGGATGAAACAACCTTTTCTCTTTCTATTAAAGAACATGCACATGTAGGTCCCAAATGTGGAGAATGAAAGAATACATAGTGGAAGTTAACGTCTAGTAACAAGTTAGATTAGATTCTAGCTATCATTTGAATTTCACAGTATAAAAGTCCAAACTAAAGCGTCATTATCATTATTTTTGTTGTCAATACTATCATGCTGAAGTTACATTTTGTGGTAGTAAAACCAGAGGTCACATCTGGCTCAAAAAAGAGGACAGCAGAGGAGGCAACCTGTTACTTTACAAAATTATTTAGATAGATACACAATGGGGCACAATGGTTATGTTTAACCTATAATACTGAATATCTCTGACAGCATTAATCAACTGTTTTAAAAAAAGTGACTGGGGTACAAAACAAATCATGAGATATGACAGAATCTCAGCTACTCAAAATGATCCAACATTGAGACTCAATTGTATCAGCTGCTCCTGCGATACTGGTCCCTACTACTTATTTGATTGATAGAATATTATCTGATAGAATAAAGTAAAGACAAAATTCTAAGAGGGCTTAATAGGAAAGATTGACCAACTTTCATCAGTAAAATAAAACCAAGAGTGAAATCTCTCCATGATAAAATGAGCTTGCAAAACAACGGTGAACTGCATTTTCATAGAAACCTTCAACAATATTCTAAGGTTAGCCTTATGGGTGGCTGGGGTTGGGGACTGGGGTAGTCTATTGTCAATGGAGCTGCCTTGAATGAACTAAGTATTATGGGGAGGACTGCAAATCAAGTACTATTACTCTCTCGGCGACCCGCTGTCACAACACAAAATCCTGAAGACGGCATACAAGGAGAGTGACAGGGAAGGCAGAGTTCCACTGTGAGGCACAGAGAGAAACAGAAGCAGTTGGGAAGGAGGAAGAAGTGGGGGGTGGTGACTGTCTGTGAATCAAAAAAGCGGAAACACATAAGTGAGAGAAAGAAGGGGAGTGAAATGGGGGAGTAGGTCTGGCAGAGGACAAGACATCAATACTGACAGCAAGCACAAAGTATACTAATTTCAGATGTCAAACACACCCCAGAGGCGATCTTCATGAAGTAACAACTTGTTCCCTAACGTGTTTGTGTGTTAATGGACAGCAAAACCCACCTCCACCAGGGCTGCCTTTCATGCTAAGCTGGAGTCATCTCCAGCCAACTCAAATCCCACCTATGGCTACTAAGTGTGGTGTGACAGGTGGAAGGTGGGGAGAGCCCCCCTGCTGTACAATATCTGCCATATCATTGTCTTCAGTAAAACTGCATCCTTCAATATGCCAGGTACATTTATGTTGTCATCACCACCACAACGGGCATCAGTCATGATGAAAAACCTCGCTCTTATGCCGTTTATTCTTGAGTCCACCATATTCACTCAAGTGGAGAAACACCTTGATATGAGCAAGAAGGAGAATAAAGATAACTTTGACATAATATAAAGACTGGAAATGGAGGAAACAGCTAGCCTGGCTCTGTCCAGGTAACAAAATCTGGATACCAGGACCTTTTATCTTCACTAATTAACACATTTATTTTAGCCAAGCCAGCAGTTTTTCCCAGTTTCCAGTCTTTGAGCTAAACTAAGCAGACTAGCTGCTGGCTGGAGCTTATTACATAAAATCATCTTGTCTCAACTAACCCATCTCACCACTGGCAGGAAGCGAAAAACATGTTTCCCAAAATGACTACTATTCAGCAGATGGCTGGCCTGCCACTGAAACCAGCATGACCAATAACTGCATTATGCATATAAGTCCAAAAATTACATATAATAAAATATTTATCTTTCCATTTGAGATTATGTTAAACTATGAGGTCACCAGAAATGTTAACAATGCAAAGCCCATAATTCAAAATCTCTGACCAGTTCTGGCTTTTTAACTCAACCATAATGTAACATCACATCAATATCAAGTGACGAGCTGTTTGTGGGCATACCACAGGTTAGCACATGAAAATAGATTTGATTTGCTTAAGGCTCAAAATCCTTGCTCATTATATCCCTAGTACTAAGCTCTCCAGAGCCATGGTTTCCACCACATATGCCACTGCTCAGACTACTTCTGGGCGAGGAAGTAACTGTCAGTGTCTAAAACAGGCTGTGCAATCAATTTGCATTTTCTCCACGCCACTCTCAGGCCACTGGCTGACTGATGAAGGCCTCCTTTTAATCTGTTCACCTGACACAGGGCTCATGGGTTGGTCTGTGGTGGTTAGTGATATGAGATTGTGAACCAACACCAACACACACAATATCAATGCGACTTACAGGGACAAACCACAGAATTACATGGTAAATGCACTTCTGTCTGGCCTGTATCAATGTATTAACCTCTTACAAAGTAAAGCATCAACCACACTCCTTAACACACTTAATGCTAAGGCTGGCTAGCAGCATACTCATAAATTGCATTTGATGTGTTCTCAGACTACAATGGAATACTGTGCTGCAGGATTAACACCAATATGCTCTCCTGTACAGCTCCCAGGTCTGTTTTTGTTGGCATCCCATGCTGACTAGGAGCTTGAGAAGCGAACATGATTCAGTTCCTCAAAAAGGAAGTTAAATAGAAAAATGCCAAATCGATACTGTAACTATAGTATAATGAAATAACTGTTTGAACCTAATCAAAAGAATCTAACCAAATCGGTGCCTCTTTCTCATCATTTGTATGACAAAACAGCAAAATTAATCTGGTTCAGAGCATGCAAATGGTGACATATAGCTGTTTTAGTCTGTTTGATATTACTGCAAGACAGTTGCTGCCGAAGACACACTCAAGGTCATATGCTACTAATGATGGGAAGTGTCCCAACTGAGAGTGCGAAACACTAACGGGGACAGGCAGCAGAGATCCTCAGGGGTGAGTTAGGACAACTGCTGTGCCTTTGTGTATCTCATGTGTCACGGGCTGATCAAGAGTGCCTGGTGATCGTTTATGGTCACGTGAAGTGACTTCCGTTACAGCTGAGATGAAAGCCAGGCAGTTGATTTAACTGCCACTATGACAGACACAGTTTACTGGCCATGAGCTAGGTTGACAATTTTAATCACTGGGCAGGAATTTGCAAGGTGACATGAGGTCACTGCTGCAGATAAACATGTTCAAAGATGATGGTTTCTGGTTTACACTCACGTAAATATGTAAACTAACTTGCCTCCAAGCTGCCAAAAACAACCAAATCCTCTGTCTGTCATCTTAAGTAAGCCTTGCCTTCCTACTCACTGCTGAGATTGAAAGCAACACTGAATTAATGTTATATGCACAGAGCATGACCACGGCAAAACAGGTTAAATCTCAGAGTGGTAGAGAGTAGGTGCTATGGCCTCGTCCCGCAGCACCTACTCTCTACTCTCTACTGCTGCTAAATATGTTGAGGTCAGGCTGGGGTCAGTGGGTGACCAAGGTCTGGGGGACTTGAAAGGACAAGAGAGCTCATCTTATATCACAACTTCTCAGACGACTAACCATGCTAGGTTTGGGCTGAACAGCTCATTCTACAACATGAGGATTAAACTGTGCAATAGCTTACAAATGTGCGATAATGCAGGGGAATACCAGGCACAGACCTCAGCACCTGTTTAATGAAGCCAACACACCTGGCCGATGCGGCTGATGAGTTTACAGTCAGTGAGACAGAACTAACTCCTCAGTACTCTTAAGGGATGACTTAACAGATGATTACAGTCAAATATTTTACATTTGAGTGCAAAGAAGAAGTTGAATTCAGTCTCGCATGATTAGAAGTGTTATTCAGCTAAATCATTTCATCTGCGTGACTCATGTTTGGGCAAATTAGCAGTAGAAGATGAGAAATTCCCTGGTTACAGTTTCACGCCTTCAAGCTTCACTGGATGTGGAGTACAGAAGCAACCCAACCATCCCGGTGTTTTCACCTCACTAGCTAGTACAATCCCCAGGAAACGTAACTTCCACTGACACTTTTGCTGTGCAACAGTCAACAACTTGGTAATTTACCTGTAGTTCCGATTTCCATTCATGAGGTCCCTGCCCGGTTCACTTCCCGGATCACAGTTGTCAAACGTTTGGGACTCTTCCTCCGTTCAATCCGGTGTCTCCTTCGGCGGTGCGCCGCCTCTGCAGCACTGAGTGTCCGAGTACCCTGGTGTTCTGCTAGCTCCCCTCCCTGCGGACTGTCAAAAGGGGCCCTTCAGTACGGTCGTTTCGCCGGCCAGGGGTTTTCGGCGTCCCCGCACACCGCCGTTCGCACACGGTCAACGTATCCAATCGGATTTCACTGCCACGGCGAAAGCTACTGGTTACTCGACGCGACGCTGTGGCAGTGAAAACCTGCTAGTTAGCTAAGTTAGCTCGCTAGCCAGGCTTTAAGGAAAGCGGCTGGAACGGACGAGAGGAGCTGTCAGGATATCATCACAGCGGGGTCACTGAGTCCAAATGAATTCCTACCGATGGCTGACCGTTAACAGAAAGCACATAAATCCGTATCTACGGCACAGCGAGCGTCGGGGTAGCTACAGTAATTAGCTAGCTGGCTAGCTCGGCTGTTGGATAGTTGGAATTCTGACAGACGACGGCTACTTTTATAGCGTTAAAAACAGCCGCTGACACGGCCCCGTTCCTCAAGCACCGTCTCCCAACGACGTCGTCTTCTGTAGTTTCTATCCCAGTGCCAGATTAAAGCTGTCAACACCGGGCGGTATCCGCCGATGTGTGTCAAGATTTTCAGTCTGGTTGACAGATCAACTCTGCGGGGCTTCGGCGAGCCAGCTAAATATGGTGAAGTTGCCTTCTGACACCGACAGGAAGAGGTGGGCTCTGTCACCAGACGTCAGAAAAATCAACTCCGCCTTCACCTATAGGTAACCCCACGTTTACAATACTATGAATAAATTACTGGAGAAGATATTTTAAAAGCCTATCATACATTACATCAAAATCTATAAATTCAGCTGGATAAGTTTCCTCTGAAAACTGTAAACATTGCTCACTTTTATTTTTATTTTCTGTTTTGACTTGAGTATTTGATTTAAGTGTAGACTAATTTAAAATCCGGGTAAACCAATGTTTGCTTACTACTGGGCAAAGCGGGCAACTCCCCAAGGGCCCCAGACCCCAGGGAGCCCCAAAAGCAACAGGTTTAGTCCATGTCATTCTTGTCTAAATAATTAAATTAATAAATAACTATATTTTGTGGCTTTGTCTTGTGGAGGGAATGTGTGAAAATCTACTAGTAATACCTTATTTGTTTTAGTGTATATTGAGCTTATTTGTTGTTGGGGTTTTTTGCTTGTTTGTTTTTTGTTTTTTCCATTTCAAGTAAATAGCACACAGAAAACCTTGGGCAAAGTGGTATTATTCCATCACAGAATATTCATCGTCAAATAATAGAGGCATACCTGTCTATTATTTGTTTAGTCTATAAAATGTCCTTACAATTTTTCCCTGGAGCCCAATTATCATATTCAAATTGCTTCTTTTTTTTTTTTTTTTTTTGTCTGAACAACAGTCAAAAACCATATAATTGTTGCGTTTACCATCAGACAAACCAGTTTTTGCTTGAAAAGAAATTATTATTTATCCAAATTGTCACTAGTTAGTTTCCTATCAACAGTTTCTGAGTGAAATTGTGGAAATAATGAAATGGACATATCTAGTGGTGGTCAAGTTCAACTTATAAAGAATTTAAAAAAAACAAAAAACAACAGCAGTAATAAAAAACAATTTTATTTTCTTTAAAAAATAACCCTCCCCAACAGAGTTCCCATACTATCACATACAGAGCCAAAATAGTATGCTTCCATGTCCTTTCATTCAAATCTACTGGGAAGTGCTATGACAAGGACTGTTCTTGATCAGTGGCTTCAATATTGCTTAGTCAGACAGTGAGGCTGTGTGGAGAGGAGTGGACTCTCTGGTGTCCACATGATGCATTTCCAGGGTGACTGCCATTTTGTCTCCCCCCTTTGCAAGGTGCTTTGTGGCTTCAGTGAGTGAAGAACTGCATCTGGTTTCAGTGGTGCTGGGAAATGCCCCCCAGACTGATTTTTTTTCTTTTTTTTTTCTTTTTTAGCACAGAATGAGGGGTAAAACACTGGCCCCAACTGTGAAAGGCCCGGCAACCGGTGAGCCAAAATACATAACAGGTTAATATTATATATTTATATATACAAATCACCTTGGACACAATGAAGGATCAGTAAAACGGTGTACAAAGGCATTTAGATTATGCAAGTTCATAAACATGATTTAAAAATCAAACTCATCTGATCTCTTACCTTTTGATCCCTTTCATCTCAAAGGGGCTCTGACCATCAGACAAATTTGAGGCGCTTAAAGGGCAACTGAGGTGGAATTTTGAGACCGTCTCCACAGTGCCCTCTTGAGGATACACTCTGACACTAGTCACAATATTCATAATAATAATGACAAAGGAAAAAGCAGTCTTTATAACCATTACACAATCGAGGCAAAACGACTGACAGGCAGTGGTGAGCGCGCGGCTCCTACCTCTAAGAAAACCAAAATAAGGTGGCTCAGAATATCCAGTCGTCAAAATAATTACATGCATTTTTTTTTCATTAATCCAGAAAGTGACTAGATGTAAAGGCAGGGCATATTAAGTAGTAGTAGTGGCCCACCCTGTCCAATGTAACAATCCCCTATCTGTGCTGCCCATGCACACAGAGCACCAATGGGGATTGGCTAACACAAGCTAGGGGATTGGGGCAGGGGATGCTGCAGATTAAAAGTGAAAACAGACAGCAAGGATAGAGGGTGATGATGGAAAGGGCGGCAAGTGATAGTTTGGCTTAGAGGGAAATAAGGGGACAAGTGCATTTGAAGAAGTCGGTCTCTACATGCTTACAAGAGACTGAGAGGGCAGAGGTGTGTGTGCTTCTCCTAGTCAGGCCATGAGTTGTAAATGCCTGCAGAGGGAAGAGCTTTGTGTAAAAATGGGACAGGAGCAGAAGGTGTGTACAGGTACGCAAAGAAATGCGTGGGTGGAAGTTGGCGCCATCTCCACCGATACGTGTTGGAATGTGCAGAATGATCGGAGCAAGGTCAATTGCTGAATGCAAGTTCAGCTTTGCAGCACTTAAGTGATCACAGACTTTATATTTGCCTGTATTCAAATCTACAGAGGAGTGTTGACCTTGTCTATTGCCTTAGTTACCTCTTTGTTCTGAAAGCTATGCGAGTGTGGATGTGAAAACTTCAAAGTAGTCTGTGTGTCAAGCCTCAGGACAGACAAGTCTCACCATTTCAAAGTAAAATAAATCAATAAGTAAATAAAAAAAGTGCCTCGTATATCCTAAAAGAGCAATGCATACAGAAATAAAAGATTATCTTCCTGTTTAAGTGCCCCTTTTCTATTGGTTGGCATCACTTTTGGCTGGTTGATAATGCTGGTTTAGGTGCATGGGGTGCAAGTATATTTGATACACTCTATGCAAATGGTCCCTCTATTGTTCTGCTAAACTTGCCTCTATAGGCTAAATCTCTAAGGGACTGGCTAACCAGCACAGAGAGTGCGGCAGGACTTCATTCCTGTATCTACGATATGCTACACCTGCTCTTTCTGCCCCTGCTAATATAAAGACCAGAGGGCTAGCCTCACATGTACTAACAAACTCTTATGTGCAGGACTGGTGGCACCTACATGCTAACACTAAGTGCTAATGTACCATACCTCAGACTCCTCAAGGCTGTTTAAAAAAATAACATTATTCAAAAACATTAAAAACATGAATGTAGTTCATGACAACGTTAAAATGATACATGTAAGTGTGCATGCCCAGTACCACCCCTCTGGAGGAACCCCGTACTAAGGGGTTTGGAATACTGGCATCCGGCGTTCGGATGGGTAAAGAGGCAGCATCGTGGTGGCAGTTAAAAAAGTTTTCAGGATTTTTTTTCTTTTTATCGCCTATTTTTCTCCCATCCGTATTGCATACTTACATACATAGGAGTGTGAAGGTAGCGTACAATACAATTACATAATAATACCCACGTTTTAAAAATTCAACACAAAAAAATAACAATAGTCCTGGTAAAGTAAAAACAACAAAAAGACAATAATAATATTCATAACCTTTTGAGTGCATGAGGCTGTAGAGTCTGACTGTGTTTTACAGGTGAAGGGCCTTATGTTTCTTGGATTTGGGTGATTGACTGGCAGGTCTGTGGAGTATGTGTAGTGGGCAGTCATTGGGAATAAGGGATGGGGATGAGGTGGCGGTGGGCCATCTGCCCACTCAGGTAAAAATGAGGTGGGAGGGGTCAATGGTGGTGATGGTTGGTGTAGCTCAGGCGAAGTACATGGTCCTCAGGGTGTCATGGTGAATCTGAACAGCTTTAGCCAGCGCCTGTGGGTCCCGACCGTTACTCTGACCAGACACATGGCTGCCCTCCCCACTGCAGAGATGACAGGAGGAGAAGAAGCTCAGTGACTCTTCATATGTGATTATTGGACTAAAGTCACCAATAACACAGTCTCTCAAACTTAGGATTCAAACCCTGCGTAGGGTCACTTTAAACGAAGGCAGTGTTGCAGAACAAATATACTAAGACGGATGTACTTAACAGGTTTTAACTTTTTCACTGCTTCTAAAAAAACAGAACATCCTCCAATATCTGTGGGTCGTAAGAATTCTAGGAACCAAAAATGGTGTCGCAGTTTATCAAAGTTTCAGAAACCCCATGTTATATCTTTCATAATCACACTAACCTGTCGTGTTCTTTGTCCACCAGATGGTAGCGGGCACGGAAGGCCACAAGACGGGCATAGTAGGCTGGAGCAGGGATGGAGACTGAGCGGGTACAACGCACGTAAGTGTGGCACAACTGGTAGGTTAGAATCTGCAACTCATCAGCCGTGAAACGATTGTCGTCCCAAAGGACGTAGTAATGAGACGGCCGGCTGGTACCCTAGAGACAGAGAGAAGGCAATGAAAACTTTATGCACTAAAAAAACTGGCTATGTGAAACAATCAAATGTGTTATGTAGGATTTGGGGTCAAAGGCAGTCATTCCTCTTCTAATCTATTCAAGGAAATCAAAAACTTAATTATCCAAGAGCAGAAACGCCATTTTGTTACTGTTATTATTACCTGTATGCCTGCATGGCTGCACAGGTAGAAGTCAAATTCAAAGGGATGAGTGATGCTGGTGTCCACTGTAGTCCCTGCAGGAATATTCCCACTCTTCCCAATCTATCAAAAGACAGACACATTATTAAACACATGAACCCAGGTATGTCTAATGAAACAAGTACAAATTGTGTTAGACCATAAAAAGCTCACTCTCTCAGACTTGTCAGCACAGAAGAGGCGTGTGTGGTGGCGTTTCTGCACCACAATATAGGTGATGCCTGGCTGATAGTCTTTCTCCAGCTTGATGCATGCATCTCTAATGGCCAGGAGCTCGTAATGGAGAATCTACACACAAGGGCATTGGTTATAAGCACTTAGGCTGATATCATTGGCATCTCATATATCACAAAAGAAAAAAAAATCATCCATTCCCATTTACCTGCGGCAACTGTCCCTCAGGAACGCCATCTCTGTAGAAAATGATCCTGGTAGGCTTGAAGCGAGTCGACTTGTAGAACTGAATTAGCAGTTCACGCACCATGTAAGACAAATCTTCAATGATCTCCTGCCTGGGTCTCTGGACTCGTACTGTGGCACAATATCTGCTGGGATGGGCGTCCATACTGCCTACCACCTGTGAAAGACGAGGAAACGAGTGACAAGTTGAACGTGGTATTTCAGGGTTAGTGATTTGATTCCCACTGGTAACACACAGGCAAAGAAAGTGTGCCATTTGATATTTTAAAGTGGTTTGCATAAAGGCATGTATCAAATGTATGATGAAGAAACAAAAATGAAATAATCTACTTAGTGTCAAAGTGTCCTTGAGTACAACTCAAGACCTCTTATTTGAAGATCTACGCAGTTGTAGCATTGCTCTCTAAATTAAAACCTCTGACACACAAACTAATACAACATAGAAAAGAAGCTACAATGTTTCATTGTCCTTTCAGTTGCCAGTAGTCTGTCCCAATATGTATTTTTGTATGTTAGCATCTCCTAGAGGCTGCGATAGGTTAGTGTGGGAGGCTCAACGCATCAACATTTTATTTTTCTTCCCTCAAATCCTTTCACTGCACTACAATCATCATTTTTCATCAGTTTTCTCCTCAGTTAGGAAAAATGAGACAGATTCACTCTCCTCTCCCCATTCCTCTCTCTGTGTGACTCAAGCGTTTGTCATAATTGCTAGGCAACAACACAGCCAACCATAGCTGAGCTGAGGTCAAGGGCGGACGGGGGTTGACGTCATTTCCTTTTTGAACGTGAGTCAGTGATGAGCTCACTAACTCCTCTCTTACTACTCTTTTTTTTTCTTTGTTCAGCCTCATTTATTGTGTATCCAAGTCTAAACAAAGAGTCAAATCAACTGCAGACGTTTCTTATGAATTTGACTTTCAAAGCAGGGTGCGCTCGGGAATTTACCACTAATTTGATGCATCAGAAAAGGAATAAGTTGGTATTTTGAAATGTTCTGATCAGCAAAAACACATCTTCAGTATACGATACTTGATAAAGCTGTAAATTAGGGCTACAACTACTGATTTTCACAAAAATACCAAAATGAATTAACAATGCCCAAGGCGCTGAATTCATCTAACCTATCCAACGGTCAAAACACATAATAGTATTTATCCATTCCTATTGTACGTTCATGTTAACAATCAAACTGATATCAGATAATACTGATAACACTCAAATATGTACTTAATGTGATGACATTTGCTCTAAAAGTTTAATTAACTTTATGATATGATGTAAAGATTAAAGTGATTAAAGATGTTAAAGCTCCTCTGCCTCAAACATACTATTTATAGCTGTGGGACCCAGTGCCACTGTCACCTAGCAACCTCAGCCATGTGCGTTTGTTTTATCTATGACATCCTGAGATCATTTGCATTATTTACATACCCTCGGTTGTTTTTTGATTTGCCTATAAAAGGAGTGCCCCTTTCAGTTTAACATCTGGGCTTCCATCAGAGAAGCTACACTGTACTGTGACTTACTTCAGTGTGTAATTTTCCATACTTGTAAAGTCAAAATGGCTCTTATGGCTTTGAAATGGGTTGAAAAAGAAAGCTCAAGGATCAAAACTGTGCGTTGGCAACCATCTACTGACCTTCAACTAATCACAAGATATAGTTTTCATCCACTTGTAGCCATCTGTGTCACAGCTGACACAGAGCTGCTGTATTTGGTGCTGCTGTGCCTAACAGAAGCAGAGGCAGTGGACAGAACCTGGCTGACAATTATGCTCATCAGTTCTGTGACACCTATAAATGCATTACTTTGACTTGTACTAGGCTGCTGTAGATAGGTACTGTCTCAAAAAAAATGGTCATATTGAAGTTGAAGAAAAATGTTTCTCATTTAAACTACAAAAGTAGTGTCTTGGTGGCAAATACAGTTATACTAAGTACGTAAGTATGTTTAAAAAAATGTGTCTCAGCCTGGACCAAATCTAGATTTTCTGGCTCTAGTAACTGACAACGATAGTGAAAAAAAAAAACACAAATCCAAACCCACTTTTTAAAACATTTCTTCAGAAACCCTATGGGTAATGTCAGATCTGTTGTCTTTCTACAGTCCACAATCTTTAAATAATTAAGACACAGAAAATAATAGCACATCCATTGTTGAACCTACCACTTATTTCCATTACGAAATAAAGCACTTTGCTGTCCCCCGCCCAAGGGCTGAACGTGCACGCCCAGATTTGACAAGAGGCGTGGGTTTGTGGGACATGCAGCCACTCATTCCCTTCCTCTTCCTGAGATTGTGTTCAAGGTCAACTAGTGTAGTTTAATGAAGGCGTTATTGCTGAGACTTACAGCAGTAATGGAGGGCTTCTTGCCATCTCCAGCAGGGGGGTGTGTGACGTCTGCTCCCAGGAAGATAACCGGCTGCTGAAACACCGCTGACCTGAGAGCACGAATGGAGGAGGAGATGCAATTTACGCTCACTCATGAAGGCAGTGCAAGGTTGCTTTTCAGGAATTACATTATCATCACAAGCTGAAATGCTAAGATGGGTCAATTTAGTTCATCCAGTAGGATTTAGTGGGCTTTCATTTAAATTGTAAAGTGTAGTTGCTGTATAAAGGAGACCAAAAAACTTTTAATATGAAGACTAACCAACAGATTCATGTATATAGTAGAATGAAGTATGAATGGTATAATTCTTTGGTTTAACAGGGACCTATATCAGATAAGGACTGTGGTGGTAGGTACAGTATTATTAAAATTCTCACTAATTCAAAAGCATCCCAACAGTGGCTCACCGTTGGTGCGGCACCAGGATGTTGTTGATGCCTCCCAGCTTCACATTGATCTTCAGGCAGAGGTTGGAGAGGGTCTGAGGTGACGTCTTCACCACATTCTTCACTTGTACACACTGCGTGGCCATGCCAAGGAGAGTGTCTCCCACACGCTTGACCTCCGCTAAAAGGCAGAGTTTGGAAATGAGATACCAAGAACACAATGATGCTTAAGAGCAGAGGAAGTGTTCTGTGAGCTTAAGCTTTCCAATAATCTGTCTTGATGTTTACTGATGTATACGTATTTAACAGTTTTTTCTTTCATTAATTCATTATCTGTCTGTGTAAAATGACAACAGACTTTCATTATGACAGAGTGTGTATCCAATAACAAAAAACATAGCATACCATAGACGGGAGTTTTTCCTGGCAGGATGACGATGATGAGCTGAAGTCCAGAGTAGGTGTTCTTTAGGTGTCTGAACATGGGCTCCACGCTGTCTGCTCCCTGGGCGTATTTACAGAAGCATGGCTGGCCCTGAATTGGCATCCCAGCATCCTTAGAGATCTTACGCAGCTGGTCTGTGAAGTTCCTGTGAGGAAACCGGCAAAATTCAGCAACACACGCGAAGATTGTTTGTCTTGTCTGTTGTCTTGTACAGTAGATGTGATCATGTACAATGTTTTTATGCAACAAAGTCTTTAGAACTGCTTTTGAAAAGAAATGTACTTTGTAAAGAAAGAAATAACTTTCTTCAAGATTCTTAATGTTCAGCATTATAGGGAACCCCCCCCCCCCCCCCCCCCTCCCCCGTGAAACAGCTAAATTAAAAGTGGATCTAATGATTTACTACAATCACATGCAAGACAGCCAGAAAAATGTTTGGGGGAAAATTATTTAATCTCCCTTCAAAAGATGAATTCCCACTGCTCCCGCTCATTAGTCCTTACTTGAGCACCTCTTCTCTGCACTGTTTCTGGGGGGCAAAGCAGGCAATTGCCCACACTTTGATCTCAATGCCGTTATAAAACTGCTTCCCTCTCATGTCCCACACTCCCTGGTTGGGGGTAGCTATGGCACGATTCTGTGCAAGAGAGGACCAGAGGAGAGAAAGATTAAACCAAATCAGGTCAGATCTACAACAAAATGATATATACTACTCACTGATTGCTTTTTAACTAAAAAATTGATTTCTTTGAGCTGATAAATGACTCATTTTTTACCCGTCCTCCATACTGCAGGATAGGGGCCGGGAGCACTCTGCCCGTCACTTCAGCCATGTCATCTTTCACTTTGATCCCAAACTCCTGGATGTACGGGTCCAGGTTGAAGTTAGCGTTCTTCATCTGTGGAGAGTGAAGGTCATCCATCATATCTCACAGCCTTTGTGACTTCACACTATAAATCACTGAGTCATACATTTCTTCGGTGCTGCCGCGTCTCTACAACTCACCAGCCTGCTGATCTCCTCTTGTCTGTCGGGCGCAGAGCGAGCTGTGGCTTTGATCATAGTGGAAGTCTGATTATCTGTCAGTTTTTTGATGCATCGTTGACCAGCTACAATGTTACACACCTGGAACAAGTAAATCAAAATTCATTAGGTTCTAAATGCACTAATGCACTGTATGGACAGTATGCATAGTGTTACCCAAATAACCCAAATCATGTAGAGTATAAGTAATTGCATATGAATACTTTCTGGTTGGTTAAATGTTTAAACAATGACCTCAGTTATTGTATCACAATTAAATCATCCTTGAACCCTTCTCACCTCCAGGGGCAGGTAGGTGTGCTTCTGCTCCTGGCCCACCTGTAGACATGGTAGGTGGGGGTATTTTAGCTGCAGGTTGTACTTCTGCTTGAAGTACTGGGCCACTGTACATTCTACTGTCTGCCCACTTTCGAGCTGGAGGGGAAACCTGTGAAAAAGAAAAAAAAAAAGATGAGAAACATAAATGACTGCATGATCTGGAAGAAACGACAAAGAGGTTGCATTTGGTGTAATAGTTGACAAAAGCTTTTGAGTGACACATGCCTTCAGGCTCCTTATTTCAAGGTTCAGCCAGGCTTGAACGGGAACGGTGCCTCACAGTTATGTCCATCGTCAAAAAATTATTTTCATTAATTGTTAATCATTTAATTAAATGTAAAAAGTAAAGGAAAAGTGCACACCTAATAAGATTCCAGAGAAATGTATTAAAATTGCCTATTTAATACAAACTTCTAATCTGTCAAACAACTAACCAAACAATCATTTCAGCTCTAGAAAGTTAGTAATTCTGGATAAAATACTAATTAAGACATGTTGATGTAAACATTAAAGCTGCTATAATCAGTAATTTTATATCAACAAGGATCAAATGACAATATGTATGTGAGAGGAGCAGGTTGTAGTGATGAACGCGCAGAGGAACATCACCCAACTCTGCGGTTTCTCTCAGCTCTATGGAGCATTTCAGCATCTTTTTTTAGCTCAGTGTTTTGGTTTTCTTCCACATAAATTTACTGCTCCATATTTACTGGATCTATGAATAGGAAACTATTTGCTAACACATTTGCCACATAAACTTTATAGGGTGATAACACATTGAGTGATGTGTGTACACCTTGTTGCACTTCCCCCAATAGGCTGGAAAAAAATAAATTTATGCAGGTTTGTGGGGGAACCTTTGTTACTTTATAATAAGGTCTCCATTGCAATGGTTATTTCTGTATCTACTTATGCAAACCCATATAGTTAATTTGGGGATGTCCTTATAATGTAGAGGTATGCATTAAGATAACCAGTCACTGTTTATGACCTAATGTACAAAGCAGTCGTGCATGTGCTTATTTCATTTACAGAAGTGTCTTCCAAATGAATTCAATATTATGTAATTTAATGCCGTCTGTGTACTTACGTCTGGTGGCTGGCAGGACGTCGGGTGACATTGCATACACGGTACTTTCTTTTCATTTGGCCACAGTGGGTCACCTCCACCTTCAAGCCTGTCAACAACAAGTAGGATTAATGCACACGGAGACAGAAAGACAGACAAGATCATTAGAAGCAATGAAATTAAAGAGATTCTTGTGAAATAACAATGCCCCAATGTTTAAAGGCAAATGGAAATATATAATTTCTAAATGCATAATGTATAAGTTCCAGGAAAAGATCTGAAATTATTTGTCAGGTTTAAAATGAGTAAATATTCTTTGGATAGGGGCTTACAGGTAAAAAATATTTTCTTGATTTGGGCTCATTGTGACATTTGGCTGGGATTTTCACACTGTCCAGGTACCCACCTTTAATTTCCTTTGTGAAGCGGACCCTTTGTGAATCAGTGAGAGTCTTGGGCTGCTCATCGATGTTGCGTATGTCCAAAACCTCGCACATGAACTCAATTACAGGCTGGGCTTTGTAGAAGGCCGTGGCGGACACTAGAGGGAGACAGAGAGCAGCAACAGGTCCCAAAAAGTCAGAGAGGAGAAAGAGGTGTATGGACGTCCAAACCTTCACTCAGTATTTACCTAAAAATGTAAGACATTCATCAGAGTCAATTTAATGTTAAAAGCAGCCACCAGAAAGGAGAGCAGCAGCCTTTATTTATGATCATAAATATAAATAACAACAGATGTTTCACATCTTCATTGGTCCCAGATTCAATTTTCATTTTCGCCATTTCTGTCCTGCTGTTTCAGCTTTGTCATACAATGTCAGGAAAAAACACACTGAGATCACTGGCTGACTACACACACTCTGGTGAGCTTGTCTTCAGTGACTCACCATCAATGTTAAGCATCATCTTCCACATGGCGGGGCGCACAGACTGGTGGAAACCAAACCAGACTTCCCTCCCCCCACCCAGTGGGTGGTAGTATCCTTCAGGTGGGGAGAAAAATGAACGGCCCACTGGAGTGTACCTAAATGGAGGAGGTGGGGGTGAAAACGAAAATGATGAATGTGCAGAATGACTTCAGTGTGACTTGACGTCCAGTAAAGTTGATGTCTCACGTCTCCTAGTAGCATTTGAAAAAACAGGAAAACCTGCATGGAAAAACACCAGTCTTGGACAATATTGGACTAAGGAACAGTGCTATACTAACTGGGAAAAAATGGGGAAACATTATCTTTGAAATTACTTCTGTGGCTTGAGGACTTCCTTTTTGACCATTTTCAGGTCAAGTCCTCAAGCCAGTTATCATTATTCCCCTCCTCGGTATTGTTCAGTAGACACTTTCACACACATCTCAGCTAACAAGCATCTTTTGTTTAGTGACTCTAACCCCTAGAGCTATGATGGTCTGATGCAAGTGAACGGGACAACCCAGTTAACCTTGCTAGACTGCATGGTTACAATGTCAACAAAAATGAACTCTACAAAAACACAATTTTCCAATCTGCTTTTAAGGCATGCATGCATATAACTCTTGTTGACAGGAGTAGGGGTGTTGCACTTTGAGTACTAATGTGTGTGTTTGTGCCTGTACTAGTGTAACTGTGAGGAAAAGGCTTCCTTTGATATACCTCATAGAGGCCAGGTGGCGCATGGCCACGTCCAGGGCTTGAACCGAGTCGAGGGGGACCTGCAGGCGGCCGCTGACCAGAGTCTCCTGCAGCAGGCGCCATGAAACCTTGGCCAGCCAACGGATGGACACCTTGAAGATTCGGTCCTTACCCTCGCCTGGGATGGTTACCTCGAAATCCACCTGGAGTGATAGAGGACAGACACAGAGAGACAAGGTAAAGACTGAGAAAACTGCAGGAGGAGAACAGTAAGATAAGAAAAAAAAACTATCAGCCTCTGCAGTTTACTGTAAATCCTATTTTGAACAGGATTCATTACTCAAGAGGGCATGGTTTTGCTTTCCTAATATTATATGGACTCCTAAATATGACTGTATGTTATCGCACCTGGGTACGTGATTCACTTTCCTACTGGATCAGAAAATTAACACCACTCTCAAGCCTGTACGGTACATATGAGGCTAAGCCTTGCAGCCTGTTAGTTTAGTTTGGCATAAAGACTGGAAACTGGGAAAAACAGCGAGCCTGTCTCTGTTTGATTGTAATGAAAATCTGCCTAAAGCTCTCTAATTAACATGTTATATCTAGTTTGCTTAAAGCTATACAAAAATAAAGGCAAGCTATTTCCCTATCTCCAGTATTTATGCTATGCTTAGCTAACTGGCAACAGGCTGTGGCCTTATATTGGTTTGGATCTTCTTGACCAACTCTTGGCAAGAAAGCAAATAGGTGTGTTTCCTTAAAATTTGTCATTAGTTTTAATATTGGGACAGATGTGCTCTGCAGGACATTTAAAATTCAGTGAGTTTCAAATAATCATTCCTCAACTAAAGACAATTTCTAATTCTGGTCCAAGCAGGGCTTAAGATAGACTTTATTGATCCCTAATGAGAAATTAAGAGGTGAGTACAGTGTTGTGTAACAGTGTAAAACAAAGCCACTGCAAACATCTACCTTCTCACTCCCAATAGGAAGTGCTAGCACCGTATAGATGTTCTTCTTGCCGTCATACACTGGCTTCCTGTCGCCAAAGAGCTGGGGCTTGAAGTGTTGCACCATGTACTCGACCACCTCCCTGTAGGAAGCAACACATAAAAACACAGTATGGGATTAATATGCACCAGAAACAGAAAGAGGCCATGCTCTGTCAATTAAACCCATCGCCTGATCAGGATGCTCTATTGTGATGGTGGGGGGAGAGCAGTTCCCAAGATGATAGAATATTGATCGAGCAGGATACAGCTGGTGGGTGCAATATCTCATGGTCATGGGGGGAAAGGCAAGGACAAAAAGAGAGAGGGTGTGGGCGAGGGGCCACCTTTCAATGCGCCGTGCCTTGGCCTTCATATAAGTGTAGGGGGATGAGGAGACATCCTGAAAAACGAAAGGTCAAAGGGCTTGACCTTTGCATGCCTTCTTGGACCCTTTGTCTCAAACATTAAAGCCAAAAGAGACTGAAGCTCAAAGACCCTCTTTGGATGTTAGAGAAAATCGTACCAACACATGCAATTTTCAGAGATTTTTCTTTAGGTTTTCTGAATCCTACAACTCTGTTTAATTACAAAAAGGAAATAACTGGAGTGCTTCATTTGTTTCTGTATCTGTTCACAACCCTGATAATTAGAAAGAGAGAGAAGCTTGAGGGCTGTCCTAGAGGGTTCTCTGGACAACAACTGCTGAGATCTTCAAGGATTTCAACAAAAGACTGATTGTTTAATCAAAAACAGAAAGTAACATGAGGACACGAGTACTGGGTCATGGCTGTTTTAGCAGACAGAAATAAATTTTGTCAAGTCGTGCCTCTCAGGGTTTGAGAAGAGTCATTAATTTCTCTTCAGGAAACATACAAAAACAGATTTAACATTTAATTCATTAAAGCTGCACACGTCTGAGTGAAACTGTCAACTGTAATGGCCACATCATGTTCTTACATAAACATCTGGCTTCAAACATCCAAAGAAGAAGTTTTCTAGTTTAAAAGACAGATTATCTCCATTTCCCATTCTACCTTTCTCCAGCTTAAATGATTATTAGCAATTATCCAATAGACTGAGGCCATTAATAAGCCACACTGAGACAGTAAACTTGAGGGTTCTTGGACTGGGCAAATGCCAAAAAACTGACAGAAGGTTAGCCTATATATATTATATTTCTGCTCAAAGCCAGCCTGACACATAACTCCACACAAAAGGCAACTGTGGAACATGATAGCCGGTCATATCTTGTTGATAGCCCCCTCACAGTCACAAGCGTGACACTACAATTTCAGTCTGGAATCGAGAGCAGATAAAGCTGAGTAAATGGGAAAATGACATCCATTCCTTCATGAAAGGATGAATTCTCCTGAATCAAACATGATGTATTTTGTGGCATGTTGCCCTTTCCCCTCAAAGGCAAGACAAGACAATCTTTTTTTTTTCCAGAAGAATTAGCTCTCTGGAGAGCCATGACCAAAGTCAGCAAGGCAGACAGCACATTTCCCCCTTGAATTTGGTATTTATGTTTATGTACTGTTTGTTGCCTGGATTAAAGCAATAAATGTGACAAATGATGAACATGGCAGCTCCTTTTTTGTTTTTAATTTGTTACAGCTGAAAGAAAAATGGATGGAGCCAGTAAAAACTACCTAAGGACTGATGGTTTAATGAAAAAAGTTAATACGATTACAAGGATGTAGCAACTAACATAGCAATCTGTGCTAGCCTGTGAACGTATAAGACAATCTCTTCATAATAAATAGAATTCTTTTGAATTACTTTTGCAATTAACTGTTTTTTGTAAACTGCAGGATGTCTATCTTGCTCCATCTAAAAACAGTGAAAACCATTTATGTTAATGCTATCTAATAATACCCATAAAACCCTTCTCAAGTCAGTGATTTCATTTAGATTTTGAAACAATCATTTTGACTGAGCCTACATCGGACAGGAATAATTTAGCCATCCATGTGGAGTGTGCCTCTTCGAGCACATTCTGCAACGTAAACACCAGCAAAGACGAAAGGGTCAGTTAAGTTGGATTCACTTTTGACTCCTCCATCTGTCCAGTCCGGTCACTTGGGCACAGCTACTGCAGGAACAGAAGGCTTCCTACTGCTTAATATTAATATGATCTGAAACCTATGCATACTTGGAGTTTAATTTTTACCTGATTCTGCACAGATGCATGGACTTTTCTCACATTGCTTTTTGCTCTTCATGGCCTGATGTGGAGCCACACTTAAGTTTTATTTTCACAGAGGCTTGACCTTCCATGAGTATTTAACACAGTATGAAGTTTGGAAAATATGTTTCACTAGCTTAGAATATCTGAAAGAGGTTATTTTCTCCCCATTTGAGCAATTTATGACTTAATATCTAGTGATATTGCACCCCAATTCAATATTTGTTTTCCTACATAAATGGGCAAGACCAATATCAGTGTGGCATGCTTGTGTGTTGAAGAGCTTTGCTTTGGCTGCAACAGATTTTTCATTATTTTCCCCCCTCACAAAAATATGGTAATAAACCTGTAAAAATGAATAAATAGTTGTTACAAAGAATTGCATTTAAATCTCAGTTGAATTGTTTGTGTTGAAAGCAGCCGTTACTGCTGCCTCCTGAAAGACTGACAACACAGTGATTACAAGTGGCTGCTGGGCTTTCATTATCCAATTTCAAACTGTTCCACACAGCAGACATTTCAGCTGCTTGTCGACTTCTTAAAATGCATGCTTTGCTGCCACACGTTAATAAATGCTCATGACAAATGACAACTGACAAGTACTGATCTTTCAGATTCATGTGGGACATCACAGACAAAAAATACACAAACAAATACCACGACTGCAATGTTCTGTTACCTGTTGACTCGTCGTGGGCACTTGTCGGGCTTAATGTCCACCTCATAGTGATAGACATCCATCTTTGGGATCTCCACCTCGAAATAGTTGGCCAGCAGCGTGATGGGCTTGCCCACGGTGCCCATGCCTGGCCGGCGCGGGAGCATGGAACACCTGCTGCAGGGGTGGGGGGAAGACCCCCATGGGCACTGGACAGATGGGGGAGAAGGAGCCATTGACATGGACAGGTAACAGCAGGGGAGGTGGTTCAGAGCAATGATGGCAGGAGTGAGGAAAGTGGGCGTGCACAAAGCAACAGCAAGTGCAGAAATAACAAGTCAAAGCAGGGGAAAGGCACAGGCAGAGCAGGCACACGAGAGATAAAGAACAGTTAAGTGAGGAGGTGGCAAAGGAAGTGGTTGTGAACAGCAGAGGCAGGTCATGCTGAAGAGACCTTGGCCTTTTTGGTCTTGCACTGAGTGTGTTCCCACATTGGGCTGAGGCGCCTGGGTATCCCAAACTGGAAAAGCCCTGCTTTAAATAGCTGCAATGGAAATCCTTGGGTCAAACACACCACTCCATCACATGTTCACTAAGCCTTCAGAAAATGCCAAACCGACAGGGAGAGTAACATTAGCAATAAAACACAGAAAGATGCTCTCTGTCTATGTGTAGAATCACACTTCAGCACAACACATCCGACAAACACAATAAATACAGACACTCTGCATGTGTTGATCACACATACTCATATGTGCAAGAAAGCATGTACTGTATGTGTGTGAATATGTGAGTGTCTGGGGTGCGTCGTAATCACTGCACACTCACACACAATGACACACACTTCACCCTCGTGCCAGTGAAGGCAGATGGTGAGAAGCAGAGCCAGCGCTCTCACATATCCCGAGACAATAGCAGTCTTTCCCGGGCGGTAAGATTTAAAGCAGAGCTTTAGTGCTGCATCACAACATGAAGACACTTGCTATTTACTGTCTTTACAATGACGTAACAAGTAAGAATCTCAAATCACACGAGAATTACTAATTTAATATTTTATCAGAGGGGTCATGGATGTTTCTTATGCACTTTGATTCATTAATGGGCAGTTGGCAAATTTGCCTGTTTTGGGATTCTTTGGTCAGCTTTGCAGTACAATAACACTGAGCACGTTTTCAAACAGATAGTACATTTATTTTCCATTTTGAAGGGTTGAGCTGCACGCTTCACATTGACACTGAAAAAAAAAATCTATCACATTGAAAAGAGCCTTTACAAATTTCAAAATACAGAGCAGAAGTGATGTTTACTGGGAGACCCCGTCCCTAGTCAGGAGATCACGACAGGCCAAGTACATGAATGAGAAGGAACAGCCAATTATGCATCAATTGTTTTGGCCAAACTAGTTGGCCCTCTGAATAATTGGCTGTTGACCATGAGCTAAACATGGCAATCAGCTCAATCTTGGAAAATAGTACATTGAATCATCGCACTTCAAACACAAAAGCAGACTTTGAGATGAGGGGCCCCGGGGGCCCATCCCCCAATCTAAAAAAAATAAAAACAAGCCCATTGAACTGATTTCAAGGTTCAGTATCTAGAATGACTGTAATTTCAATCTCAGGCCTACTTGTGCAAATAAAGACCAGCTTTGAATAATAAAAAAAAGACAGCACTCGTTATATAAACCCTGCCCTCCAAAAGTTCAAGACAGATTGAAGGCTGTTTTATGAATGCCAAGGTCCAACGTTTTCCACAAGAGATGGACTTCAGAACTGGGCATAAAGTCAGTCTTTAATTGGTTGCCTCCACACCTCAGTGTCATCCAACAAAACTGCCAAATAAGAGATCATCAGTGGCACTGATAAGCACTAGCTGTAAATCTGAAAGTGAAGCATACAGTGCTCACGCTCCCCAGTCTTCCCAAGTCTAAAAACGGGTTCTGTCACCTCCAGCAGCAGATGTGCACATATCACAATTGAGGATTATTTTTGGTTCCACTTAAATAAATAATTCATCTGTCTCCGCAGATGTTAGGCCTTTGCTCGTGTCCCTAATATGCGCATGTAAGATACAGACACTCTTTAGACAACCTGAACTGTGCAAGCAACCATAACCTGTCAGTGAAAAGGGAGGCTGGTGTGCCGAGCGGGGAGTCCGGGGTGCAGCCAGCTGCTGCTCCTGAGCTGCTGCTGCTGCTGCTGCTTGAAGGCGGGCTTCACCTCGTCCCTCCTCACCGAGATTCCCACGACCTCCCTGCCCCCGCGCATGTCTGAGGATATTGTCAGCGCTCTAAAAGGCTTGTCTGTAGCTATAAATCTGTATAAATAATAACGTTCCTTACAAAGTGTTGTGCAAGTAGACTGCAGGAGAGCCCCCCTCCACCAACCACTCTCTCTTCTAAAAACGTTGCGGTGCAACAGACAGACGGGGTTGTCACCAAGCCTCCTTGTAACATCCCCCCTGATGCTAAGGCCAGGCTACGGTGCCTCGTTTTTTCAACTGCAGTCTGCATCTACAGCCATAACTCGGGTATCCGGATTGATAGCATGTAAAACCACTGAGGTAAAAATAAACCTACCAGCGCCAGACGGTCCCGGCTCCATCCCATTCACTTAGCCGCGCGGGTACAAGCTAGCTAGTCCGGGGTGCTGTGGCCAAACCGCCGGCCCCTTCAGGCTGGAAGCGTCTCAGACTTCCAGCCCCCTCCTCTCGGCGTGTAGTCTTCTCCCTTCTCGGTGTACCCCCGCCCCCTGCCCCTACCAGAACCCCCCAGACCCGCAGAGGAGTTGAGGCTAACGGCGATAGCTGCCAGTTGCTTGCCTGCCCGTTGACCCTGGAGCTAGTAACGGCAGAGCTGGAGGGCGATAACGTCTTATTTCCAAACACTCTTGCGACGCAGGGCGGTGCGGTCCTTCCCGGCGCCGTAATTTCGCCGATTGTCCGCGGCGTTGTGATTTCTTGTCGGTCTGTTGTGCTCCTGCTCACCGTTCAAGCAGGATTCTCCAGCGGAACAAAAAAGGCCAGCCCCTCACCCCCCAAAATCTGAAACTTCTTCTCTGCCATTGAAAAAAGTGCAAAGAAAGTGTTGATGAACTTGCTGTCACACCCCAGAGGTTGATGGGGGAACTGCACTGCAGATATGCAAATATGAAAGAGGGGCAAGTGTCAGGGCAGACTCGATGTTATGTGTTAAGTAAAAGTGGTAATATGACACTATAAAAATAATCTGTTAAAAGTAAAAGTCCGGCATTGAGTAGGTATGTAATTTACTTAAAGTAAAGGCCAACTCACTGCAGAAAAATGGCCCTATGACCGTTATTTTATTGTGTATTATATCATTAGGTTATTATTACTCATGCATCAGTGGTAAGTAACATTTTACTGCTGTAGTTGGTTACTATTTTAGTACGACTGCAACTAATGATTATAATCTCTCGATTGTTTTCTCAATTAATCGATTGATTCTTTGGTTTGTAGGCCAAATATCAGCAAATTCTGGATGCAGTCAGTGTAGAAACTAAAAGTGAAAGGAGACTCACTTCTACAACAGGACAGTGATCTAAAGCAAACCTCAAACCTGAAGCCTTTGGAACGGTCCTCACAGTCCCCTGACCTGAGCATCACTGAAAGTCTGTGGGTATATAGTAAATGTAATGTGTGTGCAAGACAATATGAAAATAGTACAGAATTTGATATAATCTGCAGGAAGAGTGGGTGGACATTCCTACATGAAGAATAGAAAGACTCTTGGCTGAATGCAAAAAGCATTTACAGTGCTACTAAACTTTTAAACTTCTGCACATGCCACAATTACTGTTAATTTTTTCCCCTACTTTTTCAGTTCAATCAAAACTGACAATGAATTAATAAGATTTGAAAAAGTAATTTTTTTTAACGTTTGTTTGCTGCGGGTGTTGTAGACCCACTGACTTCTATTCACTTAAAAAATCAACAAATGATTCTATGTATTTTCAGGAATGCAGAACTATTGCATACTACTGTGTAACACTCACAGGATCAATCTTTCTGCCTACTTCTACTTTTTTAGTAGAACTTTCGTCGTACTTTTACTACTACTTTTTTAGTGCTTAAAAAAAAACTAATAATACTTGTGTAAGTAATATTTTGAACCCAAGACTTTCACTTGTAGTACTTCACAAAAGGACCTAACCAACGATGGAAAAGATCAATATATTTAAAAAATATAGTAAATTTGAACTCAGATTTATGATAGTGGCTCTTGTTTAGACGAATTCATGTTATTTTTTGCGTAAATAATATGCTCACAGACTGACAAACTATCCAACGCTGAGTCCATCCACTTACTCTGAAAATCTACCAACACGTGACAGGAAGTCGTCATCGTGCAGGACCGTCACTTGACTTCATGCGGAAGAGGTCGTCATCGTAAAACCTGTGAGTTGGAAGGTCTATGAAATGTGAGAAAATGACAGTAAATTTGTGAGAAGGACGGGCTGAGCTTCAATAGTTTGAATGAATGAGGCAGTTTTCATTAAGAGTAGATGTTTTCTGGACCATGTGTGACTAGGTTTGAGCTTTTTCTCAGCCTCGCAGCAGTTAAGTTCATTGGAGATCTTGTGAGCCAGGCTGGCAGTTAACGGAGAAATCAATCACAGGCTGCATGTAACATGAAGTATTTTTTAAAACGACACGTTTATAAGACGTTTAGATAATTTTCACGTCGAATAACCGGCAACTTGGGAGGTTTTTTGCTGTCAAGTGTAGGGCGGCTTACGAGGTTAACATTAACAAATATTTTGAAAACTATTGAATCACCTATTTTCAGACCATTTAAAGCCTGAAAATGTCGTGGATCAGGGAGGGTGAATTAAACCTGCTCGAAAAGATTTCAGCCAATGTCCTAAAGGTAAGTCCTAAATCTGTATCCTATATGTCTGCCCCCAGTTTTTTCCTCTTCTTCCTCATCTTTTGGCATTACATTTTGGTCACACAGCTAAGCATTTTTCTTTCCTGGAAAACAACTCAGAGGGCCATTAAACAACACGTCTTCCATTTTGGGAGGCATTTCCACAATCCCTAAAGACTCCTCTAACCATAGATGAAGAAACATTTAATATGTTTCCACATATTTCTCAAGATAGTAACTGGAAAATAAATCTCCTTGCTCAATCTGTACAGCCTGAAACAAGATAAACCACTTGTTAGTGACAGTAATATTTGTCTGTGTTGATGTTACATTGCATTATGGTTTATATCTATATAAAATAACGTGTTCATACTTTTCTTGTGTTGTACAGAACAAGCAAGGAGATTTGGCTTTCTGGAAAGTAAATCAAGTCTCTTTATAGCACAGCAGAATATTTTTTCATCCAAATAGGTATTTTCTATAGGTTCTATAGGTTTTTCAAAGATCAGTGTCAGTTATTTACAGTTGAATGCAGTGCTCTGGGTAAATTTCATATTTTGTATATTATTATATTTTTTATCATTTTGTTGATTTTGAAGTGAAGAAAATGTAATTACAACCCCTGCAGCACAAAGACATTAAAATTTGCCACCACTCAAATGTTACTATTCATTTCATGAACTCAGAAAATAGCAAAAAATAATAAACTAATTGTGGCATGTGCAAACGTTCACCCTTTGAAGTCAGTCCTCGCAGCTCAAAAATATGGATGCTTAGCTCCATGACTTCAATGTAAAGTTAATGCATTAGAGGCACAAACTGGACCTACTTTCTATCACCCAGTAGCAATCGGCTATCACTGTAGGACTGCAACCAACCATTAATTTCTTACTCAAGTAGTCTGATCATATTCTTGATTCATTATATTCATCATTTGGTCTATGAAATGCCAATAAGTAATCCAAAATGTTCATAGTAATTTCCACAAGCTGAATTTGATGCCCTGAAATTGCTTGTTTTGTCTTGGAAAAAAAAACTGCTGAAAATGCAAAGGTATTTATTTAGAAAAAACAAGTACATTATTATCATTGTATGACATGTCTATCATTACACCCCACATTTCTCTTGACTCTCCTGATCTGTGTTGCGTCTCCCAGGCTGGTCCCATGCCTAAACATGTGGCCTTCATCATGGATGGTAACCGTCGCTTTGCACGTAGGAATAACATGGAGCGTCAGGAAGGGCACATGCAGGGCTTCAACAAGCTGGCAGAGGTGGGGTTGCACCAAGTTTAAAACATGTTGTCTGGGCTTAAAATAGTTGTACATGTATGTGTAACCCATTGTCTCATCCATCCCAGACACTACGTTGGTGTAAGCATCTCAACATCCAAGAGGTGACAGTGTACGCCTTCAGCATTGAGAACTTCAAACGCACTAAAGATGAGGTGGACGGGCTGATGGAGCTGGCCAAGCAGAAATTTGAAAGGCTGTTGGAGGAACGGTCAGACATTTTAGTCACATGTTATGCATCATATGATTCATATGCTTCCTTAAACCAAAGTTGAGAGGAACCAAATCCAGTCATGTGTAGGTGAATTAATGAAGAGTCTTTGCAAGACTGTAACTTGCGTGTTTCAGTTTCAGTCTTTGCAAAAATGAACCAAACCACCTGGTAAATGCTGCCAGTCAATGGGGCCTCAGGTGGTGTTGTGTTCTCCTCAAAGGTCCTGCCAGCTGACTGTTGATGTTTTAAAGTCAACATAGTTCATAACTGAATTTTAAAACATCCACAGGAATCTCTGAGGAAATATTGGATTTTTGGTTTCCTTTCTACTGTAATTTGACACAACAACAGTCAACAACACTGACACAGAAACACTTACAACTGTACTGGCCACTGAGCGAGATATTCTGTGGACTGATGCCACAGTGACCAAGAGGAAGAGGGGCTGATTTCTAAATGAAATCACACTAAATCAATAATTTCAGTTGCTATTTTGGCTGATACTGACTGTTTGAGGTACAATACACCAAAATATATAGTTTACACTAATGGATTTTGCCTCTAATTATGCTGTAACTGTGGTCCTTAGTGCAAATGTAGATATCAACCAGCTACCAACTACCAGCTGAGCTCTGAGGCTAATAGAGAGGTGTGTTAATCCACAGTTCCAGAAATAGCCACTGGATGTAGGCCCAAGAAAAATTTAGTGTTGAATTTCAACAGCTACCATCCTGTTTGTCTACATGTTACTAAACACGTAAGTTACTGAAGCTGATGAGAGCGCTTAACTCAAAAATATAACAAGTATGTAAAGTTTATTGTGATTTTGTCATTTTAAAATATCTTTGTTATCATATTTGCGTGACACTAGGCATCTTCAATATGTGGATCAAGATTCCTTGTAACCCTTGTTTTTATAACTACAAGGCTGTTGCCACCAAGGCGGTGGTTTATGATGGAGGCTGGTTAGTGTTATTGTGTTGAACACCAACATGTGACATACTACCTGACACTGGACTTCAGACTGTGTCTAACTGTACTTCTCAGTAGAAATTCCAGTGTGTAGACACCTTTGTGTGCGTCTCAGTTTCAGCTGCTGTGTATAAATGGAGTTATCCTCTCGTTCTCTGTTATTCTTTGTGCTTTTCTGCTCCTCTGATACCTTTCTTCTCTGTCCTTCTGTAGGGACAATCTGGAGAAGCATGGTGTGTGTATCCGGGTGCTAGGCGACTTAAATATGCTGCCCCTTGATCTTCAGAAGATGATTGCCAAAGCTGTGGTTACAACCAGGGCTCACAATAAGTATGTTTATTAGTTATGACCTTCATCAGTAGCAGCTAAATTTTATTTAATTTTTATCACTTTACTGCCCACTTGACATAAACAGATTTTATATGATACATTATAAATGACCACTGATGTTATCATTTATGTGTCTTGCAGATGTTTCCTGAATGTGTGTTTTGCCTACACATCAAGATATGAAATCACGAATGCAGTTAGAGAAATGGCTTGGGGAGTGGAGCAGAGTTTGATCAAAGCAAGGTAAACAATGGTCAAGACAATACTATTTAAATTGTCAATATCTTAGAGACATCTATAATATGACATAGGATATAAAAAGTCAAATAGGGGAGCCATTGCTTTAATGAGCTGTTTATGTTTTTATGGTGCACAGTGATGTTTCAGAGGCGTTGCTAAGTGAGTGCCTGTACAGCAATAATTCTCCCAATCCCGATCTGCTCATCCGCACCTCTGGAGAGGTGCGTCTCAGTGACTTCCTTCTTTGGCAGGTGAGGATGAGAATGATTGTGTGGAAAAATGACACCAATTAAAGATGAGAGGTGTTGTCTCTAATATGTCCCTTGATAAATTTCAGTTAGACTGTAAACAATAAAGCAAAACTGAATTTCCAAGCTTGTTGATCACTGCAAAGTAGAAGTAATGATTAAGTTTTATGAAATGGGGATAGTAGATTGTAACTCTGGCAGTTAGACTTGTATGTCAGGTTATGCCACTCAAGGAATTCACCTTCAAACATGATTTTGAACAATGCTTTCAGTTCATGTAGCCATTGCCACAAATTTGTCTTTGATTTCAGCAAGATATATCTGTAGGGGCTGGGAATATGTGTCAGCAAAGTAGACATGATATCAGATACAACATTTGATTTCTCTTCTTTTTTTGGTTTGTTTCTCTCTATTAAGACTGTGGTAGTAGTGAAATCATGTATAAGATTGCCTTTATCTGTAATGAAGCAGCCACTGGATTTCACCAATACAAGTTTGATTTCTAATTAAGCTGTACATGTTTGGGTCATAGGACTTCCCTTAAAAATGCCCACTTTTTGTTTTCACATCACATTTTTTTGCAGTTGCTTTCATGCCTGTGACAACCATGACAGACAGTATTAACCAAATAGATAACATTTTCTAATAATCTAAACCACAAAAGCACATTTTGTAAAACACTTTGCAGCTTCACCTCTGAGACTTACATATATTGATTTTCTTTTATCTTCTATCCGGCAGACTTCCCACTCCTGTCTAGTGTTTCAGTCAGTCCTGTGGCCGGAGTACTCATTCTGGAACCTGTGTGAAGCCATTCTCCAGTATCAGTTAAATTACAAATCCATTCAGGTAAGGCTGTTATTGTGGCACCATTTGTTTTTTTGTCACCAGAGAGATTGGCAAAGCAAGAAAACACAGAGGCCTTGCAGTAAATGTTTTTGTTATTTAGCCTACCTTCATTGACCAAAATGGCCAAACAGTTGAGTTAACACTTCTCTAAATCAGTTTCAACTCAGATGGAGCATTATAATCCAAAGGAATTCAGGAGTTATTGTTGTACTAGACCTCATTAGTTTTGGCTAGGCGTACCTAATAAACTGAACATAGCTTTTGAGAGGGTCATAATGTTTGATTTTAGTGACCCTGCCAAAGATACTGATTCAACTCCACTCCAGTGGCATTTTTGAGACTGTAGTGTCAGATATCTTTTCAGTCAATGTATCTGGGTGACTTCAATTCACTGTAGCCAATGCAGTTTCCTTTGTTAACCATATGCCAACAATACATGAATACTACACATGATGGATACAGTCAAAAATTATGTAATGTGGCAAAGTGAGAAACATCCAAAATCACAGGAACACATTGCACATGCAGAGAAGCTGTGCTAGCAAAGACTGTTTGGTCATGGAAATTCCAAACACTACCTACTTTATCAAATTGATATTTACTGCAAGGTTATTGTGTTGTAAGATATTTATATTATTATGTACCATGCATGCACTACATGTCACAATATATGTTGTTGTAAAACATTAAATTAAGAAGAGATTGCAACTGTAATAACTCTTTTACCTTGTCTTTATGGCTTCAGCGTAGTTGCTGAAAAGCTACCAAATATTCCAGCATTCAAACCATGAGAGTCAATTTAGCACTGCCACTTTTTTCACAGACAAAGTAGATATCCTGGGCCAGTATCACTTGGTATAACAGCTTGTGTTGCTTACCATCTGTTACATAAGTGTACTATCTGCTGTGCATGTAATGAGCATCGGGATTTCAGTATACATCTATGTTATTCACACCTAAGTAAAAGGGTAATAAAAAAAATCTCTAATTAAAGGTATTCCTTCTCATGTAAGTTTAATTAGAATTTTAATATGAATTGTGTTTTAGAAAGCCAGAGACCTCCATAGAGAGCACCAGGCCTTACTGCAGCTAGAGGCAGATCGTGCCTGTGTAGCAGAACACCTGCAGCACCATGGGAATGGAAAACCTGCCGACGCCCAGAGAAGACAAGAGGCGCTGCTGCACTACACCGCCTGCCGGGAGGAACGAGTTCAGGATTTCCTAAGAGCACTAAAGCACAAAAGAGACTCTTTCTTTAATGACTTATGCAGCGAAGCCGTCCTGGCCTAGGAAGGCTCCGACTAACAAACCCCATGTTGAAGTGGGGATGAAACCTCTCCTGTCCTCTTCACAAAAGGGCTTCTGTGGAAAAGGGAGGAGCGAACAGTAACTGGGAATGGTTTCATTTTGTTGGTGATTTTTACAATACGAGAGGGCAATTTTACCCCTATGGGGCTGTAGAGTAATTGTGATATTTATGATTGTAGATTTTAAAAAAAGTCTAACGTGGAAATGTCTGGTCAAGATGTAGTTAAATATTTGTGTGAATTATCTGTCAAATGCATGCCATTGATTGGGAGATCCAGTTCTACGAATGAAACCCTGGGATCCTGTGGTTTGGAAATGCTTCCAAAGCAGTCACTCAGATTAATATAAATCATCACAGTTTGGATTTTTGTTAAAGCCCAAAAGAGGTGAGAAGGTGTTGTCTCTTGCGTTTGATGTTGATGAACTAGTAACTAGATTTTGACCAGCTTTCGCAACAGAATAAAGTGATTACTGTATGTCAGATATGAATTAATCGCTCCTTTGTACCTGTGTACCACATGTCACAGTTGTGGCTGTTGATGGACAGTTGCCTTACTTCTTGTGTCAGTCTGGCTGTCAGTATATTGGTATCTCATGTCTTAACTTACGTGGCAGAAAAATATTGTGTACATTTACTCAAGTACTGTACCTCAAATACTGTAGTACAAATGTTAGTTACTTGTACTTCATTCTACTGTATACTCATCACATTTCAGAGGGAAATATTTTACATTTTAGTCCACCACATTTATTTGACATTTGTAGTCAATAGTTACTTAAAGTAGGCAAGTTAAATATACATATACAGCTCCACCTCAGCCAACTACAGCTGCAAACACATCAATGCAACAGTAATAATAATCCAGTAATATGATATAGAATATTATACCACTCACAGGGGCCATTTTCCAATATTGAATACTTTGATACATTAAGTAAATTACTGATAAGACTTATGCAATTTTCAGTGCAGGACTTTTTATTGTAATTGAGTGTCTCAATATTTCGGTACTGCTGCTTGTACTTGCTACTTGTAAAGGAGAAAATGAAATGGCCTCTTTGCTCTCTAACTGAGTTAAGTTGGTACCTAAAATGTTCACCAAATACCAAATTTAAGACTTTATAAGACCTTACCAATACCATATAAAAGTGTGACCTGGATGGAGGCAGCAGACAATAGATGGTAAAATGGATTAACAAATAAAAACAATAGTTTATGTAAGGTCCACATTAGAAATTGAGATTTTTTCCAGCCAGTTATTATTAAAATCACATACCAAAACATTTTATAACAAGCATTACTGCATATGCTAGGCTAGAGAAAATATTTAAGACCTTTGTAAATTACATCTAAGATATGTAAAGATATTTGGGGAAACTAAAATCGGTACTTGTCTAGACCTGTAGATTCCTGAGAAACCCATAGACAATATATGGTAATTTTTATACACAGTATGGAGAAACTTTATCTGCAGCGCCCCCGTGCGGTAATCATCAGCATTTTTTCAGACTGCCTCCTGCGTCTTTAACAAAATGGGTGGTACCTGGAAAAACGTGACGCATCTTCATCCAATGACAGGCTTCGAAATACAAAACTGGTTCAAACCGGTTTCGTTCTTATATTTCAGTGTATAAACTACAAAAACATTCGTTTGCATTATACACTCGCCATTTTACACAGCGACTAGTGGGTTGTTGTGTGTCATCTCTCCGGAAAAAGCTCCTTTTTTAACGCTATTTTTTGTGAGCTTTCTGTTCATTTCCTGCCAGCAACATGGGCAAAGCGAAGGTAAGATTATTTTATTTTATTTTTTATTTTAATTCAGCGAGTTAGGTTCGTGGTTGTTAACTTGAGGTTAACGTTAGGCTGCGTTTGATATTTCTGCATCAGAGGAACGTCATCAACCCTAACAAACGCCACAGCAATGGCGGTCCGTCAGAGGAGACCTGCTCAGGCATCCTCCAATTCGTCGAAAATAAAAACTTGAGACTGTTGCCAGTCATGTAAAATAATTTCTAGCCGATTAAACACGACTAGTAACGCACACTATGATAGGTTAGCGTCCTGCGCCAGAGCTCTCACTAGTGCAGCCGTTGTCATTGCGCTGTATTAAATTCTTGGCACTGTCTTGTGTTTTCCCTCTTTGGCAGTCGATGGTTGGGGGGGGGGGGGTGTAAATCTTGACAGGTTAAACGCAACAACAAACTTTCGATGCACGCTGCAAATGCGTAGCTAACGCATCAATACGAATGCATAAGTTGTGGTCGAAAATCAGTAATGTAGCGCGGTTATCAAGCAATCAAAGTAAGTTCAAGCACAACCTGCAAAATTTGAGGAAGGAGAGGGGGAGGGGAGTTTTTTCTAAACATCGTTTTGAATAAGAAAACTCAGGCTTGTTCGTGCATGTGGATTCAAAACAGGTTTAATATTTCATCAGCCAGTTTGAATTTAATCAGCAATAATCTCAAAATCGGTTGACGTCTCTGTGCATCATTACATAAACAAATGCATTGTTAATTGTTTAGTATTTATATTCATATGTCCCAATAATGTTATGTTGCTTTAATAGGATTAAGTTAATTTTGCGTATAATTGGTGGTTACACGATTCCTTAGCGGCGTCTTGTGTTCGTAAAAATACGAAATTGATATTTCAAAATGTGATATGAACGAATAAAAAGGTAGTTTCACAATAAAAAAAATCTACTTTTAAGCGTAATTTTGATTTGTTTGCAAACTCCGCAGGCTTCGTTTGGCAGCATTTATTCCATGGCGGTAGCAGCAGATTAGTAAAGTGGTAATCTTATCAGTTTTCCAACAGCTGTCTGTCGGCGCGCACTGATACAAAACAAAGGAAGCTGTCAGGGCGCCAAGGCGTTGTCACGGTGACAGGACAGCCCAAATTTGAATTCAAATATGCGCGGGAAGTTCTTTGTCAACTTCAAAATCGGCATCAGTGTGAAAATTTATTGATTTATACTTACGTCTTGTGCGTTTATTTTTATGCTAGTACAAGATCATGTCTGCAGAAATGTATTTAAATGTTCTGTCACTTTTTAAGATTATTGTTATGTTTGAGTTGTTATGAATTTGTCTTATATCATGCTGGTGTTAATATTTTGCATTTCTGTTCCTTCTCTTTTCAGGCAGTTGTGCCTCCTGAGGTTTGTGAAAATATCCATTTTATATTATTCATATAGATAATAAATGCTCAGTTTTTGCCTTCAAAGAGTTTTTTGTCATTTTGATTGGACAAGCTGTGGACAACCACTTAAGCCCTGTAAATATTTAGTTATGGTTATGTGTGCATCTGCAATTATTACTAAAGTTTTTCTTCTTACTATTTATAGCAAAGAAGATGCTCCCCACGGCTGGCCCTGGTAAGCTCCTGAGAAACAGCCTCAAGCAATCAATTATGAATGACTGCCATTTTGCTTTGTGATAATTCTTGTTCCTCATCCACAAGGTAGTAATTTTCTAAGGAGTTAGTTGAACCTTTAAAATTAAATATGCATAAACACATCGTCTGTCTAATTGGATTGCTAATACATATTACATTTTATTATAGTTGAAATTAAAATCGCATTTGTAATAATTACTTTTTGTGACAAGAGGAAGTGACAAGTAAAGAGCAGGGATTATTAAAATGCTCAGTGTCACAAGCCATTATTTTTCATTATAACACACACACACACTTTTATTGTGTAATCTGTTACATACAATTTGAATTTTCTTTCTTCCTGTTTTGCAGAAACCTAGAGCTGCACCAACGGAGACCAAGAAAAAAGCTGCACCAAAAGTATGAAACTGATTTATAACACTAGCTGAACAGAACACCTCTGTCTTGTGACATGTGAAACAGAATCATGGCCCTGGAAGGGAAATTAAGTTTGACCTAATTCAGGGCAAAAGGGGGTGGCCTTTGAGAAACATTGTAGATGTTTTGGTACACTTGTTTTTGTTCATTATTCTTGAGCATGTGATAATTGTATACTAGCAGGGGAGCTCTAATCTTTTAGTTACCAATTTTAATGTTTTTGTTTTGTTTTGTTTTTTGTAGAAGGCAGCCAAAGCAAAGAAGGCCAAACCAGCTGAGAATGGGAGCACCAAGGCTGAGGTTTGTTTCTGTAGGAGAGAAAACTCCCACCACAATTGTTACACAATATATTTTTTCTTCTTTTTGTGCTGTATAATTAATAAATAATTCTTGTTGGCAAATCATCATAACCCACAATTAGATAATGGTATTAACATGTGTTTGTATAGCTAGGTTTCCTTTAAAAAGAGGTCAAAGATAACATTAAGTTACTCATTTTTCTTCATATGTAAAGAGTGTTTAGGGTATGCAGAAAAAGCACAATGAATGTCAGGTACCATTAGAAATTTGAAGGAATTAATTCAGTAGTTGCAGGCTCCTCAATATTAAAACACTGTCACTGACCTGTTGTGCACACACTTGGTGCTAAACATTAATTTGCATACAGAATGACTAATTCAAGTGCTTAAACTTAATTTGAGACTACACAAGTTAAGATACCTTACAAGCTCTAAGGAGAATGCAGACAGCTTTGGAAATATGCATCTGTGTATGTGCATTGTTTAGCAAAACCATTATTATTATAAACTAAGAAACACCAACCAATCAAAATCAGCACAAAATCAGTGTGTCTCCAAATTCTGGGAAATATCTGACAATTCAAGTCCCAAATTTGGATTATTACTGTTCACACATCTTCACATAAAGTTTAAGAAGTCTTAAGTTGTGGTTTCTTGGTGCACTTTTGTCAATAGACACAGCTGTTACATAGGCAATTTTTGATCATTTTTATTTGATTTTAAAAGGAATTGAGAAGGCTGTGTCTGACTTGATCAAACTTGCAGACACCCTGCAATGCACTAAATAAGATGAAATGGAGGATATCGGTATGATGACGATGACAGGAGAGATGAATGTACTGTCACACTGCTAAGACAAGCACTGCATATAATGCTATTATATTTTCTGTCCCCTAGGAGCCAAAGGCCGAAGCCACTGAAGCCAAATGAATAACGGTTGATGTGCTCACTCTGTGTACTTGGTGATTGTACAGTTTTAAATAAGTATTTTTTACCAAGTTTTATATTACAAATGTCATTTATAGGTTTGTTTTGGGCTTGCACTTGATGTAACAAAACTTTGTTGTCACATTCATATCCATTTTATATCCATTTTAAAATGAATCCGTCCATATCTAGTAGGCGTGGCATTTTTAGTTTGTCTAATCCTGTTTTTTTTATTATTATTTTAAACTGCTGAGTAATAGATATTTTCCAACAAGTTGGATTTTAAATCTAATTTTAAACATTATAAGGCAGCTAAAGAATATTGTTAAAATTTGAGGGAGAATAGGAATTTTACCTTTCATCTCTATTTTAATGTTGAACTAATAAAAAAAAAATTGCTTACCAAATGTTTTGAAACACTGTATGTCAACACAAGATCTAGTCAGTGAAAATGCCACAGAGAAATATGGTCATTAGGTCTAAAGTTTGATATATCCCAAAAACATGTATGATGTGAACCTGGTCATCTGATAAGAGGCTCTGTTAAGTTATGTTTCTGTTAGACGAAAAGAAAGCTTTTCTGACTTCATGGTTGATCTAAATGTTCTTGAATAAAAATTTTCAAAATGTCATCTTGGTGTTACCTTGTTGTGCGATGAAAACCTTGAAGAGACAATAAAAGTAGCTTTGTTTCTATAGATACTGTTAACACCACAGGGGCCTTTCAGGGATTAGTCCAATATGTTGTGACAGTGATGTCAGCCCCAAAACAGTTGAAGACTCCTCCATTTTGGGGGCAGGGCATCCATTTTGGATCATTTTTCTTAAGCATTTTTTTCTCAGCCTAGTGTAGGACTAGTCACCATTGTACTTGCCTTGAAACATCAGCTGACGAGTGAAAAGCAAAACCAGCAGTTGAAGATGTGTCTTACTTTGGTGAACGTACCAGATGTGCAGTGTGAAAATATTTCACTGTAAGAGAATGACCTGAAAGAAGTCAAAATGCCTGAAGTAAAAATGTGAAATTTGCACTTTTGGCCCCTTTAAAAGCTTTTTATATTTAGAACATTTAATCATTATGCATTAGTGTGAGCAAAATTTCAATGTTAGCTGGCAAAGGTTTGTAACTAGTTTAATATCTTTATGCCCTCAGAGACTGAACGATCGTCTAGTATAGTCAAATTAATCCTATTAACCTGCTCTGATAGAAATCTACTTGTTTCAACAGCTTTACAAATGAGTGTGAGAAATGAATGAGAAAGACAATAAGTGATCATTGTTTCAAACTATATATATAAAAAAACATTGTAATAATATTGAAAAGTTGAATCCTACTGAAACAGGTTGAAATGATCTAAACACAAAAGCATATCTTTTTGTTCATTTGTCTTAAAATAAGACATCTACAACTCAATAATAGACAAAAATTGCTTTGTAGAGGAAGAAGAACAATATTTTTTGCAGTGTGTAAAATATTGATCTACAAAGAAACTTGGGAGAAAAGAAGTACATTTTTCTGAAATTTCATTGTATGTGCTTTAACTTAAGCACAATTTTGAATGCAATAGTGTTTATACAAAGTATTGTTTCTTTTACTTAAATGAAGAATCTGAACATTTCTTCCACCACCACTTTTCACTGTAAAATATTGCCCCAAAACATAACTAGTGGCAGGGAAGTAAAATAATTTCCACTGGAACAGTAAAGTAGATGTTTACAGTTGCACAGCAATTAAATATTCTCAAAGATAAGACAGAGGTGCTGTCTTTATGGTGCAGCACCACTAGAGGACAGTAATGCATCACTGCAGAGAGATGAAATACTTGTCGTTATTCCAGCTGGGGTCTCCCTCTGCTTTAACTTCAACAGCCTGTGAAACTCGGTCAAATATGACGTGTTTTGTTTTGAAAGATGCTACTGAGGCTGCTGTTGTTCTTTGTACAATTAATAGGAGTATTTAACATCCTGTGAACTGCCTTAAGGATTTAGCAGTGGCTAATGTTTAAATATGGGTCAAATGTAACTTTTTCTCTTGTTTTTTTTTTTAATTAAATAAACAGTACATGTTGTAGGTAAGATACTGGCAGCCACGGGTTGAGGTACAATGCAACCACGTTCTTCTCTATAGATTCAGCTTTGGAAACCTGCTGTTGACAGAAAACACCCTCATCTCAACATCCACTCAGTACTTCTCTAGAGCTTTCAATCATATCACATGGTCTTCATCAGCAACTGGGGTCTGCCCAGGTTTCATGGAAATGTAGAAGTACATTTTCAGTCTCGTTTTTCTCGTCAACACAGATTAGAAGTGATCATCTCTATGACAACTGGGCAAACTCCATCTGCTAAAGAAGATGGTGTGATATGACTGAAAGCTCCAGGAGAGTAAACAAGTGGACCTTATGGTGAGATAGTTTATGTCAACTATTCCAAGTTTCCAGAATGCAGAGAGCTGCATTTAAAGATACTTTGCCAGTTTCCCACCAGGATTTTTATAGAGACTTCATAGCAGCCTAACACAACACAATCTCATCATATGTCGGGAAACAAGGGCATTTATCACTTATTCAAACTGTATCAATATAGGAGGGAAAAACAATGAGGCTCAAAGTTGATTTTTGAGCTTGGAAATAACAGTTTACAAAAACAATCTCACCACAAGATCCACTTAGTAGCTTAGTACTATCAGTCCCTCTAATTGTCCATAAAGCACTTAATGGTTTGGCTCCTTCGTGCATCTCTGAGACTTGCTCACTGATCATAACCCAGTCAGGTCTCTCGGGTCAGCAGGCGGGGGTCTCCTAGCTGTACCCAGAATTCAATCCAAGTCTGGTGAGGGTGCCTTCAGTGGAACAAACTGCCGGCTACACTGAGGTTTATCATAATTGTTTCTACATCAATGCATTAGATTGATATTAAACTTAAGAAACATACAGGTGTATTTACAGATGCTGCACAATTTTAAAGGTCAAATTGATTCTGACTTAGATGACAAACTACCTTCAAGGTGCATCCAGTAGCTGTTACGGAGTTTTCAATCGTATCATACAAGCCGTCATGGATGAAAAGTCCTGCTCCTAGTATCTCTGTTCTCCCTCCTTTTTTGTTTTTACCGTGTGAAATGAAAAAGTTAAAATTTAACAGATATAAGCTATCTGCAGGACACCTTACCTTCTCTCCCAGGTTAGGAATGTATATGAACTCACCGACCCCAGCCGACAGGGTGGAGTATGTTCCACCTTGACAGGTGATTTATCTGTGGCATTTCTGTGTTTTCTTGTTTGGTTCAAATCCTGTTTGTTTCTGCTTCTGATGGTAAGTGATACTGATTTCTCACCAGTAAACGTCTTATTTAAATACTATACCTGCATGACAATAAGCAGACAAACAGGAGGCTCACCATGTTGATTTAATGTTGAGCTCAGGTAAGTTAATGCTTCCTGACATACAACTCTGATGTTAGGATGAAGGGTGTCAGTATTCTTTTATCATCTGATTATTTGGATTAATGAGATATGTTCAAATAGCCCCCCCCCCCCCCCCCCCCCCCACACACACACACACACACATTTAAGTTTTTCATGTTTTGTTGGCTTAAAAATTGATACCAAAAGAGATGTTCTTGAGCCATCATGGATGAGAAGTCTTGAAAATGCTCAGGACAAAAAAGGAAATTTGAACACCCACAGTTGCATGACAATAACAGTCAAAACTGCATCTGCTGAGGAAGCTTGTGTGATATGATTGAAAGCTCCAGATCAGATACCAAGTGGTCTCTGTGAAGACATTGTTTAGGTCAAGGCTGAACTTTGAATCCTAAATGATTCTGATCAGTTTTTGGGGATTGGAAAATATTTTTTTTTTCGGAGATTTTTAAGGAATTCCAATCCTTGTTGTTTTAAGGATCCGAAAATGGCAACCTGAATAATCTACAAGACAATGGTGAAGAGCTCCAGAGCATCGAGAGTGGACCTTGTTGTGAGCTGCTATTTTCAAGGGTTGAACCTTCAATCGCTGGTGCAAATATATTGTAGACTATATTATGTGGTCAAAAAATACTTCTGTAAATCTGCAAATCTGACCAATGGGAATCACTTTATACAATGTGCAGGATGCATTTTTTTTTTTTTGTCCAATAGCGTGTCACAGTAACTTCATATTTTCCAAAGCGCAGTCAACCTAGGTCTCTTTACACATTTACCAACTGTTCAATCTCAAATTAATTAATAAATGCATCCTGCCATTTTGTTCAGGCCATATTTTGAACCAAAATACACCAAGACGCGTGGGGTACACATGACCTGTAAGAGTAGGCCACCTATGTTTTGGTGTTTCACGATACAATGTCAAACCTATAGAGGAAGAAGACAAAATGTTCCAGCACATGCGGATCGTGTGAAACGTGGACGAGCTCATTCCTCTCAGACGCGGGGGTCTATGTGTTTCACATGGACAGTGGCATGCCTTGTGTGCGCTGCAAGGCTCTGGGTGCCCCACCCCCTTTCCCATATAGAACATGCCCCGGCTTCCTATAAAGACTTTGCAGCGTGAACACAGTGTACTATCCATTCCACCGCCGACTGAGCGTCCCAAAAATCAACCCCCTAAACCGGTGCAGCTGCAGGTAAGCACCCACATAATCACCTGGTACGTTTAAAGGGGGAAAAAAAGAAACAAGGAAGAAGTGAACTGGGAGAAAACATGCGACCAAAACTGGTTTCGCAAAGAAAAGTCCTATTGTCTCTGTGATAAAAGTTCATGTGGCAGGTTTATGTTCTCATTTAAAACTTAAATTAAATACATTTTTTGACTTTTGAGCCCGTGTTCACAGACACTGGATGCTGTCCTTTAAGATCAGTTTTTTTTTTTATTTTAACTTTGAACATCGTAAATGTTTGTGTTAATCTGGATTGTGTTGTTGGTTGTGATAGGGAATTGTTTTGGTCCGAGGTTTAAAAGAAAAAAAAAACTTGTCGAAACTGTTGCAGAGAACAGTTTCTAGTCCAAAACTGATAAATGATTAATAGGGAAATAAATACATTGTCAGTCGATGTGGCTTTTGAAGTCATAGTATTTAAAGGGCAAAGCTGCCACTGATGAGTGAATTAAGTGATTAATTGGCATTTTCAAAACGAAGTAATAAATGACTTGATTTATTTTTGGAGTATATTGCAGCTGACTGCAATCAAATTAAGATTAGTGGAGATGCATTTTTCCTTGAATTCCTTGAAAATGTCCATTTAGAGAAATGATCCTGGCTGATTAAAAACAGGGATGATTTAGCACCCAAGCAGAACAATACTGATTAAAATGTTAAAGATGATGCATGATGCATTTTCTTTGTCTATTTTATTATTATTATTATTTATAAATTCATCATCTTGGTTTGAGATTTTTATAGTGATGATTGTAAGTGTTGGCTATACCTCCTTTGTACTGTTTGCTCAGTTGTTGTCATCTGCATATCAGGGGTCAGATTCACAGAGTCTGGATTTTTCAGTCATTTTTCCCTCCTTGATTAGATTTACACTCGTGTTATCTCAGTAGGTGGGCAAGCAGTTTAGCTTAATGGTTATTAACAAGTGTGAGATCTGGTTCATTTAACTGACAAAGTGTCACTCCTCTTTAATTTGTTACGCCCCCCTCCTCCCAAAAAACTTTCTCTTTGTTTTCTTTGGGTCAGCCATGTTGGCCTCTTCACAGCTGGGGCCCAAAATGGAGGCCACATTTTGAGTTTCATTGTTGTGTACCTTGAGTACGTCTGCCACTGACGTGCAAAACTGTTTGTACAAACTCTTTGAACTGACATTTGCTTAAACTGTCACTTAACTAGCTTGAAGGAAAATAGTTTTATTCCAGAGAAACCATGGCAACAGTCATGTACATGCCATGGTCATGAATGTGGAGGATGCCCAGACAAGGGAGTGGTGCGATTGCATGACTAGGCAGACATTCAGGTTGATTAATGATAATGATGTAATCTTGAGCCGCTGTTGCCTGGATGCAGATTTTGATTCAGACGATAGTCCTGCTGTAGCTGCTGTCGACTCAGCTGTTATCGACGCTCACTCACAGGCTATCCCCTGCTGTATGTGGATGGGCTGTAGAGTGGAGTAAAATGTGACGTGAAAAGGCGGGACCAAGAGAGCAAGAAAGGAGCTCTGACTGGATTTGATTGGCTGTTTGGAATAAAGTACACAGTGTACCCAATAAATACTTACAGGCCCTTATTTACAACCACAAAATCTCTGTGGGAGAGATGAAGTAAATTAATTTGTGTTTTCATCACATTCTTGTCAGCATCTCCTGATGGAAAGGCAAGGCAGTTTTCTGTCTCTCCTGCATTTCCCTTTCCTGCAAATTAGACTATGATCACTTTTGTGTTTATGTGAGTTAAGAAACACTTTTATTTGAAATAAGTAGGAGACATGAATGCTAGATGACTAAACATACATCTGGCTGCGATGGCCGAGTGGTTAAGGCGTTGGACTTGAAATCCAATGGGATCTTCCCACGCAGGTTCGAACCCTGCTCGCAGCGTCACTTTATTTTAAAAAAAAAGTAAATTTCCCACAAGTGGAATAAATAAAGTCTATCTTATCTTATACAGTCTGTTTGTTTTCTACAACAAAGTCACCCATTCAGCCCATACAGTACACAGCCAGTATTTTGAAATGCAACCACAAGTGCCACACAAATAGGGAAACGCCCTCTCAATAATTCGCAGGTGATTCACCTGGACTCACGCCGAAGCATGTAGTGAACCACTCCTAAATACTTACTCAGCAACCAAATCAGCTGCCAGTATTTGCTGCATTCAGAAGTTGTTACACTCTGACTGGTGACATAACATTTTTTTCCCTTGTGCTGTACTCCTCTTTGAGCAGCAGCTGAGATAATTCATGTAATAAGCTCAAAACATCTGAAACCACATAAGCAATTGAAAATAGAAGTAAAAAACTTTAAGATACCAGATTTGGAAATGTTACGTACAAGCTGTGTACTTTCACTAGTGACGCTCAAAATGACCGGACGGGTAAGAACAATACATTAAGAAAGGCAATCAGCAACAAATCCAAATGTCGCACTAACATTTCTGTATTGCATTTCCATATAGTCATGGGGCTCACAAGAAGGCCCCGCTGTTGCGGTCTAACCAAAAAGAATGGTCAGAATTGTAGATATGACACAGCTGTTTGTTTCCACAGGCAGAGTAGTACTGCTCCAGATGAGTAAACTAAACTACATGTGCAGAATTAGTGGAGTGCTCCTTTAAGGACAGTACAGCATTCTTCTGTGTCCTGACAAGGTGATTGTTTCCATTACAAGTTCATAGCAGGTGATACCTGAGCTGACACTCAGTGTGTAGGTACTATTTGTGAGCAGGACCAAACATTGAAACTCTCTGTAGTATCTGCACAGCCAACTAATTAGCTGAGGAAGGACACAGTCAATGCCATTTTTGTTAAGTATCTCCTGTTGCAATATGTTCTCATTCTTACAGTTCATCAAATAATTGCCTAAGGAAACTTAATTATTTTTCTGGCTTCATGGATTACATTAACACATTAAATAGCAGCCAAGTAGTTTTCAGTTCTAGTTCGTCGAAGACACAAAAAGAAATAGGTGAAAGTGCATGTTGTTGTGTGGATGAGGCAATGCCATTCCCTGTGTTGTCCCTGTCATATGGCACCTTGGATGGAAAACCTCCCACATCACTGGTTCTAATCATAGTTGCTGGCAGCACGGCACATTGCAGGTATCCAGCCTGTTGGAAAACCTACCATTAGATTAGCTAATTGATCACTGGAAAATAGTTTTGAAAGAGCCTGAGGTTACCACTGCACCTTCACAAACGCAGAAGAGCAGATTGAATCTTTTACACTTTTACTTATCTTCTTTACTCATCTTTTAAGTATAAAATCAATTGAAATCTACTTATATCAGATTATTGTTGCTGCTTTAGACTTGCTGGTAGTTATATACCAAGCTTTGAGTTAATCTCTCAATCATAGTGTTGTAAAGACTTCCAATAATTAGCTTACTTTGATGTTAATGTGAGTTATTTTGTTCCTGTTAGACAATAAACCTATAAGCCTTAGGTACTTGGTGTTGACTCAGAGTCACTTGTATTGAGTTTGAGCCAAATTCTCAGTGTTTGCTCAAAGTGTGACTTGAATCTGCTTATGTATAACTCTTCACTGCAAGAAATTGACCCTTGCTGTATTTCTCATGGATCCCATGCCCGTCAAATCTCTTAAAACTCTGCGTGTTGTAAACACTGGCTGTCTCACTCAAAGATCCTTGGAGAGGAACTGCAACTACTTGATCAGTGAAATGGAAATGAATTATATAACACAGCCAGCCACTAGAGCGATTAAAACCCTCAACTGAAATAAATGCATGTTAATAAAAGGGGAAGTTATTGTCTCATGTTTCTAATCCGGAGGTTATCAGGTTCTTGATGGACAGTCCTGACATCTGTGACATTTAATTTCTGCCCCAGTTTTGAGATTAAATGGACACATCAGGCTGGTTATGTAACTGTACACTTTGACATGCATGCTCTGTTGAGCACATTGTCATGCTGTATTGTTTTTTTATTATTCTTATTTACCCTTTGTTGACCAAATGAGCAAATCATATCTGACAGTCCACAAAGGGTTTTTCATTTTTTTGGAAGGAGGCGGAGAGGGGTGTGTTTGGGAAGGCGACCCACTGAGAGTAATGCGTTTCGACATCTGTGTGTATGTGTTCGAGAGTGGGCGTGTGTTTTGTAGGCGAGCCCGCAGATCTCGTTGGGTGAGAGCAGGGTTGTATAAAAAGGCGGAGCACAGCACAGTGGCTCTCTCAGTAGTTCAAGTTCATCACTGTTTGGCATCTGTTGGATTTTCAGCGTGGTTGGGAAGTAGAAGGTCCTGCTGGCCAGTTGGGACTGGCATTTTCTGGCTTTTATTGGAAGGTGAGGAATCTCAGGCTGTTGCTTTTCACAAATAAGGCCGACTTTTCCCCCAAGGAGCAACTTTTAAAGCTTGGATCACATTTCTTTTTTTCTCGTAAGGGGGGGTGTAACTCCAACCAGGTTGGCAAAGTAATGCTTCACTTTTACCTTCTCCATAATCCTACACCTCACCTTCCCTGGAATGCTGATCTCGGATGCAATGATCAAAACCCAGCTGAAAATGACTTCCGTGCTCGTTGTTTACGAAGCGAACTCCTAGGGGTTTGTGTCTTGTAATGCACAATCTCTTCTGCTTATCTGGTCTAGCTGGGATGCCTTTTGAGATGACCTTTTCCCCATCCTTGCACCAGTAAAGAGAATCCAGTTTGTGCAGTTTTAAAATGTTAATATCTTGAGCGTCGCCTGTTGGGTACATTTTGTCCTTAACTCATGGCTGGATGGACATCCATCCCTCCATCAGCTTATCTCTGGTGTTCTTTCACAACAGTTTGTGTCCAAAAATCATCTGAAACTCCACTTTCCTAATCAATCCCATATGGAATTGTCCATGTGCAAATGAATGAAATTGTCCATTTCTTTGCTGCGTCAGTTTATGACGCAGCATGAATAGAGGCTCTGTTGCTCTTGTCCAGATCTGGTTCAAACATGATTATTTAATAACAGGCGGGGGGTTTAAGGGCATTCTGGGAAGAAACCATGAAACAAAGAGAATCTGTGCCAAGTATATCAGATCAAAAAGAATTCCAGATGTGAAACACCTGATATAAGATCTTATTGTATATTTTGGATTTCTACACACGGCGATCATATTGGATCTGCAGTTGAGTTTTGTGCTATGGCCTCAGGCGTGAGATGTTCCCTCCTCATGCATGGATCAGATGGTTTTGGTTTATTTGAAAGCCAACGGCAGTGTTCTTTTGGCAGCAATACTTTTCATTAAAAGTTTGACAGGGAAAGTCGATTGTATCTGATGCTTTCATAAACGCATTATTGGCGAGGCAACTTCCCATCACTTCTGGTGGATATTTTAGTTTTCCAACTGTATTTCTGTGTTGGCAACTTTATCCTTGATTACTCATTTTTTTTTGTTTGTTTGTTTTCCTGCTGGATTGCTGTGCAGATGCCAATTGAATCTGCCATTTTCTTTGCAGGTCTTGAGAGCCACCCCAGCTCTTCCCTCCGAACCCACCTCACACCACATCAGCAGATATGATCATCAGACTGGGCAGGCTGACACCTGGATACTTCCGCCTCCTCCAGGTATGCACAGCCTCACCACTGTTTACAAAACTCACACCGAACTGATCAAATACTCTTAGTTTCAGACTGAAAAGCTTCAGTTTGATTTTAATTGTTTTTGATGAGGAAAATAAATGACAGATGCTTTACACTGGCAAATTATCTCTAATCTTCACCCACTAAGCCATCTGGAGTAGAATGGAATTTAAGTTTACTCTCTGTAAATAGTATTTTTGCTGTCTATCACTGTCTTTATCACTGAGTCAAATACCTGTGTACACTGCACATTGTGGAAATAAAGCACTTTTGATTCTGATATCCTACCTACAATGGTTCTAATCTGAACTGCTTTCAGTCAAGGGGCCCAGTGCTGTTCTGTGACCCACAATCCGCTTTCATCACCATTATAATTAGGGGTGACACTAATCATTGTGATATCATTTCCTCTCGGTTTCTTTTGTTCCTCTCGCCATCATTATAATCCGCTCATTAGTCGTGCTCCTCCATATGTCTCGCCCATTGTGTAAAGTTTTTGTTCGCATATTTACTTTAATTTGAAAACAAAGGCTGTCCCCTCATCTGGCTTTACAGTGACTCAAATGCTCAACAGACCATAGAAAAGTTGACTGGCTGTTGAGTAAGATCTGACAGGCTGGCGCAATGGTGAATTCACTTTGCTAATGCTTAGTAATTGTAGTGGAGATTTTACTACCATGGGTGACTTGATTTAAATGTAGCTCTTTGGTTTATAATCAACTCAGATAATTGCTGACTTAGTTAGGAGACGATAGTGCTGTTTTTTGCGGTGAGGGTAGATTCTAAAGCTACCAAGGCCTAATTTACTTCTTTGGTACCCGTTGGTTCTGAGAACACAAACACTAAGAGTGGGTTCCATTAGCATTTTGCTAACAAGTGTAGCTTGTCCTACTAGTATTATCAGAAGTCAGGTCTTATCTGACATTGTGTCAGTGGATACTTTCTTTAAGTGAAGGGGGGTGGGTACTTTGGAGTGTGGGCAGCTGTGTCAGATGCCTGAGGTTTTAAAAACGCTGACATTCCTAACTTGCTCCTTCAGGCCCTGTAAGGTCATAGAGGGCAAGGAGGAGGTGCACATTTAGAAACCACCTACAGTAAGCACGATCCAGTCTAGGCAGTCAGTCTTTACAATACATGCTGTTTGATTCTGGATGCATGGTTTGGTACTTTGTGCTCAGAACACTGTGTTCCCCATTAGCTGAAACCTCTCCCCTTCCTAAATGTTTAATCACTGTTCTTGTCAAATGTTTGGGCACATGGCAGAGGGCTGTGGAGCTAAAGTTGCAAATGTTAGGTCTCTTAGGACAAAATATTTGGTGACTGTTTGCTTTTACACAGTTTTGGCCATTCAGGGTTGAACATCGTCAGTCACAAGAATGTTCTGAATGGCTCATTGTTTACAACGATGGCTGACCTCTGACCTTTGCCCTGTTTGTTTTTGTCCCTGCAGAGGCAAGTTGCCGGCGAGGTGCAGATGCAGCCACAAGACCGTGCCATCAACCAGATAGCCATGATGCTGGCCATCATGGGCCTGAGTTTGTCCTACTACAGTGCCAAACAGATGACGGAGAAGGTCCAGGCCCAGCCTGCGCCCTGAAGAAACTTGACTACTCTGATTATTGAGATAATGGATGAGCCAATAAGAAGTGAAGGAGATGGAGCGACGAAGCAGGAAGCACAGCAGTGTCTTCCAGGACCGCACTTTTCTCACCTCACAGTCATAGTCACACTCAGACACTGAATTTGTGGTATCCCTCACTCACCATGCACTGGTGTTTTCTGTACTTTCTGTTGTTGGGACCTTGAGGGGTTTGTGGGGATGGCTCACTCGGGGTCATGGATGGACTGGTTTTGGGAGGGTGATCAAAACCAGCTAACTGCCAACTGGGTCTGACCATTAGTCGTTACAGAGGTGCATGCTTGCAAGATGCCGTCAATACTGTTCTGAGCTATGGAAGGGGGGGTGGGGGGACTGTGAATTTTGCCAGTGCTCAAAGCCTGTTAAATAATATGAACAGTAATGCCTTTTAAAGGAAGGCTGACTGCAATTGAGATGTACCTCGTAAGGAAGTGATGGCAGGCCCAGAACATGGTTAAAGGGGATTGAAAGTTAGCTCAACCCCTTAAGCTTTTATTTTTATTATGTGATGAGAGAACATCACAGAGCCTGTGAACAGATCAGGAGCTGTACTCACATCACACTGTCAATATATATACTTGTGAAATGTATCTGTCAGGTGTCAGATTGAGTGAACATTTGCACAAAACTGCAGAAACATTTTAAAATACTACAACAGACAGGGACTTAAAATCACTCACTGCCCCCCCCCCTTTTTTTAATATATGGTGTTTTTTTCCCCCTGTGATTTAACACTGTTTAACAATAATCCATAAAGTCCTGTTAATATGATGTGTGACTGCCTTGATAAGCACCCTGGTAAAGAAGTCTTCCTACATTATCTACTACATGTTAATGCAAACATTTAACTATGAACTATGAACATTGCATGGGTGTGCAGACTTTAAATCAAAGCAAAATTCATGTCTCTCGTTTTTATTGATGAATGAATGTATTACTTTATTTTCTAATGATTTAATAAAGCTGTGAATATTTTGAAAGAGATGTAAAGATGTTTAATCGTATTGTTTGAAGGATTGAAAACTATCACAGATTGATCCAGAGCTTCTTTAATTTTAACCGTCTGAGTTACAGTCTGAGGTTGGCACTGGAAACTGCAGAGCTTCAGTATTTCCTGTGTCAGAAAATCCTGCGGTGTCATCTGCACGCAACAGGAAGCGGTCAGGCTGTTGCACACGTTATGTCTCTCCTTAAGTGAGGTAGCACTTTTGTTTTCCTGCCTGCTAGTGTGCCCTCTGCACATGCAAGGCTGAATTTATCTTGAAGTAGCAAAAATGTGATTGTGTAAGGAGTGTGAAGTTCACGCAATAAATGCATTTAAGGATAAATGGCTCGTAATGATGGCAAAAAGCATGCAAGGACTTAAAGTAGAGGAATACAAGTCTCTTTGGTTCTAAGTAGACATCAAGCTTTCTGTCTGTATATTGGATTAGCAACTTTATGCTTTGAGGAAAACAAAGATGGAAGGGTTGTTTTAAAAGGACAGTTGACAAAATGCTCCACACAAGGGACCTTTAAGCAATGTTATGAGATGAAGTTCTAAAGCTGAAGGAAATATGATCTCTGAAGTGATAATTTTGGTTGGCTAGCTTGTGAATATGCCCTAATGTGATGTCTCTGGGTGGTAAACAAAAGAACAAATACATAGTCTTCCATGTTAAGAGCTGATTATTACATGGCAGTCTTTTTCGTCATCTCAGAGAATGTTCTTCATACTCGTCCTATAGACTTATGTTCCTCACTAACATAGGGTCCATCAGTAACTGATTTTTCTTGATGTTTTGGCACTTATTCCCACCTTCCCCCACTGCACAGACAGGTTTGAGGCAGATTGGCGACTGCTTTTCTTGCACGTCCTCCCTTTCTCTCGCAGGGTGCGGAGTGTAGAAAGTGCGCATGCCTGCTCACAGGCTGATGTGATGCCCTGTGACAGGCCGAGACCTCATTGGGCGCCACGTGCCCCTCTGCCCACGCCAGAAGCTCCTCCCCCCCCCACCCTTCCCCTCGCACATCACTGGGCAAAAATATCACTATGGTGTCTCAGTGATGCTAGTAGCAGGGCACAACCCTTAACGAAGAGCGCCCATTGGCTAACTGATGACGTCACCAAAATCGGCCTGGTTCTAAGCCGCAGAGACAAAAGGATGGGGATAAGGTCATTGGTGGGGAATGTGGATGGGAGGATCGTTATTTGGGTCGAGGGTGGGGGCTCCATTCCCTTAATTTTATTTTGTTTCAACATTTAACCAATTCTCACAAAGGGGCTTAGGAGTACACCCAGAGAGAGGTCGCCTCGACAGTCATAACCAAGTACAGTTTTGTAAATGAGATGGTTTTTTAGATGTTTGTGAAGGGCCCTGAAGCTTTATGTAAAAAGAATTTTTGAAAATCTGGGAATGGGTGGGACTCACAGCTGCAGGTGTGAACAAGAGACATTAACAGGACTGTAAAGCTCATTCTCAGATGAACGTCACCTTTAATTTTCCAGTCACTGGGTTCACAGTACCCATAAACATGTTCAACTTGTGTGTGCATGACAAATCTTGTATGGCAGTGGGAGAGTTTGTTGCTCCTGTTTGTATCATGGGTGATGTTTGTACTGATTAAACTCCATTAGACGTGTACAGATGTGTTTCACAGGCTGTACAGTTTATGAAGTTTCTTTTCTATCAAGAAGTACTGTATATATACCCCTTTTCATGGGGGATGATGTTTCAGAGCCTTACAAGACATTTCTCCTACCTGTGAAAATATTATTTTTATTGCTGCTTTATGTTCAATAAAGACATAAAAATCAAGTCTTTGCTTTGTGGTTATGTTTGTCTTGTCTTGTCAGAGGCATATTGCTGAAAAGTCGTACAAATTAGATCAGAGTCACCTACACCATATACTGTATATTCAGGACTGGGTTGAGAAATCTTGTTGCACCAAACTATAAGCATTTGAGGCCTCTGTTTAGTCAAAATAAAACAAATGGATAACTTGTCAAGTCCACGTGAGTACATAATGAGCGTGCTGCTACTGGTTTACAGTGACAAATATGTTTTATCACCATTGTATTGTAATGGTATGAAGTTTCTTAAACCACAAAGTCAGACTGGTAAGAATAAACAAAACGCTAAAACACCACCAGCTGATCAATGCTAGCTGACTTAGCCTCAGTTTCAACCTCTACAACACTGATCATTAGCAAGGGAGACGACTTTGCAAGCTACACCTCCAGGTTGTGTCTCTCCTTGTGTCTCGATGGCATGTAAAATGATTATTTTCAAGTGTCATTTCATGCCATGTTTTTTAACCCCTAAAAATGACATACAAAATGATTAAATTGCATAAAATGACTTGCAAAATGTCCTGATAGTGGCATAGTATTTGTACCCAATACCATGAAATCATATTACATTATTGGACCCACCACCCTGAATGTAGACATTGGAAAACTGAGGAACAAGTGTTTCAGTAGCCCGTCAACCACTCAACAAGCAGTATTCATTCACTACAAGGCACCCATGATAAACAATTTAAACCTCTGCTGTGCTCAGACTGCCCCCATAGATTTATTAAAGACACAAAATGTACAAACACAAGCAGATCATAGCCCTGTTTATGCGTACAGACCACGTCAGGTCACATCTCAGCATCCTTGGAAGAGTCAGGCCGAGGAGATGGCAGCATTGCACGTGCCTGGCTGCAGCATGTGCCGCATGGAGGTTCACTTTGGGGTGGCCTCTGCCCGGGGAGCTGTTGTTGTGACTGGCGTCCAACGTGCAGACTGTAGAGAACACACTGTCTCTCAGATCCAGACTCCCCCGCCCTGCAGCACAATCAGCAGCATCTGTTTTTATCTGCCTCATAAAAGCCTCCAATTTTCAAAAGATAGACTATTACTTATATTAATTATATTATATTTTTTAATAATTATAACATAAAAATATTTTCAGCGGGCATAGAAGTTTTTTTTTTTGTTTGTTTAGTCACTCTTGACCATACCCTTACTAAACAACATATAAATGCTACTTAATTATTGTAAAGTTGTAGTTTATAGGTTTGCTACAGAAATTAGTGCTGCTGTATCTCAGCCCTTTATTCTCCCAGGTCAGTGATGTAGGACGCCATGTTCTGCCTCCTAATCTCACTCTGATGTTTTTTTCTATCTCCCTATGGCTCCTGTTCATTAGGATTTACTGAAAAGCGGCTTATCTCTGGACTCGAAGGCTGTTTGTTTCTCTATTTATGGGCTCAAATGTTTTTTCCCCCACAGGGTTCATTTCTTTATGACTGTTGTCAGCTGATGTCACCACTTCAGTGCAAAGAACAAGAAGAAATGTGTGCAGCTATAGATATCCCACAAGTCTGTACACGTTTATTTTACACTTGGATTACATGTCTCTAGTTACTAAATACTATGGATGGTAACAAACTGTTTATTGTAAGAAAACATATAATGACACTTTTTTTTATGAATATTCTGACAAACAATTTATATTATAAAACAGAGAAGCATAAAGCAACTAACATCACCATTGCACCACTGACAACAAAATTACTGTCATGACTGTCATGGCTTGGCTGTGACCCCAGTATTTTCCCTGTGTTTCTCTGTGTAATGGCTTATTCACCTGGTTCAATCTCCACACCTGCTCCCAATCAACACATCAACTCTCCTCTTCAAATACCCCGGCTCACCTTCCATTCATTGCCAGATTGCTACAGCTCACTCAGTGGTGGCTATGCTCTCGGCCTATTTCTCTTGTGCCTATTGTTATAAGTTAGCTATCGTGTGTTGATCTTGTCTTTTTGCTAACCAGTCAAACTGAAAGGGTTGCAGTGTCAGTCTTTGTTGAAGTTTATCTTTAGTGCTACTTAGCAAATGTTGGTGTGCTAACATGCTGAACTAAGAAGGTGAACATTATAAACATTGCTTGCATTGTCACTGTGAGCACGTTAGCATAACATTAGCTTTTCAGGCGCATTCAGCTTGTGCTAAGTACAGCCTCACGGAGCTGCTAGCATGGCTGCACATTCAGTCTTGTTAAGGATGTTTTTTGAAATCTTATGACAACTTCACACAGCTTGAAACTACTGAGTGTTCATCCTTTTGCAAAGAAGACATACTTTTTTTTCAAATTCACTTTTTCTGGCATGACGGGCAAACACTTGCAGAACTTGTTGCAAAACTTAAATGGAAATCACTGAAAGAGGAAGCAGTGGCTCGATAAACAGCAATTATTTGGCACTGTCACGCAAGTTAGTGACTGCACTGTCATATATATATATATATATATATATATAATATATGTGTGTGTGTGTGTGTGTGTGTGTGTGTGTGTGTGTGTTTCATTTCAGGGTAAAAGTTGAGCATCTTGACCACTGACTGTCATTCTTTAGCTTTTCAACTAATGCTGAGGGATCAAAAATGGGACACCCTAATAAGGAATATTATAGTTTATCATGAAGTACATTTCAAATATGGAAACATGGTTTTGTATCCACCACTCTGGAAATGTACACTTTCTTACAATAAGTGAACAAACTTACTGTTTTGTTTCAGTAGTTTCCAATAGTAAGTAAACAAACTGCAGTCATTCATCCCTTTTTAAAGTCATCCAACTTTAGTGCAGACTTTTCCTTTTGTTAATCAAAATCCACAGCCTGGGAATGTTGTTTTAACACCCCACATGGTTTTGATGGGCACATTTTTGGCTGAGCCACTGTATGAGAGGAGCAGGGACACTGAGCTGCTGATTTCCTGTCTATATATGCTTGTGAGAATACCAGTGGCTGTGGGAGCCAGAGCTGGAAATAGGCAGTGGTTTGGGAATTATAGACTTTCATTCCCTCCCTTTTGAATACAGAATACTCTTATTATTGTCACTCTCTGAGAGTTATTTCTGTCATGAGGATTCAGAGATTGTACTGAAATGGTTTCCCTTGGCTGGTTACTTATCAGATGTGGGTTTTTTTTGTGATTTTCAGTTGTAAGGATCAACACCTTGGCCTGTTTGTGAGCATTCAGTGTGACAAAAGTGTGTGGAGGAGGTTTAGTGGAAGTCTCAGCGTCAGGCAAGTTGTCCACATTCATTTCCTGCCAAGTTTTGTTACTCTACTTTTCTCACTTCTTTTCAGTTGTCTCTCATTTATGCTTGATTAAAGGTTAGCTGACTCAAATGTTTGTCACTCAGAGAAAAGGAGTGCCTCGTTTGCAGTATCACCTTTCCCAGCTACAGTATGTCATTGTCAGGTGTTGACATATATGAGTCCATGGAAATGCCTCTGGGCCATGTAGCCTACTTTTTTCTTTATCAGTAAACAGCATCTTACATAAGTGATATGGCACACTACTCACTTCCACTCAGCAATACTCAGACAAACCATTTCTTTGGTTGCCTTTAAAAGACACAACGTCTTTAATTTTAATCTAATAGAAAGAAATAAAACAAAGGTTTTACATAAACTGAAAAAATAAATTTGTGTCTTTAGTCAGTCAATTTTTGGCAGATTAAAACCAGAACTAACTAAAATCCCTTTAATCTTATCACTAAACTACATAACTTAATGAAGTAGCTTCTTTTCTGAGAAGGGCTCAGTGGGTCAGAAACCATGCATGAAATGTTTGCTTTGTCTTCACTTGTTTTTCTTCACTTGTCTTTTTCACAGATCTATTTGTGGTAGAAGAGGAAGACTGAAGCCACAGTGTTTCACTACAGTCGCCTCATCTGAGCTGGTTTAAATGTCTTGCTCAATGGAATTTGGGCAGATGTTGGTGACTAATTCCAGAGAATTAGTGACTAATTCAGGAATTTGAACCATCAGGTATTTGAACAGACAATTTACTACAAATAACACATACAATATCTAAGCTTAAGTTTACCTTCTGTACACTTTGACAAGACTCTCTGCAGATTCAGTCATTTTTCCCTTTAGTCATACATTGCTGGGCTTCTTACCACTGAGTCAGCAGCAGGCTTTGTATTTTGTCGCTGTGTCAACATGTTAGCCTGCTCTTTTCTTTATGGGCTTTTATATATGTACTTATATATTTATAGAGTAAATTCTGAGACTTGTAACTTGGCTTACATTAAATACGTCTTCTTTGCTGCTGCACATGCTGCTTGTATCTAAATGAAACACCCACTGCTCTGTTTACTACTAACTCTATCTGCATCCCTTCCCCTATTTCCTTTCCTGTCACTGCTGTATCTATAACTCATCCAACACCTGATGAAGGTCCAATTACACCACTGGCTGCTCCACAGCTCCAAAACCAAGAGTGGCTTTAAAGAGGACACAGAGTTGAATGATAGCTGTTACTTTCTAATCCTCTCATTTCATCCCTCCGTCCCTCTGAATCCCTCCATCTAATCTTCCCTTGGCAGCAACCTCCTCTCTTCTTCACTGATACAAATCTGGCCAGGCCAGGTTAATTTTGGAGAAAGCATTTGAAGACAGGTGTGGATGGATATCTGAGAAACTCGGCTGAGAGGCTGCTGCTCGAAACTGTGTTCCTGACCAAAGCTGGCTCTCATTGGTCAAAAGAGCCGTCAGTTAATTAATACATTAAGTTCAAAACTCAAGGATTGGCGAGGATTAAAGAAAACAGTTGTACATGCTCCATCATGGCAGCAACAGTTGATGCTGTTGGAGGTTGCTACAGGCTGCCGCTGAGGTCATTTGGCTCTGTTGCATAACATGATTCACAGCTCTGACATGTATACTATGTCATGTCTGCCCGCTGACATGTTCACACTCATGTTCATGCGCACAAGTAGAAAGAGTACAGAATGCAGATTTTGTTCTACATTAAAATAAATTCTCTGTTTTTTGGATGTTCCTTGTCTTTGTCTGTACTGTTACTGAGGATGGTGAAGTTGCTCCAGGGTTTTAGAGAGTTAGCTGTCAGAGAAAGTCAACACCAAAAATTTGTGTTCTTTCTATGAGTTCATACGTCTGTTTTTTTAATGAACTTTTTAATGAAAGCAGTCGATGAATGGCACTTCTTTGTCCAGCTTTGATAAAAACCAAAACTTCTCCGTGTTGCGTTTTAATGCAGGTACCATGAAATTTTCTTGTGTGTTCACTGTTACATGTGCTTTTTTGCAGTTTGTGTAAATGGAGCCATGTGCATGTGTGTTTCAATTTGAGGTTCATATCTGCTTGAATTCTTTGAACATCTCAGTCCATCTCATCTAGACAACAACATAGTTTTCAAGTCCTAAATATGTGATTGTGTGTGTGTTTTCTTCTTGGTCGTGAACTTTAAATTCCTTTTGAGTCAAACAGCAGGCCTGCTGTTGCCTCCAGCCTTGCAACAAAAACCTGCTTGTAACCACCAGTTACAGCCGGTTTTAACAGGTTGTGTCCTGAAAAAATCCTTACATGTGTTCACAGAGAAACACACAACCATATATACAGTGTGAGAAATGGGTTTAATATGTAGGCCCTGCTTGAAAAGAGCTCCTTGGTGTCCTCCGGGTGTCTCAGAGTTTAATGCAAAAGCATTATTTGTCTCTATTCTCCAACAAGCAGCTTTCATAAGGCTCCCTGCTTACCTATAACCTTATGTGACCCCTGAGTCTCCTCACCAAAATAACCCACCTGTGTCATGTTGCCAAAATGTTCCCTCCCAGATGCCAGTGCTACATTGCAACAGCAGAATTATCCTGGCATATAGACCCTAACACCATATTGCTTTCTGCTCTCAGTTATAACCCAGTCAATAATCCTGGAAAGCAACAATGTGGTTCTTTTCTTATATGATATTTACAGTCATAACTGAGAACCTTTGTACCACAACAAGACTTTGAATCTATAGCCTTTGTGAGGCTGTACTTTGAGCTAAATGCTAACATCAGCATACTCACAGTAACAATGCTAGCGTGTTGATGTTTGGCAGGAATAATGTTTACCATTTTCACTATCTTACTTTAGCATTTTAGCAAGGAAAAGTTTAGCACTGGGCAGCATGGTGGTGCAGTGGTTAGCACTGTTGCCTCGGAGCAAGAAGATTTCAGGTTTGAGCCCTGGTTTGCTTGTTCTCCCTGTGCCTGTGTGGGTTCTCCAAAGAGTCACTGGTTTTGCTGGCATAATAATCTGGTCAATCTGATCTGATGATAATGCCACAGGAAAAGTCATCCATAACGTTTTTACATGTGTAACTGGTCAGAATTGTATGGCAGTCCATCCAATAGTTGTTGAGATATTTCAGTCTGGAGTGGTGCACTGACCGAGTCAAATTGCCATCCCTAGCATAGCTGAAAACGTATGTAGATGAGTCATAGTCTGTGTTGCACGACCACACAAATCAATGGAATTAATGGCTGCATTAAACATACAGTAATCTTTGTATATGTACAGTAGTTCATGTACTAAAACATACAAAACTACCTCTGTAGTCCCTGAAGTGGTGATGTCACTTCATGCCTTGTGATTATGAAAACAGCATTTAAACTGAAGAATCACCTCTCCTCCAGAATGTCATGTCAATGAGTTCACAACCTTAGCACCACCAACAGTCGGTCTGTATATATTTATATCACCCTCAGGGCAAGTAAAGAGTGGGTTCACAGGTCGTGTCCCAGGACCCTCTCAAACACAGTCAGGATGGTTCTTGTGTTATGACATAATGTATGTCAATTGTGTTACAGTGCAAAAATCTACTTTCTGACCTGGCTAAAAAGTGAATCAGTTTATCAGGTGGGTTCTCTATTTTGAATGCTCATCAATTCTTCAAAAGGTAGAGGAGATAAATAGAAGGAACAAATGTTTTGATTGATTGACACGTTGGACCACTTTCTTGTCTGATAGCAATAATATTTGACCATCTCCAGTGTTGAATCATCTGATCTAAGCACTGACATATTAAAAGTTTGGTTAAGCTGATTTGAACTGGTCAGTGGACCCGTCCATGCTCTCCCTGCTGGTGAACTCCTTTGTGTCCTCAGTTAGTCACAGGAATGCTTCATTATTTACTGAGAGATCAACCTTTCAGCAAGGCCTGTTTTAGAAGGATAACCTGTCTGTGAAAAGCAGTTTTGTTTGTGTGTGCACAGGTTTGTATGCAAAGACAACACAGTTGTCAGGACCAAAAGAACTCAGTAAACCTGCGGCACACAACAAAGACTTAGTGATGCAGGTAGATGGAGAGTAACTGAGAGTACTGTGTGCATGTAAATACTACATGAAATGACAGCTAGGTTTAACTCCATCTCCAAAGTATTGCTTGCCCACAAGAGTCAGACAGGAAGAAAAAATACATTTAGGGAACTACAAAATTAGAAATTTAATTTAAGAAGATGTCCTCAGATGTGTCATCTTGTTCCTTAAGCTGCATGCATGCTGTAGTATATGATGAGATGATGACCACAGCAAACTGGAAAACAAGATGTGTGTGTGAATATATATATATCACTTTGGCCAAGTTGTAAAAAGAAAAAAGAAAAAGAAAAAATCCTTAACAGTTCTTATGTAAAACCAGGACCTGAAGCCAAGTTGATGATGGAAACATAACAACAGTAAAAGCCTGTTTTGGGAGGTAAGAGGAGCTGTCAATGGGCATGTTATTGGACATTACACAACAGTTGGCACGATAGGATGCCACACTGCCAAAACTCACACGTCTGCTAGGCCTCGTAAAACATGAGAAGAACACAGAAGAATGTGGGCAAGCAATGTGCACAGCAATGCATTATCTAACTGTTTCCCTTTAAACATGCATGCATGTACACAAAGAGAAAAAACTAATAAAACAAAATTGCATGCAGTCACACACATACACACTGATACAGATGTACTGATGTTTGCCAGTGACGCCAGATCCTATTAATCTGACATTTTTTAGAGGTCATTTGATCATTATTCCTTTCACAAGTGAGCTCATCTAGCTGTATCCATTACAGTTTAAATAATCCACACACAATGAGTCAAATATGGGTTTACACAAATCTACATATCTGATGTTTGATTAATTTATGGAGACAACAGATAAGAAATGTGTTTGCAAATTTGTGGTGATTTACTCCGTTTCTTCATTTCAGTGGGACACCTCTTTGTTTTTTAAATTGATGCAGATCACCACACCCAACCAACAAACCATGTGATGAACTACATTTACATTTAGGCCATGTTTTCATTTGCATAAGCAAACTGCAGTCCAACTTGACACTTTTATGACATGACATCATTTTAACAAACAAGATAAACCAACATTTTCCAAGGGAGGTAAATGTTTCTCTCCAGCACTGTCCCAATATGTCTCTTATTGATGAACATCCACTGGATCAAATTAATGCTTGATAAAGACTGAAAGTATATGATTGTGGTTCCTAACCTGAAGAATTCCTTGAGAGAAAGAAGGAAGTCATTTTGTAGCTGGACAACACATGTAGGTATATTCATTTCAAAGAAATAATTTGACATTTTGGGAAGTGAATTTGTTTGCTTACTTGCTATAGTTAGATAAGAGATCAGAAGCTTGATACCACTCTCATGTCCCTTAGCTTAGCTTAGCTTAGTCCCTTTTAGCTTAGCTTAAAGAGTGGTCACAGGGGGAACGGCTAGTCTGGCTCTGCCTTAAATCTGCCTAAACCTGCCCACAAGCAAGCTCAGTAACCAACAGGTAAAATCTTATCTTTCTAATCTGTACAAAAAATAGAAATTGTGGTTTTACAAGGTGCAGTTTCTTGGCTTCACACCATTTGTCAAATGTGAAGCTACAACCAGCCATCAGTTAGCTTAGTTTAGCACCTGGAAAGTAGAGAGGCTTTCACCAAAATTAACAAATTGAACTTGCCAAGAAATTATGTAGCTAATTCAAAACAGCATATAAGTCCATGTGAAACCAGAGCCACTCTCACATCTGTATTAAAAATATTAGCTAGAGCCAGGAGACTGTTAGTTTAGTTTAGCCCAGGCTGGAAACAGAATAACTAGCCTGGCTCTGTAGGCCTCCACAGCTAATTAATATGCAATATTTAATTAGTTTGATCCTTACAAAAATAGATGTATAAAAACAACAATGATTTTCAGGCAGGGATGTCAGGCAATGAGTGGAGTCTCCACAAATTGTCGTTTTAACACCTTGACTGTTCATTTAATAACATAAACCAAAGGACAAAGTCTACAGTAGGCTACAGCTGGCACAGTAGGTCAAGCAGCTGTCCTACAATCTGACTTACTGACCTACATACTGAAATGTCATCAAATCAGTCCACTTGTAGCTGAAATTGGATGTGAGATGCTTTAGACCAGAACTTTTGAGTCACATTTTGCCTTGACTTCAACGCTGTCACATTTCAATCAGCTATTCCTGACAGCGCACACCGCAGAGTAAATAGGGCAAAGGGCAGCAGGGTCCATTCAACACATGGCTCATTATGTGTTTGAAGACCAGCCAGTTTTCGCCTTCCCAGGGCTCTGTCTTTACATTCAGGTCTATTCTGGGGTGGAAACATTCTGTCCAGTGAGCATTTACATATGCATCAGCTTTATGAAGTCCAGGCCCACACACACAAACACATACATACACAGTAATGGAATTTCACTGTTCAATCCAAGTCGCCCCGGGAGGTTGAACGACAGACACCCCCTCTCCCTGTGAGCTGGTGGGGAGGGGGGGTGATACTGTAGATGGGAAGCTGAGAAGAAGGACGAGCACAGATGTGAGTTGTCGCCTACTGCAAAGGTGTCAGACTGCAAATTAGCAATGAGTGTGATGTGTTGTGGAGAAGGATCGCCAATTACTTCAGTAAAGGCTCAGAATGCCTGTTGCCTCTTAAGGTTTTAACATATATTTAGCATTTCATGTGGATTCATTCTTGAAAATTACTGCTGATGTCAGCTGTGTGAGGGCACAGAGCTACTGCATAAAGCTCAGTTCAATGAATGATAACCTGCATCTGTTTAACACTCATGTGATAATGTTCTGGTTTGTCTATCCACATTCCTCTGGTTGTATTCCTGTCTGCTGGTCTAGATTTAGTGGCAGGGAAGGGCAGACTACCTCTTGAGTATCCTCTCCCTCCATCCACATCCCCCACATAGTGCTCCCCACTATGCTCGTGGGAGGTCTTTTGCTTGCAAAAACGAGGTTCAATTGGTTTGCCCTCTTGTGTGGGACACTTCTCTTTGTCCACAGGATGAGCTTTCACTAAACCAGAATCTTCATTATTCCTGCAGGGAGTGATCTTACTTCTTAAAGGAAAAAGCAGGACTCTGCTCAGACACTGAATCTGCTCAGCTCATGTGCTTTTACATTCAAATGACTCAAGGTAATGTTGGCAGTGCTCAGGGAAAGTTCAGCAGCTGTTAAACTCTCAGATGACTTTGAACAGGCCTGCATGTTGACACTGAGGCACGTGTCCATGTATATGATAATCACGACCAACTAATGTATTTGAACACTGTGTTCTGTACATTCTGTTCTATATCTCGCTAGCGCTACACTTGAGCACCGGATTGTTTCACTGTCTCCACCTAGTGGTCAACAAAGGGAGGCAAGGGTAATAATACACAACCAAAAAAGGATGCATAGCGTGCATATGATGCACATACTCTATATAGTTGAGCATGGCCTTTATCATGTGGTGGTGGAGAGGAGGGCAGGAGGTTGTTTGTTTTTTTCATCTCCACATAAGTAAGCTCCCAAAGAGGAATCTTTCATGGGTATCATGAACCTAACTCCAGATTATTATTATTTTTTGTCTCGCCAGCTGTTAGCAGTCATGCAGAGAAAGCACTGATTGCAATCAAAACCTTTCTCAGCCAATATTCATGGACCAGGGTGGGTTAATGTGTATGGACCACCCATCTCCACCCCTGTCAGTTTCTTGGGCTGCCAGCTCCTGTTGAGGGGAGGGCAAGCATAAAAAGGAAAATGCACAAGTTACAAACCAGTACAAAGGTATTGTCCCACATTCACAAAGGACTTTGGACTGAGAGAATATAAAAGACAGTCACATCTTGGCAAGATAATGTCAAATTGAAGTGGTACTGACAAATCCCTTAAAAGACAACATGCCACTATGACACTTTCACCATTGCACTGCTTTTTGTGTATCAGTTGTTGTATTTAGTTTTTAATTGGTCAAAGTATTTCAATTAACTCCATTTATACCAACATCAGCATATTTTGATATGATGAATATATCATGTTTATAATCATTGTACATTTAAAAAAAAACTGCAAATTACTCCTTGTAATGTGTAAAACTAGCATGTAAAGGGCTCTTGAGCCGCCTGGTGGTGATCCAAGGCTATGACCTGTACCCACAATTTATACTGTAAATACTCCATCACAAGTAAAAGTCATGAATGCAAAATGTAAAAATATATAATTAAAATGTACTTAAAGTACATTTTGTTGGGTAGCTTAAACTATAGCAGTGCTTTGTATTATATAAACTCATCATATCATTTGTGCACTTTAAATCCAGACTGAGACCACACTGAATTAACCACATCTCATTGAAAGTTTATTCCCGGATATTTTTAATGTAAAAGTACCACTTTTTTATAATACCTCAACTCTAAGAAATTCTTCTTAAATCTCCACTTGTATCCTGGTTAATCAGTTTCTTTCTACAATCCTTTACAAAAGATATGTAGGGAATCAGAGAGGTTGTGCTGCTGCCTCCATAACAATCAACTGCCTTGGTGTGGTGTGGTGACTCTGATAAATACTTGGGTGTGTCCTTTACAGTCTGAAACACGAGCTGCTACGGCCACAACCAAACTGGCTGCTCTTCAAATAACAGGCATCCATCAGTCTGTGTGCATAGACATGTTGTCCATAGAGCCGCATTCATAATTTATGTTGATCTTATGGATGTGGCCGACCTTACAGCTTCATTACTGTCTGTATGGTAATCAAAACCGGGAACAGGAGAGCTATAGGACAGGTTGGATAAAATGTCTCTGGTGTATAATCAAGATTATGATCAAGTCTACACTAGATAACTTTCCATAAATGTATAACAAATGGACAAGTGCTGTATTTTTTAGTTTGAGTGGAAAGAGACGTTTCCCATACTTTAATCATTGCTGTAATAAAAGATAATTGAGACATGTCAAGTTAACATGTTACCATTAAATGTAGTTGTTTCTTAGATACATGTTTGAGTTGAATAAGCAAAACACTGTATTTCCGTAGTTGGCTGCATTGTTGTGGGCGGCTGGTGAAACCCAATCAGTCATCAAAGCTTTATACATCTCTCTTTATCTACACAACACTCAGGTTGCCAAGCGACCAGTCACAAAAAACCTTGCGGTGTACCTGAAATCTGATTGGTGTTTGACCATATGCTGAAGCAGCCAATGAGAATGGAGGTGAGGACAGTGAGGAAGTGGCCAGGTAACAGTGGAAGATAAGTGGGTTGTTTGGTGAGATGGTATAAAGGTGTGTTTCCATAAATAAAGTGCATTCATTATTGATGAGTTATAGGAAAATACAGACCAGGTTACAATTGATTAATTCATGTTTTTTTATGTTTTCTGCTTTGTAGTTTTCTGTTTGCCACGGTACATGAGGAAGAGTTAAGACCCAACTTTGAGAGAACCTGCTAACACTTCAGGTCTGAGAGAACATGCACTTGGTCAAGCACAGAGCCCCTGCAGGTTTAAAATAACCAAAATAAGCTTTCTTTCTGAACATAAACATGTCAGCACTGTGTATGTGTGTATGTGTGTGTGCATGTGCATCAGGGTTACAGGAGCCAGTCTACCAATGCTGGCTGACAATAGACCTCTGGCTCTGGAAAAGAGACCCTCTGAAATATGAATGAGGAAATCCACACCTGTTTCCAGGTAACCAAGGCAGGATTCTGAACAGTGACGCTGAATGTGAGTGCGTATGTATGAGTGTGTGTGTGTGTGTACACCTGCGTGGGCGCATGCATGAGCGGCACCGCTTCCTAGCCTCACCTGTTCAGGGACTCTGTGGGGACGAAAGCAGCTGTCAACCCAGTTGGCTTGACAAGACAGACACAATCTGACCAGGAGAAACGCTATGAACCAGTGCGGGCCTCAGTGCTGAACAGGTTCCCCACGCTGCTTAACCACTGAGAACTTTATGCATGGAAACAGGTCAAAGTTGGCCCAACTGAGACGAGCTGAATCTGGAAGTGGAGACTTGGGTGGAGGGGTGGACCACAGAGGCATAGAGAGGTCTTCGCAGGTGTTCCCCTGAGTGTTGAGCATCTATTTATGCAAGTATGAATCCTATGTGGAAGGTTTATAAGAGCAAAGTGCTGAAGACTCTTAACCCTGAGTATGAGGAGGACACTGCTGAAGAGGTACAGAATTTACACCTTTCTCCATCTTTGTTCCTCTCTGTGATTCATATACATATGGCGACATACGTGAAAGTTGACATGGTTGTTGGCACCGAAGTCAGAAAGTCACCAGGTTTTGTTTTGCTGATCATTTTTTATTCATCACAGGGTCAGGTGAGATTGCTCAGCTGTGTTGTTTTCTGCACAAAGGGAACTTTAAGGCAGAAGTTAGGCCCTGGCAGAATCAGTTTCCTCTTGAAAAGATGACTCTGCCAGCTGAATCACTGACTGATAAAAAAAGTGTTTGTTATTGCTGATATTTACTGCAGACCCTGGAGTCAAAATGGAGTCTAGTAGCATCAGTAAAGCAACTTGTAACTTAAGTACTTTATGTCAAAGCAACATTACAAGCTACATGCAGTGTTTTTATGAGTGGTGGAAAGAGGCAAAGTACATGCAAGTACTCTAAGTACAATTCTGAGGTATTTTACTTGTGTATCTCCTTTTTATGCTATTTTATACCTCTATTGCATTTCAGGGGAGGGTATAAATTTCCCTTTTAAACATCTCAAATGGTTTCATTTGAATAATTGTTTGAGATAAACATAACCAACATTTACCAAAAAAGTAAACACTAGAGAAATTGCTAAAAAAAATTCATACAAATTTGCATGGCAGAAATGTGCTTTTTCTTGTTTCCTCTCCCATTAATCATCTCATGACCCCTCAGGTTTATCATGTGACCCTTTGGAGGAGGCGAAGCCCCACACTACAGTGCCTCTCCCACTACTGGTTTTCATGGCCTCTTTGCGACACCTGTACTCTATCCAGCGAAACAGACAGTGTTGCGTTGACCCAGATCTCTCGAGTGCTGAGAAACTCGATCCTGCACGGGAGCTGAACATACGGATTAGTTGGCATTCCACTGACTGACTGACAGGGGTGGGGGATGAGACAGATAGCCAGGGCCTCGGGGTGTATTTGAATGAACGGGCCGACAGCTTCAAACTGCGGTCTCTCGCAAGGCCAGGGTCTTTACAGGGACAACAGGGAATACTGAGTGTGTTGGGAGAGATAGTTTCCATTTAGATGGATATGCAGGGTTGTCATCGCTGCTATTCAAGTCCACACTACTCCATGTGTACTTGTGAAATATAAGACAACTGAAGTATGTTACTATGACCTTTCCTTATGTCAAAACATATACTGATGTGGAAGTACTATTTGAATATTGATGCATGAGTGTGCATTGAAAATAAAATAATTAAAACAATAAGTTGATATTGTTTTATATACATTTATCTAGGTCTCATTTAGTGTTATCAAGTAAACATTTTCTATTGTAATATCCATTATATGCACTAGATGGCGACTAACATGCACAAATCCTGTGCATCTCCAGTCACGTTTGACAGCATATTATAAATAAATTCAGGACATTGCTGTTTGCATCCATTTCATCACCATTTTTTCTGCTTTTGCAGGTCACAGAAGTGGAGAATGATATGAGCCCAGTGCAGGAGGATGAGGGGCCCAACGCTGTCTCCCAATTGGCCAAGAAAGTATGTGAAAATTGATGGCCCCTGCTTGAGTTTTGGGACAGGTTTCCTTACAAAAACAGTATTTATTTGACCCCTGGAAGGCAAATACAGATTACAATGTGGTCATACAACTATTAACTGTCTGACTTCAGTGACAGAAGTTGTACCTTTCAGCTTCAGTGCACCCCTGCTTTGACCTTTGACCCCTGTGTGTGGTTGATTGTGTGTCCAGATGCAGGGGGCCGGGGCCAAAAGCTGGAACAGACTATCAGCTCTCTTCAACAAAGATGATGAACACCAGCTTCTAGAGGAGACTGAGAGCCCGCCGGTTGCTGACCAGTGAGTGGAAAACTTTCTCTTTTGTTGACATCTGTTGTCTTGTTCCTCTTGGTCCTCTTGCTCTTGGTTGTCTCATTCCCACATCTTGTTGCCATCTGTGAGGTTTGTGTAGGTGTAATGGGGCCAGTCAGTGGACCAATAGGGGAATTAAAAAAAAATAATTGTTTTGATAATGTGATTATGAGTTTTAATTATACAGCACTTCAAGGAAAGCCAAAACAAGAGATTGTAGATTATTGGTGTCAGAATTTCGCTCACTGACATTGTGAGTGGGTCTGATCAAAATATAACTAAAAATGTAAATTGATTTGGTGCAAATCTACACCTCTTTGATTTCTTGACAACAAGAATATGAATATCACTGTCTGTCCAGTAAATATGATGCTACAGCTAGCAGCCAGTTAGCTTAGCTTAGCATAAAGACTAGAAACATGGACAACTACATATCTCAGTTTAAATGTGCTGGTGAGCAGATTTTGTTACCATGTACAGAGCCAGACTAGGTGTTTCCCCCTGTTTCCAGTCTTTATACTAAGCTAAGCTAATCAGCTCAACTTGTCTTACAGCCATGCAAATGGTATCAATCGTCACATCAAATTTTTGGAAGGAAAATGAAGGCTTGCTTCACATTGAACAACTGATTTAATGTTACGCAAGTACATATAGAAAATGTCATTTAAACACTTAAAAAGTGCCCACTCAAGTTTGTACAACACTGACATTTCACCCCACTACTTACTCTGAATTCTCAGTCCACTTGCAGTAAAGCCAGAGGAGCCTCCTCGGCCCACCAGGCGCTCAGGATTCTGGGATAGCTTTGCAGCCAACTGGGCTGCCAAGAAGCAGGCCGAAGCTGCAGCAGCCGCCACCGCCGCCGCTGCTACAAACGAGGCAGCAGAAGGCCAAGGTGAGGAAGCTGTGACAGAGGCTGCAGGGGAGGCAAACCAAGATGGGCAGGTCGCTGCAGGAGAGGAGAGTGAAGGAGGAGGAAGGAGCAACAACAGCTTCTCCAAATATGTCTCGCTGGGAGGGGGAAACGAGGATGCATCCTTCAAGTGGAACTTTGTCACCAGCAAGCTGGCAGAGCTCAAGACCAAGAGCGCGACCAAGACCAACTAGATACTGGTGAGAGGGAATCAGGAGAATATAAACAATATGTGGCTGGTGGGGGGGGGGGTATAGGATTATGGAGGAAGTTTAGGGGCAGGGTAGATTTAACAAGTATATCCTGTAACTGAACTGTACAGCCATTACAGAAGTCCCTTAATATTGCATTCAGAACTACTGAATTTACTCACCAACTCCCAGAAATGTTTTTATTTTACAACTGTATCTCAGCAAATGAAGGAAAGTTACAATAAACCAGCGTTGAACCTGGAATAGACAACACAGTGAAGTTTCTGGGGATTGCATGGTGATTTCTCTTTACCCAAAGTGCTTCTTAAACCACAAAAGGAGGCCTTCACATCTGTAAACAAACCTGATATAATCTGTAGTTTAGCAAAAACTGGATTAAGAGATTAAAGGCAGTGATAGGTGGATTAGTTGAGGATTATCTCACTTAACCTGTTCAGAGGGCAGGCAGGAGATTACAGATGAGAGATTTGGCAGTGCAACGTAACTATTACATAAAATTCTGTAATCATTTGCAAAATACTTTTGCTTTCCGCAGACACCAGGAATGGAAAATGTGCTGCACAATTATATGAAATGTGTAAAATATGAATGTGTGACTGACATGATGATTTAACTGACCTGAATTTTCTGATTGTGACTGAGACTGAAATGTGCAACGTGTGAGTTTTCAACATTCCTGATTTTGTGAAATGAAAGAAAAGAGGCTTTAAATATTATTTTCTTCCCGATTTTGGTTTTTTCCTTGTTGTATGTTTTATTCTGTTTTGTTTTCTGGTATGCTATAATAAAGACTATTGCACTAAAAGATTTAATGAAGCATGAATGACTGGTCGTAATTTTTCTTGCTTCTGCTAAAAATATACTGAGACGAGGTTGCAACTAAAAAAAGGTAAATGTAACTTTTTTGCAGCTTTAATCTGTTAGAGGCAATGCAGACAAGATGAAATGGAAAATAAAATTACAAGACGTTGATAAAATACTTTCTAGTAGCTCCATTCTTGAGGTCTGATCAGGAGCACTGTCTTACTAAGCTTCATTCGTGCATTCCTCCTCATCTAATTGACAAATTCACTGCACCTGAGCTGATTGACTCTGCAGACTATAAAAGTGAAAAGCATGAACTTATTCTCTGTGAGTCCTCTAACCAGCAGGGGGCTTCCTTTACCCCTGAATTGAAAAGTATTCTTTCTTGTGCTGCTGCCCACATCTGCTTTATAGCAGGACCAAGGATCTGATCATATTCCCAGTCAATAATACAATTTTTCTCTCCGATCTCCCTCTCCCTTGTCCTCTTTTATTTCCTGTTCTCCCTGATCTACACCCATTTCCTCTCCTACTGTGCCATGCTTCCTCACATACAATACTGTTTCCTTTTCAATTTAGGGGCTTTTGTTGACATTTCCATTTGAATTTGACAACACGCCCTAATAAAAGGTGAAAATTATGTGAGCAAATGCACCCAAAGCTCAAGTTCTAGCACTATTTCCATTTGTTTCCAGCATCAGTCAGATTTTGAGCTGTCATCATGGATCCTATGAAACTCTGTGAGTTTCAATAGTTTTGTCCAGACTTCCACAGTTGTCAGCCTCACTTTGACACACACCTCACAGCAGATCACAGCGACATGTTCAGCTTTTTGGACATATTTATGTGACTCACCCAATTTCTGTGCACCGCAAAAAAAACAAAAAAACAAAAAACAAGCCCAGAGAGAACTTTTACTTGAGAGTGGTTTGTTTGGGTGAAAGCTGATGAATGCTGCTGACTGTTTGATGCGTGTGCGCAGCTCTGAGATCCGTATTGAAGTTTTATGACACAGAGTGAGCGACGCTCAGTGAAATGGGGTTTGTAGAGCATGAAAGCATCAGAAATTGAATAGTGATGGTTGGCAGTTTGTGCATGGGGAGACTGTGGTGGAACTACAGAGGGACACAATAGGATGGATAAAAAATCATTTTCATTTTGTGAGTTCCATTTCAAAAGTGTCCCAGGGAGCTCAGCAGCTTAATATCACCAACGGAAAGATGTTATTTTTATTTGGTTCCTAAGTGGAAATAAAATAAAACTAAATCCTAAAGTGCTCTCACCAGGTTTTTCACATTTGTTTTTGTAAGTCATTAATTCTTCTTTCACCCAAGCAGATGTTAGGTTTTGTATCTAACTACTTTTGGAGGTGAATAAAATCAAAGCAACATTCACCTAATTGATTTTTTTTTGGCTACTTTGAGAAAGTGGAATAAGCTGTAAACAAAAAATGACCACCTCCAGGTTGAACAAGGACATATTTACACACATTGCAGACACAGAGCAACATTAGCTTTCGTGTGAGGTACAACATTCACTCTCTTTTTGCTCCGTTTTGGTCTCCAACAGATCCCAGGGGAAATATCTGGCTCTTTAGCTGTTAAATCTTCCACCATGTTCACCAGGTCGGGTGCATTTTGTATTAAGAGCTTTTTTTTTTGAAAAAACAGCTGCCTGTGCTGGAAACCAGGTTGAGAGAGTGCTGTGACTGAGCCAAGACGGTAAAGTTGCAGACCACAAAACTGAAACAATGAGCTGAAAGATGATAAAATGCTCTGTAGAGTTCCAGGGAACTGCACAGCTGGGTAATAATAATCTATGGGTTCTACAGGCAACCCCTTTCACAATAGGATTTACTCATCACTCAGTGTTAATATAAAAATATTGATTAGTGCAGCATTAACTTAAATAGTTACAATGTGATTCCATGATTAAAAAGGGATCATTCAGTTCAGTTTTCCTTACCATATATAGTGTATGCATTCATAGCTGACTTTACCTCTAGATCTTATTCAGTGACCACATTTAGCCGAGTAAACGTCACATAAGGTGATCTTCAAAAGAGCTTTTTTTGTGCTTTAAACACAAGTAATATTACTCTTAAGTCAGTGATGAGGAAGTCAGATAAAGTCAGGAACTAATTCAGAAACTTTTTAAATCCTCTCCTGATTCTCCGAAATCTTTAATAAAATATCATTTATCCATGCCAAACTGAATTTAAAATGAGTCTTTTATTTTGTGTGGTGTGTTCCCTTCCTAAAGGCACTTACACAGCCCTGGTACACCTCCACAGGTGCTTTCACTTAATCTGCCTGATTAGACTTCATCTCAGGTCTGTGTGGGTGAGAACAAGTGGTGCTTATTTGACATCTCGCTTACTCGCTTTGCAGATGCAAAAAGCGACTTACATTTTTCCCTTTCAGTGTCAAGGACACTTTGATATGTGTCAGGGAGAGCTGGGGATCAAACCACCGAGTCTAGTACATGCGTCACAAGTCTTTTCAAACAGCTGTGTACATCATCCTATCTCTGTGTCCCAGTGGCCTTTGCCATTTGGCTCACTTTTGGCTCCCAGTGTAGCACAAACATTTCCCCACCCCCACCCACTCCAACACGAAGACATCATTCAGAAGGGGTACTTTCTTTTTTCTTTTTTTGCTGCTGATGAACAGTGATGACTAAACTGCTTCACACCTTGCCCTGGGCTCTGTTCCACACTGTAATCACTTCAAACAAAAGCAGCCCACAGAGTTGTGTGAGACTGCGTTAACCGTTGCACAAACACACCACAATGCTTTTCTGGATGGGAGATGGTTCAGAGAAGATAACAAGTTATTTCTGTTTATGATTGTCTTTTGTGGCAGGATTATGATGATGTGTGGCAATAACACGTGGTAATTATGATCACAAGTTTATGCTCTAAAGTTGTAGAGGCTCTGAATAGAGCTTTTATATCGCATTTTTTCAAGTTAAGTGCGAGCTTAAAATAAGTTTAGACAAGCTGAAACACAAAAAGAGGATTAAAATTAGATTTGTATTATATGCAGATGCTTTCTCAATCCTCTGGGGGAAGTTTGGTTATCCACAGAGCTCATTTGTTTGTCGATTGGTATGCTGAAGAAATGAAAGAAAAAACATTACATGAGGTCAGTGGGACTATTTTAGAGACACAGTGCAGCGTGATGACTTTGGGTCAAACAACCATGTGATTATGTTGTAAGCTGATGTTGTGTTTCCAACGTCTGTCCCTTTGTGACTCCCCTTGGCCGGCGCGAGTCATAAATTATGTAGCCAAAGTGAGCGGACTGTGCCAGATTTGGGGAAGTTTGTCTTGAAAATTACAGCTCAAGGTCTCGAAGTTGTTAAGTTTATGAAATGGCGTTAGTCACCGAAAAGTATCAGGTGTCGCCTCTTCATTGTTGGCCCCCAGCTTGTTTTGTCTGGGATCAGAAGTTAGTCTGAGAGAGGATTTACAGGTGAAATCATGAAACACGGGTTGTAAAAGCAAACAGGAAAGGTGATATTTCTTTCGACCTCACATACATATTTCTTACATGAAAGCCCTCACAGACAGACAGAGATGTCTGGTAGCACTCAGGTATGACGATGCTGCGGTGGACGTCTCAACAGACACGGTGACTCACACGCTTCGGCAGCAGCGGTCCCATCTGGAAAAACCAACCTGCGGGAGCAAAGATGTTCACACACACACACACAAACACACACAAGCACACTGTCTGACTGAGCTCTTTTCAGATACTTGCCTACAACTGACACACCTGCTTGAGGCAAGGATGTGGAAACTAGTCTGAGGAAAGAATGAACACACACAGACATTTATAGTGCAGACTGAAAACAGTGTTGTCTCCCATTCTACACCCTGAATGTGAAATCAATGTCTATGAGAGAAGAAACACCTGACTTTTTAGAGTGCCATCCTTATTGGGTGGACAGTGTAGGCCTTTTATTACAATACATACCCTCCTGTTTTAAATATGATGCACCAGGATAATTATTCTAGATGTACAAATAAAGATTTTTTTTCCATTGAATGTTTTTAACTGGCCAAGAAAGTCAGTTGATCTGATTAACCTGTTTTTCACCTGCTAAACAACAGGCTGAGGGGAAAGCACGAAGTGAAGATGGTTGCAGCACAGGGCTATTAGATCTCCACCAGGGAAGTCTGTGCGTCATAAACTTCAGTCACTGATACATTTGATGCCAAATATTACATAAGATAACTTTATTGCATCTATAAATGTACATGTTCCTCTGAAATGGAAAGGAATGTGTAAAAAAGGCTACAGTTCTCACACTTTTCATCTTTATGTGCTTATAAATAGCCTCAGGTTAAAGCTGAGAGTCAACTCATTGTTCCTCTCCTTACAGAGTGTGCTCGAGATACAAATATTGTGCATGTGTTCTCATACAATCTCCCAGCAGATACAAGTCTGAGATATCACTGAGGTGTCATTCATGCACCCTGACATGAAACGCTGGGGAATTTAACCCTGTTCCGAAGATACACACAGTGAGTTTTGATGAGAAATGGTGCACATAAGTGTAACTTTTCTTGTTTACGAAAAGCTCCACTGAGCATCTTTAACATGACTCCTTGCAGTAGTTTACATAAAACATAATCTACTTTCTTTAATAGTGCTAAATGCATCATTGTAAACCAGTGTCCATTTGCACTGTAAACCACTACTTCTAGTAGATTTAAAATGAAATCTGACCCAGGGGCAAACAATACAAAGCGTCCTCAGAGGCTGCTAATCTCCCCTGTAATGGTCCTTCTTGTTTACAGTAATTATACTAATGTCCCAAGTGTGGTTATGTGGTCATAATTTACTGACTGGATGTTTCAAAATTACTGCACAGAGGTCATTTTCAGGCAGAGGAGTGTGAGAGATTAGTTGTAACTTTGCACCAGACATCACTCTGATAGTTTTATCAGCTGAGAGCAGGAGATCCCCCAAACAAACATGTAGCCAAAGCAAGGCGGCGGTGTTAATCTCAACTGTTTGCAGTAACTCTGCAGAGATAAGAGTGAGGCGACTTGATTTCTGAAGTGAGTCTAACTCCCTGCAGGGTTATTATGACCTCTGTCTTGCAACCTGTAGCCTTCTTAATCCTTAAGTGATAATGAGCGGACGCCTGTTTAAGAATATTAGAGGATGATACTTAATTCTAACTAAATTCTTGTCACTTAATATTCAGAGACAGGATAATTAATCTTCAGAAATGTTAATATTTTAGAATAGATTGAGATGGATCATAATAACTGAATGTGATCATGCTTGGATTTACTCCCATAACACCTTGTATAACTCATGACGAAATATTAATATCACAGTGCTTTTTTAGACCTGTGGTGATTTTTAACTGGCATGGCACTCTGAAAGATTTTATGGAAAGAGGGGAGGCAGGAAGGTGAATTATTTAGAGAACCACAATCCTCTGTCCCTCACCTTGCATTATGGAGGTTCCCACAGTACATTTCATCCCTGTAATCTCCAGGCTCAATCTCAGTGTTCTGGCTCTTTAGGGACGGATTTGGGGACCCCCCCTTAGAAAAGAAAACCTGCCTCCCATACCCCCTCCCCTATTTCCCAGCAGAGCGGTAATCTCTCCATTAAGACACCCCTCTGGCCACACTGCAACCCACCAAAAAACACAAATACACACAGACGCAGGCACGCCAACACTGAAGCACACACACATGCCCTGCCACCCATCATCCATCTCCATCTCTGTTGAAATCTGATCACCTATTTCCAAATGTAGGTCTGTCTCTGTTGACTGTAAATAGATTGATTTCTCTACATTCATTGACACTCTCTCTAACAAGAGCTCAGGGCTTAAAGGACTGTCCCATGTTCATAAGTCAATACATTTTCATTCAATACATGTGTGTTTTTATTCCCTCGATTGTTGGTTTTTGTTGGCTGTATCGATTATTTCCACAGAACAGAGGCCACCTACCAAGAGGGAGGGCTGAGCCTGTAGAACATGAGCCTTGGTATTTCTATACATGACACAGAAAATATAACTGCGCAGCTGAGATGTTTCTGACTCCAAAATTATAGTTTGTGGAGTTATTTTTAAGGGAGCGATATGCCAGAGGGTTACAGTTCTTCATCAATCATTCTGCTTTTCAAAGCCGGACTGTCAGGTTGTTGTTTCGGACCACTGGTTGTTGTGGTCATGCGGACAATAAAAGTGCCAGTATATGTGATATCTTTGCATTGTATATTTGGGTATTGTGGTTGCTGGAATGCTAATCGATTCTTTAGCCTTCGACAGAGTCCCTGTCAGGCTCAGGTTACTGTTTCTGCAGCTGTTTAGGGTTGTTGCTCTTTGCTTTTGCTCCTGACCTGCAGCTACAACCTCTAAGCCTAAAAACACACACACACAGAAACACACACACACACACACACATACACGCAGGGCTCACCGTGAGAATCGGCTGACTCTAGCAAGACACTGAGGAGGCATACAAGAAATGTATCAGCAAAAAGACTCTCAGGGATGACTGAGAAAAATAACAGTTTGTCTTCTGTCTCATATTGGTGAGTTTCAACATGTCAGCTTCAATGTAGATTCACTGTTAGAAGTGCTTAGCCAAAGGTAACTGGACTGGTAGGTTTAATTCCTGAAGATGTTTTGTCATCTGAGATGCTTGGTTTCGATCATTTTTATTGATGATTATGATTATGTGGCAAAACTAAGTGTGTTCAAATCCTGTTCATTTTCACTTAAGACCCCAATATGCTAAAAACAAAGTGCTCATCAAATCCTAAAACCATTGTTTTGTAAGTTTCAGGACCAGACATTCTAATAATTGAACCCACTATACTCAGCGATTGGCCAGATGAGCAGAGGTGTTTGACATTTCGTGAGAGAGATGAGTAGATCAACGCCACTCCCGTGTCTGTTCAGTAAAAATGAAGCCACAGCCAGCTGATTAGCTTAGCAGAGACGTCAGGAAGTCATAAAGCCACAGCAGGGTTTTGTATGGATTAAACAATTAGTGAGCTTTAGAGGTGCTGGTTGACAGATTTTGTTACCCTCAACCTGAGCCAGTCTAGCTGTCTCCCCCTGTTTTCCAGTCGCTATGCTTAACTAAACTGCTGGCTTTAGCCTCTCATGTAATGTACAGACATGAGAGTGATATCAATCTTCTCCTTTGACTCTTGGCAAGAAAGAGGACAAGAACATTCTTTGCAGGGTTTTTCCTCCACATCAGTAACAACCCTCAAACACCACAGATTGATCATGCATCCATGCCCAGCAAATCGAGTCTGGGGGAACCAGTGGCCCGTAACATAACCGGCCGAGTCGGAAATTACACATTGATGCACAGCTGGAGACTTCACTGCTCCTGTTTCTCATCATGTATGATCAGTGCTGGTATGGAGACACGCAGGTTTGGAGCATAACAGAGCAGGCATCTATTCACAGCTATACAAGCCCATATGGCTCGTCTTACACCCTTCTCTTCCTCTGCTCCGGCAGGAGCCGCGCATACCCCCGTCCAGGTTGTCATCAAGATGTCATTAAAGCCTCCTCCAGCTCTCCTACGGCTGGTCATTCTTTTGCTTGAAACCCCCCACCACCAACTGAAATTCCAGAGTTCCTTTGCATGTTACTTCTTCTTGGAGTCTTCGTCCTCCTTCTGTCCATCTCTATTTCTGACATGGGAATCTGGGGTGTCACAGCGTGTCTGGGTGAAGAGGCAGTGGGGTAGACACTGTCACTTGATAACAAGTTGACGGAGACTGTCAGGAGGTAGAGCTATTGTTGGCCAAAGATGCTGTCTGTGTGGAGCTGGCATTTACGAGGACTTGGTTGTGTGGACGTAAATTAAATTTGAGGTTAAGAAACAATGATAAAATTGCTCTCTGACATTATTCAAAGATTGCTAAAATAAACACTTCTTTTTTATTTGGTAATTGTTTAGTCAACTGAGTGCTTTCTGCACCGCAGGTGCAACCAGTACTCATTCACACACATGCATACAGTTTCACACACACCAATATTATTATTAACCAACATTATGCAGTGCAAGTTGTGTTTTCTTGAGCGGAGACGTAAGACGGGAAAAATCTAAATTACTGAATGGAGTGCTGACCGTAAGCATTTTATACAAGAAAGAAAATCTATAAATAAATAACTAAAATAGTAGAGATTTTTGCTGAAATCACATAATTTCAGCTTGGAGTTATTCATCATACATGAGTCAGTCAGTCAAGTGCAACTGTCCTGCATTTGGGTCAGTGTGATCCATGGTTTTGTGAATTAACATGAGAATGAGTAAACCCAGTCTAACCATTCTTCTCTTTAAACTCTTTAAACATTCATTTTTGATGCCTACACAACCCTGTCTCCAGAATTTTAAGTCTAACTGGTTTGCAACAGTAAACAGATTTTGACAGAATGGTAATATCGGATGAATTACGTTTTTGATCAGCATAATGAGTAAATGTTTTTAATGTACGCATCTGCAGCGTTGCAGAATGATCATACAGACTTTGTCTGCAAAAAGTTCACTTGGTGAACCTAGTTAAGGATAGATGCAATTAATAATTCAGTCAAGTGAAACCATATTTGGGTTGATGAGATGCATAAATTTATGAACAAATACACAAACAAGAAAATCTTTTTAGTCTAACTTCTCTTTATATTTGTTTATATCTCCTTTCAAGCATTAATTTTGATGCCAAGAAAACCTGAATAATCCATTTGTCCTGCTGCTTAAACACTGTTTTCATCAAAAAAAAACGGTTAGTGGAAAGTTCATCTCCCTGAAGGAATGTCTTTAACCTATTGTCTCCCCAGTGTCCGGTGTGTCAGCACACAGGTGGAGAAACCTGGTGGAGAATCAAACGAGATTACATCAGGCCTAATCCTTTCATTCAACACCTCTGGAAACTGGGGAGCTTCTTTAATGGAGACACTAATCGCTCCTTTTGAGGACTTTACACCTGTGTGAGTGACACATTAATTGGCCAATTAGACACCTGGATCACTCCCCAGGAGGAGACACCGCTGTCATGGGGCATGACCCGGTCCCAGAGCTGGGTGTCAGATGCAAGTTGCCATATCATGTGTTAGACAATTCAATCCAAATTCAGCTGTGGCCTTCACTCACGCTGTCTGAAGATGATACAGAGCTGAACTGTGCCTGAGGCAGTTCAGAGGAGAAAGCTTAAGAGAGGAGAGCAGTGTCCTCACTGTGTTACTATGAAAATGTTGTCTTTTACAGGACAATGACCTCAGGCTACATTGTGTGATATTCTGCAATGTGTACTGTACGTCACGGAGCTGCATTCCTCGCTGAACCATGCTCAGTAATTCAAGATCTTGGCAATAAGTCATGAGAGCTCATGCTGATGGACTGAAGAATTTAATTAGAGGAAACAGACTGCATTAGATCACATTAGACCTCACTGGGTCAACAGGCATTCACATTTCTCATGTTATTTGTTGACAGATAATTTGTTTTCAAGTTTCTCCTCTGTCAGCAGTGTTTAGCATTGTGGGTAGTTTCCTTCGGAAGTAATTACTACAGTGAGTTTATTGTTGCATTAAATATTCCTTTCTTATTTTCAGAAACTTGTTGGAGCAATTTGCATTTCCCACTTATGTTGCTGACTCTTGCTGGTCACTGTTATAAAAATGTATAATGTAATGTCATAAAACAATGAATTTAGATATTCCAATGTTGACAACCAATCAAACAAACTGGAGAGAGTTTGGGATTGATTGCTTATAGGTTGAATTCAGCCTGCAGATGTCTAGTCAACAGATTTTTAAAAACGTATCAAACTACCCATGAGATAATAACAGAGTACTGGAACAAAAATTACTGTTGAAGTGTGATTCCTCCAGCACCACCCATGACTGACAGGCGTTCTCCTGTATCCGATCCCACAGAGGACGACATGTCAGGTGGGGGATCCTCTGTGGTTTTTGAGGGCTGTCGCTGGCCGAATCCTCAGGGGAGGTCCTGCCCAGCATGGCGCCACGGATGCGGGCCTTCCCTCACCCTGCCAACCAGACTGGGGTTAAATTAGGAAAGGCCAACCCGAGAACTGTGGTGGAGATGAGGGCGAGGTCAAGCGCTCTGGTCTGCTTTGATGATGGTGGAGGCTGGAGAGTGCAGCAGACAGACGCTCTTCATCTGGAGCCTGACAGATCCTAGGAGAACGGATCAAATACCGCTGAACGCTAATGTTGCTCCTCCTTTTGTGTGCATGCATGTGGAGACAAAACTTGTGTGCATGTAGCTGATATCTGTCCAATGACATCATTCATTCTCTTCTGCCCTGTGGAAACAGTTTGCAATATTTGCTGTCAGGCCAATAAATCAGTATCAGCATACATGTCAGCTGATAAATGTTTTATTGTTATTGTTTTAATTGCCGGCCTGTTGAGCTGTAGCTTTCACCATATGCTAAGGCCATGTGCATGGAAAGATACCCTCTGTATACTAAGAGTCTGGAAAGTTGCATCTTTTTTTTTCACTTTTCAAAATCAAAATCACAAAGGCAAGAGTAAAGAAAGGATAATGAAGTGGTCTGACATTCTTTAATATAAGCTACAAACATTAACAAGCACTGCTAACTAGTCTGCTATCTACATCCATCTATTATATGTGCCACCAGCATGAATCACCAGCATGAATGGTGGGGCAAATGCATACATAGTCCCACACCTACCCCAAATGGGTCACCTGCCACCTGTTGGGCAACTGGGACCTGGGCCCCACAGTATGGGGGCCACATAGGCCCCGTATTTCACGACAGTAATGTGGGCAGCCCACTGTGGCCCCACATGGGCCCCAGATTTGCTGGGGGAGTACCAGGGCTAACTAGCTCTACAATGCAATCTAAGAACAAATGTCTTCTACATCTACATGGATCATCAACTGTTCAGGATACACTTTTTGCCTTGGATATGCCTCAATCTTTCTGTATCCGATATGAAGCCATTTAGTGCATATTTTACAGGTACATGCTTTAAAATCAGACAGCAGGAAACATTTAAAAATCAGCTTGATTTAGTGTCAGTTTGTGATCTATACAGATCGCTAAGCAACAGTCATCATTTCAGTGATTACTGTGATGGTGTAGCAACAGCGACGGGAGCAGGGTTTAATAATGGGTCAGTGAGAGTAGTACAGAGACATGAAGAGCAGACAGTGATGTACTCTTCAGTTCTCCTGCCTCTCACAGTGTCTGCCACTGCTGAGTCAGCCCAGCTTCTCTTGACAGCCTGAAGGTTAGAGTCTAAGCAGGAACTGCAATGTAGCTGAGCTTAAAATTTAATCTGTGCTGCAAAAAGGTTTTTTACCTTGGCTTTGGGCCGAAATATTTTGTCTAAAAAATAAACAGCAAAAGGAAATGAATTTGTTTAACAGTTAGGGACGCTGGAACATTTGCAGTCAACATCCCTTGGTAAAATATTTGCATCTCGACCTCCTGAACGTCACACAGACTGTTGTCGCCTCTATGTAACAATGTAGGTACATTGTTTGTTTAACTGTTATTTTGTAGAATCATATTCTGCCACCGACATATTAGTTTTCAACTTTACATGGACATTACTATGGCCAGCAGGAGCTTCTATGAAGTTTGTCCAGAAGCAGCATATACAATAGATAAATAATTGTCCCATGAGAGAGGTTCGTTTTCTCCATCTGCACGTTCATGACTTGTATATGTACATGTAACAAATGGACATATGGAGAGATATATATGTACTTGTACACATTCATGCAGTTCCTCCACTTGCATCCAATTCAGTGCTTACTGATTATATATCTCTTTATTGGCAGGTGTATACTGGGGGTCAGTTCCAGGGGAGAGGTTGCAGGGTTGATCCCTACCAGCACCATTGACCAATACTGCCAAAGTGCCCTTGATACAAAGCAAAGTCGTCAGAGCGAATTGTACCTATATAAACTCTTACTGCTTCCTCAAAAACTAGTGAGGACTGCAAACCTCTACACTGCTGACCTGAAGGTAAAACTACAAGCTCTGAGGACTTACCATCAACAAAGTCTTGTGTGAAGAGGGGCCGAGGTTGATTCAGACTATTTAGAGTTGCAGATGATTTGTCTTTTTTAAACTAACCTCTTCCCAAACAAATTTAACTGACTGTGGAACACATCAAAGGCCAGAATCTAAAAAGAGCCTGTCGCTGGTTGTAACCGAGCCATATTGTGAACATATGGTCCCAGGAGTCGCTTTTGCCCTGTTTGGTGCAAACATCAAGAACTGAAAGTGAAAGCGAGTAAACGAAAACCATAGGGGTGCAATAAAGTGACCAATAAAAAAACTGTATCGTGGAGTTTGAACTCTGTGCCCCCGTGGGAGTTAAATATCAGAGCTTGAGAAATGTAGATGACTGTTTTCATGGATACAGAAGAGGAGGGAGGGCCAGCTGTCAACCTGATGTTTTCTTCCTCCCACATGACTGGGAATAGATCTGACTATGTGATTAAGCTGCTTTCTCACTACCCAGTAGCCTAAAATGCTTTCACAGTGAAAAACACATTGCAAAATGTTACTGTATCTGATACAAACATATTGAAATTACAATAATTTTTCAGCTTAATTCTTTGGCAAGAGTAGAAAACACTAATTTTTGAAAATCTGCACACACCCATGTTTTTGCCAGGGTGGTAATCAGAGAGTCTGACTGCTCTGTAACAGCAAGTTCTCAAGTTTGAATCCTGAATAGTTGTTTTGCCATAAACAGCTGTTTGGTCCTCAGGTCTTTTAGCAAGACTCTTGCCTGCTTGCACATATATCAGGCATGTAAATGCACAATATGTATCAAAGTTAACAATTTGCAGAAAATATATTGGGAGATTGGATTAAGCCACTAGACACCACAAGAACAAATTAAATTTAGCGTCTTCTTACAGTGAAAATGTCAGTTCAATGTAGCTGACTTTGATCACTAAGCGGGCTTGGCGCTCTGTTCACCAACATCATCATCTGCAACTGGTCAAAGATGTCATGTGGCTAACCGAATAGTTTTGATTTACCTCCATAGTTTTATTATAGACCTGTTTACTTCTTGTTTTGAGGAACATCTGCTCTCACAGTGACTTGCAAATGTCTTCAACTATCATAGCTTCATTTTAATAATTAAACCTGGAATCACTACGAGTATGTTAGTACTCACAGTGCTGTATTTGACATCAAGACAAACAAATCTGACTTATTGTGTGGTACACTGACTTACAAAAGTTACAAAATAACTGTTCTTGATGCTTTAATTTTGATATGTTTATCCCTATAGTCTTTTCAATTCAAGTTAAATATGAAAGCTTTGAATGGGTGGAATCAAAACCCTCTTCAAAATAGAACTAAACCATTCACCTCAAGATCTTTGCGAGTTTGTTTGTTAAATTCTTATCATTCCTTTTCACTGAATGGGAAGGATTAAACAGTATGTAGGAGGCTGCAGTGTGTGAATGTTGTTCTGATATACTTTACAGTGAGAATTTTCCTCTTTCTCATGGCAAAACCTGCAGTAAAACCCCAATAATCTGCACTCTTCGGAGGTGAAAACAAACACTGAGGATTATTTGCTGCTGAAGTTTGGCCCAGCTCCACTGAACTCTCGGCCACACAGCCTCTATCCAAAAACACCGCACTTGTCACAACAAAGAACGTTCATTTCTCTCTTTCCTGTCAAAACAAATACAAGTCTTTAGGTAGTAAGGCTGGCATGCGATACAGTAGTAGCTTCCCAAAGAGTGTTGATGGGAGTTTATGTTTCTAATAAATTTCAATCACATTTCTTCAGTGACAGTACAAACAACACTCCAGTAACAGTAACAGTGGTCAGTGGTCAGAATTCAATTATATTTTATGTACTTATGGGAAAAAATATAGGATATGACAATGATAACCATGTCTATTAACAAGTAATCATTTCTCAGAATTATAATGGGCTGTTTAGTCAAGACACCTCAATACCGATTATTAAAAGTAAAGGTGGGAGAGCAAGAGGAGGAAATACATTCAAATAGAGAAAACATATATGAGTCTGGATTTAAAGACAGCCAGGATATCTCTGATGCTCCGACCTGAAGAGGTGAGATTTAGACTATTTCTGGCTGTCTAATCTATTTCTAAGACTATTTATGGTGAGAATTACCCAACACTGTCTCTGAAAAGTTATGTTTAAGGAAACATAATTGTAACTGGATTGTTCTTGCTACATATTTGACAGGTCACAGATATGTTGATAATGAACATGTAAGTAAAATGTTCACAGATGAGATGTTTGTTTTCCATTAAAGTATCCAACGTTGGGGAAGGTTGGGTAAAGACTGTGGTCTGGTTTAAAGCAAAAAAAAAAGAAAAAAAAAAAAGTTCACAGTGACTTTACACACAATGTGTATATTTAACAAAAAACACATTCTTTCCCCAGCCTTAACCAAAGTGCTTTTGTTGTGTAAACTTAACCGCAGACGGGACTCTGGCCCACCATCCACCCCAACCACCTACTAGTGCCTCTTCTGCCTTTAATAAATGTAGCTCTTGAAAAAATACCAGACTTATAACCAGTGCTGGTTTGAAGAGAAAGGAAACGCCCTGCACTGTCAATCTGGATGTAAAAACTTATCTCTTCAGTAGTTTATTTGAACAAACACAGGCTCTTTGACAAAGTCATAAGTGATCAAGTACACATGCGTAATGACACCTTAACCAGGAAACTGTCAATAGCTGTATGACAACAGGACAATAACTGTTCAATGTTCAGTTTCAGTTCAGCCCAGTTGTGGTCAGTCCCTGCCCTCTTTCTACAATGAGGGTCAACTGAACTCCTCTGCAAACTGAAAAGAAAACACATAAAACTCTTGTCTCCTCTTCCTGTAAGTTTCAATTGGGATTGAACCCAGAGCCCCTCCGGCAGTCCTCCCGTTGTTCTGCTGCAGTCTTTCCTGACGTCAGACGGTTATTTGAAGAGGGTCTGTGGCTCCTGGTCAGGTTTCCCACAGGAGCCGAGGCTCAGCCCATCTCCCTGACCCCCCGGGGAAGCGGAGGTCACGCATGAGAGAGGGGAATGAAAAGGGCCACCCCTGTCTGATTTATGACCTGATGTAGCTATAGGATACCTTCAGCCCAGGGATGGTTTTTGTTATAGAGGTGGAAGTACACCAAAGCAGATTCCCCCACCACCTCCTGCCAACGTCGGTGTAAGATTTCAGCCATTTAGAGGGAGAAGCCTGGCATTCTGAGGCAAAGGGCAGTAGCTGAGAGGTGAAAATTGGGATTTAAAATTGCTTTGTAGTGTGAGAGGACAACGAGAACCTACAACAACAGTTATCGTTTAATTCTGGGCAATTCTTTGGTGGGTTTCATTCCCATATGAAAGCCAGCTGTTGGATTTTGGAACAACATTACATAACTGATGCGACTGCTGCTGTGTTAGATCATTCCAGGCATTCTTTGGACTCAGTTATGAAGATTTTATTTTAGTTTGACACGAGTCAGTCAGTCTGCATCTGTATCAAATCAAACTGTGGGGTCAAGTCCTGGTGACATCTGGCTCTCTGGCTCAAGACCTTAGCTGCTTCCCTCCCTGTATTACTCCCCGTATTACATACCAGCACTGTCACGTTGTTTTTTAAACAACCTAACGTAACTGAATTTAGGCTAAGAGTTGAATTTTACTTTTTTTAAAGTTAGCAAACAGCCTCACCTCTCACAATTTTTCCATCTATGATGATAAATCCTCTCAGATGGTTTGGTTTCATGAGTATCCACTCAGCACAGCTCACTGGTTTTCTCCAGTTTCCATCAGCAAAGAGAAAAGCAATAACCCAGTTCACTGCTAACAAAAGAGGACAAGCAATGGGTAAAATGGACAGTGCATTTTCAGAACACTCCTCACTAGAGTGCACAACATGGCCTCTTGCTTTCATACAGTGAATTTTGAATCGTAACAGATCATTTCTGATTGAAGGCTTTAAACTGCAACTACAAACTGCTACTAATCTTCGTAGATGCTGTAGCTAATATACAAACAATTACTTTTTGTGATTGAAAAATGATACAAGACATTATTCAAACTGAGAAGAAAGAAAAAAAAATGTTTTCCCCAACATTAAATACTTATTTGTTGTTTCCCATGTTTCTGGGGCCTTGTCATTACCATTCCTCTGAGTGGATTTTTGGTTAACAGCATACTCCGTAAAAACACTCCAAAATCGAACAAATTTAGTTCTGTGGCCTTGCTGACATTTATGAATGTGCTTAAAGTGGTTCAAATTGAAATAATAGTGCATCATGACCGCTTGTGTGTGAAAGGGGAAGCTCATAATGACAAGCAACTTGACTCTGCAGTGTCTCACAGCTTTGTGAAGCTTTGTAGGGTCTTTCAGTGTCTTGTTTTGGTTTTATGGCCTGGAGCACTAATGTTCGGGTTTCACTCTCACAGCTCTCATCACCACCATTTTTAACCGCAGCAGGCCACTGTTTTCAGCAAAACAACTCTCTAAACTGAAAAAACACCATATGACAGACAGACAAAGTTAGCGACTAGCTGGTGAACACAGTGGAGCATTTAGCTGCCACAGAGCAAGACATTTCCTTCAGGAGATAGTGGAGACCAAACCAGAGCCAAAATAAGAGGAAAAATTACCTATATTTTACTTATATCATCAAGTATGAATGCTAATGTTGCTCCATATTTGCCTGGTGTGTAAATGAGCAACTGAGTGTTCAATATATCAACATGTCAACAGTGTATTTACAGGTTTATTTTTGCCACTTATCTACTGGGAAAGAATCACACATACTCCAAAACCCTGCCAAGATCAGTATGTATGGTGGAACTGGGACAGAGCTCTTGCCCTGCACCAGTATTTCCAGTTTCCGACCACCACTGCTGCTGCTCCAAAGTCCCCTGTGCTTGTAGCTTTTTGATGTGTCTAGCATATTTCTGATGAAAGCATGTCTTGGTAACAGCTGCTAATTGGCTACAATGTTTTATTCTTGTCCTGGCAGATCAGAGACCAGTGTGTTAGTTATGTGTGTGTGTATGTGTGTGTGTACGTTCAGCCTCCCTGTCCCTGAGTCATGAACCGAGCTTCTGTCAAGCGTAGACATCCACAGTCTGCTGAAGCTGCTGGCGCAGAAGAACTAGGCCAGATTTGACACACTTCACAACCCATGCTAACCCTGACACACATTATTGCTTCTCAGAGCAAAGAGGAGGAAAAAAAAAATCCCAGCTACAAATGCAACACAGTCTGAGGCCACGGGAAGACTAAATGATGGTATCTGAGAGGCTGCTATCAGAAAGCTGGAGCGGAGGTTTTTATCCTAAAAGAAGTTCATGTTCTGCCTGTGCCATTTAAGACTGAAACAGTTTTGTTGTGACAGTCGCCACAAGTGTTCAAGACCACAGTGAGTTTAAAAAGGGAATGAGATTTTCATTTGTTGCCCTAGAAGCAGGTCTGTTATGTTTTTGTGGCAGCGGATGCCTTTAAGCCGGGCCCTCACAAAATGAACAAAGTAAACCCACAACTGCTTGTGTAAATAACAAACAGTGTTATTTCTCACATTTGTGCCTTATTAAATGACTAAGAATAGTTTTGTTTAGTGAAGTTTCAAGAGACGCTTTATTCAGTGAAAGCTCCAAACCAGTTTGTGAAGCCATAACTGGGTCAGAATACAGGATTTGCTGGTGGGCAAAAGTGTAAAACAGGAGGTCTTCAGGCCCCCTGTGGTGTTTTTTTTTCTTTTTTTTGAGTGAAAAACCACATCAGCAGCATCAAAGCCTGGAGTGGTGGATCCCTGCCAGTTTATCATCCACTTTCTGCAAGCGCACTAAAGCCTTAAACAGGTACACCAGTTCGACTTTTCCTCTGAAAACTTTGCTTGCTCAGCACCAGACCGACCTCAAACTAAACTGTCGGCCCTGTAATAATAAGATCTGGATTGTCCTCTTACCAGCTGTTGTCCGTTTGTTTCCAGGCAGACTGAAGGAAGACACGCCAAACCCAAAACATGACCATATGTTTAAACCTTGTCCTATGAACCCAAAACAGGATGTCACAGCAGGCCCTCCGGTCATAGTAACTGACATAGACACAGGCACACAGGACGGCTATTGTTTTGTTCTGCTTTTGGAAAGACAGAGAGGGAAAGGGAAGTGAAGTATGGGAGAAAGAAAGAAAGAAATCGGATGTGTGAGTATTTGTGCATGCAGTTATTATACACTGTATGTGTTACTATTTGAAACTTACAGACTTTAGGGCGATCTGAAGCAACAACCAGCTGCTGAAATCCTGTTCAGTGCCTGCATCAGACACAGAGCCCAGGGAATGTGTCAGACGTCTGTATCCTTAAATGTCCTCAAACCATTTTGGAGCCTTTTTAAAGGGAAAGTCCTTAAAATAGAAGTCTCATATTTTTTTTCCTTTGTGAATTTTCTTTCCTCTTAACAGCTGAATAAGTCATCTTCAAACCAATCCTGAAGCTGCTCCATGGACAGTGAATAATGGAACAACTTATAGCCGGACAACATGCGTGATAATTTTTACAGAGATGTGGATACATTTTGTAACTCACACATCTGCAAGCCCTCTGACTAAATAAAGCTGATTTTAATATCTTAAAGGAAGAGTTTGACATCTGGAGAGATAAATTGGAAAAGGGTGTGTTTGTAGGGATTAAACAAACAAAATATAACATGTTGATTAGTGTGGTGCTTGAAAGGTGGACAGAGCCAAGTTAGCCAGACTTGTGGCTCTAGCTTTAATCCTTAGTGCAGATATCTGAGCGGTATCAATCTTCGCATCCAACATCTTTGAGCTCACAGAGTCAGGCACCAATTTTCTGTCAGTGGATCAATTCCAAAAAAGTGTCACCTGATGATATTTTCAGTTTAAGATTTATGCTCTGACTAGGGAGACAGTTGTCAGCGTGAAAAAATTGTTTGGACTTTCCCCTAAAGGTCTGAATCCATTGTGAGCTGGTGCATGTGGAAACAAAAGCTGACTCAGGGCTAAAAGGGAGAAAAGAGACAAAGAGTGCCAGGAGGAGTCTGCAGACTGGGTGGAGGGTCTGCTCCTAGACGGCGTAGACATAGCATCAGGCCGCACAGAGGCCTCCTTGTCTACAAACACAACCTGTTGCAACTCACTCAAGAGCATACTATGCAGGGAATGCTAAAAGGATTAGCGCGCAGCCACTTGAGATAATGTGAAAAATGAGACGTGATGCAGGGGAGGCAGGCAGCAAAAAGTCAAGGACGAGACGCCATCACAACACTGACTCAGTCGACCATTAACCTCTAAGAAGATTAGACAACATATCACAGCCAGCCTCTTCTTCACGCCTTTTTACTGGCTCTTTTCTCCAGTTTTTCTTATATAATACAATACATACATACAACACGTATTAAATATATATGGATATCAATTTAATACTGAATGCATTATTATGAATGCTGTGCTGTATTATCTCCAGAATCAACCAAAAACACGACAAAGACAGTAAAGGAATGACCTTCACACAAATATTTCTTTATTTGTGTTTATTTGCTGTGTACATCATACACAAACCTCTTTGGAATAAAATCAAAATCTCTCATATATATGAAATGAAGAGACTCAGATGTTACGGAGCCACTGTGTAAACATGCAACCAAATGGTTTTTAACAGGGGAGATATAAAATAAAAAGTCCAGTTTGAAGGAGTTTTCAGGAGTGTGCCATGCTCATGATAAATACAGAAAAAAAACATATCAAGGCTGCAAATAATTGTGTTAATTTATCACATATACAACGTGCCCTTGGGTTCAGTAATACTTTCAGTCTAACCTCTGCATACCTCTGCAGACCCCCCCCCCCCCCCAGTTCATATTTCAGTGGCATCCTCCAGGCCAAGCGATGGAAATGACCTTTCATGGAGATAAAGTGACAATCACTGAAGGATGGATGAAGTGAGGTAGGATCTGTGATTATCAGAGAAAGGAGGGCGGCTTCAGCCTCCCCTGCTTGTTCTGATGGGAAACAGGTTGTTGTGATTGAGCCAGCTGGGGAGGTTAAACATCTGTAAACTGCCAGATGTAAAAGTGACATGCTAAAGCATTTGGCAGTAAGGGTCTGACATCTTTAGCTATTTTACTCTTGGAGGTGAATATATTCGTTTGTTATACTATTTTAAGCTTTTCTTCATTTCTGAAACTTCTGTGAGATTTAATTCTTACTGTGTGTATAATATTTGCTTGCCAAACTCCAGTTTTGCTCTCACAGGATTGACCATTAACAGGCTGTCTTTCCCTGTTTATCACTGTTGCAGCTCTTTAGCTTACACAGCTGTGAGCACAGAACAGGCACGAAGCATTAGCTGTGGTAATCAATGACTGTGTCACAAGTGATTATTGGACAGTGTATACTATGTGAGAACTGACCCTCTTTGCGGGTTGGAAAATGAGATGAAAATGATGAAATTTACTGGCCAGGCATGGCTCCTTGTCTTCCACGATGCAGGTGCTCCTTTGAATCCAGCTCAGTGTTTAACGTTATACGAGATGAATCTCTCTAAAGACTCAAAGCTATATCTCTATCTTTCATTTCCTCTCTCTCTGTCCAGTTCAGTGCATTAACAACCCCACAGGGGTGCCTCGCATGTTTGTTCCAACGCCTGCGTTTAAGTAGTTTTTAAAAAAAGAAAAAAAGAGCAACACACAAACTAAACTGGGACAGATCCGAATGAGGTACTCATGGTTCACTTCACACTCACACAACAGTTTTCCAGTTTAGAAAAAAAACATAGCTTAGTGGTTTTCCATTTTAAATTAGTCATTAAGGGAGAGTGTTGGTGTCAAGGACACTAAACTGTGTCCGCTGTATCACGACAGACATACACTTATGTGCCTTGTCAGGGGTCACAGGGGCTGATTTCAGATCAGTTCTGAATCGAGTTGTGTCAATAACTGAGTAGAAGCTACAAATGGAGGAGACAGCAATGTCCTCTCCACACACACTCACACACACACACACACACAGATACAAAAACATTTTGCAGGGAAAAATGGTTCCATTCGCCAGTAAGGTCAATCTTCACCCACACAATACTTCCATAGGATCTATAAATACAATATATCAATCTGTCACGAGATAACTAGTAGCAGTCATTGTCCTCTCATTTGAAGAGACAGTCTCTTTGGAGTCGGGAAGAACAAGGGACTGAAGGTAACTGTGCCATGGATTGCTAGTCCTAAATACAGTCATTAACAGCTGAAACAAACCCTAAGTCAACCATTACTGACTCTCATCTCATTCAAAATTTTAAAGAAAAATCACATTTTGCTGGTAGCTTTGCCTGGCAAAGCTTAGCTGCTTTGACTTGCATTGCTGCTTGTGGCTCAAAAATAGAACCCAGTCCTATTTTTTCCTTCTGCGTTGCATTGCAGCAACGCGGCTAACTAATCACAGCCTATTCTGAATGTTGTTTTTGAAGTTCGAGTGAGATACAGTGACAGTTCAGTGATTTGACTTTTGGTTTGTGGTGCATTTCAGCTGCAAATTTCTGCACAAAGAGCAATGGTCTGCAGAACCAAATACTACACAAGGTGATTTCAGAGAGATGATCAGAAAAGAAACCAGCAAACTCCATGGCACATTCATGTTCCTTGTCCTTATATTAAACAGTAGACTCTTTGGGTCCCTCTCGAGCAGCGTTCTTACACCCATATAGCCACTTGATGACCCGAGCATTTCTCTCAATGATTGACACACCAGTGGGAAGCTGCTCAGCCAGCTCCTCCTGAAACAGGCCGTCACCTGAGTGTCGGGAGAACTCGCTGGGCTCTGAGCCGCCACAGCCGTCCCCGCCCACGCTGCGGAGGGCCAGCGAGAGTGTGTCTATGGAGCTGGCCCCCGAGAGGAAATTCTCCCGACCCAGACACTCTATCATGTCCATATCCAGCCCACAGAAGTCAAAGAAATGCTCCTGCTCTGATAATGCTAGAGAGCAGCGGAGACGCAGATCTGACTTGGAGCGATGCAGCTCCCCAAACTGCCTCCTGGGCGCTGGTGTTGGTGACGCCCGCTTCCACGGGTCATTCTCATCATCGTGGTTACTTGAGTGGTTTCCATTGGTGGTACCATCATTAGCACCATCGCTGGTACCATTTGTAAATCCATCCTTAGTCCGTTCAAGTGTGCAGCTAAACTCAGGACTAGGGATAGACCCCGGGCTGCGTTCTTGGTCAGTTTTACTAGACCTCCTGCTCCCTGGTCCACCGTCCATAGTGTCTTTGTCGTTGGTCCAAGACATGCGGGAGTCTCCATCCCGTGATGGTGCTTTTTCTTCACTGATCACCATCTTCTGAATTCTGCCTTCACCTCCACCGCTCTTCTCCCTCATGGAACCCTGAAAGAGGCGGCGGACAAAACTGTAACCCTTCACTTCCGTGTTATTGTTCTCTCCCACTGCTGCACCGGTGGGGCTTTTGCACTCTTTCTTTTGCCGGTAGATGACGAGGGAGTCCGGCCTCAGCATGCGCTTACCCGTGCTTCTTCTGAGCACAGGAGCACTGTGTGGTGCTACTAAGGTGTTAATTCCAGGTGTCCTGGGGCTCGGAGGCATCACAGTGTTCACGTTGCTCCTGTTATGCGCCTCAATATCAACAGAAGTCCGTCTGTTCTCCTTTCTAGAGTCATCATTTTCATTTTCATCTCGTGAAGTGAAGGAGCCGGAGACTGTAGAGAAAGGGGTGTTGGATGAGCGACGTGGGGGAAGATGAGGTGTCAGGCTGCCAGGGATGGAAATAGCTCGCCGGGGCTGCGGTGGTGGGGTGGCACAGGGTACCAGCACAGGCTCCTGCTTGGTGTTGATCACCTGCTGGCTCTTAACATACTTGGCTTTGTCTGCCTCCAGCCTCTCCACTGCGCTGATTGACCGACCATGGCCACCGCCATCTATCTGCCTGCGTAGGTAGTCTGGACCCTTGTTGAGGAGCCTCAGAGGTGAGGGGGATCCAATTGGTGTTAGGGGCTTCATTTTGACTCACCAAGCTGGGAAAGACATCAAAACTGCAGCCCCTCAATGACTCTTGTTGGCTTTATAGTTTCAAAGTTTTCAAAGCTGGAGGGTGTTTGAAAATGTTTTTAAGATTAGAAAATTGTGTCAGCTCTCATTCCGGTTCTCACAGCTCTTGAATCTTCCTTGAGGGGTAACAGATAAGTAGCAATTCAGGAGATCACAGAGTCCAAGTTTGTTGTAATGGTTTCTATAGATAGCATACAGTCTCTTTGTTGGGCAGTGTTAGAGCCCAGACAAATTGATATCTCTATCCAGTATTTACACAGGCATTTGGATAGGAAGGCAGGGCACAGGGAAGTGCTTTTTTTGTCAGCCAAAAGCACTCCCAAATGAGACGCTCCCTGCCCACAGCGCAGCAGAAATAGCATGCAGGGTGCACTTTGAAAGGGTTACTTTTTCCTCCCCCACTTTTTTCTTCTCTCTTTTTTATCTCCCAACAACACTCTTAACTGTTGATCTTTTTAGTGACGGCTGCATGGAGAAATTAGATATAATGGCCTCAAATATTTGCTTTGTGCAGGCTGTCTGAGGGACACCGGGTCAAGACTTTTATTGTTTGGCGCCCGTCGTGGTTGAGGTGACCTGAGGGTGGCCGGCACCGTGGCACTTGGTTTGTTGATGGACAGATAGGGGGAGAGGCAGAACCTTGTCCTTGTCCTCCTCACTTCACCTGTGTAGACCCCTGAAAGAGACAGAGAGAGATGGCATCTACAGCGGCCAGATGGCAGGAAGAACAGTGGTCCCTAAAGCTCAGCTTAGATTGTGCTTATTTAAAGCTGGAGGGAATTGCATGTCTGGAGTAGGCAGCAATGCAGAGATGATATGTGAACTCATTTAATAACTCTCTACCGTACATATATATTAAACACAGTATGCATGCTGCTTCTAGACATGTACCTGACACTCCTATCTGAGTCAACAGTCGATGAGTAAACCGGTACAAATACAGGCTATGCTGCTCAACCAGTAACAAAAAGTGATTCTCCTTTAACACTGAACACAGTATTCAGAGCTGTTGCATTAGTGTGAACATAGAAATCACATACATAAGCTAAAAACAGACAGAAATGTTTTTGGTTTCTGTCCCTGTACCATAACTTCTGTTTATTTTAATGTGAGATAAATGTTATTTAGCCACGATGACAGCATCCTGTGAATGGTGGATGAAAGAAAAATGGATACAACAATGTTTGTTGTCCAGACAGGATGATGACATGTCTGACTCCACACGTTTTCTGCATGGGAAGCTGCACAGACATAATTGATATGGCCAGTTCAGTTGTATCAGGTTTGCTTTAAATGACATGGCAGCAACTACGACAACCTGTACAACTGATTATTGCGAAAACATGGGTGAAGCAGAGAGAGCTCGTATTATATTGCACGTTGCCAGAAACATGCAATCTTTCAAATCAGCATTATGTTTTCTGAAAAGTCATAACGCTACAAGCAAACCATCTGACACTAAATTTCTGTCATCAGCAACCATTGCATTGACCTGACAAGAAGCTATCTTATGCAGAAAATTAACATTTTCAGACATAGAAAATTCATAATTTTCTGACAGATCAGCATAGCTGACCCTTTAAAGTTTTAAATAAAATGTCTCTGGCATGAGAACTAGACTGAGGCTGCTGTAATTTTAACAGCCTGCAGTGCCGCCTAAGTAAAACCAATACACTTAAGGTAGTAACTCCTTCATAGTCACAGTTAAACAGTCGAGCAAATTAATGCTCATCACAAGTTAGTTCATTACCCTTTAAACCAACTGTAAGGTATGTGAAACTGTGGAACCGATATTCTATTAATGCCGTGGCTTTGCCGAAGAGACGCTTAATCTTTTTAGCTTCGGCACTAGATGAAGATTCGGAGGGAGGAGGCTGCACGTGTGCTAGCTCTCCAAGAAGCACGAGAGAGTAGCTTGAAACATCCCAGTGCTAATGTGCCCAAGTGTATGTGCAGATGTATGTATATGCATGTGGTCATGGGTATATTCGTGTGTGCGTCAGCACGAGGCAATAAGAGGCTTCCTGTAACTGAAAGAGAGCCCTATGTACCTGTTAGGCTACAGATGGTCGTTTTCTATTATTCTGCACCTTTTTATGTGCTGAAAAGCAGTGTCTCACGTGACTGTGTAGACAAAGAACACATCTTTAAAACCTGAAGCTGTTATAATAATTTTGCCAGGTGGTGCTTCTGTTTTTCATTCACCTTCAAAATATATTAAGAGTCCATCTGAGAGATAAATGTCTTTAATATTCTGTGCTAGACAGCTGGAGGGGTAAGTAGTACTGTTGTACTTATTGTTCTCTCTCGGGTCTGCTTCTAAAAGAAAAATGCTATTTTAGCTTTTCCTTCATACAAGTAAAAACAATGAAATAAACCTTTTATAGTGGGAAAGTAATCAAAGTCCTCTGTTAGACAAACCACAAAAGACAATTACTGAGGACAAGTAAGCAAATACTTATAATCTCTAAGTGGTTAGATCTTCCATCAGCTTGAAGACATGCACAAATGTAAAACCAGTGAAAACATTATTGTATGCATATTAGCCTAATGACACTCAGCAGTGTGAATTAAACAAAAACAAACCAAAGAAGATAACAAGTACATTTAATAAATCATTTTGGTCCTATATCTCACCTTCTAAAATAGGACTTGTTTTCTTAAAACCAAAACATTCCTGACACTTGGGTGAGATAAGTCTACTACCCCAGTGCAGTTTCTCTACAAATGAGTTTCTAAGAATCCTAAACATGAAAGACTGTCAGATTTCTTCCTTGTTTTGGACTATGACAAGTTACGGCAGGAGGCAATGTATGGTTTGTAGGTCTGTAGACTGTGCGCAACTAACGAATTTAAAACATGTAAGAGGAATAATAGAGACATGATTACATGTGGATTGAAACACTAACCAATTCCTAAACTCTTTCCATTTTGTACTAGGGTCTAGTCAGTGTGGACTCATGGTGTATCTACTCAACTCTACCACTACTAAATATTCAAACTACTTTATTACCCTCAGAAGCTCTCAAAACATTTCACGTTACTCTCTACTTAACCAGCCACTAACTCTTCACAGAGCAGGCCTCCACAAATGGCATATGACTATAAACCCACTGGGAAACGGGGGGCACAGTCAGCCAGCAGTTCTTCCAGATGTCGGGGCCAGGGCTCGGTGTTTGACCATTGTTTGAGGTAGAGTTCCAGGAAAAAAATGTCTCACAACAGGGGGGAGAAAGGACCTGAGGTAGTATAAAACAAGAAAAATGTAAGTAGGAAATGAGGAGGAAGTTGGAATAGGGGCTGTAATATAGGCCAGTTATAGGGTATTTTATTAGACACCTTTCTTCCGGAGCAATCTGTTCCCATCTGAGTTCAAATGGAAAGGGCAGGCTAATGTTATTGAAGCGTTAAAGGAGATTATCGCCATGGGTGCCAAAGAAAAGTCAAATAACCACGGTCGGCTTTCAGTTGAGGGGGATAAAAAGTATGCAAAATCATATCAGAAAACAGGGTATGAGGATGGATATAGCAAACTATTAATCCCACTCACCATGGTCAGAACCTGAACCATAATAAACTATATAGTCTATTTAAAGTGTTTTTCTATTCTGCCTCTTAATGCTACTGTGCTTTCATTGAATCTGGGATATTGTTTGGGCTGTTCGTCACTTTCAGAGATTATCTCTTGCCCAGAAAAGCATCTCAGAGTACATAATGCCCAGGTCACATACAGCGTGGAAATCCAGCCTCAACTGAGATTTGCGGAGAACAATAGGCCACCATTAGGTCATCGATTGACCATACGAGCCAAATTAGTACCCAGCACCTTCTCCTGTGATCAGAGGCTTGTAAAGAACAGAGCCTTTCTAGTTTTTCACGGTCATCATCAAGCTCACCGTGAGGTCGTCATTAACCCTATACCCTTCCCTTCTTTCTCTCTATCTCTACAGTGAAACCCACATTGTTCACCTTCTTCCTAATGCTACCTAACCTTGTGTCCCTGCACCCCCTTCCCACTCTTCATCTCTACATCTCCTCAACAGCTTTTAATTTCCCACCTATCATTTCCACTCTTCCACAATCTGTGCTTCTACCTCTCAGTATCTCTGTATCTCTATCTTGCTCCATTTACTGTTACTCCTGTATCTGAGTGCAATCTTCAAAGGCTTGTTTAAATGTTACATCTGTAAGCATTTTTCCAAACAAGGTGCATTATTTATCATTATTTTACATCAGACACTGTTTGTAACCCATATACACAAGTATGTCTTAGATAGACCTGGGGACCCAGCATCCCTGGAAGATCTGAGATGTTCTATAATAGATTAATAAAGAGACAAAGAAGAAAAATAGTTGAAAATTCAGCTTTTTCTTAAGAAATTTACATTAACCTGGACCTATGCAACTTAAGTATAAGGGTCTGTGATTAGGCAACTGCTTATTAGTTAGAGGGTCGCACGCTAAATCAGTGTTCCAGCATCTGGAATTGATTAAAAAGATCCTCTCTGTCCATGTTAATTATTTTCTAAGTGTTTTGCCACAGTTTGTTTATACCAATTAGCTAGTTAAGTAGTATACGTGATCTGGTACTATGTCATCATTTGTTTCCTTTTGTTTTCTCCCAGCTGTAGACCGTGATACAATACAGGTACAGGCAGAGTCTGGAAGATGCTCAACAAACTGGCTCATGACATCTAAAGGCAAAATGTCTAATCTTCCATTTTGGAATGGCCAAACTTTAAGGTGGAAGGGAAAACTTGGCATCTGAGGCTTATGTGGGCCACTGTCTTGATATGTCACATTTTATGTTTAGGAGTTATAAACTTGTCAGACATAGGCCCCTAATCTCCGCACTGACAGGTGTGGGGGTGAAGTGAGTCCCAGATGACGCTCAATCTTTTAAATTCAAATTCTTTTGAAGTACAATGGATGCTTTTCTCAACTTAGTCAAGCACTGTAACAGCTTGTCGTGAGCCTTGTTATAACAAATGCTCATGGTCGTCTCATTGTTGTGCTCAGAGCCAAAAATATTATGAGCAACGAAAGTTAACGCGCAATAGATGTAGTTCACATGGATGAACTCTTCAAAGGAACTAGTGAAAGCTGCAAAAGTTTGCATATAATTCTAAAGTGATCTCTTGATATACAACCTACTCTTGGATTAACAGGTCACTATTTTAAGTGTGTGACCTCCTGCACTTTCTCCATTCCTCTGTTCTTAACAAACTCCTCTGTCTGTCTCTGCCCTCAATCTACCTCTCCTCCCTCCTCGTGTCCTCTCTAGCGGATGGCCCAGCCTGCAGGGGAGGCTTAACAAGGCTCTTGCTACAGCTAAAGAGTGAACCAGATAAGCTCGGTGTCATGCTACATCAAGATGCTCAGACGGTCCGACAATCTCGCCGCGCGGGGAAGGGACAGTCTACTTCAATTTCTTTTTAATTTGCAGCATTGTTTGGCCTAGTTGCATTTGGACCCATGAGAACAAGCAGGTCACATTTGAGCTTTGTTAATGATTATACCAAGTTCATATATCTGAGAAAAACACACACACAAACACACACAAAAATCCAGGTGTTTGTTTGTTTCTAGAGAGCCCACAGAAGAACAATTTCATCTAGGCTCGCCATGCATCCAAAGGAAACCAGCTGGCCTGGATCAGAGGGAAGAAGCAGTCCGGAATTGAATGATGTATTCAGGGAGGTAAAATATAAGATAAGGGGTTATTAAATCTATACGACCACATTCGAAGCCTTGGGAACGTATTCAGTACGCTTACCTGGGTCAAATTTTGAATTGACAGATGAGAGGCATCTGTTGCTGACAAGAAGCCAACTGGCCACCTTTAAAGTCGCTCCTCTGTCCTTGTCACCCCGCATTTTCGCTTTCTATACACCAACATCTGGTACAACTATTATTACATGACACAGACCAGCAATCACTAATGGACTGAAATGTCTGGATGTTCAAACGTTAACCAAAGCTCATTCAAAGATGCTGACTAAGCATCCAGTAATGTGATCCATCTCATACAGTGTGAACTAAAAGCATCCGCTAATGAGCCCTCATTCACTACTTCAACACAAGACGAGACCCCTGAAGAAGTCTGTTAGCCAGCAAAGAAAAGGAGGTGTCGCCTCTGTCCCCCTGAAACAAAAGGACCCGGCTACTATTAATGGGTCCACAACAATGGTCCTCCTCCAGGTCCGCAGATAAATCTTGACCTGGGTTGCTCTGGCTCATTAGTCAGGGAGGGAAAATATCAACAGAATAAATATGATGACAGTAAAAAGAGTTTTGAACCATCGGACACATAGGCCACTGTCCTTTTCAAGACAAAGGCTAGTAGCGAATTGTAAATCCTATCACCATTGTGGAGGCCTCTGTACCCCATTAGCTGCTTGATCTACTTGCCAGAGGCCACCTAAGGGCTTTCTCCGTGATCTATGTGGCAGCAGACGCCACCCGACCTACTCCTATGGACCCCCACACACACACACACCCCAACCTGAGCAGACCTCCTCCCAAACCGAAATGGACGAGATGGGCTTCTAACTCTGCTAGCTCTTTGTCATTCAAAGCAAGTCATCACAGGGCTGTTGAGGACTGAGCCACAAACCAAAGAGGCCAGGTCTAGTAGACTTTGAGATGACAGTGACAAGATGTGCTGAGAGACTGCTGGTGAATGCATGAGTACATGTCAATATTAGCCAAGATGGTCAAGAGGTAAAATGAATGAAGTCTACAGCAGGCATGCTCTATCAAAGCACAACCAAAACACTGGGTAAGTCAGGCCAATTGGTCATTATGCTGGCTAATAAATCACACAAGCTTATTGGCCTATTACTGATTCTGCCCACAAAGGTCTGAAGGCTTTATCAACTTAACTGATGGCATAAACACTATCTGGCTGTAATCCACTAAACTGAGGTGTAACAATCAAAGCAAATTATCCTGCTTTACAAATGTGATTTAGTCCACTTAACAACCATTGTACCTGTATGTCAGTTCTTTATCGCGCCTGTATATCTAAGAAAGCACACTGATAAAGCTTCGGTTGAGATAATAGATTCATATTTTTCTGGCTTTTATCAACAGGCTGGGCAAGTTCCTTTCTTCTCGACTAAGGACTGAGGGAAGAGTGCTGTTGTTTGATAATAGCTCTGACCTATAAAGTTTTAGTTAGTCATTTATTTATTTTTCAAAGCGAAAAAGGCTCGCACACAACCTTGTCTGGCGGATTCAAACGGCCAAAACTGCCTGGCAACTCAGTTTTTAGATAACGATAAACCAAGATCTAATATGAATTTAATTTTTCAGCTGATCCCAAAGAGATGCTCTTCCACCACGTGCACTGCACCAGGAAATTTATAATCCACACTGTAACAGAGACACCCAGCTAAGCCTTTCAAGACCAGGAATGTTAAGCCCGGCTTGCCATACGCCACTGGCGAGTGAACTACTGATGGATGAACCTGCACTTATAAGAGAATGACGATACCTGATCCTCACCCAAGAACTGTAAAGAAAATGCATTATCAAAGCTGGAGCACACAGACCCCAGCCAAGATCCAATGAGACACTGGGGAAATTCTTACCGTATTAGTCCATTTATTTGTCTCTTTTATTAATACATTTCTTACTCATTCAGTGATGAGACATTAGTAGGTAGCATCCCAATAACATTGACCAAAAATGCTTTAGTCTTTAACTTAATTTTTGATTATCTCTACATCTGCACACTTTTGGCCTGTTATGGCTCAAGGAACAAAAATGTGACCTATCCATTCTAATAAGGGAGCTGCCCGCCAGCATCCAAAAATGGTTGAAATTCAGATGTTTCTGGGTGTTGTTCTTTAATGGAAGTAGACAGTATAATAGAAACTATTTGTAAAAGTGGTGCAGAAGAGCTTATTTATTGAGCTACAGTCTCTAGTGTGCAGTGTCATCTGGATGTGTGTGGAGGACTGTAGAGGAAGAGGGGTGTATAAGGAAGAGAAAGAGAGTTAAGTTTGTTCACCAAGCATCAAGATCTGGGCTACATCAAGCAGACATCCCAGCTCTGGACAGCATAGCTTTGTAAATTATGACCACTGCTGCTGCTCCCTCAACATGCCAGCCTGGCTTATGTGACCAGCAGCACAAACCGCAGTGACCCACTGTGTCTGCAGCACTGCTATGGACTGGGAATGCACTATGCAACTCAGGGTAACACATATCTCCCCGCCCCACCCCCTGTCCTGTCCTGAGGCTGTTTGGTACCAGGTGGTGTTAGAGGTATAAAACGGGTACACTTGGTCTCCCCAGAGTCTTAAAATTATGTTGCCTGTTCTCACACTGTGAACCCTCATTAAGCTCTCAGCTGGTGTGAATGCTCTGAGAGACAGCTCTGTCTGGCGAGCCGCCAGATGTTTTATTTCACCAAGTCGGCACATTTTTCACTCTGCCAGGCATATGTCCGCTAAAACAAAGTGACAAAAGACTTGCAAAGAGTAACTGAAACGTCAAAACATGGTCAGCAGTGTTAAATTACACACCTGTATACCTGCATTTAAGCAGATGGCAACATCCTAAAAAAACACAGTAAAAAAAGCCACACTACAATGATGGATAAAGAAAGAATGATGAATGAAAAGCTGGACATCACATGTGAGCAGAGATGGAAGTCAACATAGAACCTCCCAGCAAGACTAAAAAGAAATGAAATTAGTGTAACATCTGTGTAACTCCACCCTCCTCTCACAGAGACAGTATTACTATATTATTCTAAACACATGTTGCTGACGTTAGTAGTAAGAGGTTAGCACTAACTTGTGAAGACGTGTGACAGGGCTGTTTGGGGTTGGTTAGGGCTTAAAGCAGCTCCAGCTGTGCTGTGTCCCCAAACACTGGGTCGTCTGTGACTGTAGTGCCAAACTGTATCCCACTCTCATCCCCAAACCCCTCATTGTGTTACTTCTACTCACTTCATCACTTTAAAGTTAACATTGATTTGCCATCTCGGGCAGCTGGATTACGCTTTGAGTCTAACCAAGTTCACAGATCCAATTCCCTGATGAAATAAAATGCTCAGCTTACACTTTATATATAATGGCATGGTTAACAAATATTGCAGCAACTTGTTTACTGGATACATCCTCCAAACCTATTTAGGCATAACGTCTTCATTTTAAAGTGGACTATTTTTAGCTGTTTCAAGTATCAAGTGGCCCTGGTAGCTTGGTTTTAGATCTTGAGTATTTCTCTATCGTAATAAATATTCATGGCCAAATAATGCCCAAGGTTCAGATATGGGAGAAAGAATCCTCACTTATTGGAAGTTTAACAGTCACAAACTCACCTAATCTGCTAATCACTCCCCGATCCATAAATTCTACTAACTTGTCCATGGAAAATATGTGGCATTGCCTTTTAACCAATTGAGTCTTGTCCATTTCAAACCAGCAACATAAGCAAGTACAAAAACAGAATACAATACTTAAAGAATACCAAGATATTATCAAATGAGTCTAACTTCTCCCAAAATCTTCAATCTTCAAAAAACTACATGAAAAGAACCATCCAAAAACCTCTTCCATAAAGACCGTCGACTGAGCTCTTCTGTTTCGCCATCCAAGCTTAGTTAACTCCGCCGAACCTGCCAGCTGTCTTCTCTCATTACAGATCGACCGACCTGCTTCCCCCACAAACAGCCCCCTGAGTGCTGCGGAGAGAGACCCCTCCGTTTGTGCCCCCCTTTCTCCTCCTCCCCGTCCTCCCCTCCCTCGCTCCTGTCAGAATCAGAAAACATCTGGAGGAAGCCCAGAAGAGTCCGCAGAGCCGCATCCCCCCGGTCTCCTCCTCCTGTGTCGAAGGGGAATGTCCAGGCCTGTGTCGTCTTCGCTCACGGTCGAGCGGACACAGCGCGGCACGGTTGAGTGTGATGGGATGTGGCAAAGCTGCAGAGGCGCCCGGTCGGACTGTGAACAATTACGGGGATGTGAGAGCAGTGGGGAGAAGGGCTGCTCTCACATCTGTCACCCAAACACAGGGGACTGTCAGGAGATGGAGATCTGTCAGATCATGTTTCGTGATTCCATTGCCCACAGTAAATTATGGATTGAGTTATGAGCCCTTGGAGATGGGAGTGATGTAAGAGCAGAAACTGACTCAGACTTCAGAGAATGACAAGACTAATTATGATGATGATCATATCAGTTGTGGTTCCAAAGATAAATAACAAACATTTTGTGCACATTTTGTTTTCTTTGAGAGTGTGCGCATTGTAAATAGCAAGGAAAGGTTTCCTACTCCTGAAACCTACATCGCTCATTCATTTTGAAAAATGTTTTGCTCATCAAATTATCACTTCAGTTACTCCACTTGGTGTTTACTAAAATAAAGAAATACTAGTTTGGTATATAGATGTTAGGTTTTAGTTCTGTTTCATCTAGCAGTCCTTGTGAGAGGTATTACTATAATAGGGTGCCTGTCTGAGAACATTGTTTTGGTGCTGATGAACTGAATTGTGCCTTTTTGACAAGTTCTTCCTCCTTTCGCCAGCTCTCCCTGAAACAGTCGGTGGAGGAAGTTCTCAGAGACCAAAGGCACAATGGCCCCAAAATACAAGGATGAGGAGTAATAGTTAAATTATAAGCCCGTCGGTTTGCCTATGAGGTTTGAAGTCGAGCGTCAAATGTCGAAACCAGCTGCTGCTCAGGCAACAACACACACACTCTTTAACACAGTGCCAGGGGAGATGATTAGCAGTGCATATTTCCCTCTAATTAGAAACTGAGCTTCCCGCCAACCTGGGGGGCTCTGTGCATGCAGCCACAACAAAACCTGGATTAAACAGAATAAAATGTTTGACATCCCTCTTAAAAGTGATGCTTTCTAAGACCGTGACTCTGCAAGAAAGCAAACCATGCCTTTGAATGTGACTGTGGTGCGGCTGAACTTTAAGGACAAGAAATACATGAGTGGCCCACAGAACCAAAACTATGAAATGTCCCATGGCTTCCCACTGCCTCCGTGCCAGCACCGATGTGGCTCAACCAATCAGATTATACGTATTTTGGAGCCAAAAACAGTGTCGAGAAGAAACAGAAGGGAGAAAATCTGGAAAACAAAAAGACTAAGAAAAAATTATGGTGTGCTGGTTATATTCCATAAGATATTCATCTCTTTGACCTGTGCTGACTGCATTATAACAATGAAATTTCTTGGCTTCGTTCAGGTAATAAGTGTGGTGAGTGCATGAATACTTATGAGTGAGTTTAAAACCAAACTCTCTCAGAATGAAGTCAACACGCAGTCTGTAGGCACCGGCCCGCAAGCTGCCTTACGCCCTGAAGTGGGTTGCACCACCACCAACGCCATATCATCATCACTGCTGGGTGCTGTAAACCACGAGGAAGGCAAAGACCTAAATTACATTTCTATTTAGTCATGTTAATGATGTTAGCTCTGCCAACACCCCAGACGGAGACTGGGCAGCGAGCAGCCGGCGCCCCCGCCCTCTGCTCTGTTAACGGGAGGAAGTATTCTCGCCTGCTCTGCTGGGACTAAGTATCAAACAGATGCAGCTGTATTACAGCTGGAAAATTAGCACACTGCTGCATGAATTGGGCTTATAAAGGGGGACTGTTTACAAACTGCCTTTCCACACTGTAATTTTGCAGGCAGACTAAACCAGAGACATGTCGCAGTCCTGTGTTTGAACGTGTGAGCAGTTGATCGATGTTGTGTGTGGGTGCTTATGATCTATGACCAGTGTAGCCTTTAGGCAAGGATGCTTGTAATAGATCTGGAAGGATCTGACTTAAAGAAAAACAAAATATGTGAAATGTAGGGAGGAGATGTATTTAAATCTAACAATCTATGATACGCTTGCATAACCTCCATTCATTTTAATATGAGCCTTGAGGTGATTAAACGCAAACTATGTGGAAACAATTATTTTTTTATAACAGTGGATGGTCTTTAAATCAACATCTAAGTCCCCAAAGTGCCCAGAAAACTCATCTCGCCAAGGAAAACGGTTTTGCTTAAAAGCTTCAGAGCGGCAACTACCCTTTGCTGAAATTAGTTTATCCCTCCTTTCTGTAATTTTTTGCGCAGGAACTGAAAGATCACCTCTCCTGTAAGTAGAGTAAAGCACCACTGCCAGTTCACGGTCTGCATCAAATGGCGTGAATTAAACCTCCTGCTGCTGCACACAGAGAAAAAAAATGCAGCTCACCTAAGGAATCTGAGGGTGAATGTGTTTATAAAGACATGTGGTCTGTTTGTCTGGCTGCTGAGCTGTCTATGCTCCTGACCCCACACTGATCAAACTAACCCAGGCTGCATGAGCTCTAAATATACCAGTGGAGAGCAGGAGGAGGGGTGGGCCATGTGTTGACCTGAGGGCGTGACGTTTCCCTTGGACAGCGTGGGTGGACTGCATAGCGACCTCCCACCTCACTTTTGTTCTTTCGTAAGTTCTCAGGTAACACTGTCTTCATCCTTATAATGAGTATTTATTTGTTTTCATTAGTATGACTACACTGACTACAAACGAGATACAAATGACTATATATGAACTGATCGGTAGGAATGCTTAATTTAATCTCAAGGTTACAAAACATTTCTTCCCTGATTAGATGCTTCAAGCCAGGAGCTCTATTTGTGCTGCCCCGATTTCATCCAGATGTAAATATTTAGTGAGCAGATGTGATAAACCTGCAATCCCGGTCAACTGTGTAGCTGCTTTTAATCAGAGCCTATATTAAATACATCTCTCTCTCTCTCCATACCTATGCAGCTTTACTGACTGGACTCAAGGCTGAGTTAAACGTGGAGTCCAAATATAGGTTTACATGGCAGATGATGAACTGCCACCCTGTCAGCTCTTAAAAAAAGAAAGAAAGTTAAGAAAACCAAAGCCTGTCTCTTTTATATGGATTTCACATACATGACATCCATCACAGACATACTGCTAAGGAGAGCTTGCCTTAGGCATCAGCCATAAAACACAATTCATAAAGATCTCAAAGAAGACAAACTCGATGTAATCCTGTGGTAAATTTTGAAATAAAGGCGTACTATTACACAGGAGGAGACTTTTCACTTTAGGAAATAAACCCTGCATTTGAAATATTAGTACAGCGATTTTAATCCGAGCAGTCCACCATTAAGTGTGGCAAACTACTCAGAGTCCCACACACCACAGCGTTATATGGTTTATCGGTCACAGCACAAATACGCCCAGCTGCACAGTCTACGGGCAATCCAGTTTATACATGATCAATCCATGCCAATCTTTTCACCATAAAGCAAGTTGCAAAATTGTGCTACATTATGTTGGCAAAACGAAGGAAAAGTGAAAAATAACCACGTAAATCTGATCGGATCAACTGCTCTACAATTGAATCCACCCAGATCCCAGATTCCAGCCTCGAAAAACTTCACAACAAATGTCACAAATCAGTCTCGAATTTAAAGGCCAGCCTCAATAACTAAACAACGCACGACAGTCCTGCATGCTCACCTTATTCGCTCAGTCGGTTCTCACCTGCTGTCTTTTGGAAATCCAGCAAAGGTGTGGAGATCCTCCAGACAGACGGGTTCATTCAGCGTGGCGCTGCGCCTGCGCTCTGCGCGGACTGCTGGCACACTGACGGACCTGCTGCATGGCAGCAGCAGTAAAGCAGGGAGTCCCAATCTCCCCTCCAGCGGAGAGGTGTGGCAGTGTAAGGAGGCTGTGTAAACTGACCCTGTGCAGCTCCGGCAGGAGCCGAGTGAGCTGTAGGGGTTGTGGATTAGGGAAGACTAAATGACAAATGTTACATCGTATCAAGTCAGCTTAGCTTCATGTAGTAGCCTGCAGTTAGTTAAATACAGTGTCTCTCTCGAAATTACGTGACTGTAAAGTTTAAGAAAACTGGACCACGTTATAACAGAGCAGACTTTTAAAGTTTAAATTGATTGTTATTATGTTATTATGCCGTGTAGACCATAAATGTCAGAATGTTAATGTGCTTCCTGACAATAGTTGTATGCTAACATTTAGCAGGCAATACGTCCACCATGTTCACTGAATTGGCTTAGTGTGTTAGCATGCTAACACTGGCACCAAGCACAAAGTGCACAGGTATTTGTCTGGCGTCAAAAGCCCATTTGACTAGACTTGAATAATAAGCAACAGTTTTATATATTATATTTTATCTTTTCTTTTTCTTTTGCTCACCTTGTCTCTTGCGGCCAAATGCAAATTTTCTACAAGTGGAAATAAACAAAGTTCATTCATCTTAGTAGTTGAGACATTTACCCAAAAACCTCACACGTCATCTGTAGTGGCACGAGAGGAAAAGTCAGAGGATCACCTAAAGTCTGTGTGAGATTCATTGTCTCATTCCAAGGAACATCTGTAATTATTTAGAGCCAATACATCAGTATCAAATATGTTTATTTCTCACTGAACAACTGAAATCTTTGTCATCTTCCTGGTACTAGATGAATTATCAGAGCCGACTAGAGTCAAAGGATCTATCAGCACCAAATGTCATTGCAATCCATCTAGATTACTTCACTTACATTATTAATTTTCTTTATTTTCAAATTGATCACTAAATTAATTAGCTGCTAAGCCCGCCAGAGCAGCCTGGCAGTTTTGTCCATGGTGATCATTGAGCCCGTGTCAACTAAATGTCAGTGAAGTGTTTGATTAGATTGACTGACTATGTTTAATCAGTATTGTCCTCCTGTTGTTGATTACATCTCAAACAGTCCACTTCTACACCTCCTTTATCTCAGTGGACTTAGCCTCTAATAGCCTCACAGTTACCACACATCACATATGATCTGAGCAGCTTTAGATGTTATACCCTCTGATGTTGTTATGCAGTCAGCATGTGATGGTTTGGCTAAATAACACCAGAAAAGTCTTATGGATCCATGGAGCTTGAGAGATTTTTATTGCTGCCTTCACTGTCACACACTGAATACTTGATCATAGAGAAGTGATGTTTGCCACGTAAATGTAAAACAGAATTTTTTTTTTGCAGCTTTGTGTTTCTTTTCTCTGTGATTATCCTCTCTCCTTCTGTGTTTTCTCCGCTCACCCTCCTCCCTTAACCTTCTTTCGTCATAAAACGCAGTTAAATACAACTGGCTTAGAAAGGTCGGGAGGGGGGAGTGAAAGAGAGTGAGATAAAGGAGTGATCCATGCGTTTCACGCACACCTGTTTCTCATTCCCAAGCACATCACTCTTGATGGAGCAGACAGGCCGGTGAGGAGGCACAGAGCACACCGAGAGCCACTGGAAATATTTTACAGAGAACATAAACACGCTCCATAACAGAGCCATGCTAAGGTTCACATGATCCGTACATAGTGCATACATCATACAAACACACACACTTTCATGTCCTTCCTCTGCTGTGGTGCCCTTGGGGAACAGTTCACACTTAACTGACCATAAAAGCTCCAGAGAAGCAACTCGGAAGGTCACAGGAAAAGTGTCAAACTGACATCTCAAGGTAAGAATATGTGTAAATGTGAAGCTTAAAAATAGCAAGCACGCTCAGAAAAGCCTTGAAAGAATACAGGTTTAAAAGAAGAGATCAGTACACTCCTGTATTATCTCGTGGAGGAATGACATTTCTCAGAATAGAAGTTCCTGTTTCTCCAGGACTAAGTTTGAACAGGCAGTCATGCTACATTTGGGCCACCTCCAGAGTGGAGCCGTGACTGTCATCTACCACATCTGGGGGGCAGTAACACGATCTGCTGATCCCATTCCCCGACCTCTGCCCTCACAGCCACGACTCGGGGAAGCCACACTTCCTGCTGAGTGCTGTGTGCGAGGTGGCGAGCGACCTCAACCTTGTTTGACGCCATCTTTGCCCCCAGGAGGACATTTCCTGCTTGGAGAGTTCTCACTCTGCTGCTATGTGGTTGTGGATCACCGATGTAGCAGGTGGCTAATTCCTAGCGCAGTTCCTGGTGCCAGTCAGCTGTTTAAGACCCTGTTAACTTGGGGCGATAATCCTGTAAAAGCTGTTAAAGATCACGTAGTGAGAGGGCGACGGAGACAACGGGGTTACATCCAGGGTCCAAAAGGATCTAAAATGTTTCAACTCTAAGGGATCAGACTGGGTGTTGTTGTTTGGCATCAAGTTGGGGTGAGAGACCTCCTCCACCCCCTCTCCGTGAGATATGTTATTTATACTTATAACTGCAATGTTATAAGTGAAGAAAAACTTGATAGGATGGCAGTTTTTGCTGTGTACATCAACCTTTCCCAGAAGTCTTCTGATGACATGGCTCGTCATCATGAAAGCAGTTTATAACTTATTAAGTTATTAATCAGCTGCAGCCAGTTATCAAGACACCTCACAATATCCACTGTGGTGCATTTTAAGGGATTGATGAGCAGAGCCACGTCCAGTTTAAATACTTTTTACATCTTCTTATTCAAATACCTCCACATCTTTCCATAAGCCAGCTTCTTCAGGCCTCGCTTTGCAGATCCTGTTTACACATATTATCTAACATGGGGAAACTGGATACCCACGAAAAATCAGGCAAATATTAGGAGGGAGGTTGTTTGAGTTTTCATGTACTTTCTGTTTTTCCACAATGTCCAGAAGCCTTTCAAAATAAAAGATGACCTACATACATGGCCGAAGTTACATATGCTTTAATCATAAAAAATCATTTTTCATATGAAATGTAAGTGTTGATTTTACATTTTAGGGCCTGTGAGCTACAGGGCTTGACCTACATGCATATGCACATTTGAACTTGCATGTTTGTGATATTTCAAAACTCAGGCAAATGAAACCAAAACTAGTACCTGTATGGCTAGATACCACTTGAGTAGATGAAGAAAATATACTTTATATACTTTTGAAAAAAATCCCCACTCTCCCAAGTTTACTTTAAATTGGTCCTCACAAAGATAGAACTACCAGAGCACACACACTGGCTTGAGGATTAATAACACTTCAAAGGGAGGAAGCCGTACTGTGGCCAGCTTCCTGCCCCCGGCCCATCTTGGACCATTTGCTGGCATCTCTGAGGCTGATGACGGCCTTGTGAGCCATGTGGTGGCTATTTGGAGCCACAGAGGTAATCGTCTGAGGTACCCATTGATGTAGTAACATTTTGTCTTCTGTAGGTTAAGTTCAACAATGAGGAGCCTGGGGCACCTTAACCTGTTGTGGTATCGCTCAAACTTGATGGGGCCCATTTGTCTTGGAGTAAAAAAAAAAAGTTTCTTGGGTTTGATTGTGAATGGGAAGGGCTGTAGAGTAATTATTTTCTTTTTTTTTCCGGCTACACATCATTATGTCTCACTGGCCCAGGTTTTTCTTGTGAGGATATTGCACTTGGCCTGTCTTGCTAAATCTCTCTCTGGGTCTTTTTCCTGTCAGTGTTTTGTCTGTGGAAATGCAGCAGCTAAACTTGCATCACACTGTATAATTAGGCTATGCACTGTAGCAATTGTTTCTGGCTTTTTTTTTTTATTACAAATGCTTTCCTACCTGTCTCTCCCACAGAATATGTTTATATACTACAAACATTCTGTGCCAGATTTGTATTGGAGAAAATATAATTGGTATGTGGATTAAGTTAGACATGTCATAGGGTCATAGGGAAGAGAAAGTCACAGTGGAGGGATGAGTATACAAAGTATTTAATACAGTAAACTGGAACTTGCATCTTTTGTCCCACATGTTGTCAAGTTTAGGACACTAAAACACTTGGTTAAGATTAGGGAAATATTATGGTTTTGAGTAAACACTGAATGAGCTTTGACTTTGTCAGTGTTTAACCAAGACAACAATCTTTCTCCAACCTTATCCAAGTACTTTGAGTTACCTTACCATGAAAATCTTTATCATGCTTTTTATAACCATGAACAGATACTGAGGAACAACACTAAGAGTTCACAGGCACGCTACAAGCTCAGTGAGACCACAGTTAGGCACACTAGTGCTTTGAGCTAAAATTGGCATGTTAACACACTCATGATGTCAGTACTAACATGCTGATGTTAAGCAAGTATAATGTCTGCCAGGTTTTAGTTAAAAGCATTAGCATGCTAACATTTGGTAATTAGCACTGAACATAAACCAAAGCTCTTAATCTTCATTTTTCCAAAAGCTCATTATTTGGGATCCAGTAGAGGTAGGTGAAGCTTTTATGCTCCACAAAATGTGCAGTGACTTTAGGCTTGTACCTGGTGGCTGACCCTAAACATGCTCACGCTGGTGGGCCCTCTTCTGTTTATTTTGCCCCTCTGTCCTGACCTTTACCCCTCTCCCCACCACGTTCCTGCCAGTTACAACGCCTTTTGTTTGGAGTTTACATCTGGTGGAGGAATAGCAGGCCCCAGCATTGTTTTGTTTTAGGGCTCACAACTTTTCTCAGAGAAGAAGAGGGAAGAGGCGGAAAGATGTTCACAAAATCCTGAACATGTCTGAATTGTTGACCTAGCGCCACAGTTGTTTGGATGTACATGAAGCCTTGTTTTGTTTACCGTTTAATCTCTGGGCTGTAGCCAAATCCCAGCGAGGTGTGAGGCCCTGTGTTGTGGATCGGAGCCATCTGGTGACATCTCTCTGGACAGCTCACAGCTTTGTCTTATTGCTTGCCGAAAAAGACAGTCATAATATGAAAGGAATCCAAATTGTACGATGAGAATGGCAGGAATGTGGTGTGTTATATTTTCTAATATTAAAGATCAATATTTGTCTAAGTACCGAGCAAAGCAGCTATCTCATCTCATAGGGAGACATTCTCTTGGTATTTACAGTTGGCTCAGAGATTCATAGCCTTTGGCTGAACATTTTTCCTGTGGTGAAACAATACCAGACGTTGAAGGGCCTCGCCAGAGAAGGAGCTGGCATTATGAAAAGAAAAGCATGCTGCAGTCAGACTTAAGAGGTCAGTCAGCCAAAAGGTCTCCATATAAACAACCCAAACCAACACATTCAGGACTGCTATGAAAACAAACACTGGAAAGAAGGGGATTAGTTTTTGTATGCAGGTCAGTGTCTTTCAGCTGGATGATTGGAGAAGTTGTCTAGATGGCAGCTCTGCCACCTGCAATAATATTCAACACTGTAAAAGTTGGGCTGTTTGATGGAACAAGACGGAGAATGAGGACACTGAGCTTTTGGTGTTAGAGTACCTCTATTCTGTCTTGTTTAAGTCCTGATATTAAAGTGATACTCCATCCAAACTCCAAAGATTTGAGTTCAAATACTCACCTCACAGAACCTTAACGGGTGGCTGTAAAGGTTTTTTTTGTATTTTTGAAGTTTGATCCATCACAATAATAACAATAGCATCAGTACAGGCTTAAACATATTCAAACATAAAAGATAACTCTTTAAAGTTAAGTTACTTCTTAGTGACAGCTTTCAGCAGTGACAGTGTGAGAGAGGAGCTGTATTTTTTAGCAAGATTTGACTGAGAGTATAATGTGGATTACATTTCAGGAGTGAGAGGTTTTTATGGATGTTTTGATGAGTTCCTTTTGGTTCCTGCTGTGAAAAGATGTCATTAATTGAATGTGGTGCAACCAACATACCTTTTTAAGCTGAACACTGATGCTGTTTTTCTTAGAAGAGAGAGAAGTACAAACTCAGTCAACCTTACGTGTGATGAATATTAGACACTAAAAAAACATAAATTTTGGCTTTAAATTAAATTAGTTTGGCTAGTGGTTTTTGCATGCATCTAAATTATCATGTTATGTTTTCTCTTGTCATGATCTCACCATCAGTGTGAACTGGCAAAACACATCACGGTAAGATTTTATCTTTCATTTCATATTTTACTCGTCTTCAGGCTATAAACCTTTGGAAAGAACCTGAAAAGCATGTGACGGATGCTTTTCCTGTCTTGCTACTTCTGCCAGAAGTTTGAAAATACTCAGCCCTGTAATGGAAGGATGAATCTGGACAGTCAGCGCTTACTGGAAACAACACAGACTTCAAAGCTCTTGATCACAGAAGTAAGAGGCCGCCACGCAGCCTGCCCATGCGCTCCAAAGGAATCTGTCAAACAGCTGGCACAAAACAGATGTGGATCTAGATCCGGGCTAATCACCTCAGTCTGCAAATGATACAACATCTCTCTCTCAAAACAGAGCAGCACAAGTCTATAAAAGTGGTCCTATTCTCCATGAATTGATCTACACCACCAATTAGTAACATTATGGAGGGCTCCACATCCTGAACAGGCCACTTCCGCCTCAACTGTACCCCTACAGCAGAGCAGCCAGGTGAAATCAAGATGGTTTCCACATGTGTTCCTGTTGCCTGGTGATGTATGGCTCCTGTGTGCTAGCTAATGAGCTACGCTGAGCATTAGGGTTGTCCAGGGGGGATGGTTTGCAGACTGTGCTTGAATCCCACAGTTAGCGAACGAGCTAAACAAAGCCTCATTTAGGGAGAGTAATGCTCCAGCAGCTTTTCCTGTTGTAATTCACCCTTGGATGAAGTCGACTGAAAGAGGATGTTGTCCGCCTCTCTGCGGTCCGACAGCTCTCTCTGATTTATCCTCGTCCCCCAGCAGGAAGACAGAAGCCTCATCACCTGTCCCGTTGCAGAGGTGTTGAGGAGGGTAAGTGGCCCTGTGACAGGCACGATTGTCCCCTTAGGCGTGGAAGTCTGGCCTTCCTTTGTGCTTGTCCCTCAACAGGAGACGCAGATCTTCTACTGTGTAGGGTTTTCAACCTGTTGGAACACGCATGGGTTCACTCTTACCCTTATGGAGCGGCTTGGTTTTTTGTAGAGCGCGGTGGTCGGATGTAGTTGTCAACACCTATCTTGTCCCAAAACACCAGACTAAGTGGATGCACCTTGTAGGGATGTGAAGCGTGGTGACGTGGCTTGGTTTGCCCGTCTCTTGTTTGTTCCCTATTAGGCTCACAAAAGGAGATCTTTCATGTTGTTGATTTAAACGTTAACAGATAATTTGGAGCAGAACTCTGCATACTCAAATGGTTTTTGGTATTACAGACAGCAAGCAAGAATTCTAATATAATTTGAAACGTGTGGTATAGTTAAACATGGTTCAGATTTTAATTAATGGGGGGGCTTGCAACTGTTTGGATCAGCCATGTGTTCACCAAACGTTACTGCAGTTAATGAGGGTTGGAGTGCAGCAGCTTGCTGACACGCCAAAGGCCTCGCACCCAGGTGCCAAAGTGCCTGTTGCCTTTTTGACAGTAACAGGCAAAGAGCAAGATGTGAGTTGTAATTTAACCAGCGTCCAAATGACCATGAAACCACAAGTGACGGATCAAAGCCAAAACTACAGATAGGACTCTTAAATGTCATACTGTTTCATTTGCTTGGGCTTCATTTGAAATGACAGCCATTTATCAAACACACCATCTGAATTTATAACTTTTTTATGATGTTAGCTCCATTGAGAGAATTTCTGTTTGTTGCAAATGAGTTTGTTGCCCGTGGGAACCAAATTTACAGTTGCTTGATAGATGTGTCCTCGCCGGAGCAAATGTTTCACGTTAACTTGTTCGGCTCAAACATGTGGGTACGGAGAGAGGAGATTTCATACGATATATACCAGCACTGTGTGCAACTTCGCAAGGGATCACCGCGCTCACAGATCTTTGATTTTGCTCTCTGGCAAATGTCGCCCTGATGCTGGCAGACTTTGAGCTCCCATGTTTCATGGCTGTCCGTCACAGAGGTGGTCTTAGCTTTTAACCCTGTGGAGTTTCAAAGAGAATGGATTTTCCCAGTGCCATCAGCCTTAATTGAAATCACATTTTCTCCAGCTATTGGCCCACGGTAAAACTTGGAGTCTTATCCTGAATTTAACTTTGATTAGCCTGGGCCTTTAGATAGAGTTGCCCGCTGTCCTCTGCTCTTTGATCTGCTAGAGCTCTTGCAGGAAGTTTTAGTACCCCCTAATCAGCAGTTTGTGGACCAGTCTAGAGTTCCCTGAGGGGTGCAGAGAGAGGACTGACCCACAGTATTAGCATTAAGGAGTAAGACTGAGTGGGAAAAACAGGGCCAAATTGGCAGACACAGTCTGGCTCCAGCCATTGATAACCTCAGGGTACTCCCATACCTAATGTCACGCGGTCATTAAATCAGGGAGCCTCCATTAAACTGGACACAACAGCTTTTGACACCAGGGTCTGACACACTGACACCCTTCATGTGACCATTACATGTGCAGTTGTTGACATAAAGGGGAAGTTTGACAAACCTCGAGGGCAGAGATAAATCTGGGATTGGCTGCTTGACTAGTGGTTTAATTGTGTAACATATTGTGTAGATCGTGTAGTGCAGTGAAATCTGCCTCTCAATGAGAACTAAATCAGCCTCTACCTATCTCATCGCCATGTCTTGTATGAAACAATATATATTGTTATTATTCAGTCAAAAATCACTTCAAATGAACACATCTGAAACATGACAGATGGTTTTGATAAGGGGTACTTGAGCTCATCTGATGGGCTACAGGGGTAAAATCAGACAAAAGCACTGGCATCCACTGGTATAGTATTTCCAGCGTTCATGTTTCGGCCATGACTGTGGGGCTGCCTCAATAGGGATAGCTAAGGGTTTGATTCCCACTGAAATTATGTGTGCTAAAATCCAAATTGTGAGGTGGTGTTCTGGCGAAATGCAGCAGCAACATCTATCAAGTGCCCTTCACAGATCCTCAGGGGCCAGACAGTTCAAGTTAGGCCTGGACTGGAGACCTGGGACCTTTACCCCCTCAAAACAATGTCAAATGGAGCGTAACCTCCATCTCTGCCTTTCGGCTCGGACCTCCCACTTGCAGGTTGTTTTCAAAGGTCACAAGTCTGCTTTGGTCAGTGTCTTCTGTCATTTTGTGTGAAGGATTTGCACTAATTGACCCTTGTTGCATTTCAAGTCACAGAGGATCATTCTCTTCTTGTTTCATATTTTTCATTACTAAAAATAACGACACAATTGTGCCTGTGGGCAGAGGTACAAGTGTCACTATACTTCACAAACAAGTTGCACATTTTGTTTGACAGCACCATATTTCTCAGGTTTTCTGTTGCACGCCATCTGATCAATATTTGATTGATTTGTTCTGCTGTGAGGTGAAAATTTCAGAAACCAGGAACAGATACACAAGCCTCTAAAAGTTGCTATTAGACAAGTAGCACCATGTTTGCAGATAGCGCTACAAGATTATTCTTCTTATATCAGTAGTAGGAGATTAGCTGTAGCAAAAAACACCATCGTAACTTCAAATCTGTTTGTCCTTTTGTTATTCTTAACCCTTCCTCTGCTCCTTTTATCAGCTGGAGGTTTCTGTGTTGTCTCCAGGGACAAAGCATTAACAACGAAGATGCTATAAACAGGAAACAGAGGCCCTCTCTGGTTTCATCTCATTGCTCCCAGCAAGACACAGCCCGGTTTCACTGAGTGACACAAACCAGAACACACACACAGTCCTCAGCATCTATCAAGTATCAGGGTTTGTTTACCTACTTGACACCTTAATCCTCAACTTGTCAACACAGCGAGTGGAAATTTACCTCCAGTTTTACAGTGACTACACTGAGAACAGTGATCCCGCCTGAAAAAGTCCAAGAATTCATAATACTGTTTGAAAAAGATGGACATGGATATGAGAAATACTTACTGTTGGTCATGACTTCTTGTCGTTACCAGAATTCTGAGAGTGCTTGTGAAAGAGAGGGAAACTGGTGGAAATCTGATGATTCATGCTGTTCCGTAATTACTTCACTTCCTTGTTAACTTTAGGTACAGGGAGTTGTGTTTTCTTTAGATTCTGTGAAACTGATTTTGGTATCAGGAATACCCTGAGTCTTAACAATACCTATGAATCAATAGGAAACACTTTCAAAGGATACCAGATTTATTTTAAGATATTTTAAGTCTATAATATTTGGAAACCCTGTGGAAATTACCTCCACAGATTCCGATAATACACTTCAGATGAATTATTTACTCAGGAAAAGAAACGTTCCTTCGAATGATAGCAAATGGCAGATTTAATGCTTTTCACTATTGAGAGGAATTTGTCTCTTTCTGGCAAGCCCTATCTCCTCAGCTTCTATCACTTGGACAAACACACACCCACATACAGATGAGGATCGTGTGGGAGTCTAACTTTACTGACTTGCAGCTGTGTCAGCAGGAGTTTGAAAAATCCAGGAGGGAAAAAAACACAAGAGAGAAAAAAGGGGAGTGGGGTGAAAGGAGATAAGAAGAGGAGTAGAGAGGAAGTGTTTGTGTTGGCCCGCCTCGTCCTTCAGTCCCTTCAGACATATGTGTGTAAATATGGGTTTGTACATTGTAGTATGTGTCAGTGTGTATAATGTTAAAGTGTGTTGGTACATGATTAGTACATGCCCTCCTCTGCGTACCTGTGCTGTGCTCTTTAATGTGTGAGTCAGTGTTTGCAGGTCGTTGTTAATGAGACTGATAATGTTGAATGATGAAGTGCCTCTAACTGACAGACCCCTGTGGGCTGATGTGAGCAGGACTGTCAGGCATCAGTAAACTGTGGAACGATGACTCATAACTCTTCTGATTGACTCTGACTATTTGAAGGGGAGAAAGTCCTGTGTTTGCTCTTTCTTTCACTTTCTTTTCCTCCGTCTTTAGAAAGAAAGTGTGACAGCTAAGCCAGCATGTTCAACATGACACTCACTTCTTCATACTCTGCAGTTTTAGCTGAATTTCAGATATATTGAGTTTTTCTCCCCTCAGTGCTGAACATTTGATATATTGATTGATATAAAGATGGACAGACGCTGTATGTTTGTAAATTTTGTGCGTTGTATTCACCCACACTAAATGTTGGAACTAGCCACTGTACATACACAAAGAACCCCTGATTGATTTTGTCCATTGACAATTTCTGCAGTGTTATTCAAACAATATGGCTACTACGTTAACCAGAAAGCAAAAACAAAACAACAAAATTATGGAGCTGCACATGGCCGAGAGATGTGGGAAATATGGTTGGTTTATTTTACTTCTATCACAACACAGTATCTGTTTAAAAAAAACACAGTATTCACAATATGTAAAATACTACTGCAATAATATTAATAATAAGCTGACCTGGTACCCCTTTCCAATTTGACCTAATCTGGACAACAACTCCACAACCTTTTAGAGACCAGCATGGTTGTCAGACCTGAAAGAATGTACTCATGCTTTAGTAACCAGAGTGAGGTATAAGCTTGTAGGAAAGATAAATAAATTGTGCGATCAGGTTTTTGCGCATGTACGAGCAAGTGTGAATGTGTCTCTTGTTGGTTGGGAAAACACTGACAGTTATAGCTGATCCAGTGATCCAGTGATCCAGCATTTGAAAATGATCACAATCCTGTCTGTGATAACCAATAATTAAAATAATCAACATGTGCAGCTGATGATGAAAATATATTGTGTGTTGAACTGAAAATCAAATTCAAGGTCCACTTTGATACACAGATCAATATCCCACATAGACTCTCCTATTTTCATTCATTCTATCAGAGGTGTGGCTCATTAATAATTTTGTATTGAATGGTGGCTGTGATAGACTGTGGCTCTTATTACATTCTGTGCACACAGACTGAGTTACCTAAGCTGGTAGACTGGGAGGTTCAATGGAAAACTTGATGGTTATCATTCAGTACTGAGGGTCAAAATCAACATTTGCACAATGTTGATGCCGGGAACTCACATGGATCTGGAGCCTGCTCCAAGAAGCAGGTTTTACTGAATTATCTGGATAACATGGCAGAGTAAATGACGGAGTTTCCAGGTTTTATTCAGCAAACCTGCCCAGTAAATTTGCTTTTCATATCACAGCACTGGAGTTGTGTTACAATGTAAAACCTACAGATAAGTATTTAAGAATATGCTACACAATACAATACAACAGAGGAACACAACTTACAGAGCAATTGGAGCTTGTCAACAATTCTGTAAAACCCTGTAAGGTGAAAAGAGGTGTTATCCTCCAGAGGGTCATGTATGCAGTATTTAAGTACAGTATGTTGCATGTTTAGTTAGTACTTTAATGTATGTTATGCATGTATAATGTGCTGCTATGTTAGCCAAAGGGCCTGACCCTAAATTAATCCTTATAAATAAATGATAACTTAGAGAGCTTCAATCTCGGCCAGAGCTCAGCAAAAGCATGCTATATACAGTATGCAGTGATCTCAAATTGGAGACTATGAATTACAGACATGCATACATTTTCTCCCTCTGTCAGCCTCCCCTTATGTAACGCAAACATAGGCCCATTAAAATGTGTAATTGCTGCTCTTTTTGTTGTAACTTGGACCATATTTATGTGTAAATGTGGGCAGACATACAGTGAAGTTATCACACACTCCACCCATCCAATAACACACACATGCACACACACCACATCACACAGTCCCCTTGCTTTCTTCAATATTAGGGACTGTGGTTCAAGTCTTACCCCAAATGAGGAACATGACATGTTTCTTTGTCTCTCCGTCCCACTCGCCCCCTCTTTCCTTATGATCGCTGACGTGGAGAAACTCCACAATCGCTCACTTTTTTCTCCCTCTTCCAAAAACAGCACAATTGTTATTTGTTTCTGTCATCTTCCTTTGTTGTTGTTGCTGCTGTGGACCAGTGACTCAGGACAATGGCTCATTCAGAAGAGGCCCAGTCAGTGTATCTTCTTGTACGAGACGTTAGACGATGTGGTCAAGAGAAAAGAAGGGATCCTGTGTTGCTGCGGTGGAGATTGAACACATCTGGGCGAGTCCTTCCAAAGGCCTTTTCTTTCACTTTTTGTTTTTTAGTAAATCTTTTCTGAGCACCTGTCTTTTCCAAAATCACTTTCACACACAGTTAGGTGAACAAATATTTTACACAACATCCCCTTGACTGGAACTGTTGAGGTAACAGTTAATCATCTACTTTCCCCATGTAGACTGTGTCAGTTGGCAGGACTCCAGTCGCAAGCCTGTTTTTCCTACCTTGAGGACTAACATTTCCTCTAGTTTGTACCAGACTAAGTTCCTGTCAACATTATTGTTTTCCACACAGACTTGTGTAGTAGATGACATCTTCATTTGGAATCCATCAGTGGGCTGGGCTGATTACAGAGCAGTGTTTGTCTATTGTATTGTTCCCCTGGTTGCCAACACGTCTGGCTTTCCAGTAGGCATTGTTAGTGGCTGTGACTCAAATGAACACTCAACACAATGTTGTTTTAAAAAGCTTTATCATGTGCGAGTGTAGCACTTTACACTGCCTGTTGTGGTTAATGGTTAAATTTGCTGTAGTTTAACTTTGTACTCATGTTTTGTGGCTTTTTAATGTTAAGATGAGCTGCCAGATGTGCCTTCAGCATCTGTCTTTTAGCATGTCACAGGTGCTGAAGACTATATTCTCTTTTTCTGTGCCGTACTATAAGAAATATTAACTTTACATTGCATACCACAAAGCATTTTACATTTTTCATTTTGCATAAGCTGGCTTTGAATGTTTATTTCATCCACATTTGCTTATTTCTGGGTCTGAATATCACATATTGATGTTGTTTCCCCAAAGGAATTCCTACCATCTTCCTGATTTTCATATGCAGATCCTTATCCCTACTCTACAGCTCTGCAGAGTTCAGCCCATGCCTGAATGTTCCCACCCTCCTCTGCTCTATACACAGTGGGCTTTGTGGTTTTGGGTTTGATCCAGAATGCAACTCTGTGGTCAGCCACCACTTAGGCAGGCTGAATGAAACAGGAGCTCAGTTTCCCTCAGGTTAGGTAGCACCCACGTAACATGTCATCACATTTACACAGACAGACAGACACACGTCAGCAAACTGTGACTCGCACTCACACTGGAGAAACTCTCGGTAAAAACACACAGAGGAAGAGTCGGGTCTAAATCCACCAGCTTTAAAATGATCCAGTCAACCCAGGCTGAAGCTCCATGGTGCCTTAACCCCAGAAAAGGGTTTAGGGCTGGGCTAGAGTTCCACAGAGCCTTGAGCGGGGTTCGGGGAGACATCTCCAGTGCTCTAATGCAATATTCAAATCTAGCCTGTGTGTGATGCAGCAGCATGCCCCGCTGCTGTAAAGCTGTCCTGTCTCATCACCGTCCACGCTGAGTCATGCTCCCCACACAGCCTCCACAGCCTCTTGACATTCCCTGTACTGCTCGAGGGCAGCGGGGGCGAACGCACATGCAGGAGCATGGGCTATCACACATGCATGTACTTTTAGACTAACATAAGTGAGCAAGCACACATTTCATGTACCTACACACATGCACATTTGCACATGACTACATACTGCGTGCTTCAAGCTGAACATTGTAATTGTAATTAGTGTGAGCGTGTATCCGTTTTTTCTGATCCACTTAGATGCACATTTTTGAGTAAATACGGTCATAATAAACATAATAAACAACTGACAGTGCATATAGATACACATTAAAAATGTAAAGAATACCTAATTCAATCAGTTGCAATGTACTGAATATAAATCCTCCTTTTGCCAGTGGTGGGAGGTAACTCAGTGCATTCACTTAGATATAGTTTCGTCCTGTAAGTACCTGAGTATGGGGATGTATTTTTGACCACAGGGACAAATACATACAGTACATGTGATAAATATTGTATACAACACAAGGTCCACTTATGTAGCTATTCCTGGAGCTTTCAACCATAGCCTTCTCCAGCAATTGGAAGGTCATCATAGACCAGACTGACATGATCAGAGATAGGGTTTGTGATCTACCAGCTGTTGTCACATGACCAAGGTCCTGTGCATGCAGCGACACCTGAGCAAGCTCTCACTGAAGAAGACCAAAAGCCTCAGGAACAGCTGAGGGAGTGGATCTTGAAGTTACAATATTTAAACATAAAGGCTTGGAGCCTACTTGAATACATTTTGAGGTAACTGTATTTAACTCTCATTCTGTGTACTGAGTATGTTTACATTTGATACATTTGCACTGAAAGTCCTATTTTATATTGTTGTTCTTCATTTGTTGTTTGACTTTTACTTAATGAAATTGTCTGAATACTTCTACGCCCCGCTTTCACTGCATTAACACAATAAATGAATCATTTGCTAGGGATGATTTGATTATCATTGTTTCAGGAGAGCTAAAATGCATTTGTCTGAAATGGTGTGCTGTGTTTCTACTGTACCATTACTGCATTTAAATTAGTAATGCTGCATATTGTTTGCTTTTTTGGAGCACTCCTCCTTGCACCCATCTAATGTGAAATGAGTGAACAATGTGCGTTAATGCTCTGTGGCTACTCCCACAGAATAATTTCTCAGGAAGTATAATTCAGATGTACAGTATGGAGGACAGAGATACAGAGAAAGCCAGGAAGGATATGGCCTGTCCTGTCCTGTGCTGGCTCACTCTTCCTGCCTCTGTCCATGTACTATATATGTTCGCTGGCAGGGTTACACTATTTTGCATTCTCTCTATCTCGTAAAACAAGTCATCACGTTGTAGCGGTGAGTTTATAAACCAGTTTTAGGCATGCTCCGATAGGTCTCATAGCTCCCTTTAGTATAAATGCACTGTCTCCCAGAAATAGCATCCTGCATATTTTATGAGGACCTATATTTTTGTCGTTCCTGCACTGAAAATGGGGTGAAGACGGAGTTTTGTGGTTCTTTCTATGCAGCGGGCAGCTCCTTTTATAGACTCGATGGTCACCGAGTTCCTCTCATGTGGCTTCTCTATGGGGCACAGTGGCAATGAACTCTGGAATTGACTTGTCACCTTGAGCTGACACAGTGGCAGCAGCTGTGTGACACAAAACTGTGAAACGTTGGACTGATTAAAGAGGGTGACAGAGCACGGTGACATATTTAACAAAGCAAAAAGTAAATGACAGTGTGTCTAAGAGTAACAGTGCTGACACAGTGACCCAAGACAGTCTGTGTATAGGCAACACAGAAATTCAGTCAGAAGAATTCTCATCACTATGGAAATTACAGCTTCCCTACTCAGTCAGAGAGAATCTCATGTTGAGCGGGACAAAAACTAAATATACTGACATTACTTCTACATGATCACAAAATAATATGTTTAATATTTTACACGCCAGCTACATCCAATCAAAATCCAGTAATCCACCACAAGCCAGCGTTACCACTGACAATGGATTAAATGACTATGTATCATGTGAGACTAGTCACTTGTAGAGACAAACCCACAGATAATTATCACCCAACTCTGCACCTCCTCCCAGCTTTACAGAGCATTTTATCATCTCTCAGCTCATTGTTTTGGTTTTATGGTCTTCATCTTTACCATTCCAACTCCCTCTCTCCAAGCTCATCAACCTAGCAGACAGCTGTTTTCAGCAAACAAGCCCTGATAAACCCAACTGTTCTCTAACTGCTCAGCAACAAATGGCGGAGAGAGGAAGTTAGTGACTAGCTGGTGAAGACAGTGGAGCATTTAGCTGCTAAAGAGCCTGATACTTCCCTCAGGGGCTGACGGAGTGCAAATCAGAGCTAGAAGGAGAGTGAAGGTTGGACTTGCCTTCATCTGATGGACAGAAACATGACTCCAAATGAATGATAGGCTAGTGTTACTCCATGTCTGCCGGGTGTGTAAATTATATATATTTTGATAATAAGAATTACACTATACATCTACAGTTGTATTCGATAACTTGTTTTTTTTCTGTAAACTGGACACAGATTTTTATTATAACTGCAAAATTTGTTTATAAGTGCAGTTATTCATTATAAAAAGTATAAGATTCCAGTCCATCTGATTTTTATGGTGCACCAAGTGTCCAAAATACCAGTTATATCACCATAAATCAACATGCAGTAATTAGAAACAGTAAAAATACAGCCAGACAGAATACGCAGGCTTTAGGCATTTATATGCTAAATTCACTCCACTGGGTTTCTAAAATGAGACCTCCCGCATCACAGCATCTGACTATTAGTGTCTTTATTCGGTTTCACTACTCACAAACTCTCAGAACAGTCATCCCTGTGTGGACCTAATTGCACAGTGAAGTGAGTCCAAATGACGGGTTATTCCGTTTAATAATACATGAAAGAGGAATTTCTTGCGGTGGTAAATTATACATGAATACTGCGGTGGTGAATTACAGAGCTGCCATGTCAAGGTACATGCTGGAACATCACCTACTGGCTGGCTGCACCTAGCTGAGAGGATGATTTGTGTTCGCACTCAGAGATTGTGAGAGCAAAGGTTGAGTCAGAGCAATGTTAAACACTAACAACTTTATGAGTGGCGTAATGTGTGTGTGTTTGTGGGTGGAGTGTGGATGTGTGGAGTTTGAAGAGGGCAGCAGATAATGTTCAGGGTGTGTATGTTTTTGGAGAAAGCCGATGCTGGTTTTTGTCTCATGCTCTGTGTGTTCATAATTTCTGTTCCTGGGCCAGCTGATATACAGTTCATATCACAACTGGCCTTGGCTGGTGCAGCCTGAGGTAAGCCAGTCACTGTCTCCCTCTCATCTTCGCCCTTGTAGATGAAGTCATAACTCTAGCAGATGTTCACTAGCAAACATCACTTTAGGATTAATGGGGCCCTCTACAGGTTAAGTAAAAAACTCAGTTTGATGAGCTCTGGAACTAAACAAACTTACATAAACACCACTGACTAAAATAATCCAAGAAAATCAGTGTGTATGCTCACAAGTTTTCAAGCGATGAAAACATTCATAGAGGGCAACACGTGATATGCCTTACATCTAAAGCGTTCAATGATTATAGATCATGTGCGTATACAGTGGAATACCTCTGAGCAAATTCTACCTCCTGCTTTGAAGTTCAAAGTGATCTCCCCCCACCCCACCCCCTACCACCTCGTCTATTCTGGGTGGTGCCAGATGTGACCTGGGCAGAATCGCTGAGCAAGCGCACCTTTCATGGTAATGAGGTAAGAGTTATGGTTCGCCCCGGAGCCAAAAGGTCTGCCTGGAACACAAAGAGAAGAACACCTTGGAAACCTCGGCCTGACAGCACAGAGCAGCGTCTGGTTCTGGTGCACTGAAAGACTTTTATTAAAACAGTGTGTGTGCGAGAAAAATAACATGAGATGTGTTATTTTGTGTAAGGCCACATGGCTCCAAGCTGAAATTGATTTACACCACTTAGACGGTGAGTGCATCTTTGCTCAGGGTTCAGGTCTGTGCTCACGCAGTGAGTTGGAGTCATTACTTTTTGCAACCATGATAGACAGTGAAGGCTACTTTAGTGAACTGTGTCCAGTGTTTTACTTCAGTTTTTACTCCATGGTCCCTGCTGACTTATTGACAGTGTAATCCAGATGAAACCCACTACATGTCTTTTTAATAACTGTGAATATCAAAACATCATGGTGACCATTTCTCATTATTTTTTACCATATTGTTGTGCATCCTTAGTGGATGTGTGAACAGCTGGACCTACATGCTGTGTCATTTCATATTCTTTGAATGTTGGCGCCACCTTCAGGCCGAAAGTTTTACATGCACTTTTTCACAACAGCAAACAATGACACCTGGCTGATTTTGAGAGGTACTGCTTTGTCATCTGAAGACAGTTACACAGCATCAGGTTGTTTCTTTATCTTATTTATTTTATTTTTTGTTATTTTATCTCTTGTGAGATAAAAATGTCTGCTGAAATATGTTCTGCGTTAAGGCAGTAGCCACTGGAAGAAGGCAAAGAGGGGGGAAAGAGAAAGGAGAGAGGGAAGCTTGTTGTCTAGTTAATGAAGCTCATGCTGCAGTGAAGAGGCGATGGGTGTTCCCCTTAAACAAATTAAACCAGGAAACCATGATGCCACAGGAAGTGCATTAATTTGGTTGGTTTTGTAACTTCCCTATCTGTTAGCTAAATTTCCTTACTTCCCGAAAGTGTGTTTTGCTAATCGTGCAATTTCACAATGCATTTCTCCATCTTTGAGGTAGGTATTGCAATCTGAGTTTGAAAGACAAGAATGCGAGCAAGATAACCCCCCAAAACTGCTCATTTTTGTCAAATTATTTAATCAACAGTTGAGTCCAAAGATGGCAATTTTCAACAAATCAGTGTACAAATAATACACAGATGGTTTCAAGAATTTTGCGCCAATTTGTGCTGTTCTTTTGGCCCTTGTGTTGTTGATTGCACTTATAATTATATTTGTAATCTATAAAACCAATGAAAAAAATGCTAGAAATACAGGGACATACTGGGAATACTATGTCTGTGGTGTCAGAGTGAGTCTTTTATTAAAAAGAAATCGAGTTAGAAGGCTGAAAGTGGAACCAGCTGACTGAATTAATGTATTATCTTGCAGTGTATCTTCACTTTGAACCCACTATATTGAGTCCCCTCAGCTTTTACTTGCTGTAGCTCTTACATTAAGAAGACAGGACTTCACTACTCTGCGCACGCATATTTCAAGTGAAGAAAAGACCTCCTGCTGTATGCTCTACATTATGATAATTCTTGGCCTTTTAATGATGATTGGTTACAGCATGCTGTCAGCCACAGTAAGCTTCTGAAAACGCGTATGTTGATATGGTCGTGTTGATGCTGAGCAGCCACCAAATTACAAAGGAGACATTACAGTATGTGGATCACTGTCTGACCCATAGAGTTCCATGACCACCACATGGCCATAATTATGAAAATATGCCTTTGCCTTAATCTAAGATAATGGAAATGATACCCTAAGGACACCAGAGCTCGACAGTGTAGGAGCCATTGTGTACTTATTAAGCATGATGTGATCTGGCAGTAGTTAGAACAGTGATATTTGCAATGGCTGAGAGGAAATGAGGGTGAGGGGGTTTGTAGCGAGGGACTCTATTGAGAGAGAGAGAGCCAGACAGACAGAGAGAGAGAGCGAAAGAAAGAGTGTGCTGGACATTATCCAGATGCTTCAGCTCCATGTCATAGATGACTGTTAGTCCAGAAAATCCTCAAATAACAACCTCTGCCTGGCAGGGTGCTCTGAGTGCGATCAAAACCATCAAAATATTTTGCTTCTGTTCCTGCTGACAGACGCGCTGTCAGAGCTCGTCATCATTTACAGAGCTTATACCAGGTGGCGTCATGTCACCATTTGTTTTTCTAAGTCTTATCCAGATTCCTGCCGGCTCATCATCACAAATCCAAGAGGTGACAGCAGTGGATCTTGCGGCTATAGCCTCTAATGAAGAGCCACGTTGATACAGTTCAGCTGGGAACCCACCAGGAGAATACTGAACAAAGCAGTCTGCAGATAAACTGCTCTCTAAATTTAATGTATGTTTTATTGATTTAGCCTGACCCTTGGTGTGCGCAACACAGGATTAAAGGCCCCTTTAAGCCGGTTTTATCCTGTTTGTGTCCTGTGTGTCTGAATAAATGTGAGTCTGAACACTCTGCAGGGTTTTAATATCAGAGTCACTTTTTCCAAATGAAACAAACATAAAGACAAACAAACAGAAGAAGAAAAAAAGAAACCGCAACACTTGTCAATTGTCTTGTTTTTAAATCCAGTGGAAATAGTAAAAATTACAGCCAGCTTTTCTTTTTCTGTAGGTTCAAATGCCGCTTGGCAATAATTGACTTGTTTTGCTCCACATCGCGTGGTTTGTGGGAGAAGACGCAGTGACTAACTTCATGCAGATAAACACAGAAAATAGAAACTTCAAAGCAGACATAAACTGTTTTGGGGTCAGGGTGAGCTGGTGGAGTTTTATGATCTGAAATTGTGTAATTGCACAGTTTGAAAGGAGAAAATGGACTTCTATCGTTGAGACTGTACTTTCTTTAGCTTCAGGAATATGACAGAAAGCCTCCCAAAAGGCAAAAGCAAATAAGCTTTGGACTGCAAGCTTGGTCACTAGGGTTCAATAAAATTGTTTTTGCCCGATCTTGGATGGATACAAAGCTTTCAATATGCAGCTCCTTTTTCTTCAGTCTGGGGATTTATTTTAGTAAAGTACAATTTATCTTTGATCAAATCTGAATTCCTGGCTTCAGCTGTAGGGTCCAGATTGGCCTCGACTACAGCACCGAACCCATGGGGATTTTTGGTTCATGTGGTCTTGAAGCACACAGTCTATTTGCTATAAGTAGTCTTAGCATAAATATGATAGGCCAGGCATGTGTTTAACTCAGTCCTCCTGAGTAATTTCCCTCATATCCTCTAACCACAGCACCGTGCCTCCTATTATTTTCTCCAAGGGTTTGATGACATTTGGAATCATGTTGTAGAAATCTGGGTTCATGCAGCAAGACTTTTGGCATCACAACTGTACCACAACAGAGCTGGGGGGGGTAGATGTCAGCGATGGATTTATGTGTTTTAACATGAGGTTTACTGGGTACAGCAGGTTACCACTCCTTTTGCATGGTTGTTAATTTACAAATTGTTTCGTAAAGTCATGCTTGGTATGGTATACACGTCCTGTTGCAAAATGTGCAATAGAAATAACCACAGCACTAACCCCACTTACAAGTAGACTGAAGCTGAAATGCAAGCAACTCTCTGCTCTGCATCCACATCAGAGATTAAAAAACACAGTGAACATTCATTTAAATTAAGCTCTTATCTTAGTAAGAGTAAGGAAAGGTAAGAAACACATACGAAATCATAATGAGCTCAGAAAGTAAAAATGAAGGTAACATCAGCAGCATGCACCCTGCTTACAAATGACACATACGAATCATAAAACCCTCCTCCCAAACAGTGCAAAGTGTTGCTGATCTTGCAGATGTGGTATTTGCGGTTCGTCTTAGATAGAAGAAGCCATTTCACTTTTCTGGGGGGGAAGTTTAGTTTGCTGTGGTTTTCTTAAGTCACAGTTTGACCTCATCACTATACATATGATATCATTTCCTGTTCTGTCAGAATATAAAACAATTAAGTGTGGTGATTACTCAGATACTGATGACAAAAACTTGTCAATCAAAGCAAAGCACAAGGTTGCTCACAGAGAGTACAGGAGTTAGCAGTGACCACAGTACAGGGATATTGCATTTCCCCTCAGTTTCTTAGTGTGGCGGAAACGATGGAACCCAGCAGCAACAGAGGGCTGTAAAACATAAAACACTTCACACTCATAAAGAGTGATAAAGACACACACAGGGACAGAAGTGATTAATGGCATAGACACCTTGTCGCCTGAACTCTGACTGTGACTGCTTAAGTGTGTGTGTTGTGCTGCACACTGTTATCAACACTGACCATACCTTATTAATGTTGACAGACTAGACATTATCTAATCCATTTCTCTTCTCCTCTCCTTACTGGTCAGTTTCTTGTCTAAAAGTCACGAAAGCAGCTATTTAAGCACAAAACTATAATCAACCCATTTCTCACTTCATTTCTTGCTGTGGTGGCCTAATTGTTGTGAACTTTAGGCAGCTGAGAGTACATCGATAGAAACACTTACACAACATTTACTACTGTAACTTCATGTTACATCACAGTAACAGAGACAAACAGGCCAAACTTGTTTGGATTCTTTGAAATTGGTGGAGGAAACAATCTGTGAAAAAGCTCATCTTCATACCAGGGCTACAACCTCTGAATCTCAGAGAACACTTTTAGGATGTGGTAGAACTGAAGATTGGCTGCATGAATGTGAAGCTGACAAATCTGCAGAAATTATGTGGTACAATCGACGGGAATGTTTCCAACATCTTGTAGAGTACATGTCAGAAAGAACTGAAGCTGTTCTGAGGGCAAAGGGAGGCTCTGCCCAGTATTAGTACGGTGTTCCTGTTAAAGTGCTTGGAGATTGTATATTCTCAATTAAATGTGAGAATAAAAGTGTAAAAATGCTCATTATAATCACTCAAAAAAATGCCAAGGTTATTTCATGTGATATCATATATGACAAAGTGAAGCAGCAAATCCTCACATTAGAGATGCTAAAATATGCAAATGCTTGACTTGCTTGAATGACTAAAATCATTCACTAATTGTCACAGCTCTACTTTATAAACTGCTTCAGGGTACGGTTTGAGCAGAAACATTACTGGTTTGATCAAACTGTTCAAGTCAATGCTTTTGGTATTTGATTAATTATATGTTATGATATCTGGAAGATTTGCATGACAATTTACAAGTATGTTGAGTCATAATTTTGAACTTGCATTACAAGTAGTTTCCAAGGCCACTTCCATAGCTACACACCAGCAAAAAACAAACAGTACACAGTGTAGTGAATAGTATAACTGTCTTTGAGTATAGGTTCATCTTGGTTCAATATTGTGTGTGTTCTACATTGAGCACCTACCTGCTCTAGGGGTCATGAAGCCAAAACTGACCCCTGACCTCTTAGACAAATGTTATATCCTCAAAGGACATTTAGAGCCTGCTTTCTATTCCAGTTAATTTCTGCAATTGTATGCATCCCCTAGCCCCCAGTCAGCCATTGTGAATATCACTGCTCATAATGCTGGGTCACATCCACACTGAATAAGTATTCAGATCATGGAGCAAACTGATGTCCTCAGGCATAATTTCTATCATCAGCAATACGGCACGCTTCCATGTTTATATTCATGTCATCAGGGATGGCTAAGAGCTAGATAATGATCTATAAGACACTTATGTAAGTGGTTGCCTACAGTCAGACTTATAGAAAAGGTTTTCAGTGGAATGGAACAGTCACGTGAGCAGGGGGGTGTGGTGATTTAAGGTGCCAAATGCAAAAAGCTGACATGACAGCTCCTTGACAGTGAGCATGATTCTGTCCTTGAGGGAAAGAAATACTACAAAAGTTTGATCTACTCACTGAGTTTCAATGACGTTCAAGTCAGGGGACTGTAAGGGCTGTTCCAAAAGTTTCAGTTTATGTTCCTTGAACTAGGTGGATTTTGAGGTTTGCTTTGGATCATGGTCCTGCTGTAGAAGCCATCCTCTTTTTTGTTTCAGTTTCTTGACTGACTGAAGGACATTTGCATCTAGAATTTGCTTATATTTAGTGGAATCCATTCTTCCATCTCCCCATGCAATGTGTCTTAACAGCTGGCAAAGGGGAGGGAGTTACTGAGTAGTACGGTGCCCAGATTTTTTGCACATGCTACCATTTCTTCTATTCCATGGAAAAAAAGGTGACAGTGCATTAACATTTAAAGAAGCTCATTTTAATATCTGTTCCCTGTGGTCTGTAGTTGACCCTGACCTCTGACCTCTCTGGCATGCAACATCCCTATGAGATCAAAGCAGTATCAAATTACTGTAATTAACAACACAGACACAGAATATCTCATTTGTGAACAGATGTGTGGAGCAGATGGATGTAGTAGTTGTGGAGATTTTATTATAACTCTTCTCAATGAGACTCCTTAAACCTCCATTCCTATAGGTGTCACTATAGTCGGCCATCCCCCTCCCCCTCCCTTACTCCTCCTTCTCCTCCTCCCATCCACCAAACCTCCGCGAAAGGGTGTGCGTTTTGAAGGTTGTATGAGGCTTAACACCACTGCAGAGAGGAGCAGTCGCCACTTAGCTGGACAACCTTTCACAAATCTCTGGAGCCCGGGGACAATACACCCCGAGGCTTCCCCACACCCCTCGCTGGGCTAAGCCCCCCGACCAAGGTCCTGTCCTCCAGGAAAGAAAAATGCTGCATACGCGGACACTGACATAAAAAAAAAGTTGAAGTACATAAGGTACACGGCAAAAATGCGATGTGGCGGCTGTGTAGCTTATCCTCAAGGTCAGTATCAGAGCACCACCGCCTCACGGACGAGTTTCTCTCGGCTGTCGGAGAGGAGACACAGGCGTGGAGGGGATGCCGCTGTGTGTCTTGCTTGCCTCCAGCATCAACAATGACATCTTTCACCGAAGAGGACATTGATAGTCACTGACACAGAAACGGAGAAAACTTATGAAACGCGGCTGTTGAAGAAACGAACAGGATAGGGTTCGAGTTTTACAGCACTGTTCTTTGTGGTGTTGTAAAAAGAAACTCTTTGCATCATCTTGGCGTTTCCTGCCCTCTCACAACAACGGCCTGTGTCGGTACGACTGTTTACCTGGCTACGCGTAACAACACTGAAGTCAAGCTAGCTAATGTTAACTGACCGAATGGGTTTCTGGTTCGGTTTAAGCTAATCGAACCAACCGTTAAAGTAATTTGGAATGTTCGGCCGTTGAAGAGTTGGTTAACTAACCTAACGTTAAGAAGCTCTGACTAACTCAACCGCATCCAGCTTCCTTGAACTTGTTTAGTCTTGAAGCCAACTTTTTTTTTTTAACCCCACTGATATTCTTTCATCGCCTTTTTTTCAACAAAATGCCTTCGAGGACATGTTCGCACAGCCCGACTGGCCTCGGGAAGAGTTTACCGGAGCAGGGACTACTCCTGCTGGTGGTTTTGGTGCTTCTGGAGGGCTCCGTGCTCCCCCTGGGAGCTGCCAGCTCTCCGGATGTCAGCCACCAGGACGATTCACACAACCACAAAGTGGCGGACCATGGCGTTAACGCCACCAAAAAGGCTTTTCCTGTGCTCGACGTCGACTACCATCACATACAGACGCCCTTTGAAATCTCATTATGGGTGCTACTCGCCTCTTTAATGAAACTAGGTGAGTATCGTGGATGTCATGTTTGTCACGTCAGTACTGCCTATAGCTTGTCATTTCAGTTCAGCCCTTTCAGGAAATGCTAGCGTTGAAAGTGTTAGCGTCAGGTTAGGTATGTGGCCCTGCTTCAGGTGAATCTGCTGATGCACATCAGAACAATTACAGGCAGAGTCTGTTTTATCAGAATTCTCGTTGAATCATAATCAAGGCAAGATTTGCCTATTGAACCGATGACTTCAGCAGAGACAGCATAGAAAAATCAACTGATATGTCACTCTTCAGATTACAAGCCTCAATATACAGCTTTTGGTGAGCTCACAGTAATTGATAGAAAAATCAAACTTATCACTGTTAAGTCACAAGATAACCCTCCTGCCTTGTATTCTGCACACTAAATAAAGATGCCACTGGTATGCTGACGCAGGTTTGACCAGAATAGCTCAATTCAATCAGTGAGTCAGAGCATAAAATCTATATTGCTGGTCACGCAGATTACTCATCAGATCTGTCAACTTCATGTGGAGAGGGTCTTCTGCTGGAGCTGTACTTACTCCTTGCTACAGTGATGACTAAGCAGTTTATTGCAGCGGTCTGGATTTTGGAAAGCTAAAACAAACTGGCAAGTTATCAACACAGAGGGACCTCCCGTTACACTGATGTGCGCCAGAGCCTCACAACATTCTCATCAGGGATGTCCCAAAAGTAACAAATTAGTTGAACCTTTTTATGATTCTCTGTAGTGTTTGTTTGCAGGTCTGGCGCACGTTGAAAGAATTGAGAATATGTCTTGCTCTTCACTTTTCTCTGTTATGCCGGTGTCTTTTGTTTCCTCACCCTTTGTTGCTCCTCCCCCCTCCACTCCTTTGCACTCTCTTCATGTCCTCTTTTCTTCTATATACTGTCCTGGCTTTCCCTCTATCATCTATCCCCTCCTCGTGTTGTGCTTTCCACATAGCACTGCATTGTCCCCTGCTATCTTTTTTTCTGAGAGCCAGCAGCTTGTCAGTTGCCTGTGACATCAGGGGCCTGACTGAGCACCAGTCTGTAGTCAGGGAGGATACTGCCTCACTGTCTGGGCGAGGAGCCCAGTGTTTCTGGGGAGGGGACAGGCAGAGAGGGACCACCTGGCTCGGGTGGCTCACTGTTAGGACACAGCTCAAGGACGTGGAATGAAAATGAGAGATGAGGATAAGGAGAGAGAGTGAGCTGAGGGAATTATGAACGTCTTTGAAGCAGAAGGGAGGCAGGAAAGAAATGGGACCGGATGAGTGTTTGAGCTGACAGCAGCAGCAGACAGTGGTGACCTTAAGCCTCTGATTATCTCAGAACTGCTGAAAATGGGCTGTGGGTAATTCTATGTGACTGCTACACTGCTCAGCCTTGGCCATGTCTTTGATTCATCTTCATGGACGTAATATCATACAGACCTAAAAGCATATCCACAGTCCATTTATCTCTTAAGCAACCCTGCCTATGTGCATGGTGCCTTGCTCTTCTCATTTTTAACACAAGTTTTTCTTGAAATGAATATATTAAGTGCCGGAGCTGTTCATATTAAATCAAAATCCGGAAGATGTAATTTTACTAGTAAGTGGCAGAGTCCTTATATCTACGAGACATCCTGTAATTAGGTTGCAGGCCAGTATTACACAGAAATAACTATTCTTTATCAACCTATGACTCAGTGGCTGTAATTGGCATTGAAAGCCCACTGTATAGTCCTCATAAAGTTTTTTTGCCTCTGTTCAGTGGAGGGTGTGTTTGAAAGGAAATGTATAGTTACAATGAGGGAGAATAAAAACTTACAAACTATTATCTAAATGACCGCATAAAGACTTGACCAGCAGTTAAGAACAATGAGGAGTACACTGTGACAGGTTGTAATGCTTATGAACATTTATAGCCTCAATAAACATCCACCGGGTACTGACTTTCAGTTTGAACTTTCGACGATGTTAGATCTGATAATATTCACTAGCTATACATGAGTGGGCAGAGGGACAAGCCTTCTGGTAATTATCTCGATCACTGTGAATTTTCTTGCTTCCAGCACTCCTCTGTTTCCTTGTAACATGTCTGACAAGTCCAGTTAGTCTCACCTTCCATTTATAATTCACAAACCGCCAAACAATTTGAAGAGAAGGTGTGTGTGTTACCTTAGTGTGGCACTCCATGAAAGCCACACACACCTTTACATACAGAGTTTCTGTTATCTGAGAGTAGTTTTCGTTGTGTGGGAGTTGGACTGCAACCTGAACATTGATTCTTATGTGTAGGAGTGAAGAAAAGAGAGTGAATATCACCTAAATAGACCCAAATATACCCAGACTCACAACCTCAACAGTCATAGAGAGATACATCATTGTTAAACATTGCTGTTGCCTGGTTTTAGCCAGATACAGTGAAACCCCACTGTCACATTTTAACAGTTGTTTCCACAGAGTTTACATTTTTTCCTTCCTTTTTGTTTTATTCTCTCGGACTCTTACACCTGTGATTATGGGTCGCTTTGTTTGTTTTGTGCCTTGACATGACTTTGTGAGCTTAAGTCTAGTTTCCTCAGTGTGTGGTTGAATTTACTAACTCCCCAAAGGCTTAATTATTAAGAACCACAATGTCCTGATTAACACAATTTCTGCTGCAGTTGTTTGCAGAGTAAAATGGTTCCCTGAGAGACCGGCCCGTACCTTAAAAGATTGCTTATCTATAGTAAACAATCAATGATAACTAAGGTGGGAGACATTATCAGTATCACTGGGTTGAACTTCGGATCACCTATACAACTACTCTTGAACAGTATGTGTGCCTCTTAGTACCACCTGTTACAATTAGTATATATTTTTTTGAATTCAGTTATTTCAGTGTGCCAAAATCAACCAAGGACTGACTTATTATGAATTTGCAGTGCAAGGCTCACTGTCTGGCCATGATGTGACAAGATACAACTCTCTATGAGTAAATTTAATGAATACATTTGTTGTTGTGGAATCTAAAGTAACAGGATATTACAAATCTGTTAAGAAATGTTGGCCTTAATATTTTCCTTATCTATATTATCTATATCTAAGATTCCAGATACATAATTAGAAGTCACACCTTTGGCAAAGTTTTAGTCAATGTGTCACAAGCTATACACAGCTTATCTTAAGTGTGCTATTTAGGTTATGACTTAACTCTGAAGGTTAATGACAAAAGAAAAAAAATGATATGCCCCTAATCTTAAAAATCTTTGCTAAGCATTTAACAAGATTATTCAATATCCAGTCAGTAGCCAAAACGTTCACATCAATGGCCATTAAAGGAATAATGAATCTTAATTGGTGAGATAGTCGTCCATTCTGTGTAGCATGCGTCACAGGGTCAGAGCATTTGCTATTAAGAGTGTCTTCTGATTGATTTAAAAATGGCTTCTATGTCATCATATAAATTAATATCTTTTCCAAGATATTGTAGTCATCTTTATGAAATCAGTCACATGACATCGTCATAGGTGGATCTACTGGTAGCATCTACTCTGTATTAATGTTAAATTCTCCTTTCATTTCTCTCTAAAGACAAATTTTCTATTTAAAACATGACACAGTCAGGTCACCAGAAGGTGCGTGCACAGTATTGCTTGTAACAGACATTTGATACTATCACTGGATTGTACTCCACCTGGTAGTTAGAGCACGTGTCTGTCTGAACTAAAGTGGGGATCAAACAGAGGTGTTGTGGTGTTACATCACAACCCTCTGTGTAGCTTGGAAACACACCCTTGTAAGGAATCACCTGTGTAAGCCAACACTGTTTTTGTGTAGATATGGCATCAGAGATCATACTAAAATATAGCAGCAGCAGCCATTATTAATAATTGAAACCAACACTGGTCTTGCCCAGGCAACTTGAGGAGCATAATGGTCTGCATCAAACAATCAAACACTGACTCACAAAAGCTTATCATTTTCAGCAACAAAGCCTATGTTGCTCTGAAATAGCTGTGTTTATCGACCTTCCTGTGAACCTGAAAGTGTTCACAGGAGCCAGCTTAACATACTGATTCTTCTTGGAAATGAATCAAATTAATGTATCATCAATGACATTCTCTAACAAAGAGACTGTTTAAATATTTTCCGTCTTTTGTGCTTGTTTTATCCAGCAGATTTCATTGCCAGCAGTATAAAATTAGTCACCTGGCAACAGGACACAGTTCCTGGATTTGGGAATGATAATAGCAGGTACCAGGCTGTGCTGACACTGAATACACATGCACACAAGTGAAAGAGCTGTTACCCTTTACAGGTTTTCAATAACCTTGGTGCATAAAGAGGCTCTGAGCAGGGAGTGGGGAAAGGGCACACTGCCTGTTGTTATTGACTAGCTACCAGTATGAACCACTTGATCTTATAGTTCAAGTATGTTTTTCACTGGAGTACACTTATCACTTACAGTATCTCTTTCATACATATGTCTTGACAACACTTGAAATGTGTGCCATGAGTGATTCTTTGAAGTTCACTGCCCTCCTTTTCACTATCTTATCTCCTGTGGTGTGCCTCTTCACTTGATAAGCACTGAGGGCCATAATTGGAGTCAAGCAGGAGAGACTTAAGAATGCGTTGACTGTCACTACTTAGCCTGGTTTGGGCACCTCAGGCTTTCTTCACTGAGCCTTTTTGTCCTGGATGTGCTGAGAGTTTTCACATTTAGACGGGGCAGTATTGATGCTGAAATGGCTTTTTGTCTCCTCCTGATTGTGCAGCATCTTCACCTATCCCTCCTGGTCACCCATGAATGATAATGGGTCATTAAGAGAGTCATTCTTGGCTCCAGTGTTGATTGTACCACTGCTTGAGGCATCAGCAGTAATGCATTTAGTCCATCCAGCCATGACCTGTTTGCCCTTTCATCAAGGACTGCACTGCCCATCTTTTTTATTTTGTGTAAATGACTTTCTTTGTCAAGCCTGGTCATGAGAGCAGTTTAGAAATGTTTGCTGAGGTATTTCCTTCCCTTGAGAATTAAGCAACATTCCTACAAGTTATTGAGTACAGTATTATTCCACTGCTCCGGCGGGGGTGAGCAATACTGATAAGTCATGGTGTTCAGCCTACAGTATTTAAAAGTACATGATAAAAACTCAAATTCATATCCATTTCATTTATCCAGATTGTTGTAGGCTAATGATTTCATAGACTAAAAATACTACATTTTCACAAAACATACAGACTCTCAAGAATCCTGTGTTGTGACAGATTTTATGATTCATCTTATCTTATGTGTAAATATGATAAGAGATACTATTGAATTATTGCCTAGCCCCAGCTTTGGCATGTAACCCTTGACAGGAAAACAATAACAGAACTTTAGTTGACGTGTTTCTGCCTATCACAGGCCTCATACGTGCATACCCGCCATTCCTTTATTGCCCGATTGAGCTTTAAGTGTCAGTTCATTGTGGCCTATTTTTAGATCATGATTCAGGAGGTGAACGCTGTGAGGCAAAAGTACCCTAGCTCAGTTAATGTCACTCTTAAGAACACTTTACATGAGGGATAATGGAACTCCATGCCTTCTAATAATAACCCTGCTTGGTTTCCCATGCCGCTCTCTGGATTCAGTTATAGTTGTTTCTTTTTACTTAACTTTTTCAAGTATGGGGAGTTCTGTCATGAGTTTTTTAAAAAATGTGCATGTGACCAGGATTGTCTCCCTTCGGTGAAACTGCTCTATATCCAGTTAAAATCAGTGGGTAACAGCAGATGAAGTTTATGTAACTTGGCCACTCCCAGGTGTAAGTGTTTTGGTGTATGACTTTGTGAAACCCTTTTCTGCCACTGGAAGAACTCCCTGTGGGCATTGCTGAAAATAAGCATGTGTTTCTAGTCAAGTTGGCTTATTTACATGAAGAGCACTCTATTCTCTATAATTTTCTATGCACTTGCTGGAGGCTATTATAACTTCATTATTATAATAAAATACACAACTGGCTCGCTCATTTCATAGATAATATTGGTATGTTGCTGTCTTATTGAACTGCAGTTTCTTTCAGTGGATGTTTATTTTCTGTGAGTATAGAAGTCAAACCATGCAGCTTGATATCATGCACGTACAATATGCTCAGCAAGGTAGTGTGCAAGTCCCTTCAAGGTCTGACTTGTAGAAACAAATGTTGTTCGCAGGTTTCTTTTGGATCCCATGACACCTTGTTGTATGCACGGCTTTCTGCTGCCCTTTTCCACCTTACAGCAGGCTGAACGGGCTCATCCTCCTTTAATGAGAATTGTAAAAACACAAAGTGTTTAGCATACCTTGTTAACACACATAAAGTAGACCCAAATTGTTAACGGGGGAATCTTTAAATTCTTTGCGATACTCGACATGCATTTGTAATAAAGCAAGGAAGTAATAAACTGATATAAACTCTCAGTTACTGGCATCATTTTATGTGAAACACTACCATGGATATTGTTTTTAGGACAACCTGTCACTGTCATCATTTCTCTCAGCTGGGAACCAATTAGCTTACTGGAGATGTACAGGTCCACTTGTGTAATATGGTGCCCCCCATGCTGAACAGAGATCTCTGTAGAGCTTATGTCTCAAACACATTTAGACACAGCTTCTTAATTATGTAACAGTGTCTGTAGGGGGTTGAGCTGTTGTGAACATTAAAGTGCTAATTTATGGTGCTAATTTCAGCTTTAATTTTCAAGCTTCCAGTAAACAAATTCTTCTGAAAGGGCATTGTGCTTTGGATAGTCTCAGAACTAGTTGTGTGAATTTACATCCTGCTTGCCACAGAAGCCTATTGGGGAGTCAAAGAAGGTTTCTGTTCAGTGTCTTGTAGTCAGCTGTCACAGAATATCTCTGTTAACCCACCTGGCCACTAAGCCTCTGCAGAGTTGTGAATGTTGCTTGTTTTCCAATGAAGTTAACTGAAAAGAGATTGAAGATTGCCCAGGCTCTGACATCTAGTTGTGGGGAAGTTTGGCCTCCTTAGACCATTTAGGACAAAGGCATCCTCACTGTCTGTTCCCAGAGCTCCAGACCTACAGCTGCATGCAGCTGTATAATCCACAGACATGCACTTGTTGAGCTTGTGTGCTGAAACACTAATTGTGTTGTCTTCAAGCTGCCTGAGTATAAACACGCCTCCTCCCAACTCAGATGTCCTGTATTCCCAAAGAGAATTTACGATGCTAAATATTTACATACTGTTGAGACAAAGCCATGTAAGATTGTTATGATAATAGGAAGCCAAAATATGATCTCAACTCTTGATTATAAATAATATAATATAAATAATTAACTTGTAATACTTGTTTACTGGCAGCATGTGTGTAAATGCCTGGCCGTTACATAACAACCTGTGCTATGAGCTAATGAGTGAATATTAATTAGCTCCATCCTGCTTTTGCCAATGCAAGCAAACTGGAGTAAGCCCAAGCTGTTCACCTGCCCGCCCCTCCCTTCTTTGCTCAGGAGGGAACACACCCTGTGGCTATTGTGCCAAATGGTGCTGCTGTCATTGCACCGTCCACTCCCTGAGGTGCTCGAGCATTTTAGCTGCGGTGCTTATTGATAGGTCAACATGTGCTGCTGTGGATACTTTAATCTAAGGTTCTTACAGCAATGTGGATATAAAGTCTGTCTGAACGTTTCGGTTTGAATCTGTGTGAATTTTAAGGGTGTGTGTATTTCCATAGGACAGCAATAGCTTAGGGCGAGTGTGTGAAACAGCTTGTTGATGTGGCTCAATTAACACGTCTGTCATTCTGTTTATATCGTCTAATATAAACACACACTCAGAGGTGCATTGAATCTATTGGGACATGTAACAAAAAGCAGCCCCTGTCAGGGACTGTGTTTACACAGAATTCAGTGAAATTGCAAAAATGTGTGCGTGTTATTTGCAGTGCTTCAAGATTGTGTATAATATCTATTTAATCCTCTACAATGTCATTTTATCTACCCCTATGAGGTTGTTTAGCCTGTGTGTGAGGATGTAGCCATATTTGGTTTATATTTCTGTGTTGTGTTTGCGTGTCAGTGTTAATTTGCCATGTCGTCACCTGGTCCAGTGCCAGATGCAAGATGGCATGCCCCTGTGCTGCCAGGGTGTACAGTAAATATAGCAGAGGAAACACTTCTCACTATGGGATGCATGCTGCTGTCTCTTTGAAGTCTTCATCCAGTTTTGCGTACTTTTTAAGTAAAGGCTGCTATCGTCCCATCACCTCAGTGTGTATATGTAACCTCTGAGTTTATGATTTCATCTGAAACTTCAAAGCAGCACAGGGTGATGGTATTTGTGGTCCCATATCAGCTTAGTTACCCCCATGTGAGCCAGAGTCAAAAAGACAGGCTCCTAAAGTCACATGGCTTTTGTCATTGTCAGGTAGTAAGTCTTACTGCTTGTAAGGGCATTAACATCAACAGTCTTTGGAGACTCCAGAGCTGCTTGTCCTATGTGACACGTGAGCCATGCAGCCTCAAGCGATGGCAGATAATTGCAAAAGGTTATTTCAATTATGTGGAACTCCTCCAAAATTGGATCAGCATGTAAACGAGAAGACAAATGCAGGCTGAAAGATTTGCTAACCACTTAGTCTCAGTCTCGTCTCCTGAATGTTGGCTCATGGCAAAGGTATTTAAAGTGCAGCCTTGACTTGTTGAATTGTCACGTGAGATCTGTGTACGGTAAATGTTTTACATATAATTTCCCTTTGGTCTTTCAAGAATTCACAAGGCCTTGGTGTTAACACTACCAGGTACACAACATACAATATACTTGTCATGTTCTTTTCCCATCCTGCAGCTTCAAGACAGAAGATACCACTTTTTCATATGTTACACACTGACAGGTGGTGAGTTTGTGTTTGTTTGTGGTACAGACAGGCAGTTGTGGAAATAGGTAAATGAGGGCAGGCAAGATATGACATGCCTGCATAGCCCACACAAAAATCAGAAGTGTTTTCTTTCTGCATTTCCTACAAATATTAACCATGCAGAACACTTAACAGTAACATTGTTGTGTGCAAACTGTACAAACTGTATTTTGACCGGGTGGTGCTAGTACTCACAGAAGTGTGGTATGTCACAGCTGATTGCTGATTTTTTTTTTTTTTATAATTTATTTTTTGGGCTTTTTCACCTTTTATTGGACAGGACAGTGGAGAGGAGACAGGAAACAGGGAGAGAGAGTGGGGGAATGACGCGCAGTAAGGATCCGGCCAGACCGGGAGTCGGGGACCAGCTGCTCAGGGCACTTAGGCCCATGTGGTACGCGCCCCAACCATTTGGCTATGGTTGGGGGCGCGTACCATAATACCTGATTGCTGATTGTTAGCGCGTTACAGTTTGATTTTGCAGTGTTGTCATATATAAAGTGAGTGGGAAGAATTCCAGTTAATCAAACCCACACACACCTTCACTCACTTATCACTCAGTCAGAGACACACACATGCACCCACACACAGAAACTTATAAATACTATTTAGGCCTTAACCAGTGAATCCTGCAGTGAATTTCCTGATAAATCACTCCCTCATACTTGTTTGTATCCCTGCATGCCATTTGTCTTATCGTTCTTTTCCATTTATTTTCCCAGGGTTCCACCTTATCCCTCGTCTGTCCAGCATTGTGCCAGAAAGCTGCCTGTTGATTGTAGTGGGCCTGCTAGTGGGAGGGCTTATCAAACTAGCCGGAGAGCAGGTCCCCCCAGTGCTAGACTCAAGATTGTTCTTCCTCTGCCTGCTGCCCCCCATCATCCTGGATGCTGGCTACTTCCTGCCCATCCGCCCTTTCATGGAGAACCTTGGCACGATCCTGATGTTTGCTGTTGTGGGGACGGTATGGAATGCCTTCTTCGTCGGGGGCCTTCTGTATGCTGTGTGTCAGATCCAGCCAGCTAACCCATCAAGCCTCCACAGCATAGAGCTCCTGCATTGCCTGCTGTTCGGCTCCATCATCTCAGCTGTGGATCCTGTTGCCGTGCTTGCAGTGTTTGAGGAGATCCACATCAATGAACTGTTGCACATCCTGGTGTTTGGCGAATCACTGCTCAACGATGCTGTCACTGTGGTGAGTAACTAAAACAAGAGACAGGGCACAGTGTGGTTGGTACTGTTGCAGACTTTCATGCCTCCATTTTTCATGAGATAATACATTTATTGTTTTATTAGCACTCCAATAAAGACAAGGAGATAAGAGGCGGTTTTCTGTCAAGTATACAGATGATGCCACACTATAGAGTGAGCCCTTGATTGAAGCATTATTTCAGTCATACGTTGGTGTAGTTGTATCTCATATGTCTGAAGAAATAAGGGGTGAAATAATAATAATCCTATATAGAGCATAATCAAGTCATTTGTGAACCTTTTCACCCAGAAGACTTTGGTGTTTAGCTCAGCAGCCTTAAGCCTTAGACTTAAGCTGTTAACACGCGACAAGCGATCCTCTTGCTATCCTGTCACCTTGTAATAATTCTCAGCTCACCGCACACCACCTGTTAGCTGGCCTGTTTCAATACAGCACCGTCTATGGTATAAAGTTACAGGCGATTCTTTCACCGTGGCTATCCGAGTCACCAACATTAGTTTTAACGGCTGGTGTTTTTGACATCAACTGGCACTAAACATGTATCAGTGTAAACTGTGCCAGATATTTCCATAAGTCTTCCCCAGTGTATCCCTCAAATACTCTGCATGCACATTCCCCAAGGGCCATTGTCTCCAGGTCATCTGTTCAGCTACAAGTTTGGCTTCAGTGCACACTTATTCAAGCTGGACAGCACTGTGTCATCATTGGCACAGGCAGTTTTGAGTGCAGGCTCTGGTGAAAGCCAGAGCTCATCAGCTTTGGACCGTTTGGCAGTTGATCTGCACGATTAGCCTGTCTAGCATTACAGGAGTCAGTATATCCCACAGTGATACCCAGCAAATGCTTGGTACCGAAGTATCTTTTTGTCCATTTAGGACAAAGAAAATTTGGTGGCTAAAAAGATTTTGTCTAGTCCATTATATTTTATTACAAACCCTATTTTTGAAAAACAATATCTGAGCCACACTGAGCTATATAAAATAAAGGTTACATCTCACATGACTTCTTGATGATGTTTTGGAACCTTTGGTTGCGGATTTGTGATCCACTGTGACATTTATCCTGATTTTTGTATAACCACTCTGGAGGCCTAATCTATTTTCAAAAAACTTCCATTATGACTTCTTTATTCAGTGTTCCTCTTTTGAACAGTCAGCGAATCAATAAATCCATGTAGTGAACAGTTTTCACTGTACTTTCTAACAGCCTTTTTTTAGAGGCTTTTGGTCTAATTTGTTGGAAACATTCTGTCTTGTTTTTTACATAATCAAACCAATCTTAAATTCTAATATTATCTATTCATAATCATCCACACATGCTTTATTTAAAGTCCTCTTTTTTACTCTTCACTCTTTTCTTCCCCTCACTCTCCCACTTCTCACTGTCTTAGGTGCTATACCACCTTTTTGTAGAGTACGCAGGCGTTGGCACAGTGACGGTGATGGACGGCTTCCTCGGAGTCATCTCCTTTCTTGTGGTTGCGTTGGGTGGCGTTCTAGTGGGAGCGATCTATGGTATCCTGGCTGCCTTCACCTCACGCTTCACCTCCCACACGCGTGTCATCGAGCCGCTTTTTGTCTTTGTGTACAGCTACATGGCCTACCTGTCGGCTGAGATGTTCCACCTCTCTGGCATCATGGCGTAAGTTTGGGGGTTGGTTATATAGGTGGACACAGAGAGAGAGAGAGAGAGAGAGAGAGATAGTTATATTTTCTCTGTAATGTGCAAGGTTAATTGTTTTATGTGTTTTCATTGAAATGCTGTTTTGTACATGCATGGTCTCAAGTCATAAAAGAAGTGTGTGGAAACTTGATTAATTAGCAAACATATCTAATACTACATTCTTCAATTTATGTGACTTGTGGATCTTTCAGGTTTCCTCCTGCAGTCACTGACTCTCTTGTAGTTACTTTTCTTCTACTTGCACACCACATACATTCAATAGATGTCTTTAAAGCATGTTAGAACAATGAGACCATGTATTCTGAAGCTTGTATCTTTGGTACCTTCCTCTACCCTGAGTATCCAGAAATACTCCAGCTGGTTCAGGGACATCCCTCTTGTATTGCATGTTTTTAATATATGGATCTTCCCTCAGTGATTAGATGTCATGGGCTATATACAACCTTGCCACTACAGGGAAAATTCACTTCAGCTAGTTTCCTATGACAATTAGTCAGCTGTACATCATGGTAGATTACTCTCTGTGTAACCAGTGGTAAAATGAATTAATCTGATCTAATGCCACCTAAACCAAGCCTGAATTTACTGGCATCTCAACATTCTCCCAGGTGCCATTTCTCATCAGCTCCTCCAGTACATATCAATCCATTTTCTGGTTAAGGTGCCAGGAGTTATTGATGGTGGAGACAGGAGTTGATGATATACTGAGTCTCCCCTCTGTGTCAGGGTCAGTGGATATGTAGCTTCAAGGACAATCCCTTCCAGTGCCTGTGGCTGCTGTATTGCGCCTCCCATCAAACACTGGATTTGTCAGGGTGGTTTTTCATATAATGCGTTTATAAAGAAGAAGTGAAACAGCTTAGGGTGTGAATTCCTTTTATCATTTCTCCATAGCCAAACCAGTATTTACATGGAGGAGAATGTTGAGCAGCTGTTCCAGCTTATATAACCTGGATGGTTCGTTTTTGGTCTTTGCACTTTTGACAACACTGCATGACACAAGAATGAAATAGAGAAGTGGTCACCAGACAGAGATGGAGACATCTCTGCTGGTGTCACATGTTTCCATAATTGGTGTGGAACTCAGTTTGGGTAACTGGAGTACTCCTTAAGTGGAAAACGCTGACATTACTTTGCTTCGTTCTAATCATATGTTCTCATCTCAGCATATTGAACAAGACAAACAAGAAATTTAGAAAATGCAACCTATTAAAATATGTCTACAACTACTCATGTCAGTATCTTTCAACTGAGCCAACATTTGCCTCCTCTCCCTCCAGGTTAATAGCATGTGGAGCAGTGATGCGCCCCTACGTGGAGGCAAATATATCCCACAAGTCCCACACTACCATCAAGTACTTCCTGAAAATGTGGAGTAGCGTCAGCGAAACTCTGATCTTCATCTTTCTGGGCGTGGCCACGGTGGACGGGCCGCACTCTTGGAACTGGACCTTCGTCACTGTTACTGTCATTCTGTGTCTGGTGGCACGGGTCATAGGTCAGCTCTGCTGTAGTATTTCTCACAACTAATAAATGTAATGTTTCCATGCTGGGGTGTGAAGTAATGTAAAAGGGAAATACACACAACTTTTTTGTAATGTGCATAAAAAGGCCTTGTTCTGAAAAAGGGAACTGGGAGCACTGACGGAGTAAATGTTGCCATCATATCTCATCACACAGTTGTCGGTGTGTGAGAGGAGGCACCACTGAGGATTTCCATGTTGACTTCAGGCTGTCACAAGTCCTCCTGTTGATGATTTGTCATGCAAGAGTTATTAGTATTGTCAAGAGAGACTGAAAGTGAAACAACAATGAGTTGTATTCAGTCAGGCAATCCTGAATTCTTGTCTTTATTCTTCTGTGTCAGGAGCTGATGAGAATTTGAGCAAACTTTCCAAACACAAATCTGCTGTCTGTGACTGAATTGTTTCGATCAGTAATCATGCTCATTTTACTGGCATCACACGATACAAAATAATTTAAATTTGTCTCGTCTTGCCAGTTGAATGGTCATTCCGATGTTTGCAGGTTTAATAATTTCTTATTAATCACATATCACTTGCATTGACTACTTTCTAAAGCATGCTTTAATGTTTTACTGTTACTGTTTTAAACTGTTTTTTTTTTTTTTTTACTCTTCCAGGCAGCAGTTGATTTCCATTTATTTCACCATGATTTGAATTTCATAAAGCAGACTTTGCTAGAGATAGGTAGCTCATTAAAATAACACCATGTTTGCAGTGCAGATTGATTTAAAAAGTCAGCAGGGCATTACCATGGAGCAAAATGTTTTTGGGGTGATAAAGGAGTTATGATTTTCTCTGTGATGGAGTCAGGCAAGTGTTAAGTCTTTGATAGCTGACTTTCATACTGTGAAAATAAATGAAAGCAGTAGCTGTGTGAAAGATGGGGGAAAAACACATTCAAATTGTTATTGGTACAGAAAGTTTTTTACTTTGACCGTCATATACTACATTCTTCTTGTCTAAACTCATTGGCGAGCGCTGGCATCTTTTGGTTTGGAAAGAATGCTATTTGACCCAGATCTGTTACATACACACAGAACACAAAACTCATCCTTATTTTCTCTTTACCTTGTTCTTCCCAGGTGTTGTTGGCCTGACTTACATCATCAACAAGTTCCGCATTGTCAAGCTGACGACCAAGGACCAGTTCATTGTGGCCTATGGTGGCCTGCGTGGTGCCATTGCCTTCTCCCTTGGCTTCCTGTTGGACCAGAATCAATTTGCCCACAGAAAGATGTTCCTCACAGCCATCATCACTGTTATCTTCTTCACAGTCTTTGTTCAGGTATGAGTGAGTAGGTTGTCTTGTTTTGGTCTGAGCAGACCCTAGAGGGAGAACACTTGTCATTCATCCTGGCTTACTGTGGTGTATCCTACGTCAAGTCAAGCCTTGTCATAGGATTTTGATATGACCGCAGTCAATGCATGACTTAAGTGTTAGATTATTTAAATACGCAAAGAGACTCATGCGCATTGACTGTTATTAGATTAGACATTGTTTGACCTATTATTTGTTCTCTATTCAGAGACAGGGTGGAGTTTACTCACATGTTGTGTATGGTACCCAATAATTTGCATCTGTCATCACGGACTATACTGGTTTGCAAAAGAGCTCCTTTTTGGTGTAGAATATTTGCCTTGTAAGTTGAGTTTGAATTTTCACTGACATCCCTGTTGTAACCATTCAGTGAAACATGAATCTTGTTCCTACTATGCTGAGGATTGAACATCAAAGGAACACTCATACATTTGCAGGAAGAGGTCGGTTTGCTACTTTTTCTAAAAAAGGCCCCACTTGATGTCACATCTGTTCCTCAACCTCAAGTAGACATATTTTCTTGGTCTTTTTTTGCTCTTGACGTAAACAGCTCCAGCTGGTTTAGGAAAATGTAATTTCATGGTGTCACTTTGAAATATTTTGACAGACAGGTGAGCTAATTCATGCACCAAAAGTATGCAGCAGGAATATTTCTACTGAATTTCTTCTCTGAGTGGACTTCAAAAAGACAATAAAAAGACACACAGGTGGTGATTGTGTACATATCAAGTTTTGTCCATTTTAAACACTCTGCACAGTATTTACTCAGTCCTGTCAGATAAACCAGTCTCCTGGTAAAACTGCAGGAAGATTCTTGGATGTACATTGGACTGAGAATGGCAGCAGCTAAAATTAAACCCCTAAGACGTGTGCCCTCCCCTCAGAGTCAAGATTAGAAACATGTTTTATTCATGCTGCTTGATTCAGCACTGGCAGTCTGATGCTGAAACAGATGCAGGAGGTAGAAGGTAGAGGCCCATTTCACCTGCAATGTGGAGTTAGTTCAAAGTATAACTCTGTGTGAGTAAGACTTTTATCACGTTAAAAGTCAGATTTAGGGATTATTGGACTAGTTTGTAGGTTGATTGGGTGATTTATTTATTTTTTTTAATTGAAAACTGCCATAGGAGTAAGGTTAGGTTGGTAAGAGATTCATTTGGTTGGTAATATATTTTTATATTTATGTATATCAATCATGGAGAGAACCAAATGTAGAGAGCTGGTTAAATTCATCACAACTGAACACTCTTGTCTAAAGTTCTGATTTTCCCTGCAAAGAAACTGAGGGCGTGACCGTGGATGATTTCCAGATTTGTCACACAAGTTGTCATAGAAAAGAGTGGTTGAATTTTGGCCAAAATTAGAAAACTGCTACATTTCACTCCCTATTATTACATTTTTTTAATTGCTCTGGTGTTAAATGAGACTTGAACATCAGATATCCATGATATATTAACACTCTACTTGTTTAGGGTGAAAGAAAGCCATTTAATACCCTTGTGTCTTATTTTGTGTGGGTTATTTGGAATAAGCATGAGGTGATAAAAGGGCAGGTTCCTTTGCATACTTGTCTCGTAGCAGGATAGGTTGTTACTAAAGAGCAGGAATCTTCTGTCATCCACTTCAGGCTATTACAGTTAACCAGATGGCCGGCTTAATCTCTTTAAGAAGCTGAATGATACACTCAAGCCTTTAGGTGCAGACAGACACACACATACACATGCTGGTTATAATCCAACAGTAGCCAAACATATGACTGATGTTTGATCTTGGGTTCCTGGGGCCATTTTGTTGTGGCCATGCATTTTTCTTAATCCTGTTGACAACTGACAAAAATAGATGATATAATTACACATCAAGATATTCCTAGTGAAGAAAAAGGTGTTTGTGTCAGGATGGAAAAGAGAACTTTTATTTGAGTTCATTTATCACCTGAGTTTGCTTATGAAAACAACAGGTTTAAGAAACACATTAACTTCTGCTTTACAGCCATATACACAGGAACAAACACACAGGGTGTGCACTTCATCAAAAAACTTTTAATAGAGTTGTTTTTGTTATTTGGATGCACTTGTACACACAAGTTGTGTTTATGATCACTTTCCTCTTGAGAATATAATCACAGTCATCACAATGAAAGCCCCATACTAACTAGGGTTTGCTTAACTGTCACTGAAATTGCATCACACTATGTATAGACACAACATCCTAGTTTTAGCAATTTATGATTTCCGTTAAGCTCACAAGCTCTTACACTTGTTCTCACAAGTCAATATCTCTTTTCCTTACGTCAAAGAATGTATGTCCAGGAAACAACAGTGGGCACACAATAATGTTATTGTTTTGTATTGTTTACTACTAGAAGGATTTCACTATGTTTATCTGTACATTTTCTCAAGTTGTGACCCTCTAAAGTGGTGAAAGATTTACAGGAAAGACAGCAGAGTTGTTGAGAAAAGTTGTGTAAAAACCTGCAACACTACGATACATGACCTGATGAGCTGATATCAGAGTATAGAGAGTGCTGGTTTGTTTTATACATCACTTTTACATACAGAAAGATCATAAGAATATTACAAATACAAGTTTAAAAGTCCTTATCCACATGTAATCTTCTCATCTCTCTCTGACACAGACTAGGGAATAAGAGCCCATTTCTATCTTTAGCTAAGGTCAGGCCGTGTTTACAGTGAATAATATTTTGTTCCTTTCATTCGTTTTGCAGGGCATGACCATCAAACCCCTGGTGGAGTTGCTGGCAGTAAAGAAGAAACAGGAGGCCAAGCGCTCGATTAATGAGGAAATCCACACCCAAGTAAAACCCTTTTGCCCTTCAACTATCCCCAGCCTTCATTGTCATGAGCTGATGATGTCTTGGTGATTCATATATATGAATGACACAGAGCATTTCTGTATGCAAGAGAAACCACAGGATATGGTCTGCATAAATTAATGTGATACATGTAGGAAATACTGATAGATTCATCAACTTCCTCTTTTATGTTTGCCTTCCTGCCATGTTTTTATTTTCTCAGAGCATAGACTGGTACAGAAATATTAAGAATACTGATAATTTCACAATTTACACCATTCTCTGAATTTAGAAATGCACAGCAGTTGCATAAATAATAACATTTTCGCAATGATGTCAGTTGTAGATATGTAAAATGTGTTTATCAAATTTTGATTGCTGCTTCCACCTACTGGCCGTGTGGTGGTACTTCAGCTCATTTACTGTGGAGTTCAGGGTACTGGTACAGCATAATGAATATCAGTCTACAGAGTTTCATCATGAATTGATTCTGAACGATTGTGTCGCACAATTCTATGATGGCAGCCTTTTTGCAAGCTAGTTAAATATACCTTGAACACACAGAGCTTCTTGTATCCACAGTATTTGCTAGTCAAGCACATTTGTGAGTGACCACCATGGTCCACAACCTTTTTAAAGCTATTAATACAGCTCAGGTAAGCACACACATACACACACACACACCCACCCACCCACCCCTCTCTAGGGCGTTGCGGTGAGTCACCAGTGCTCGAGGCTAGAAGAGGCTGTCTTAATGGCTTCTCCTCCACTGTAAAACAACAGTAATTCGAGTCAACGGAGCTGGCTAACTACACAGTCCTATTGGGCTACAACATGGAGTTGAATCCAAATTGAGTGGTACACAGACCTCTGGTATGGAGGCTATGAATTTATTAATTCACTCATTCATTTATTTATTTATTCATTCTAGACAACAGCTGTACCTATCCCCCTACCTGGGGATGTCACATATCCTTTCAAACACCTTTTAGACACACAATCAATTACTCTTAAACTGTATGTTTATTTGATAAATTATTCACAATGATCATGGTATCACAATACAGGGGATAAATGCCATGTGCAGCACACTGTACGGTGCACTGTATGGTCCATCACGATCATATTGCTACCAAAAAGAAAAACTGACCACTTAGATAAAATGTCATTCATTCAAAAAGCAGAGAGTAAAAATCCTTATATGTCTTCAGTGGAGAATGAGCAGCGGTTTTGCACCACTTTATTGATGACTGAGATAAAACAATGTAACAAAAGAGTAAAATCAAGTCTGAGCTCTTTTTAGCACAGCAGCAAGTACACCTATGCCTTTATTCAAATGTCAGACTGGTGAGAGGAAAAGCTCCAGAGAACGACACATCTGTGACTTTTTAAAACAAGACTTTTTCACCCCCACAGTGTTGGGGAGTTTTTATATAAATCAGTCACTTCTGACAAAGCAGCAGTAAAATTCTATGGCTCTCCTTAATGACTTGTTCCCATAGCAACATTGTCTGTCAGACTGTCATCTGCAGGCTTAGTCAGAGCACCAGGGCGACCTGGTCGGATGGCTGCAGTCTGAACAACAAATGCAGCGGTACATTTCTCTGGTTCTCTGAGCGGGCATGCTGCCACCGTTGATAAACGCTGTCCAATCAATCACCTGGTCGCCGTTGCTGCTGGTTTCCTTGCATGGATTCCATTTTAAAGAGCTTGTCGCCTGCTGTTGTTGATAATAATGTTGGCACAGTGGTGAAGCAAAGAAGTGCAAAAAGATGCAGCTGACTAATATGTGTGGCACCAGAGTCCCTGTAATCACTGGTAATAACGTTGTTAATCATAAACTATGGTTTATACATCAAAAACACATTTTGCCTCCAAGAGGTAACAGTCTTTGCCCAATTAAATTTCCTTAAATGGCACTGTACTACAGCAGATGTAACACAGGCTCTGGAAAATAATGTATATTAGATCCTAGTTTGCTCTCAGGCACAATCATCCTCAGAAAAGGCTGGGGGCCAGTTTCAGAGTCTGGTGCAATCTGGAATGTGTTTTCTGTCTGTTCAAAAACTTTTAAAGATGATTTTCTGTTTTCTTCTTAATACCCAGTTCCTTGACCACCTGCTGACTGGAATCGAGGACATCTGTGGACACTATGGACACCACCACTGGAAGGACAAGTATGACTTCTTCAGTGGAAAGACATTACAGCTTGTAGTCGTCAGAGAACTCAGGCTGCATTATTTTCATCCCTGATTAATCCTTTAGCTATAAAATGACAAATGCTCATCATAAATTACCCCCCAAAAGCAAATCTTTGATTCAGAGAAACTGGGATTATGAAATGTTTGACATTTTTACTCAGTGAGTGGCTTATATTATTAATTAATCATCAAAGTTGTCATTGATTAATTTTCTCTCATAATCAGCTAATTATTCGAGCCCTAGAGGGAATACACATTAACTATGGCTATAAATGTAAAATTATTTCTGACAGTGATTAATTCCCCAGTTTAACTTATTTTTTCTGTATAACTTACACACTCTGTGCAACCTCTCTCCCCACTCTCTGCCCTGCTCTTACCCCTGTGTCTCTTTTATCCCTCTGTCTCTGTTTCCATCTGTCGCACCTTTCCTCCTCCCAGACTGAACCGCTTCAATAAGAAGTATGTGAAGAAGTGCCTGATTGCAGGTGAGCGCTCCAAGGAGCCGCAGCTCATCGCCTTCTATCACAAGATGGAGATGAAACAGGCCATTGAGCTGGTGGAGAGCGGAGGGGGTGTCAAGCTGCCTTCTGCTGTGCCTTCCACCGTTTCCATGCAGTGAGTGTTGGAGTCTTTACATCATAATGCCAAACTGCCCAAATAATCTATATTTTATATATTGAACAATGTGAAAGGAGTCACTCATAGTGATAAACCTCCAGAGAATTATCAAATGAGTCTGCAGCTTCCCCTGATTTTACTAAGTGAGTTTTAGCTTATAGTATACTGTTTTACTTCATTCTCACTGCTGTCCTGGCCTTGTTTTTAGTCATAGCAGGAACCTATTTTCAGAGGAGAAGCTCTAAAAATATATATATAACCATGTTTTCACCCCGCTACACACATTTATCTGAACTGACTGCGATACCTCAATTACACAGTAGTACTGTCAGATTCCAGATGTGAAAAAAACCCATGAACCACTGTAGTTTCTATTAAGCTGTAAATGTAACAGAAAATAACAGTTAATTTTTAATGAGGATATGAGAGAGGCTTTAATGACTTCCTGAGTTTTAGTTCTTTTTTCCGGTTAAATAGCTTGAAAGTTTCTTTTTAAGGAAGAGTTGTATCCACAGGTGTCAGGGTGTTTTTTGACATCTCACGGGTTTGTGGCTTTGGAGGTAGAGAGGTTGGCCAGTTCCGTGATGAACACCGATGTGTTGCATTTTTGAGCTGTTTTGTAGCTAGTAACAGTACTGTCAACATCACCTTTTCTTTCATGTTCCATCTACCGAATGATGAAGAGTGTAACCTTTAAAAAACTTCCTCTAAGCATCTGCACAGGCCTCAGTAATTTCACACCGGCAGTCACATGTAATCACTGATAACTTGTCAAATTAAGCTTTGGTCAATTTTAATATCCAGTGCAAGTGCATGAGTGAATCTTTGCTAAATGTAAGTAAGAGCTGGAGAAACTTGGATACACAAGTGGGAATATTTTTTCCTCAGTATTAGTTTGATCACAGCAGAAAAGATTTCCTCTCCACTCTGCTGCACTCAATCGAAGGATAGACAGACGTGTCAGATAAATCAACTCAGTAAGAACAGTGATAACATCACTCACAGTTAACAAACCACTTACTTTGTTGATAATGAGTATCAGTTACAGAAAGAGCTAATGTTAGCTCTAATGTTCCCAGGTAAATTACTTTCCTTGGTCTATTTAATAAGTTGACTGCTCACTGGCAGCTCACCCAAGAAGAAACTTGTTCCCAGGCATCTGAACATTAGATACCTGGAGAAAATATAACAGAAACTGCCCGTCAGAGATTTGATTATTTTGTCACAATAGATAATTGTGTTTACACAAAAGCAAACATGACAGGCTTGACATGTTGCCATGTCTCTGAACTGTTTTCCACTGGTCTGTGATACAAAACCTCAGATATCTTTTTCCTGTGTGTTTCTCAGGAACATCCAGCCCAAGAAGCCTCCTCCTGCTAAGGCTGTAGAGAGAGCTCTGCCGCAGCTGCCGAAAGGCAGAGAGGAGGAGATCAGGAAGATCCTCAGGAGTAACCTTCAGAGGACACGACAGAGGGTAATACTGCTGCTATATGAACAGTTAGACAGATTATTACATGTGCTTTTCTTCTGCGTGCTTGCAGTCTCTCTGCCATATTACTTTATAGTGTATTGATTAACTCAGTAGCTCTGCTCATACATTAGCGAATACTGAATTTAATTTTAGGGACACAGAAAAACACTTCTTATTGATTTACACTGGCTAAAAAATGTGTTCCCGTGTGGTGATCATGGCCTGAGGAAAAACACTGTAGCATTCTGACGTCTTTTCATATGAAGTTCAACACATTCTTACTGTTCTCCTCGTTACATTTTTATCATTGCTCCTGCAGTTCTTTGAGATAGAACAGAAACAGAAACATATTTTTTTCATATGTTTTAACTTTCATTTCTTAAGCATTAAATTGTTACTTAAACTGTGTCTTTTCTTTCTCAGCTGCGCTCCTACAACAGACACACTCTGGTGGCTGATCCATATGAAGATGGATTTAGTGACTTACTCATTAAGAAGCAAAAGATGATTGAGCTGGAGAAGAGGGTATGATCATCAGTCTCAGTGAAGGCAATGCAAAACAGTTTGTTGATTAGAAGGACACTGAAGAAGTTAAAGAGTTTTAGGAACTTTCAGGTGGTACCATAGCAGTGTGTCACAGCAACTGTTATGCAGTCTAGATTATAGGTTTTTTTAGAGGCTATATTACAGAAAGAGGCATGTGGTATATCCTGAGAAGTACAGCAGACTCCAAAAAACCAACAGATAAAGAGCAGCTTTTCTCGTTTCATATCGGGCCACCAGCAGCTAAATGATTCAGCTGAAACTATGATTTGTGTTCTAATTAGAGTCCACCTTCAGTCTCCTAAATTAATTTTCTCAACACAAATGGGGGCTGATTTATTTGCACGGTTGAGTGGCCCTACTACAAACCTCCATTTCATCAGCCTGTAATTACATAATGAAAATAGACTCTTGTTTTGGTTAAATCAAATGTGCTAGAAGCCACTGTAGACCGTAGAGGAGGATTTCTGCAGAGACCAACAAAACAGCACATAATTTTAATGAAGTTTCTCCAAGACATTGATTAATGGGGAATTACTGAACTGCTTATGTTTGGCAGTGGTACTTCCCAAACAAGGGAATGAGGCACCAAATGTATTTCTTCTCATTTTTCTATAATCTTAGCTTTGTATATTTGTGATAGTAAATGTTTATGGAAGCTGCATGATATAACTGTTAGATTTTGATCACACATAAAAGGCTAAATCATTCCATAAACAAACAATGTCTTTGTGTTTTCCTAGATAAAAGAGATGAATAACTACCTGACGGTGCCTGCTGCTCCTCCTGACTCCCCGACCATGTGTAGAGCCAGACTGGCCTCAGGTAAATACATCCGTCTTAGCCACAGCCAAATGCAAACACTCAATATCTACCACCATTTTACTGTCAGGTAACACCTGAAACAATGGGAGAAATTCACCATGTTACTGATGAGACTAGGCAGGTATATCCCAGGAACGGTATGATGGAAAATATTAGTGGTTTGAAATCTGATTTTTCAAACCACAGTATACCTTGAAACCGGTAACTGGCCCATGCCTAGATTGGACCCACAGGGATCAGACATTACATTTTGTGAGGCTCACAAAACAGCATTCACAAAACAGTAAACACTGTACAAAGCACTGCTTTTCTTCACAGCTGCAGCAAGAGATATTTCCCCACTGATGGAAATATGTTTGCATGTGCCAGCCAGCATGTAAACCAGTGTGTGGTTTCATTTTAGGCAGAGATACTGATTTCAAACCTGCTCAACAGCAGAAAGGGAACAAAATCTGTCCAGGTATGTAGTCAGTGTAGAGAAGATTTATTTTTCAGTTGTGATAACCCAGCAGCAGTCCTAACATGCATGCTTTAATTATCCTGCCTGTTAACATATCATTAATTATTCATTACTAACAAGGGTAAGTCATGCCATGATTGACAAGGAGGAATTCAGAGGATTAATTATAGCCAAGGAAGTCTTGCTGTTTACAGGTTACAGTAAAGCATGTGACATGTGGGGAGCTTCAGTTTGTGCTTTTCTTTCTAAGTTTTTACTTAAAGTGGATTTCCAGCATGTGTTGCATTATAAATGAATGGAACTCACTTTGCTTTATTTTTGTTGTATTGTGAAGTATCTGGAAAGGTCTTAAAGCCTGCTGTTGTCTAGTTTGTGCAGTGATGGTACAGTGGTAGTTTTGTTGACCTCAGTATTTGTTGTTCACATTCTCCTCTCCTTTTACACCATGTGTTCTTGCACGCTGATGGAATGACTGAATGATATTAGACCCCTTTTTAAAGCCCCGTTAAAGCTAATTTGCTTGTATTGTGTCCCTGTGCTGCCTATAGACCCCCAAGCCTACAGCATGAAGCCAGTGTCTGATAGCGTGCCGATCATCCAGGTAGACCTGGCCTCCCCTCAGTCTCCGGACTCTGTCAACGTAATGGATGAGTTCAGGCGGGCCAATCAGGAGGAGGACCAGGGCCTGATGATGAAGCCTCACCAGGGGTCGAGTGGATCTAACAAGCCAGGCGAGGCAGACACAACCAGAGATCAGCAGAAGCTGATGAGGTGTCTCAGCGACCCTGGTCCCAGTGCAGATGAGGACGAGGATGAACCCTTCCTGCCTTAATACGGCAGACTGGATAAGGAGAGATCAGGCTGCATGCCCACTCTCTCTGGTCAGACGAGAGAGGGCTGCTTCGCTGCTCTGCTCCAAATGATCTCTTTGGTTCAGAAACCAGACAAGCCAAAACTGCTAATGCTGTACAAACCAGAAACTAAAAGCAAAGAGAGATTGCCTGAGAAGAAAAAAAAGAGCCATTAGTTTGTTATTGTCATTGCTCTTTATTTTTGTAGACAGGATTTGAACAGCAGTCGCTGCTATCTGAGAGTTGGGGGTGTTTATGATCGATACTCTGAGACATTCAGGAAAGAACTATGCATTACCAAAGGTCTGGACTGTTCTAGTGTTAGGCAGTGTTGTTTTTACTTTAGTGACAGACTGTTTTTCTTTCTTAATGATTGCATAGTATTCTAGTTTTGTTCGTGATTTTGCAACTTTTCTGTCTTTAGAGCTAAATTCTCTGAGACATGCTGGTCCTCTAGTCCTAAATGTAATCAACAAAGCAAACCACTTCAGTCCAGTTTTCACTTCACACATAGCACTTGAGTTCTTTAATTCTTTCACTTGAAATTGCTGGATATCCAAACTTTTAGTGTAGCTAGTTGAAAATATTTTTGCCTTATTTTACATCATATTTTTCACTTGGTGCGTTTTTATCTCTTTGTCGTTTTTTAAAAAGCATTTTAATTTCAGGAGGGACTAACATCTGTTTGTAATCAGAGTTTGTTCCAGTGTTCGTTGGATGTAGGTTAAAGCTGGATGTATTTAGTCACTGTGCAAACCACTGTGTAAAAGACCCACAGTTCTTCATGGTCACGCTTACAGACTTGCAGCCTTGTCCTACGGCTGTGGAGGGAATTTATGTGGACTTGAAAAATTCCTCAGTGCTGTATAAAATAGTTTTGACCTACAAATGCAGAGCGAAGCTGAGTGTTAGGAAATGTTGTGAGACATTCGGTGATGCGGCACAGATGTTGTGATGTCAGCCATCATGCTTGATTCCCCATCCAAATCTTCTGCAGTTGAATCACATGTCGTCATGTCATGTTTCTGTGTAGATGTTTTATGTTTTACCTCGGTTTAGAACACCCTTTAAAACTCTGTTAAGCAGGTGTGGAGATGTTAGAGTAGATTTCTCTCTTAATATAGTTGTAATGAGCAAGTGCCCATCTAACACTCATCACCTTCACAGTCCGCCTATTTTACACTTTTAGACCACGAGAGCTGATTTTAATGTATCACATCTAAATGCTCCATACTCACTATCGTTTACATGCCTTTTTGCATTCTGTAGTTTTTTTACTGGCCTTTTACAAGAAGCATCTGTGTCCTTCATTGCTCTTGAGCATATTACAGGACATGATGAGTGAAGGTTAGTTTGTACAGGAATCCATCCACACCACCTAACCTTGTTGAAATCTAAGACTGTAGGCATGTTGTGGCAAAAAAAAAAAAAGTAATTCTATGCAGTATAGACGTGTAAAATATGTAAATTAATTATAATATCCTATATTTATGAATACCCTTTAAAACTGAAGTCTTGTAATCTTGTAAACATGCAAAACACTGAAGGAAACCAATGCTAAAGTCAAAGCTAAAATCAAATACGGGCATTAAGACATACGGTCATAAAAAACAGTTCACTAGAATCTTTGCACATCTGAGCAAGACTCAAAAGTTACCTGCAGGCACGACAGCGTAGTCTAGAGTTATGTTGGTACTGTAACTCATTCTCTTGTACAGTGTGTATGATAGTCAGTGTAAAATACATTGCATGTCTTTTTTACACAGCTGCTCATTGAATTGGAGTATGACATACATTTGCATTTAACTTTTGTCATAGAAACAGGCAACATTTAGTTTTTTCTACATTCAGGCAAAACAGCAGCCAAGTGCCACAGCCAATAACAATTAGATTTTAAACCCATGAGTATTTCTTTCACCCGTGTTTATTATCGCTTGACATCACTACAAAAAGAGTGTAGTCTCAAAAAGAGTGTAGTCTCTCAATAGAGGGCATCCAAAGAGCAAACTTCTGCTTTGAAACCCTAGCTGACTGAAGTAGCTCCAGTGAGTCACTGTTCCACTTTTCTGGCTGTTTTCTAAGTGTTAGTGACCATTGAATCCTTCCTGATCCTCTTACATTCAGAAGGCTCACATTACAGCTGAGGGGAAAAAGCAGAAGAACCTGACAGGCTCCTTCATTTCCCTCAAGTCTTCCTTTTTTAAATGGCTTGCTATGGTTACTGTAGCAAGGGTATTAGGATATTTTGTCCGTGCTCACATGCACTTATGTAAATCTGGGTGTATGTATGCAAAACCTGCACTGTAGGCAAGTGCGTTCGGTCCCTTTCTTGCCCTCAACACTTTTCCTGCTTCCCAATTTCAAAAAGGATAATTGCAGCTGAGAGATGGGAGGGCCAGACCTTAAAGCATCTCATTTCCCCCCCCCCCCGTCTCGACCAAATTGAATTTCCTTTTGGAAAATGTCTGCGTGTGCGACAGTGTCGGAGTGGGAGAAGTGTGCTGGAAATGTCAACAAGGATGAGGTCAAAGACAGGAGGGTTGTTAAGAACCCTGGAATGACTACAGCAAATGACAGGTGGTACCTTCTTCCCATCCTCAGATCCTCCTTTTATCGTTGCTTAAAGGACAGTGACATTTATGAGCAGCGTTACATTTACAAGGTTCTAAAATGGTGTATAAACTCCAGCTGCAGAATCCCAGAGAACTGTTTCTCTGTCTGACTGGACGCTTTCACAGAAAATTGAAATTTTCTATATCATCTTTCCCCATGCTAAGTGATTTGGCCTTCATTTTGTTACTCTCTCATTCTGTAGAGACTTTTAAGTAGGTTTCAGGAAGGTTACAGCCAGTAATGCATCTCTAGACATAGTCCCACTTATGAATGTGTGTAGATGTGTGAATGCAAAGTGGAGTAATTCCCTGAAAAAATATGCATACTCTGCAAGGGAGTTTTATTTTTCATATCAAAATGGATACATGGGGATGTGATCAAATAGAGGGAAACCAAAATCCTCCACTTTAAATAAAAACAGTCCTCAAAAACAGATATATCCCCAATGATTTTATTCCAAAGACTTTCTTTTTCAGAAAGAAAAGAAACACAATTTTCATACTTTTCCTTTTTACACCAAATGCATCTTTTTGCACACATTCTCACACTCCTTGGAGGGAAATGTTTGGTGCAGAAAACCTTAATCTGAAGCCATGCAGCCTGTAGAAGAACCTATTTTATTCTATTCATATATTCAAATGTCATACACATCATTTAGCCTTTGTTTTGTTCCACGACGCACAAAGCAAACAAATATATTTACATTTAAATCACTTGTGTCTTCTTTGCTTATTTTTTCAAATGAATGCTTTCTGTTCTCAATTTAAAATTGCCACACTGGATTTTTTATTTTCTTTCAGCGGTGAATTGTTTTTAAGTTGTGGCAGTTGTTTTCATTGAATGTGTTGGACTAAATTACAATGTCAACACTGTTGCCTCACCAGCATTCACTTCAGCTTTGTGATGCTTTGTTCTTTGCTTTTCTGTGCGCTTAAAAATGCTTTACGTGCTTTACTTGTTCAGCTGCTTTTTTGTACAAAGACCTTTTTTTGGCTTTACAGGGATACCTGAGTCCCTTTTTTATTTCGTGAGTACTTTATCTGGAGTCATGTAGATTACAATACTCTGTCAGAGTTACAGAGGTTTTAGGCTTCATTGTTTTTTTCCCTCCATCTCATGTTTACCTGTAACCCAAAGTTTGTACTGTGGAGATCAGGTTCTGGCTTCACATAGTAGAAACAAGCTGAATTTTACAGCTACAGCTCTCAAGCTTCATGCTCAAATTCCTTGCTACTAAAGATAAATTGTTCCACTGGGAAAAGTAAAGGAGGGCATCGATTACAATCAGCCACACAAGCTGGTAAATAACTCCTTACCTTAAGGTCACACTGGTGTTTTTGCATCTTTTTGATTTTTTTGTATGTGTTTGTTCCCTGCAATCCAGGCAGCCAATAGCTTCCTGTCATTTCCTGCAACATAACATATCTCTATATATAAAGACTAAACTTGCTTCAGTTCCATCACCATCAACATCAAGTCAGCTGTTACGTTAAAGTGGATATTCATCTTATCAATTTACAACTGCAGTGCTGTGCAGCTGTAAAATAGAGGTTGTCTCAGAGGTTGAAAAAACACAGATCCAAGATTTTACACACTACAGTGTGCTTTGAAATAAATGCTCAGCACTCATTTGGTATTTCATAATTTGTACAACATGGACTAAAATATGCAAAAACAGTGGCATGGTCCTTTAAGTACTATAATATTGGACCAGTCTGGCAGTGCAAGACTAATAGTTGCTTGCGGATGAACATTAGACAAATACTGTCAATTATAAAAGGCTGTAATCACAGTGTGACACACATGCACGTCATCAACATAATGACCTTGTAGTGTCATTACTCCACCATTCAAAGACTGTTTTGCTCCCTCATTTACCTCATCGTTCTCCGAATTTGCCTAACCCCGACTTCTGTTGTGCTCCGCCGCTTTCACCACACACCGAGCACTTTAACAAATCAGTACCTTTATCTCAAAACACTGATGTTAGAGAGAGCAATAAGTGGCTTTAATGTAGTGTACACTTCATTTGTGGCAATCAGGTGACACATCCCAGGGAAAAGGAATGTACTTTATGATGGGCCTTATAAATGGATGGGGTTTCTGTTTTTTAAGTCCTAAGGCAAAGAAGCTGGGATTTTAAATTCTGGCAAAGGCTGTGCTGTGACTCGATGATGGAGTGGATTATATTTCCCTTTTACACATATTTTGTGCCGTTTATCTTCGTGTTTGTTGAATTTACTTGTAAGTCAATTACTTGCAGTTTGCAAATTTTAATTTTGCAATAATTAAAGATTTGTTTTATTTTATATACACATGTATATATGAATAAAGAAGAAAATGTGTTAGAAATTTATTATAATGATGTACAAATCAGAATCTGAAAGTGTGCACTTTCTTGTTTATTAATCTTGAGCTTTCAGCATTCCATTCCTGTAATGACCAGTGAAAACTAACAACCAGAGATTAACTACATCAGAAACTATATACCAAATTAAAGTTTTACTTTATAGCGCTGCTGTGTCCATGTATCATGATTTCTGAAAGACTTTTTGTAGTTTTTAGTTTATTTAGACCCAAAAAGAGAGGGGAAAAAACTGTTCTAAATTCATCTTTCAGTTCTGAGGAGATTCACACGTAAAGGAACAGTACAGCATTTTAGGAAATTTGCTTTCTTAGAGATGAAGACTGATATCACTCTCATGGTTGTGTGGTAAATAAGAAGCTACCACTTGCAGCCGGTTAGCGTAGCTTAGCATAAAGACTGTAAATGGGGAAACAGCTGCCTGGCTCTGTCTAATAGTAACAAAATCCAAGTACAAGCACCTCTTAAGCTCATCAAAGTGTACCATTGTGGACATATTTCCCAAATTGTAATTGCAAAGTTAGCAAGATCATTATGTAAAAATAGTCAGGTACAAGTTGAAGTCCTAAATTCAAACTTTTATCCAACTAAAGGTACAGGGATATTATCAGTATTATTTAAAGTATTAATACTAGTTGTCATGATGCAGACTAGCCTGTTTCATTGTGTTATATTGCCTTATAAGCATAGATGAGATAATGTGTAAGTAGACTTTTATGTTAACTGTTCGAGGTGGAGCTAATTTAAGGACTTTACATACTTTTTAATTATTTTTTTTCTATGTAAAATCTGAATCTGCTAAGTAGCTACTACAGATAAACAACTGTGGTGATGTAGCTGGCTAAGATGGAGCTAAATATACCTGTTTTATATACTGCCATTGCAGGTAAGTAAACTAAGTAAGTTAACTTCAAATGTAGTGTAGCAGGAATATAAATTCAACCATTGAAATTATTACGGCAAAGTACCAAAAATTATACTTGAGTAAATGTACTTAGTTACTTTCCAGCACAGCACACCAGCAGGTATCTTACCACCACAAAGTGTCCTTGAGCTGTTGTGTAAGAATGTATAAGGAAGGGGACAACACACAAAGATAACTTCCCTGCAGGATCAACACAGCTGTGTGAACCTGTAATAACCTTTTCTGGCCAGAAGGGAGAGTGAGTGCTGCACATTGTAATTACAATAAAATCATCCAGCATTCAGTGCTCTGAAAACAGACACCACAGAACGAGTCCCAAAAGTAAAATGTAGGAGGGATGAGTTGGGTTTGTATGTCTGGGAGGCATTTTATAATTGGATACTTTGTTGAGTCTAATAAACTCGGGGTGAACTGCCTGCCTTGTTAATGTGTAATGGCATTACTCAGCTTGGCAGTGGTGACGTTTGTGTGGAGGATGTGCGATATCCAGGGAGAGAGAGCTGCGGCCACTCTGGCTGAAATTGTTTATTCATTCCCTTTCTATTTCTGTTGAATGGGAAATCACAATGACTCGTGTGCTCCTTAACTGGCTTGGCCTCGACAACAGCATTTGCTCTGTAATATTTTTGGAATGGATATGCCCTATTTATAATATTCACTTGTTTTAATTGTTGGCAGTTGTTGCATTCTATCATTTTCTAGCAGAGCCTCTGGGTGGCCAAGTTAATTTTACATCTGAAGAGTCTAATTTGAGACTCCCAATTACTAGAATTGTTGTTGGCTGGAATATCCTCTTTGTGTTTGCATTGGTAAACATTTAGCTGATAATCATCCAGAGGAATTAACAATAAGAACACAGTAAAATAAGCTTAAATCGCCCAGATCACCAGCATAACAAGCAAACAATAGCTAACTGCTGCTTGACAATGAAGAGTTTCTCCCATCCAGAAAGTTTTTAATATCACTGATGTGAAACAGTCTGCACGTTGATGGTAAACAGTGTATTATCTGGTCCATGGGGTGCAGTATAGTAGTAACATTACGGGACTCATCTGAATGTAACATAAACATGATTTTTAAGCTCTAATATACCATCGTTTTTCCTTAAATGATGTATTTTCGAGCTGCAGATTGGACCAGCGTCTTGAGTCTCCATTTTCCTGCTTTCTTGCCAAGTTAGATGACAAGATAAGTGCAACTCTCTTGTCTGTATATCTTATCTATTATGTCTAACTCTGTTCAGCTCTTTTTGCTGTAAGAAATGTTGTGACGTAGTTGCTCTTGTGAATAAATCTGAAGCTGCTAACAGAATCTTGTATAACGAATGGGGGAAAAGCCAATGCATACTGCAAGTGACTCTGACTTTACAGGTCCTTTTCCTTTTTAAAAATAGTTGAATAAACACAACAAACTTGTGCCAAATATTTAATAGCCTTCCCCAGTGCTGCAAATTTACATATGGAGTGTGAAATAAGCCTGAAAGCTTTTCAAGTGGATCGGCCCGAGTGTTTATTTAGTTTTATTTTTCCTGTAGTTATATCACCGTGTCTCATTTGTCTATCAACTGGGTTCTCATCACGGTGGAGCTGGTTAAATTGGATGTGTTTGCATAAGGGCTCTTCTGTTTATTTTCTCTTGATCACTCTTTATTGTTCAGAGTGGCTGCCCTTTGCATATAATGATGCTGTTTGTTTTGAATATTGGAGTAGTCTGACCCTCAGTCACCTCTAAAAGCGTGGTGGAACGGAGGGTGTGGTGGTTATTTGCCAATTTTTGTGACTGACAGAGAATGATAGTCTTTTAGTGATGCACAGTGGGGAATATCTACACAGTCAGTACAAAATATAATCAGTTTTAATGATTGGGAAAGAGCCCAAAGGAAGAAAGGGCTCAGGGCTCTGCTTGCAATAGACAAATACACCAGCAGATGGCACTGTGTAGCCATAAAATTACTCAGCCCCCAACAAGTGCCGTCATCACTGAACAAGCTTCTACTTTTTCACTTTTAATTTCACTGTAGGAATGGTTAGAACACTGAGAACACACTGGCATGTTTAATCGCTGTGCTGGGGAGGGAGTCAGGCTTTCTGTGGCCCCATTCCATCAGCTTAATGGTGTGTTTGCTATTACGTTCGCTCTCATTTACATGGCCCATATACCCCCTCTAATGTATGGCTAATTGTTGTGTTTAGACAATAAAAACCCTGAGCCACTGCAATCAATGTTGCTCACAAGCCAACGTTTTGATTTCCAGTGTCGCCTAATGTGCTTTGAAAATATTTTGTTATACAACAAGAAACGTTTTGATTATGAATCTGGTGGAGATGGGTCACTCGAGGGGGCCTGCATACACACAGCAGTTTGCTGTTTGTCTTGTCTATAAAAGGAACAGACAAATATAACTGCAGGGAGGCAATAATGCTGAGCTTATTGTTCCGCTGATACTATTTGCACTGATGGCTGATCTGAGCTGCCTTCTATTTATGTTGAGGAGAGATGTAACATGCCGGTTCAGATCCAGAACTTTTCAAGAGAAATATGCAAGCAATTAGCAAAGTAGTGCACATACAGCAGTAGTAATGTTTAAAGTCAGTGGCAGAAAGTAACTGGGTGTGAGTACATTTGCTCAAGTGCTGGATGTACAGTTTTGAGGTACTTGCACTTTTACATCTATTCATTTATTTACAGTTAGTAGTTACTTTGCCCATTCAGATTTCACACAGATCAGCCTATAAAACACAATATACAGCATATTAGATAGTTACATTAGTTCCACCCAAACCAATTTCAGCATGATGATAAACACGCTGACAGGGGCCATTCTTCAAAATTAGTGCATTTTGCTGATAACACTTTTACCTTAATGAGATTTTGAATTCAGGATGTTTACATTGTGATAATGCTACTTTTACTTAAGAATCTGAGTACTTCTTCCACCACTGCAGCTTCAACAACTCATCCACTAAGATGGGAGTGATCCAGAGTCATCAGCACTGAGGTGCCGGTGTCACATCTTGTCAAGTGACCAAGAATTCATGGAGGGTTACAGCGGGGTCCCTGTCTACATTATGCTTTGTCAGGACTTGTATATCTCCAACACCGTGCACTGCAGGGTCAGAACCGCATCCCAAAAAGCCATCCCTGATATTTATGGCTCAACATCGAGTGTCCCGCCGGGCCATGATTCCCAATGTCAGGGAATGCTTTGCGGCAGTGCTTAAGGAAACAAATAGCGGGCATGGTGACATTATTAATCCAGACACACTGGCATGGGCTGATACATCTCTGCCGGCTGTTTGATGTATTGGAATGAGCAGAACACAGAGATGGACTTTTTCATTGGCATCTCGTTTGATGAATAAAACATCAGAGCGGTTTGGGACAGAATTGAATTTTTGAATACAAGAGTAGGTGTGGTTATGGATCACAGGATATATTACAATCTATGACCCTCTGCAGAAAACGTTTTAAAGACAGTCAGCTGTTCTAGGCATGTCCTGCATACCTTAAGAGAAACTTTGTGGTCTTTATGTGATTGTATGGCGAATCCTAATTGTCAGGGACTGTAAATAGACTGGCCTTGTCCTCTAGAGCAAAATACTTTCTTACAGTACATCTCTCCTCTGATCATTATCACTGCCAATTAAAAGTAGAAACAAGGGCACAAAATCATTGCTTCTATTCCCTAATGTATTCTGTTTGTGGAATTGCCTCCCAACTGATAAACCGTGAGTCAGTCTGATAACAAAGCCCAGCCGAGAGGATGCATCCTTATTAACCACATGCAAACAACTTCACATGCAGTGCCAGATTTCCCTCTCTGTGCTTATAAATTATGTTGGTACACGAATAAACAGTGTACCAGTATGTGCAGGACTGAGCTGATGAGGATGCTGTGTGTGTGTGTGTGTGTGTGTGTGTGTGTGTGTGTGTATGTGTGTGTGGTGCTAGTGCTGCATTATGAAGAGCCACCAGTCAACACGAATGACATTTCTGCTGTGAAATCGTATCCTGCATCCAGACAACAGCAGTTAGTTTCAGCGGTACTAAGACCGAATGCAAAGTATACAAGAAATGGCCTTTTGTAGGAGCCATTTACCTGAATAAACCATTTATTTTCCATGAAAAATGTCTGTGCTTTGATTTCACCCTTGCCTGTTGGTTGTGGTGAGACTGTATTGCCTTACTCATCCATCCTGGTGATAAACTGGGCTGTCACCGGCCGGCGCAGTTTCATGCAAGCTCAACGAATGGACTCATGTATAACTTGGCCTTTTGAGAAACATTGACTTGATGTGTCTATTAAGCTGTTTTAAAAAGGCAGCAGTTGGTATTTTATTTTTGCTGGGATCAGCATAAGCATAGAAATATTCCATAAGCTAAAATTTATCTAAAATGTCATTAATGATATGCCTATTTGCAGGAGCTGTGCAACATATACACTGAGTTGCCACTTTATTGGGTGCATTTGTACAATGTAATGCAATCCAGTATGACAGCTCTGGCATAAATTTTACTTTTAAAAAGTTGGAAATGTGAAACTATTAAATGTTTATTGTCGAGGTCTTAGTTAAAGATGCATTATATTTAGAGGTGTTTCCAATTTTTCATCCTCTCTATTTACATTAATTCTGGGGCAGAATACTAGAAACACCACCACTAATTATGACCTATGAGTTAAAACATATAATTGAATTAACACCTCTATAACAGTGTAAACTACAGTATAAGCTTCATAACTTTACAGCAGTGTACTGGGTTAAATTAGATGGAACAGGTGTACCTAATAAAGTGACCACTGAGTGGATGTTGTAGTACACTGAGTTATAAAACGCACAAGATTCAAGCCTCATTATCCACAGACGCTGAGCCATCACAAGTCCCTCTTTCTGACTACAAACTGTCCTTTTGTCAATGATAAAGCCCACAAAATGCTTCACAGATTTACCCACTCTCAGAGGAAACGCTCTTGGATCACAAAATAAAAAGGCTAATTCAACAGTTCTGTCTTCTTTTCCCCCCTTGGTTCTGTAAATTACAGACAACCAGTCTGACTCAATTAGGGCTGCAGTGGGAAATGGCTTAGCTGCAAAAATGTAGGGGTCAAATGCGGTACAAATTACCTTAAAATTAGCTCATCCTACCATATGCAACTGACGATGACAAAAAAAAAGAGCCTGAGGAGTTTCATGTGTCAGATGTTAATAAGTGCTTATTACTCATATAATGGGAAATGTTAAAATTCTAGTCCATTTTTTGCCTGGAAGGAAGAAGAGCATCCACTTTTATATTTAAATGATTGTTCCAACAACAGAGAAGGAGACAGAGGGAGGGAGAGGGGAGGATCTGTGCTTCAGGTTCATCAGCCGTCAGGCACATTGTCAGGAATGCCAATGACACTGGTGATCTACATTGAATACATTGACTCTACGGATATCCTGAAGCAACTTATGGACAACAGAATGACAATAACTCACCTGATCCCAGAGGACCAGCAGAGGCCTTTTAGTGAGGAGTGGTGGTGTTGTGGTTTTACTCACAATTAAAGTCCAATATTGAAACTGATCAGACCTTTGTTTTCTCATTCCTGCCTTCAGGTGCATTAGTTGAATAGTGCTGTGCAGGCTCTTCAGTAATGGGCGACCCGTGGGGCCATCTATCTTATTTAATCTTGAGAAAACACTGTGTTTACAGTTTAGCTTCTATCTCGCTTATGTAAACATTATGTAAACAAACTTCTCTAAACTCCCTGTTTACCAACATACCTTAATAAAATCCAAGGTATGATACAGTGCAGGAAATGAAATCTGAACAGCTGCTGAGCTCGCATGTCAACAGCTCTGTCTCCATAGCAACTGAGCAAACTCCATGTGCTGATGAAGACAATGTCATATGGTTGAAAGCCCAAGGAAAAGCCGGTAAGTGGACCTTGACTTGGGATTAGTCAGTAGGCCTATTATTTTTGTGCATACACCATGACCTGTAATAACTTCTACAATGTTATTAAGTATGAATCTATTCTCTAGAGTATTGCTGTCATACAAATCTAAGATATTTTATAACAGCTGAATTCAATGTCAAGGACAAACGACATAGCCAGAAGCATTATTGAGGTCACGCTTTGGTACAAGTACAATTTTGAATTTACTTTGCCATCATAAGGAAATGGATGGATGGAGCTTCATTGAAGTTGAAACAGTGAACAACAACACAGGCCCAGTGAGCCAAATACCAGTGAAAAATCTAACCTGGTCACAAAAGTATAGTCTACCCCCTGATGTCCTTTGTGAGCATAAAGCCCTGCTTTATGGCGCTCATAAAACATCATTTTTTACAATTAAGACTTTGGCATTGATGATTAAGTTAAAGTTACAAATTCAGGTTCTATTTTTCCAAAAGAACCCAAACTTTAAAAACCCTTGTGGCTGTTTTGACAACACTTGCCACTGCTATGAAGACATTTCTAGATTGCTTGGAGACTTTTGTTTTTACCCTATTAAAATGAAAAATGGTGTGCTGCACAATAATAAAAAAAGAGCTGTTAACCCATTTCCAGTGTGGTAACTATTTTCTCCGGCCAAATAAAGATGGTAGAAATTTCTCTATGCTTTTTTGTATGATGCAGAAAATAGTAAATACTACAATTATTATGATGGACTCCAGGTACATTGTTTCAAGAGGAGGAACCTATTAAAAAACTTTACATTTTTACGGTCCCAGCCGCCAATACGACAATCAACGATGTGCGTCACATCCGGCAACAAAATAAGTTTGGCTAATCAAGAGCTGCAACAGTGGGATACTTGCCAAAAACTTTCTTTAATGTACATCTCAGTGGATATTTTTGTTTCAGCTTGATAGAAGAGTCCACAATGAATGGAAAGATGTCTTCAACACAGCGGTAAGTAATGTTAAACGACTTATTGGGCTCTTTAAACTTTAACGGAAAACAAACGCCGAGCTAGTTCGTTAACGTCAACGCCAAACTCTCACCTGGAAAAGCGATATTTTCGCGAGAGGCACAAACTGGTGCTGAGAGGCTAGCAAAGGAGACACTTGACAATTTAACACACAATGAATTAATAAATGACTAAACTGAGTTCATGAATGTCACTTCATCAGGTGGGTGTGTCCCAACTTGTCTCCTCAATGGGCAGTGAGGTCGTGAAAACAAACAAACAAACAAACATAAAAACAAAACAAAGGGGATTTTGTACGGTGGCTTGCCATCTCTCCTCAAACAGTGGCCATTAATGAGTGTTTTCATTATTTACATCTAACTGTATCGCTTATTTAATTCCTGAGGACTGTTGAGGCATTTGTAGCAGATGCATCTACCCTCTTGCAAAGGCTTTTCCAGGGATTAAACAAACTCCTTTTCCTCGGGGGGTGTGGATGGTTTTCCAACGTACAGAGCCATCCAGACCTCTCCCCCTTTTGTCCAAACAGCTCAAACGGCTTAACAGTGTTTTGATAAGCCGCTGTGAATATCCATCAAGAAATGCGACCAGCCCACTGGATTGTGGAGCGGCGGACCGTTTCGTCTCTCTCTCTCTCCTCTCACCCCCTCCTCCTCTTTCTCCCTCTCCTCGCCCTGCCTGGACTATATGTTCCATTTCCAGCCCTCTCCTCTCGCTTTTTTACGCAAGCGGACGTCCACGGCACAGCGACACAAGTGCGCACTACAGGCGAAGAGAGCGAGGCAGGCACGGTATACGGCAGGCAGGCAGGCAGGCGGGCGGGCGGACGGACAGCAGCAGCAGCGGCGGCGGCGGCGGCGGCGGGTACTGGAGCGACGACGCGGCTGTGTGTTTGTGTGTGTGTCTTGTCTTTTGTTGGAAACCCGGCGGACTGGACTTGGATGGTGGATTTGTTTATTTATGCGGATTTGGATCGGGGGGCTAGGATAACTTCGCATGGGACAAAACCCGCCTTCTTTCATGTCATCCACCGATTTGTTTCGCCCGGCGTGTTGACGCCAGTGGAAACGCGAGGGGGAGAGAGAAACGGAGGCTGCCGGAGGAGCGCTATTGACAGATAGGCGACATGAATATATACACGCGTTTCCGTCCACCAGCTGTACAGGGTAGATGCAAACAAAACAAATACGGCTTGTGATTTTTTTTTTTTAATTTCAGGGGGGTGGCTTATAATGCAGCAACGTGGGTCGGTATAAACGGAGACAAGGAAAAGATGCTCTGCTGCACGCTTGAGGTTTTGTACCGTAGGGCAGTGTGTTATTGACGATTTGCACGGCGTGGAATAATGCATCGAGACACAACTTTGTTCACAGGCCTGGCTTGACTACGAGACGTTTGAGTATCTCTCATAAAAGTGCATTTATATGTCAGACTGGCGTATGCTCTAGTAATCCTGTTATTCTTGAATATAGCTTAGTGCTTCAGTAAACGCCAGTGCCATTTATCTATCAGCCCCGGAGCCCTGCGCTGTTTTTATGATTAACATTTTTAAACCCGGATCTTGTCTGTTGATGTCAGTGAATGCGTTGTGTAGATAAAACCCCCGCCCCCCACACTCCTCTGGAGTTTGCGTTTCCAGATGACTGGTAAATTGTTGATGTAGGCAGGCCTAACCTTCGCTTATGCAGATCCAATCGATAGCGAGATAAAGACAGCTCTGGCAGGCTGGTTGTGCTACCCTGCAAGTGTCACGGGGGTGTGTTTTAAAATCACGCATATCTAGTTTTGTACACATGCCTCGAGGCAGCAGAGAAGCCGCTCAGTAGAGAGGGAGAGACTTGTCAAAAAACACAGTGTGGTCCCGGAGAACTACTGTAAGGCAACGTCTCAAGAAAAGTTTCAATGGTTTTCCGAAAGTTGCCCGGTGTCTCGGCATCGGGCATGGGTCTGCGCCTGTCCCAGAAATTCGTGTTTCTGCTCTTTCTCTCGGGTTTGGTAACACTGTGCTTTGGGGCCCTTTTCTTTTTGCCCGACTCTGTCCGACTAAAACGCATTTTTCTGTCTAAGACAGAGACCCAGCCAGTGACTGTTGGCTCCGGGTCCGAGAACGATGCCCGGGAACACTTAAAAAGACCCAAAGACCAGGAGCACCCGCGGGGCATGACCTCGGCCAAGGGAGAGACCAGCACCAAGCTGAAAAGCCTGAGCCGCAAACCGCCCGTCTCTCATGAGGCGACGGAGGAGCGGCTGGCCGGGGGCAAAGCGCAGGAAGATTTGACTCTGTCTAGGTCGAAAACGGAGTCCGCGTCGGAGAGAGCGACCTCCCTTGACCACGGCGCCAACTCGGATACTTTCAGTTACAAGAAGTTCAAAAGGTGTCTGCTCAAACACCCGCTGGGGAGAGACAACGGGAAACCCAGCGATCCCAAGACCAACGAACGCCGGGAGAAAGTCAAAGAGGTAAGGATGTGATAGTGAGCCCGGGGGTTGGGGGAGCTGGTGATTGTGGCAGTTAAGTTTCTGCTGAGTGTACACAGCTGACATGTAGTTGCCTACTGTGGAAGCGCAATAATAATCTGGTGTATTAAGGGAAGTAAAGATTTAGGTTAAAGAGGAAGAAGCAGGAAGTATATTTGGGGGTGAATCCAGGACAACTCTTCTCTGTGCCATAAGATGATGGATGTCTAATCTGTCACCTTGATCAAATAATCTAACAGACATGTGGCATCACTCTACATCCCCCACGAGATAGGCTATAAACATCATCTCCTTTCAGGTTTCTGTGGCTTTTCAATACACCAGTTTCAGTTGCACGGTCGTTTGAATGAAAGCATGTTCATGCTGTCAAAACATAAAAAACTCAACAGATAAATAGCAGCCTGCCTTATTCAGATATAAAAAAAAAACAGACATGCAGACTTGAAAGAGGTTATTATATTTCTGCTGCTGAATTTGTTTTGTCTGAATTTGTCAGACAATACAGACAATCTCTGTATAGAGGCAGCAGGGACAGTTGTTTGCCAAGCTGCTGTCAAACAGGCAAAATAAGTCCCTTTCAATCATATCAGTTCTCTAAATTTACCCAGTGCCTTTGCCTTTTCGTAGATGAATTCCTGTTGGGTTTCTATTAGTGAAGCTGGAGAACAGACGACTTGAATGTTTCTTCTGTCTGCAGCTGAGATTACATGACGCCTAATATTCTATAAACATTCCGAATAAGAAAAGAAATGGTGTGTTAAAACTTTTAATAATCTGTCCATCTGGGAGGATTTTAGCACTGCAGATTAAATGCATAAACAGCACTTTATTGAGCAGGGATGCAGGATATTCCATGTTTTGCCTCTCATAATGTCACAATGATTGTTAAATAACCTTATCAGATTTTATTCTGATTATTTGTTAAATTATACAAATCATCAGATTGCCTTATTTGTTCACATGAAGTGATCCACCGCATCACTCTGAATGATAAAATGTCCTTTATTTAGCTGTAGCACCTCTATTCCCCTTCACACAATCGCCTGCAAATGATGTGACTGTGTGCAGTGACACTTTGGCCAGGAGCTCTTCAAGCTGTCTGCCAGCCTTTGTTGAGCCCTGTGGGTCCAATAAGGGCTCCAGAGTGGGAGCGTCTGTGGATCACACATCTGTACCCACTCGAGGCAAGTGAGGCTGGTGAGGAGGAGGAGGAGGAGAAGGAGGAGGAGGAGGAGGAGGAGAGAGGGAGTGAAGCAGGGGAAGCCATTGGCTAGCGTGTGCAGATGGGTTTCATACTTGGCATGTGACACGGATAAGTCCTGTTGTCACTCTCACTTCCAGCCTGCTGTCACCCTCTCACGCTGCTCACATGCCTTTCGTACCTGGAGGTGAAGTGCTACATGATAACTGAGGTGTCGGAGGACGGAGAGGGTCATTTGCCCTCGTACACTGAGCTCTCACTGACTCATAGCTTGTCTTTTGATGCTCTTTCAAGTGAATGTCAATGTGACTTTGCTCGCCTGCTCTGTTCAGCTGAGCTCTGCAAAGTTCTTGCCTTGGGGTCATAGTCATCTGAGGAAAAGTTTTTTCCACCATGCCCTCTTTTGCCTAATTATCGTTGTAGAATATTATTTATGTTTCCTTTTGTGGAGACCTTTTTATTAAGTCGCTGAAGAACAGAGAGTCCCTGCTTACATGCATTGCATGCTGCTGTGTTCGTGTCCATACCCTAATGTGTATTTTTGTGGTTTGCTATTGTTGTTGCTACAGTTTCCACTGTCTCAGTCCTGCTGGCAGTGTTCCAGACGGCTTCTCTTTTTCCTGGAGGCTCACATTCATGCTGCCAGTACACGCTGACACATTGCAAGCCTCTGCTTTGTCCAGGTTTACAGATGTAAAACCAAAGAAGGAAACTGACAATACTAACATGTTTTGATGTATAATTCTGCAAAGCATCAAATATCATAGAGAATGTAATTTTTAGCTGTCTGTCTCTCAGCTCATATTGTGATGTACAGACAGAGCAGCTCTGTAAAACCAATCTTTTTTTCTACTGTAAGGGAATGCAGAGAGAGGGGGTATCCCCCTCCCAAAGCCAACAGAAAGGGTCTGGTGCAGCCCACAGAGTGCTTCAATGCTCAAACTGTGAATGGGCATCGTTTTTCTCAACTGCCAGCAACTAGAAAGCAGACTCCCCACCTTCTTCCTCTGTGTGTGTGCACCCACTGCCAAGAGAGGGTGAAACAAGGGACAATGACTGCCTGATCACACAAGGCAAATGTTTGAAGGCAGCCCACCACTAGCTAGGGCCCCCAGGACACCGGAAAACACTGCCAAAGTGCTGTTTACCTATTCCAGCAACTCCCTGCTAGCGGATAGTTCATTCTCCTCCAAAAGTCCTCAGCAGGATGAAGATGAGGGTAATTTTCAAACAGCCTCCTATTTGTAATTTCTGTGATGTCATGGATCACTGAGTCGCCTGCAATGCTATGTTGCTGCCTCATTGGCTCCAGCATAAGAAGCTGGCTAGCAGGAATCGCACCACAAAAATGTGCACCTGGAGCAACAGGAGAGCGTCCTTTTCTGCATGCACATTTTGTTGCTGATGTCCTTTTACATTCAGCGAGGTTAGGACTCGGAATGCAGCAACAAAATACTGGAGGCAGAGCGCAGAAGTGGCACATCCAAAGAGGACATCAGAGAGTGATGGGACCTCTGTAACAATGCGAGGGACTGAGGCTCATTCACAGACTGAGGCCTCCATATCGCTCTGTTCTGTTGGTCTCTGCAACATCAAACGAGAAGTGTGCATCAAAAGGCAGTCTGTATAAAACCAGAGATTTGCTGTCTCTCTTTTTTTTTTTTTTTTTTGCACAGATATGCTGGTGCAGCCAAATGAGGGCCTTTGCATGAGGACATTGGAATATACTGTATAATGTGGCCTCTAACATATGATTCATTCTCTTGAGGTGAAGGTGGCAGAGGAGAGGAGATAGAGCTGACAGCTCAGAGTACTGCAGTGAGAGGACAGACACACTGCAGCCTCTTGTGGCAGAGCCTCCTCCTGGAGCAATAAAAGTCTTCAGGGTGTCTTTGTCCTGTTTGTGTGTTCGCTTACTTTGTGTGTGTGTGTGTGTGTGTGTGCGCTTGCCGGCTTATCTAGACGATGAAGTGCTTGGGGATGAATGTGGAGTTTGACAGTTTCAGTTAGAAGTGTTGTCACTGTGTTTATCCATCCATTTCCAAGCACACCTGCATCGCTGTGTTGATTAACAACAATCAAATGAGGAACATCTGATCTATTTAAAACCTAGTCTGTTTAATGGTCAGCTGGATGTGTGTGTGTGTGAGAGTGTGAGTGTGTGTAATCCAGGATAATAAGTAGTATTTTAGAGAGATGGAAACCCCCTATGTTACTTGAAAATGTGTTTCCAAACAGGGGCTTAAAAAGCACAAAGTAAAACTGTAACAAAAACTCCCGTAGTCTGATAAGTTTGTTTAAACCATCATCAGTTTTTAGTTCTCTTCACTGACTGACTAAACATGCCTCATCTGCTTACTTCATCTTCTAGCTAAGTAAACAACTGAAGGGATATTTTTGTCAAAATTTACTTTACAGGTTCTTTGCTATTTTCAGTTCTAGGTTTTAGTTATTTGCCTCCAAAAAAGGCATTATTATTTAATCATTTATCGCTTAGGAACTAGGGGAAATCCGATTTTATGTGGTTTGCATTTCTGACTCATGTTGGCCAGTGTATCAAGGAGGTCACAAGATCAAGGTCACATAAAAACCACAGGAACCACTCAGCGGATGTATCTGAAATGTGGTGACGATGTCCATTAAAAGGATGGTGTCCCACCCTCACACACTGTGCCATAACTTCAGATGTTTAATAAACATACAGTAAACAGGTTTTAAATGTTTAGTTATTTGCACATTGAATTTAAGGTTAAATTCAGTTTCTGCAAAACAACAAAAGAGCCAGACTTAAAGCTAGAGTGCTACATATAATGTTTTTACAGTGTACAGTGAAAGCAGTATGTGCAAAATAGCAAATAATTTGTTCATTCTACAGCAAATGAATTGCCACATCACACAAATGCACACACACTCACAGACACACACAAACCTTACACAAAGCTCCAGAAATAGGTGAGCTTGTAGCTGAACCTGAAATCCCCTTATAGCGGTAATGACCAGTGAGCTGGGTGTCGGTGTGAATAAAATGCTGCCGTTAAGCTGGCGCCTCCTGGCTGCCTCTGAGCACCGTGACCTCCCTCCACCCCTCATTCCCCTGCTGTCTCCCGCTACGAACCAGGTGTGCCAAACAACCTTCAGCCTGAGCCAGGAAAATGGCCGCCTGCTGAGCGAGAAGAAAGAAACGGAAGATGAACAAAGTCTTAAGAAAAGAGCTTACACCCTCCTGGCGGTCCCCACAGAGCTGGAGCATTTGTGCTTTTCCCTCTCCTCTGTGGATGCTGTGCAAATGTCAGCGGCTGGTGTTTGGAATGTGAGCCCATAGTTGTCTTTGGTCTGTTTATGCGGGGGAGTCAGCTGCCTGCCCCGCTTGATATTGATATATTGTGCATGTCAATGGCAGCTGAGGCAGATATTATCAACTGTCAGTGCTGCGGGCCACTGATGCAGGCCCTCTCTGCCACACAAGAAGAAACTGACCCTTTGAACTAATTTCTGAGATGTTCGTGCTAACTTTAGATGGACGTTACGAGGGGCTGGTTACAGTAATTACAGCAGCAGAGCAACTTCCCAATTTGTAAACATTTTGACCAGACAATAACAATGAGTATAAGGCAGGGATGAGCATACTGCCTGGTTGCTTTAACCAAGAATACCTTATAGTACTATAAGTGCAGTTGTCATTTTCCTGCTACTTTCTCTCATTCGAGTTAACCCATTGTTAACCAAGTGGGTTAATCTCTTAAAGCAAAAGACGCTCTGTTACTTTCAAGTAACTCATTGCTTTCTCTAGTGATCGTAGAGTATTATATAAGTCATACTTCTATGTCCACCTCATATTAGTACATTAGTACAACAGTACCTTGCATTGCAGTACACGTCCACCAATAAAGATTTTACAAGGAAGTGAACCTAAATGTGTGTGTGTGACATCATAAATTGAGCTAAAAGTCATTGCATGCTACAGCGACAGTGCATTTAAAACTGCAACTTAGTGTACCTTGAAAAAGTACAGCATTATAGTAATACTACAGTTGAATTTATTGCATTATGGATAGATCAAAGTTTACTGATAAACTTGTTCTTTCACAGAAAATATTTATTCTGTTAGGTGCTAAAACCAGATAGCAGTTACTCGTTTCCTGTATTGATGAGAACTGATAACTGCTGCATCTGACTTCATAGTCTGTAGATGTTTTAAACTCTCAGAGGAAAAAAAAGTGACATTGATTAAAATGAAGTTATAAATAAACTATACTTCCTGCAGAATACATGTTTTATATGTACGCTAATATATTTCATCTGTTAAAGCAAACCAACTATGTTACCATATTAAAAGCTAAATATCTTTGTTTTTCAGCTCATTAGTAACTGTAGTGTTATGAAAACAAAACACTTCAAAATGAAAACACAACACACCTGCATAGAGGTGCTTCTAACTACAGTAATTGCAAGTTTATATAACAGACCATGACTTATAAAACCCACACACTCTGTTGCAGTACATTTGAACCATTAATTTTGTTTATGTTGAAGAGTTTAAAATGCTGATTTTCAACAACATTGTATGTCTGTTGCATGGTGCTTGCAGATCCTGAGCATGACTGACACCTGTCATTTACCATCATGTCCATGTGATTGATCAGTTTCCTCTCTTTTGACAGAGATTTGTGGAGGGGGTTTTTGTAAACAACATCTAACAAACATGCTAAATGCCACCCTCCTGCATTTTTACTTGTGAGCAGTCATCTTCTTTCCTGCCTATGTGTGCATGTTATTGTGGTTCTTTGTTTGTTCCCACTACATGTAAATCAGTGGTATGATGTAAAACCTTTGGCAGGAAATGTATCACATCAGCTTTGTTCCTGGGCATGTGTCAGAAAACAAACAAAACAGTGAATCTCATTAAATCATTGCTCCATAGTGCTACTAGTGGTGAAAAACTCTGCAGGGCACCTTTAACTTGATACTTGCTGTCTAAACCAGAAAATATCTGTGTGCTGGTTGCTGCAGTTCTTACATTTAGATATTCTGTTGCAACACTTGAGTGACTACATGCTGACGTGGTGTTGACCAATGAAAAGCTTGCTTGCTGGAAACTACAATATTGATTTACTTCTTTATAGCCAGCTGCCTCTTTCTGTCTGCTAAAGTCAACACACAACCCCTGGTCTGCATGGACACAATTAAAAACAATGTAGGACAGTCGGGGCTGAGGTCCTGACAGATGACCTTAAAGGTCAAAGCTGCCGCATCCAGGAAAGATAGAGAAATGTCAGGTAAAAACTTCACAGCCCAGCAGAGAAGCTTGTTTTTCAGTGGGTGATAAAAGCTGATTAAGCTGTACAATTCCAGGTCTTTCCCCCCCCAGGCAATCACTGCAGGAAGTAAGTGATCGGGTGAAATGGAGAGAGGAAAAGGAAGGATGTGAGGGGAAAAAGGGGGAGATGTTAGCTAACATCCTTTTTGCATTCACGGCAGTTCTCTCCCCGCATTCCCTTTGTGGTAGGGCCACTAGCTTCAGGGTAAAGTCTCTCTGTTGAGGCATGCTTTTCAAGAGGTGTGTGTCTGTGTGTGAACATACCTCTTGTGCAAATGCGTTCATACACAAGTCTTTTTAGATAGCTACAAGATGTGCAAGATGCTGCTTGGTACAGGCATATTTGTTTATTCTTGTGTGTGGTTTTCTGTATACTATTTGTGTGTACTGTGTGTGTGTGTTGGTGCGGGTCAGGGATGGAAGAGGAGGATTATATCACATCTTGAATGAATAAAATGCCTTAAGTGCCCTTCTCTCTTGAGAGGCCAGTAAGGTCGTACCGTTTGCCCAGAATTTAACGACATTGGTGTTTATGTACGTGTGCTGTGTTTTGTGTGTGTGTGTGTGTGTGTGTGTGTGTGTTGCATTGTAGATGTTCCTCAGCAGTTTTAAAATCACACAGGCAGCTCATAGGTTTTTCTTTTCCCGATGACGTGGTCCACTCAACAGTTTGCAGATGTTTTCCCTTGTTACACAATAAAAAGCCAGTTTTTCCCTAAAACTCCCTCTTGTTGTTTGCTCCTGCACCATATTTGCAGAGTCTTTAAATCTGGCCTCACTGGACTATTTGTTTGCTGTACTTGCCCCCCCCATCTCTGTTTACTGTAGCCTGAGGGTTTTGCGTCAGTTGCCAGTAAAAGCAGAGGGTTGTGACCCGGTCCAGAATTTGTCCACATTTTGACCTTGGCGTCGAACAGAGGGGCGCAAAGAGCTGTGAGTGGGCAACTCTTCTGGCTGGAGTCGTGTGTTTTTTCTTGAAAGTATATTTCCGTTTTTCTCAGATTTCATCACACAGACTCTGAAAAATCTTTTTTTTTTTTTTACACTATCAGTCCCTCTTTCCATTGCTGTGATGTTGCAATAAGTTCCATGGAAGCCCATTTATCTCAAGTTAACGGCACTGCTGACATAATGGGGTCACTGTGTGTATACCTCTTAATCCTGGCTTCTGAAGGCCTGTGATTACTGGAAAACACACACATTCATTCCTGACTGGGTGCTCTCCAGTTCCCTTGGTGTTGATGGTGTTCCCTTCTTGGGCAATGACTTTGAACAGGGTGAATGCACCCAAAATCTTACAGTCTCTCTCTGCTTTTACTATAGCTTTCTCTACTTTTTTTTCCTTCTGGTGTGGTCTTTTCTATCAGGCACAAATAAACAAGGGCTAATGGGCATGCTTTCACACCATTATCTCCAGCATCGCACAACAGTCTGGCCACACAGTGCAGATGCTTTCAGCCCAGTCAAGTTTTTGCAAGCTTCAGCCAGTGTACAGTTGAGTGCGTGTGTCTGTGTGTGGTTGTGTGTGCGTGTGTGTTTGCTACAGATGAGGAAAATGGAGAAGATGAAAGGTCCAGGGATGGCCTTGTTTGCTGCAGGCTCTGCTTGACATCCCTTGCTAGGTGCCGAATGAAACCCCCCCCCCCCCCCCACGTCTTCTACCCCCCACCTTCTCTCTTTGGCCTTGCTCAACAAACAGGAGAGAAGTGGAGAGAGAGGAAAGAGAGAGAGAAAGAGAGAGAGTGGCCTACATGTAACCAGCAGACTATCTGAGCCCCCAGCTGAGTTCCAGCCCCCTGCCTTTATGCCTGCCTAATTGGTCAGAAACAACATGCGTGGCTGTGTTCATAGGGTACTGACAAGACATTAGAGTAGGTTGGGAGATCTGCCTTTCCCTCATATGTCTTCCCTCTCTTCTTACTCCTTGCTTGTCTTTTGTTTAGTCCAGTTGTGATTTTTTTTTAAATAAAGCACTGTTCTCCTTCCTCCTCTCTTTCCCTTTGTCCTCTTTTCCACCTTGCTTCTTGGCGATGTGCGGTCCTTGGGCATGTTTACTGCTGCAGCTTTGCCAACTCTTGCCTCCTCTGCATCGCTGGAGAGCCAGTGTGAGCTGCCCGGCTGCTGTCATTGCAGATCAGCCTGTCTGTATTGTTGTTATCATGTTGTGACATGGTTTCAGCCTACTTTCAAGATGGTTGAATAATGCTGTCAAGCCTTTGACCTACAATTTAGGCGTATCCCCAGAAGACAACATCATCTTTTATGTAGCGGCCTTTGTTGGCCAGGATTGGGTTTTCCCCCAGAGTGAGTACAATAGCTTCATATGGAAAGCTTACCAGACCGTTGTCATGGTCAATGCAATTCTGTCTAGCTTTGGGTTGAGAGGAAAATGTGTCTCCCTAGTGATTTTCTCCTTCATCAGCATCAGTGGGCAAATAGCCATTAATTAGCTGAATGCTTACAACACTAGAGCTTGGGTGTATTTGTTCATTATTATCACAATTAAATCCCTAATCAAATGGCAGCAACGGTGCTCAGAGCTCATTAGGGGGGCCTTATAGATTTCTCTTGTTTCCGTCAAGGTTGGATGATGGGCTAGCTAGATAATTGCAATTTTCATCCATCAACAGTCAGTGGAAAGGCAAAGAAATAATGAATAAACTGATTCGATGATCTACTAATGACTGTGTGTGTGAAAACAACCAGTTTGCTGGTCATTAATTGGATGAGAAGTGTAGGGTGACAGGCTCTCAAGTGTATTTCGTGAGCATGAATATTACACTGGACAGAGACAGCTTGATGTGGCAGAGATGGGTGCATGTGATGGCTTTTTAGAATAAATAAAACCTTCAAATTCTCTTGAATATTTATCATGACCAGAGAGAACCAAGGCAGTACAGAATGAACTGTCAGTCCTCTGTGAAACACTCAAAATCCCCCTATTCAGGAAAGCAGCTGCCGTGGTATGGACATGTAAGAGCTATTGATAGGAACCACTTGTTAAAAAGCACTGCTTAATTCTTGACACCAAAAAAACTCATTATCATTCAGAGTCTTGAAAGAAGGAAGGAAGATAATCTCCTTTGAATATCCTCTCAAAAACAGCTATTTGTAAACTAAAAATGTATTAGCTGTATAAAGAACTGTTTCCCACCTTACTTTCATGTTCAGGGTTTTTTAAATGGTGGGAGTTTTTTCCTTCTGAGAATGAAAGTCTTTACTTTCATTTTCTCGTTCAGAGAGCAGTAGTTGGTGATTGTGTGTTTCAGCAACAGGAAATGGGTGTAACTCCCTGTCCAGTTTCAGAAGCCACATTGGTTAACGTTTTTTTTTTTAAAGAACTCCCAAATGTGTTGTTTCAGTGAACCAAATGTTACAGCTTGTGGTTGCAGGGTGTCATACTATACTGATGAAAAGTACAGTTGATAAATTGATGATTTGTGAGACAACCCAGTTTCCAAAGAAAAGAAACTCCTCCCTGTTCTCAGATCTGTTGTTCACTTTAGGTTTCACTTTATTAATACATAAACTATCAATTCCATTTAATTTTGAAAAGATACTGATGTCATATTGGGCTAGAACGAGACTGACATAGGGTATTGGTATCTGAGAGTTTCCTCTCTTTCAAGCCTTATATGAATAACCACATGTAGTATTCCTAAACCCAGAACTAAAGGGGATTTTTACTGCCTTACTCACTCACTTAAGACTGTAAGAGAGTAAAGCTTTTCATTTTTGATTGGTGACCTCAGTCTAATAAGTTAATAACTTGCAGTAAAAGTGATACTGCCACCAACACCTGTTTGCAGTATTGATTTTATTCTGCCAATCACTGCATCGATTCATAAATTTAATGTCAGAAAATATTGAAAGATACCCATTACAATTAATGAGATTATGTAACAGTGTCTTCTTAGGTCTAACAAGCAATTCAAAATCAAAATCTACTCAATTTTACTCTTAAATTTAGAGTCGTTTAAACCTGAGAATGTTTGGCATTTTTGATTTATATGATAAATTGATCATCAAAAAGACAGTTTTCAGTTTATCAAACCAGTCAGTTACGATGCTGTAAAATACATTAAAATTGTACCGTGTAAATTATTAAGTCTGATTACTCTCTGGCTGCGTTGTTGTTGTGCATGCCCTCCATCCTGATGTTAATGCATGGTTATGTACGTTTCTCCCCCCTAGCTAAACTAGTCCTCTGCAGAGAGTTTGTTTTTAATACAAACTCTCATGAACAACACAATAGCGGCAACTACTGCGCTGAATGGACGATAGATATCTTCAAGGAGCTGATCAAACACGTGACGAGGAGATAAGATAGCCGTTGAGGAAGGCGAATGCTTTTCCAATTAAATCCATCAGTGCATGTAAACACCAGACCGTATTAAATCACATCCTGCGTAGACAGTTGACCTGAAGTCTTCATTCAGAAAGAATGTGTGCATGAAACCACAGCTTATCAGCTAACCGGTCGGCACAAAGTCGAGAAGTCAGTACCATTTCTAAGACAAGTCATTTTCTACCTCTATCCCTTGTGTTAGAACCAGAGTGCTTCTGGGTCATGCAAATTATCTAATTAGTTTTTTTATGTGCTAACCCTACTGAAAGCACGATCCATCGCTGGGTTAATTTGGCCCACCATTAGAGTGGAAGCCTGCTGCTGACTAAACCAGATGATGTGAGCCTGGTCATCTGAGCGATGAAAATGACAACGCCGTGTCACCTCTAGATGACTCAGTGGCCTCTACCTGCAGTCGAAGAATTATTGTGTCACTGACTGAGATCTTTAAATGACCCCACCAGAATATGCAAATTGAAACTGGCAAATCACATAATAATGACAAAGCAGCAATTTCCGATAATGTAATGGTAATTACAGATTTGATATGAGAAACTTAATTATGACTAAGTACAGATTGTCTGACCTGTGAGATTTTAATAAAACTCTGTGGACTGATGTGAACTGAGCTGACCCCAACCTGAATTTCTGCTGAATTTACTGAGTAGAAAATGTGTTTTCCCAATTAGTCTGGCCTTCAGATTGGGTTGTGTGCCAGGATTTCAGGCTAAACACAGGCTTGTGGCTTAGCAACAGCTGAGTTTATTTTTGCTTGGTCACCAGCAAATCTGTAAGGCTTTAGCTCTTTAACTGCCAAGTGTAACAGACACCAGTACAACAATTTAATTGGCGTGAGACTACATTCAGCTTTAAAATCGGTTCGATATTTGTGTTCATTGAGCCGACAGCAAGACACGTACAGTGAGGTAAAGGTATATGTCAGATACTTAAAGAGCCATCCGTAAAAATGTAGGCACTTCTCTAAGGCTTAACAGGGCCTGAGGTCGTGTTAAAAACTATTTTGAAATGTGATTGAAAATAGCACAAAGGATATCACAATAAGAAGCTTTTTTACTAAATGAAAAGCATTTGTATGGAAAGCAGGTCTTTTAGAGTAACATAACACAAACTGAACGTCTTGTTCTTTCTCCCCTCCACTGATGTAGAGGTGTACTAGATGTGCAGTCAGTACACTCTGACATCACTGCTTTGAGTGGTTGAAAGACTTCAGTGAATCAGTGTTTTTTGATTAGTTTAATACAACTTTATTTTTCTGTCCATAAATAAAAACATTGTATTCACCACTTTAATTTCAGAAATTTCTGAATGTGGAGATGCCTTTAAAAACAGGTAATATGGAGCACCAAACACAATACCACAAATGAGCAATCAAGCAGACAGTTTTGCACATAGCAACCACTTCATTTGAAAGTAAAATGAGCACACCCAAAAGCGTTGCAAATATTCCCTCCCTGAACAGAAAAATGAGAAGGTCAAAGTTAAATCTTGAAGTCAGGCTGTAAGCAGTGATGGACATTTACAACAGAAAATTTGGGCTGTGATTTTACTGCCCCTCCATTTTTACTTCCAGATAAGTTTGACAAACCTGTTGGTATATTTTCAACCGGGATGATTGCCCGTATCATCACATGTATACTGCCCTGTTAGCAATGTTGTTTTTCATGTTCTGAGATCTCAATAATTTAGTGGGTGTGATGTTATCAAATCAAAGATAAAACCTCACTGTAATAAATCACAGTTTTCCTTTATGAAGGGCAGATGTTAAAGGCGCTTTCTTAGAACTTAAAATTATGATTCAACTGTTGTCAGAACACTGAGTTCTCTGTGTGTGATGGGATGTAAAGCATCTGTGGGCAGGCTTTCTCAAAGTCCCAGCTCTTTTGCTCCCAAAAGATGACTTAGGCTTATGGAAGAAGTTAAGTGAGGGCAGATGAAAAACAGACCCAATGCTATGGGGGTGTGGAGATCAAAATGTGTGTTTGTGTGTGTTGGAGTATGTGTGAGGCTGTGGGGCAACAGTAGACATAACATTGCTATTGTATTTTCCAAGTAAAATGAGATAGATGGTTGCAATTAATTCTACAGTGACCATTAGCTGACCACCAGCAGAATCGAGCAGCCGGAGACTGGAACAGATGAGAGCAGTGCAGTGTGTATGTTTCTGTGTATGTGTGTGTTAATGCACGTGCGTGATGTTTTAAACACAGTTTGCTCGGGGACCTTTTAGGCCCGCTGAATCTTCACAGGAGGCGACTATATGCTGACTAGAGCGAATGAAACCTGACAGGTCCATTCAGCATCTGTTCCAGCTTCTGCTTGTTTTGTGTATTTAAGGTGCATGCAAGCATAAATGTATTATTGTAGTTTCTAGACTCATTTAGGACACAAAAGACAGACCTTTGAGATCTTTTAACATGACATTTTGGGACAAGCAAAATGCAGTTATGTGAAGGCAGAGGCAAATGGGCTGTCAACCTTTAAAGATACAAAAGGTCCTGAGGGCATTTTCCTCAGGAAGGCATTTCAACATGAAAATGCATGAAATGTAAAACTAATCTCTTGTTTTGTCTGATTATTCAGCATCACTGGCCTTTTGTTCTCAACTAGCGCTCTTGAAAAGAAGATGTAGGAAAAACAAAAATGTATTTGGGCCTCGTATTATCTATTCATTGTGGCTACTCCTACTTCCTGAATGCTGTTGGGAATGCTGTTGGCTGTATTTCACCTCCCTACCCAGCTACCCATATCACCATCTTGATAGTCTTTTTCTGTTCTGCACATCTGGCTGAATGGCACTGTAATGTATGCAGATCTTTAGTCACTGATAAGCTGTAATTTTTGCAAATGATTTTCTGTTTGACCCCCAGGTTGTTGCAGTTGGACCATCTTGCTGTAATTAAATTAGATGGAGAGATAATTGTTAGAGCAAAAGACACAGGAATCAGGGTTACAAATGGATATTCAAGGCGTCACTCAAAGGTGTGTGTTCAAGAGGCGCTACAGAAAGAAGACATTTCTGTAGTATTTTAATTTATAGATACTGGACTGGAAGGGTACACAGCTGTGGCATGAAGCTCCAATTATTTTCTGTAATCTACAGTACAACTGGATGTCTCTGATGCAAGTGTTTTTTAATTACTGTTGTAAATTAAAGCTTCCCTGTCTGATTTTGATCCGAAACATGAGGTTGCATCACGTGCCCTTTGTATAGATTGGCAACAGTGTCAATGTATAATTGAAACTAGTGATAAGACAGTGGGTTATTAACTAATCGTCCACTGTCATGTTGTATACCTCTGCTGAGATAATTATATATAGTACACAGTATCAGTCATCATGTTACAGTCTTGACCAAAGCTCATCCATTTACCATAAAGCATCAACAGTCATAAAGTAAAAAACAGAGGGAACTGTGTGTTCTTGTTTGTGGAGGTGTTTTTTTAGTCATGGGAATAGAAAACTAGAAAAAAGAATAGAATAAAATTATGTGTTCAGAAACTTATGCTTTAACATGTCATTTTGACCTCAGTGCTCTCCACCAGATAACGAGCAGCACTGAGATGAAAAGCTCTGATAATGAATTTATACACCACAAGAGGAGCTTTCATTGTGCTGAGTTGACTCATCTGTGTTTTGTATTCCTTCCAGCAGCTGGCCAATATTTGGATGTGTGTGTGCTTTTTTTTTTACTCCGCTTGGTTCTGAAGCAATGCCTGCAACAGCAGTGCTATCACACACGCAGGGGTCTGTTGGCTGCGGGGAACCAACTTATTTTAGCAGGGAAGTCGACACATGAGTGAACTTACAATGCTAACAGAGCTAACAGAGCTAACAGAGCAGAAAAGCCCAAACCAAAACAAACAAAGGGCTCTTGTTAGGCACAGGCTGCTACAGGCAGACCAGGCTGACAGTGGAGGAGTTGGCACTGTGACAAAAAGCAGCATTCATATTAATGCAAAAGTGTTTCTTCTGAGGTTTGGCACTATTCACTAGCTAGCTCCCTGTGGCATCACATACCAGTCTGGCAGCCACATCCCATCAGCCCATATGAATGGATGAGTGTTGCTTAGAAACCTTCTGGAGATGTTGACTCAAGTTAACATTCAGGGGAAAAGTTGAACCTAAACAACTGCTCTGACTTGGTGGCACTGAGGTTGTATCATAGCTACAACTAACAGTTATTTTCATTAATGATTAATCTGGTTGCTGATTATGCTCTTGATTAATCGTTTGGTCAATAACATGTCAGAAAATAGTGACGAATGGCCATTACAGTTTTGTGAAGTGCAGGGTGATGTTGATGGATAAAACAATTCAATGTACTGACACATAAGACAAAGAAAAGCAGCTTATTGTCACAACTGAAGCTGGACCTGGGGAATTTCTGGAACGTTGTCTGAGATGATTGACTGATTACCAAAATAGTTGCTGAGTAATTTTCTATCGATCGACTAAATCGCTTTTTCAACTCTAGTTGGTAAAACTGCATATTCTTTTATTTGTCTACTTTTGATAAATTAGATTCAATGTACCTGGAGGACGACTGTCAGTACTTTGGTGTGATTGATTTAATTTCAGTCATTATCTGTGTTTTGTAGATGATTGCTGTAATTAAGGAAGTTTAGGGTTTTCTTTATTTTTTGGCTGCACATTCCCTATTGTGAATATACATATTATTTGGTAGACTCAAAATAATGAGGGCTTTTATAGAACTTTTCATTACACTGTATAGCATTAACATCACTGTGTTTGCATGTACCTCTTTTACACCCTCTTAGCTACTTCCTATTGTCTATTTATAGCACACACATTGCCCATTACTGTGACTTGTTTCACTGATTTGAAAGGAATGGTCAGAATGATTACATTTGCACGATTAGCAAGTGTTTGTTAGCGAGTGTTTTGGCCCTGAAGTCATTGATTTTGATCAACCACGACCTACAGCTCATATCTCATGTTTATCCATGTGTGCCCACTGTCACTTCTGGCCGCTCGGGACTAGTCCATTTTTGAAGGTTATCATGGGCGATTCATCGACCCCCTCCCCGTGCGCTGAACTCATTTGTTCAGTGCTCGCATTAATAATTTATAGTGAGTGTGAACGAAGGGGAGCCTCAGCTCTCTGGTTTTAGGGCTTGTCTTCACTCTCCTCATCCAGCCTTCCACTACTGTTGCATTTCTGCTTGCACAGTGTTTTATATGAGTTTCACATCGCTCTCTCTCTCTCTTTTGCTTCCTTACTCTCCTCGTCTGTCTTTTTCAATCTTACTTCTGCTCCGACTCTGTCATCTGCAAGCTTGTTGTTTAGAGTGTCCTACTGTATCGGAAATTCTGTGCTGCTGTACAACTGTACTTTTCCTGTTGAGAGACAGAGAGAGAGAGATGATTTTCTTTCACGTCTGCCCGACTCCCATCATCCTGCCCAGTGAAACAGATGGATCCTCTGGCAAACAGTGCTTGTGCTAGGATATACTATTAGCATTGCAGGTTGGAGGCCATGCTGATTCATTCACTAACATCATAATCTGGGCTATAATCATTGCTCTCTCACATTGTGTCTGTCAGCTTAATTTCCAATGATGACAATGACAGTGTGTGACTGTGTGGCTGTGATTATACAATTCATCAAAAAGGTAAAACAGCAGGATAAATTGTAGAAAAGATCAGTGTGTTACTGTGAAAGTGCAGGCCAGGTTGCTTGGTTGTGTGTTGCAGCATGGTCAGGCTTGATGAAGCTAATTATGCAAAACTGAGCCATTTAATTGCTTGCAGGGAATTAGTCACTCAATCAGGTGATATGTATCTGATAGCTTTGATGGAGTTTGGTCCTAGATAAATAATGAACATGAATAAAACAGGTATGCAGTTCATCTCAATGCTGAAAACGTATGTTAATCTTCATGGTAGGTCCAGTAGGTGCCACATTAAATACAAAGTGTCAGTATTACACTTGAAGCCATCAAGTTTAATTATCTGTGGAAGCCAAAATCATGAACGCAGTTATGATTAATTATGGAGCCTCAGTTCAAAGGCATTTTAGTCCATTAGATGTAGGGGTGTGGGAGATTTTGTTGGCTGTGTCTTTAGTCCTGCAGTCAGCAGGGGACTAAAGTGGGTCAGCTGCTGGAGGTCCAGCATTCACATTCACACAGCAGGTGTAAACTGAATTGCTAGTATACATATACATATAACTATAACAATAAAAGAAAAACACCAACATATACTGATGAGCCAAAACATTGCGACCTACCTGACCAAAACAGCTCTGACCTGCCGCAGCATGAACTCTACCAGATCTGGCAGCTAGACATTAGCAACGGATCCTTTAAGTTCTGTAAGATGTGAGGTGGAGCTGCTGTGGGTCAGACAAGTTCCTTCAACACTCTGTTTCCGGCACATGGTTTGTCTCTCCTCGGATCACTGTTGGTACTCACCATTGCTGACCATGAGCAGCCCATGTTTCAGACGTGCAGACCCAAGTCTTCCAGCTGTAATGATTTGGCTTTGTTAAAGTTGCTCAGGTCCAAAGTGCTAAATATAAGATCTGACTGTTCACTTACCATCTAATACATCACTGATCTTGACATAATGGATATTTTCCCCATCTGTGAGTGGTCATAATGTTTTGGCTCATTGGTGTTTTTGACTGCACCCTCCTCACTATCATTAATCTGTGCCTGATGCTCTCTGCAGCATTTTTTTGTGTCACCACTCTGAGCCCAGCAGCAGCGTGACCACAGTCTGTCTTGTACCGAAACTGCTCTTTCTATCTTCAACTACCATACAATCACTTCCTCAACCCAAAATTCACAGACTTAACCTCCATCTCTAATCCTGTGCCAGTGAGTAGGAAGCTGCACAACGGCTCAGAGAAGGTAGCTGGCTGCTGATTAATAAGCACTTCCACTCCCACACCATTGGACACTGAAATATACAGACTGAACATTATTGGATAAAAACCTGGTCTAAACATAGGCCCCCACTAAGGAGTTGTTGTTGCCATGGGCTTTGCACACAGTTTTTATTTTCTCTGAAGAAATGGCCCTATCTAATGTAGTTTAGCCTGGAGGATATATCACAAGCCATCCTGTTTTTTGTATACAAAGTCTCCTTGGGTTGTCCCACTCGTAATCTGGTGTAACAGCCATGTGATTAAAGTAATAGTAAAAGGTCAAGTATGCCTGCAGCATTTCTACAGCTTTCAGGCTTTACACAGACATTTAGACATATTCCTTAAGACTCAGTAGCTGTTGTTAAGATCATGACCATGCTGGAAGTAGAAAAGCAACTATCCTGATTTATATTAACTTATTTATTCATTGGTTTATTTAACAGGGGCAGTGCACAGTAATAAATATCACTGTATATGTTCTAGCTACCTAAAAGACAATTTTTCATATTTAGTCACCCACAATAGAAAGAGTCACAAGGAAATGGGAAAACATTTTAGAAATTTGAAAACTGAAATTTGGTACTGTATCTTATGGTATCTTTACGGTATCAGGATGCAACCACTAAATACAGTAACAGACTACTGTAACACTCAACAGACAGAAAGTGAACTCGGAAGTGTGGTTAAAAATATTCTTGACTTTACTAGGTCAAGATTTAGGGAAGGAAAATGCTCTCAGACCAAGCAAAACAATCTGGGGCCAAATAATGTGGGCAGGGTGTAATCTGAAATATGATGACGGGCAGATAGTAATTATAACAGGTACGGGCAGGCAGAACAAACACAACACTGGCATACTAAGGCGTTAACTCAGACGATCTGATGCAGTGTAACGGATAGCTGGCGTCTATATATACTATGTAGTGTACTGGGAATGAGGAGCAGCTGGCTGGGCGAATGACTGGGTCAGGTGATGAGTTGTCATGGGAGATTTTAATAGTTATATCTGGTGGGAAGGTGTGAATCAGTGGGTCTGGAATGATGGCAGAGGTTAGTACTGTATGCACAACACAGATTAATCAGATGCACTTGAGGTGGAAGAGAGGCAGACGAAGCAGCTGTCACCACGACAGAAACATTTATTCATTTATTTTAAAAACAACTTTACATTTCATTGTGAGGCAGATGCACTTAGTTGAGGTTATTTCATGTTGATTTTCTTTGTCAAATTAAACACAACTTTTCAGAGAACTCCCCTTTCCACCCCCAATTCTTCCTGCTCCTGTCATAGACCCCCCCCCCCCCGCCCCCCCAAATCCCCCAGTAATATTAGTGCTGAACCAGCCCTTTTTTCTCATCCACTTAACATTTGAACATGGATGTTAATGTGCCAACGCCTCAGGGTACCTGCATTAGCATAAACAGTGCGGCTTCTAAATGCTCTTAACACCCCGGACAGCCGTGTTTTCTGCAGTTTTTCAATCAGTTCAGCTCTCACGTGATTTGGATGCATCATTTTGGTATGCATACTGTAGCACCCAGCTATTCTGAATGAGCTCTTCCTCTGTTCAGTCACGCACACTCTGGCTTATGAAGTTCATTAACATCCTCTGCCTTTCACTAACACTTAAATTCATGTTCATGTGTTTCGCCTTTCTGCTTCATCTGCGTTAATGCACAGTATATCTTCTTTTCCTGCTCCTCCTTGGAATATAATACTTTACAGGGAAGTTTTGCCCTAGTTTACCCCTCCCAACTCATGCCCCACCTCCTTTATGTGGATAATTACAAGCATGTCGAGAGCAGATTTGCACCCCACTATGTCTAATCTCAGATCTCATTTCATCATGTTATTTCCAATACGTGTTAGTGACTCATCTTCATCAGCTGTAGAGACATCAGTGAATCTTGGTGCCCTCAAACTACCCCTGAGTGACAGATAAAGCTCGTCGGTAAAACGTATGAGCAGCTGGAAACAATGCTTCAGGTTTTTCCCAGGTCTGTAGCAGGAAGCAGGAAGTTGGCTCAGCAGAGATGATGTTTTCCCTCAGAGATGAACATTATCAGTGTCAGCTGGCTGCCTATCTGCCCTTCTCACTGTCATCCACCACCCATTCAGACATATCAGGGTCAGAGGTCACCTCACACTCATCCACACCAACAAAAACAGGGAAAGGAATTTCCTGTAGCTTGTTATTGATGCGTCAAAGGTGCAGGAGAGCAGCTCTTGGAAAGTGCCCTTTCAGCACTTCGTAGTCACCCGCCCCCAGCCTTCCAGGAGAACTGCCTTATTTTATTGGACAACACAAGGAAAACAATTGAGATTTATGAGTCATGCAGCTGTGCGCACTAACGTTTTGCCTTCTTAGCTAAGGGCGAGCCGTAAGTTACCGCTCTTTCACTCCTTCCTTCATCATTCTCTCTTACCTAATAATCCTGCAGCCTTCCTCTTCCACCCCCCCTCATGTGCCTCCTCTTTGCTTTCTGTTGAGTGTTCTGCTGGAGGTCTTATGAGTCCCCGGGGGTCAGCTGTTGCCCAATAACCCCATGAGATGCCTGGCTTTAATTTAGTTTTTGTGACTCAAAGGACGTGTGTGTAAACAAAACATCAGCTAACAGTATTACTTATTCCATAAATCTCCATAAATATGTTTTTCAAATATAATTTTCTCCCAAATTTGTTAAGACACTCTGAGAAGCATAAGCTGACAGTTAACATGACAAGGAATATACAGCAGTTAAGGTTATTTTCTACCCATTTGTAATGTATAGAAATTATTAGAATCATTTCATTCAGAACATGAATATTTTCTACTAGTAGTCATCTATAATTTTGTATTTCTTTGAAAGCTATAAACTATGAGGTATCAATGTTATAGATGTAGAAAATCAAATATATCATCACAGATCTGCTGAGAAACTGAAGACCTGAGTCAAGAAATGCAAACTTGTGAGAAAACTTTTCTGGGGGAAAAAATGCAATACTTGGACAACTTTGGACAAAAGGGCAAAGTTACATCATATTGGGCCATTAACTTTGACAAGAAGGCCTAATTTTTATTGAGAAAAATAGCATGAGAGCTTTCACATTCAAATTTATTTCTTATACATAAGCCCCCAGGCAGCCCCTGAATTCAAACCCTGCTATTTTCCCCTAGCTTGTGTTGAAATAGATGCCTTTTCTCTCCCGCTGAGCTAAAACTCACTTTAGTGCCGTTATCCCGGGCATGCCGGTGAGCACCTTGAGTACACCAACATTAAAAAGGCATGGACCTGTGCACTACTCTACCTTTTCTTCAAACATTTAAAGTCAGGAAAAAGTACCAGGGTTTTACTGATTTATTTTTGGGAAGGCATAAAGGTAGCAGCCCGCCTCCCCAACCCCAACTCCTCACTTTGACGTTGACGGTTCATAAACAGGAGTTTATGCACCCTGAATGCAAGGAAAAGGAAAAAAAAAATAACACGACAGGAAGAAAAGATATTCAAACGACGAACACACTTGTGGGAGAGAGCAAAGCAAACAAGTTTAAGAAAGGATTGGTGTTTGTGTGTGTATGTGTGTTATGACACTTTTCCTCTGAGGTGTGTTTAACAGTGCCATGGGGCTGAATGCTCTAAGAGAGGACTGACAGGCTGTTGTTTTGCCTCTCTGCTTAAGACAGAGTCTCACCCCAGGGGTCTCCTGTAGATTACAGCTAAATATTCAGAATGAAAAAGGAAGAAAGAGCCTGTCTGCTTTTGTTGGGAATGTATTTCCCAGAGACAGCTCAGTAAGCTATGTGTGCTCTTTCCCCATTTTCACTTCCATGGGAACTGAATATTTGCAGAAACAATTTCCCATGTGCCTCACCAGAGTCCGAGGAAAATGACTCAGCAGGACCATCTAATCTCCCAATAACCCTTTCTGCCCAAACACAATCGCACACATACACACACATACAAAGGCTTCTTCTAGTACAGTTCCCTTTACTGTACCTCTTGAATAACTGCTGCTGTGGGTCCTGGGGAGAAAAGGCCACGCTGGAAAATCGCTGTGGGGATCAATAAGGCAATTTTCTGTCAGGTCAGCGGCTGACACTCTGGTTATTTACTCTGAGGGGGCGGCGGCGAGGATAGGTAGTGGTGGTGTGCGCAGTGTTGGTAGACATATTGCCTTGCTTACCTAATCTCTCTCTGGACACTTTGATCATGACAAACAGCTTCTGAAATGTCCTAGAACAGTCAGGAGATACGCGCCATCATGCTTTCACTCAGTGTCCCGTCTGTTCCCTGTTACTCGGCAGCCAAGATAAATTTCCATTGCTGGTGGCATAGTTTTGTATATTTATAGATGAGGATGTCTGTTCAATTTTCATTGGGTCCCTAAATGTATCTGAGGTTATTTAGTTGCCGAAATGCGTAAGCAGAAATGTGTCAGGCTCGTAAAGGGACATGTCTGTCTGGCCATCTGGCAGATTGCTTGTCTCACTTTGGTGATCCAGACTTTAAGAACAGCTCCAAGAAGATTTTACAACTCCCTTTGACATTGCATTAGCATATAGAATAGTTAATACTTCTGGTTCTGGTAAGGACTAAGCCTGCCTGTGGCATCAAGAACCAGATGTGGGTGCCGCTACTGCAGCTTGATGCATGACCTCGGAACTACACCTGCCTGAGGGTAGAAAGCAAACAGCATTAACTGATTAACTGATAGCTTTTTTTTTGGGGGGGGGGGGACCAGCTGCTCAGGGCACTTAGGCCCATGTGGTACGCGCCCCAACCATTGGGGGTGCCCCCTTTTTCACAATTTTTTGACATATTTTTAGACCAAATAATCGACAGAGAAAATGATCTGCAAATTAAATGATAATGAAACTGATACCCCTTCTCCACCAACATGGAATGGGTTTTCTTAAGGTTTGCGCACTTTATTTTGAACCGTTCTGAGCAATTCGACCAAAAATAACTTATTTCTTCACAGTTCAGTTTAAGAGTTATCTCAACATTAATGTGCTTTTAAGTTCCTATGCATGTTAAGTGCAGTTCATTGTTCTTATTTCTGCATTTTATTCTCTGCTTATCTTATATTTGTGTTTTCATTTGATTCAGCAATTACTGTCCAATCAACACATTTGTGACTTAACTTCAGAAAAGCAGTGCATTTCACTATGCCGTGTTCTACATTGAGATTCAACCAGGGATTTCTATTTTTCTGCTTACTGATCGTTTTCTTTTCTGTTGTAATGAGTAGAATACTGAAGGCATGTATAAAATACTGCTATAACGCTGTGAGCAGTATGAGCCGACGAGGGGGGTCAGTAGGGGGAATCTTAACAACACAGACATAATGTGGCTGAAAGAGAAAATTCCTCTGTGTGGTGTCTGAAATTCTCCAAGGATTAGCTAAAGAATTCAGGGAACTGAGAGACCTAACTGATCTGTGTGGGGGTCTGACATTGCTGAAGTGCCTTCAGCCTCTGTGATAAAAACCATGCCTTTTTCACTTCCTGGATTTTTCTAATGAGCGAGTCTAGTGATGTGGATTACGCTCACTTACACAGACACACACACCCGTCTTGTTGCCTGTGGAATAACAGAAATCCCAGGGGAGATGCAAGTTCAGAGGATTTATGCACAGATTCTATATTTACAGAACCCAAGACTGCATTCTTTGAGTCTTAATAGCTGTAAAAAATGGCAGGTTATCTTTATCACAGACATCTGTGGTGAAACAGAAATCTGAATTTGCACAAATAGGTCTACCATGCAAATGAGACACATTAGTGCCCTTATTTATATGCTCCCAGGCTCAGAAGATGATTTATGCTACATTACAGATCATGATGATATATCCAAGGTTAAATGGGAACCTGAGATTCTCAGACTAATAAACATATCTGCCTATTGTAAGGACAGTGAAGCTCAGTGACTTCCCAAATGTGGTTTCATGAAACAGTTCATATGTGTATACACAGAGAGAAACACATGCAGTGTTTAAGTAAATGACAAGTAGACCATTCAGACATTTAGGTGATTATTTATGTGTGAATATGATCCATAAATGTGTTTGTTTTATTAATGTGACAGTTCATTTCTTAAACTTAATGTAAACTGTACTTTGACCTTGCCAAAAGCAATTTGAATATACTTTGATTTAATGTCCCATAACAGTACCACGCCACAGTAATCACAGTAATTGTTCAGCCTGCCAAGTGTCAGGGTCTGTTCTCCCCTGGGAGCCGATAGCTGGAAGTGCAGGTGAACTCAGAGCACCTCACTGAGGGTTCATATATGTCTTCTCACTTCAGTGATTGGAGGCCAGCAGCACCAGGTGTCAGGAGAAAAGGGGGGGATTTATGTTAATTGTCTGCAGAATGTACTCTGGATGTATCATTGAGCCGTCCGATTTGATTGCCATGCTCAGGTGAAATGTTCTCAGAGCAGAGGTCCATCTTCTTCCCAATTACAGCAGTGGTACCGGTGGAGTGGTCTATTTTCTTGCCTAGGTGCACAGGGTATGCTTGGCTAGCCTGGCAGTGAAGACAGGGATAAGGAAGGAGGATTTTCCATCGATGCAGATGCTCCATCTGGTTACATGGAGAGTACAGTTACATTCACTAATAGGTGCTGTCTGTCTCAGTTCATGCTAGTTAGCATCACAAAGTTATCAGTTCTTACTACTGCAGAGCTCTGAATAGTAGTCTGGCTCACCACCAGTCTAAAAATAGTTCGTGAGAATAGAAATTTACAAACAGAGGCCTACACACACTGAGTTGTAGTGTGCCTTATTTATTTATTTTTTCTGTTTGTTTTGCTTTTGTTTTTTTCCCTCTCCTGCCTTTGTTCGGATCTGCATGTACAAGAACAACTGTTTTATTTCCCCTTCTAGTTTTTTTTCTCTTTTCATTTGAGACCTTGGCACTAAAAAGCCCAGTGAGTCATGTCACATTTCCAAGTGGAATTAGGATGTCTGATGAGTTGCGTTTTTATTGTTTCATTCTTAATAACGCCCGCTGCCTCTCTGTGGTTTATTTTTACCTAGACTGTGTTAAGCCCAAACAATAGAAGCACATCTCTTGGTGGGTTTAATTGCATGTGTCTGTCAAAGGGAGCTAGAGGACTTTTTAGTGTTTCCTTTTATGCATGCGTTTGTTGTGTACCTGTATGACAAAGACACTGTCCAATGTTATTTATGGGTCCTAGCATGAAATACTGGAAACCTCTACTGTTGTTAGTGTTAGGATTAGGATAAATGAGTTTAAAGGTTTATCATATCAGTTTATAAAAAATTGAGTCAGGATTTTACAACTCTTGAAAAATGATGATGGTAGAAATACATGTGAATCTGCAAGGAATGTGCACTTGCATATACTTGCGATTGGCCATCGCAGCACCTTGGTGGATGATTTACCAAGCGACCCTCTATTGTTTTGTTGGAGCCCTCAACCACGTGTGCAGTTTTCACATAAGGTGGATAGAAAAGGATGTCGTCGGCCAGTCACATTTTAATAACAACTGCCCTCATGTCTGTATTTTAGATGAAATATCTAATATTCAGGCCTATGATTCTTGCATTGTTGAATTAAAAAAAACATAATTTTCTACCTCTAGAAGTGTATGTCTTTAGAAAACATTTCCCCTTTTCCTGTCATTAGACCTATGATATATTGGCTCACTTTTCTATTTCTTCTCAAGTTATTCATCAGATTGTGATTTTCTTTCATCTGCAATTGTTTGCTTTGAAATGTAAGTAGAAGTAAATTCCAAAACTAATCATCCTTGGTTCAGTATCATTCTGCATATGTTAATTCACACTCCTAGTAGATCCTTAGTTTCACAGTTTCAAGGACAAAATGCACAATTTATGTAACACTACACCAAAATATACAGTTCAGTATCTAACCCTCAGCATTTGTGACAACTCTGCCCAATTCACCATCAGTTTCAAGACTTGCTTGAATTTGTTCTTGTTACTATATTACCACCAGTGTTTGTGTGTTTTGTGCATGAGGTGTTTGTCTAACTCTATAAGAGTGTTCCCTGCTAAATGTGACAGCCACAGTGACAGAGTAAGACAGAGATGGAAAATTGTTAGAATACAAGAAGTCATCTTTCTGGGAGAGAAAGATAAATGGACATCGAGAGACTGAATGATGAAAGGGATTTGAGCGGATAGAACAACATTTGTGAGTCAACACAAGACTTCTGCGGTCAGGGGAGGAAAAACAGGCAGTGTTACCCAGCATGTCTCTGTCTTTCACAAAAGACAGCATTCGTTTTCTTTGTGCTACTCCAAAGACATCTCTAGCTGGCACAGACGTGAATGACGAGAGGCTGCACTTGTTTCTGTCCAGCGCTTAGACAGAATCCTCGCCTCCTCCTACTCGTGCCCTGGCACCCAACCCCCTGTTGATGAAAAGTGGGGAGAGAAACAAAGGCGACCATTGTTTTACTGTCTGGTGTAGGGGGGTGGGGGGCAAACATGGCATATACCTCAAAAACAGGAATCAGAGGGAGGCCTCTGCGCAGCCCTGACACCTAATGTGGTGAGTGACAACCCAGTTATTAAAGCAAGGAATTCTGGGAGCCTTGTGGGAAGTGGGGAAGAGGAGCTATTCATAGGGAGTGTTGACCAGAGAGCCTCTTAAATGGGGAACAGTATCATTCTTTGTCGTAGCTGAAGTCATAGACACATTCAGTCCTGCTCTTGCCACTGAGACATTGTATTAGGAGAGGAGTTGGTGGTGAAAGGGTGGGAGGGGTAGAGGAGGGGCGGGCACATAGGCTGGTGTGCAGCTAGGGGAGGCATCCCCCTATGGAGTCCCCCAGGGCCCCAGAGTGACATCACTGCATCTTTTGTTTCTACCCCTGCTGAGCACCAATTAGCCGGTCACCGCCTGCTACTGGAGAGCAGGCTTTTGTGCTCCACAGCCGAGCAGCAGCCACGTTTTGCTCATTGGCTTGTGGTTTGCTCTGCATGTCAGCCAGTCAGCAAACAGGATGCTGTGGTACGTGATAGCACACTCTATGTTCAACTGTTTGTGCATCTTATCGAGTGACATCTCACACACAGTTTTTTTCATGCTTGTGTACCAATGATGCACCCGTACTGAGCCCTACTATGTCTGATACACAGCATCTGATTGTTCCTGTTGGTTTAGGCGAGAGATACAGATTTAAAGCTGTAATTAGAAATATATGGAATGTTATAATATTCAGAATGGTGTGACTGAAAAATGCAGTTTAGCATCTCTTAATCTTAGTTTTTTAAACTTTTACATTTAAGTTTGTAGGTGTAAATTATGCTGGCAGGCTTAATTTCTTAAGTCTGAAGATTTGGGATTCAACGTGTATTCATTTTACCAGTTTGTGTGTTCAGTTTCCCGCCTGCGAGCTTAATTTTACAAGCTGAGGCGTGCGTGTGTGTACACTCACAGACCTGACAGGATTACACAAGCTGAGGTTTTGTACACAGTACTTTGTAAAGAAAACTAGGGATTTGCAAGAGAGAGAGGTTAGGACATTTAACTGTTGACGTAGCAATTTCTTTGAAGCTGCTAGGAGATTTTTGCTAATTAATGGGTTTACAGAGCCATGTAAAAGGGACTCAATGTTTTTACTTAAGAACACATGAACATGTAATGTGTAAATCTCTATAAACCCTAGAACAGATAGGATTAAAGGAAACAAGGAACTGAATTTACAAACTTGCAAAACAGAGTTTACAGGCAGGAAATGAAATGTTCAGACTCGGCAGGTACAAACTAAAATGTATAAGTTTACAAATCTACAATTACATGGATAAACCTGTTTTTTTAAGTGCACATTTTGACTGATGTAATATTCCACAGTAATGCCTCTTTTGCAAAGCAGAGCATGTATTTGCTCTGGTAAACGAGTAACTTTAACAGTCTCATCCCTCATTGTGGTTTCTAGTCACATCTGACTTTGGCTAATCTGGGGATTGACGGCGACTCATTCAGAGGACTCTCACAATGGCAGCTCTTGGCAGGATTATGAAGGCTGTGAGAGCGCACAGTTGAATAAGGGTCGGCTGGAGACGCTGATCCAGCTCACTTCCTTGAGCCTTTCGACTCCCCCAGTCACTGTCAGTCACGCCGCATTCAGGCTCCAGCGAGGAGCCGTACGTGGCATTTGTTTGTTTGTGCAGGTTGTCCTCTCTGGCCTTTGTAGCCGGTGAACCCTGACACCTGTATTCCCTCTGTCACAAGAACAACACTGTGCTTTGCTTCTTTATCTCCTTTCACCTTGGTTCCATTACCCCAGAATGTGCCTCTTGCTGTGGACAAAGAGAAGGCTATTTAGCTGAGTGACTGTCTCATTCCACAGTGTTGTAATTGGCTGCCCTCTCTCACAGTGGCCTTGATAACGGCGCTGAAATTGAAGTTCAGTGGCCTTGTGGTGCTCCCACCCTTGGCGACTGTGAATCATTGACAGCTTAAAGTTAACCTGTTAACCTTACTCAGAGTTTGGTGATCAGAGTTGTCATATCATGTCTACCCTGTGGCTGGAATAAAGGTCAAACGGAAGCCAGCTTTGGGAGTTTCCAGTAATTGTCCAATCATTTTAGCTGTGAAACAACATATGAGATGGCATGCGCATTAGTAAGAAAACTTACAGCCGTTCTTCTTTTATTTCAATCAGATGATCTTAGTAAAAACAAGCATGCCATCACATGACTGACTGTAAATTCTGCTTGTCTTGTTTTGATACCGTTGACCTACATGTACAGTCAAGACAAGCATCGCAGTAGCATCCACAACACCACACAGATACCAGTACCAGTGCCACTCAGATTTTAGCTGCAAGCTAAATTCCTTTCTTTGGGGTTGTTCATGAAATTTTAAAGTAATAGTTAGATGTTTGTTTTATATCTTCCTACGAATGCTGACATGTTTATCCCCCCCCCCCCGAGTGTTTTATCAAGCCGCTTCCCCTTTGTACTATTTTCTAGCTGTACTGCATCTGACCATAAAAGACAATAATAGTGCAGAAAAGCCTTTGTGTCATGAATTTTATACCCAAATAAAACACCTATTTTGAAGATAAAAGCTGGAACAAAAAACTGCCTTTTTGCTAAGTGTGAGTATAAATAGTAGCACAATTTATCTCGTACAGTTCCACTTTTGTCCAATTCCACTCTGCAGCTGTAGACAATAGCCTACTGTATGTAGTGTAATGCAGCTATAGGTTGCAAATGGAGAGTAATATCAGCACTCTGTTGTCTATAGGGTGATTTTACAGTTGCCTCTGCAACATATATATTAGTATGCACTGAGTTAACAGTATTGCTGTTGTGAAAACCACGCAACTCCAATTTTGTAATCTCACTTAAAAATTACACATCTGTTTGTAGGAGGTATGTCTTGCATGCAGCATCGACGGTATACATCTTGCACTGATGTCCCCGAGACAAGTTCTCGTATCTGCATTATACTTGCTAATGTGCAGTAGTAGTGCAGTAACACCTCTGGTCTACACCCTGCCCCTACTTAGACTCTTAATTTTTACTTAGCTCTTCACCTCATTTGACATTTTCTGTAGCAGTACTTAGCTCATGCACCCTCATCATGCTGCCATGCTGCTGAGTGACATACTGTGGGCTCCTGGCGACGGCGGTCTCCTGGGCAGATGCCGTTTGTTCCCTTTGTGAAGCAAAGTGGACCGCTGATTGACATCTTATTATAGGCTCTTGACTCTATGACAGGCCTATCAGGGAATTGAGAAGGTGATTATATGATAGGGATCCCTTCACTGGCCCAGGATTGCTTTTTTTGTACAATATGAGCATGAGCAATCCATCTGACTTTTTTGTCAAAGTGTAAAAGGAAATGGAGGGCTAAGGTAAAAAACAAAAAAACAAAACAAAACAGCAGAATATGTAGTCTTTTGCATGTAACACCACCTAGTCCATATTCTTCTACATGAATACTTCTTAATCAGACATGTCACACAAGATCAAATCATCATTCATTGCTATGCTAAAATTCACATTTTGATGAGAGAGGATACACCCATAGTTGTTAGTCCAGTGGTTCCTCTTCTTCACATGGCTTATCCTGCAGGATGTGATAACGGTTGTGTTTTCTGGTTGAACTGCCGTCCCCCAGCCTGCCTCTTTTTACAGCTGTGTAATTCAGCTTCTTTTTACTTTCCCGACATGTCTCATACACCCCAAACTCTAGGCTCTAATTAAGAAGTGGATGTTTTCCTCCAGGGCATGAATGTGTATGTTTGCCTGCGCGCGTGGGTGTGTGAGTGTGTGAGACCGTACGTATTAGTGCTTCTGAGAAAACAGTAGAGGAGCATGTCAGCCTGTGTTTGCAGTGCTGCTGAAACAGATATGGAAGCTGTCTGAGTGGCATAGGTTTAAATAGGACCTGCCACACAATCTCCAATCCTCGGGTCTCTCTCTGTTTTTCTGTGTAGTATTGAAAGTATAGTCAAGATGACTGAATTAGCAGTCATAGAACTATGAATAAACCACCATAGATAAGCTGGACAGATGACCGTTAACATGCACTGTTATCACCTTAATTGATTATGCTTCTCTCTGGTTGTTGATCATTGCAGAATATTTCTCACAGATCATCACTTCAGCCAGTTCTCGTGTTGGTCAAGTTTGATTTGTGTTGGTTGATCTTTGATGTCTCTTCAGCCTTATTAACCAGGGCCGCAACTAGCTGTTATTTTTATCATCATTATTTCATTCATCATAATTATTTTTCATGAATTGTTTTGTCTAAAAAAAATAAAAAAATAAAAAAATATAGCGAAATAGCGAATGCCACCTTTTTAATTTATTACACCCTAAAGCAACTCTTCAGCTGCTTTACTTTGTCTCACCAACAGTCCAAAACCCAAAGATATTCAGTTTACTATCATATATGACAAATATATGACAAAAGCATAAAATCGTCACATCGAAGAAGCTTGGACCAGGAGATATTAGTCTCATTAAACTATTTTTTGATTAGCAGTTTTTGAATTGCATTCTACCCAGCCCCTTTTCAGATCAACAACTGTAAATATTATCATAAACTAGATATAAATGTAATAAAAATTTATTTGTATCAGTTACGGATCAAAACAGGAAGTTATTCAGAGGTTAAGATTGTGGATTATTACCTCAAGCTGTTGTTGTTGTTGTTGTTGTTACTAGCTGTAAAAACCTGTCTTTGGACCAGACTAGTACTCGTACATGCTTCTATGTTGTACTCACTTCCACCCACACACATGCTGGCCATCCTTTATCATTCCATTACACCAATTAACTGCAGCCTGAAGCTTCAGTGGTATTGTGTCTGTGATGAGACGGCTCTATCAGTCTTGCTCGGCCACAGCTCCACACACAAAGCATGACAAATGAGAGAGGCCTCTCCCTCATTACCTGAACTGTAATCACTGTGTTGCCTGATAAGAGAACTGTCACACTGCATGCTCAGCTATCGACAACATTAGGCTTCCAGATCAGCTATCTGTGCTATCAGGTGCACGTGTGGTGAAACAGAGCAAATAGCAAACATGATCGATGGCAGCACTTTTGACCTTTTGGTGATTTTTGATCCACTGTCTGAATGTGTGCTGGTTCAGAGGTAGCCCACAGATAATGTGACACAGATGCATGTAGAAGAAATGTGCTTATGTGCATGCAAATATACACAAATTCTCCATATTTCCTCTCACTCTTTAGTCCTCATCAAATTTCTCTATGGTAGCTGGCAGGCACTGTGGCCAGCATGGTGAAAGTGACTTTTGAGCTGATTTTTGCCAATTCATAGCGAGGGGTCTGTCCTCCCTTTCCAGTCCATGGATCCCAAGGGGAGCCCCAGGCTAGAGTGAGATAAGAGCACCACTGAGGAAGCTGCTCTGGACTTGGCTCACTTCTGTTGTTTGCTTGTCCCCTGTGCTCCCCCCACAGGTCTGTTTGAGCAGCCTCAGTTGGTCAAATGAAGCTTAACATGATTTGGCAGAAATAGAGCCTTGGTTCTGAGGAATAGATTTGGCACAAGTATGAATCGAGGTAGTCATGAGTGAACTCAGTTGTGATGATTTGCAGCCATAGAATTAAACAGTATTTGACTAAGTGTTGTTGCAAAATAGCCTAGTTAATGTCGCCCTGATTTGACCTTTCCCTGGCAGCCTGTGTCAGCAACATCAGAAAACGTCATACAGCACAAAAATAGATGCTTGGCTTTGAAACTGGACACTTATGACATGGAAGTTCCCTTGGTTTTTGTACTGTTTCTCGTGTATTTGTAATTATGTTCAAGGCAGGGATCAGAGGAGAACATGTACTTTTATGTCTGTATGAGTCTGTCTTTGTTTGCTCTAAGCGCAGGTATTGAGCTGTATTGGTTGGAGCCATGCCCTGTCACAGTGATTAGTCATACAGACAGATGTGGTCGGCAGGCCACATTGCGTAATTTGGCCCAGATGGAGGTGGAGACTCTGCGCCCAAACGCTGAGCTGGAAGCTTATACTCCCCTGACCCCCCCTCACTATTGTCTTTCGTTTGACTTTAGCTCTGGGGTTTCCCATAAAGAATGAATTTCAGATGGTTAGAGAGTTGGATGGTTTGTGAAGACCTGTCTAAACCTTGTGGAGTCTTGTCTGGAGAGGTGCTTGGAACAGCCTGCATGCTGTTTGGCCATTTCATTTCCTTCAGGTCATATACCCTGTACTGTGTTTTGCAAAAGCCTGCCTGGGCTTGTTTTGTTATTATCTAGTTTCCTCCATCCCTTTCTCTCCAGTGATGATGCATGGTGCTTGTCAAAAAACTGAACAACAGAGAGTGGGGAAAAATAGAAAAGATAGCCTAAAAGATGACCACGGGTTCAAGCTGTAGCTCAAGATGTGCTGGGATTTTTAAAAACAATCTTTCAACAAAGAGAGAGCAGTCCCAGACTTTGACATTTTAGTTATCTTCTGACTACCCCCCCAACCCCCCACCCCTTTCACTGCTTTAAAAACTGCTTTTCCTTTTCCTCACCGTCTTGTGAAGCTAAACGTGTATGACGGGAGCAAAAGGCAGGAGAGCATGAATGTCAACAACCGATTAAATGCAGTTTGGTTGTGGAGACTGAGTCACCTATTCTATTCATTTACATTGTCAGCTCATGTTCTAGTACTTACTGAAGTAAAGCATAATCCATTATAATTGCACATTATCTACCACATCCAATTTATGTCATTACTTTACAAAGGAGTTGTGCAGTTCATCTGATTCAGGCCATTGTTCATATGTTTGACCTTTAACCTTGCTGCAGTCTTTGTCTCTGCTCTGTGTAATTGAACAAGGCCCTGCACAGGATTTCTCTTAGTTTACTGTTAGAATGTCTCTCTTTCCTTTGTGAATATTTAATAGAAATATGCTTAGGAAGGAAGTAGATTTGCATATTTGCATTGATATGCAATTCCCTCAAAACTTTTGCCTTTCATGTGACCTACTTGTGTTATATTGGCAAGGTATGATCCTCCGCTGGTATAACTTGCATGCCGTCTGCTCTTTTTGATAAAGGCTTAATAGTAAATTGATTTGTATGCCCGCTACATGACTGGTCAGCAGCAGTTTTAATCTGCAACAGACATGTTCCTCAATCTCAGTGTTACCAAAATGGTGCGATACTTAGTCATCAAAAGGCCTATCAGCTGAGTGCAGAAATATGAAGCTGCTCTGAGAGATGGGTGAAAAAACAATGATAGCTGAGAAACAGACAGAGACAGTGATTCAAAGTGCAGAAGAACAAAAGAACAAACAGCAGCATCCTGGATGATAAAGGCCAGTCTAGAAGATTAAGTACCCACCGGCGGCTCTGTAAACAAACTTAAACTGCAGACACACTCCAGTGACCACAGCAGCACTGTTTTAATCATCGTTTTATATCAGCCATATGTCTGTAATGACACAGAAGTGTTGGCCATCAATTAATACTGGCTGCAGCTGACACACATTACCCACCCGCTATCTCTACTTCACATCCCAGTGCCACAAACCATGGCTCACTGGTTTATGTGGGAGGTGGCAAAACCTTCCATTTACTTCAGTGGCACTTCAGCGTAGAGCCAAGCCTGTATGGATGAGAGATAAACAAACGCTAACTCTAATTTGCAAGTTTCTCATTGGGATAAATGGGCTGTGTTCCCCACCGAGGGTTCAAGTTACTGCTATATAGCTACAAATTTGCTTCCTGTGGGAAAATTTGAGGCCACACAGAGCAGCCTCTCCTGAGGTAATCATTATCATTTCTGTCAGGTGCTTGTTAGGCCAACCTCGTAGCCTGAGCTGTCTGTGTCCTTGAGGCATCCACGGAGCCGCCTGTCACCCCGTAGAGACAGATCATTTAACGCTGGCATCAAAACAGCTATTAGCCTGTTGTGGCCCAGCTAACCTGTTAGCTTAGGACAAGCATTTAGGTCATTTAGGGCTAAACACAACTTCTGTCATGACACTAGAGAGAGGGGAACGGTGTGGTGGAGACCTCACATTAGCCTGAAATTAAAAATTGCAGATGAGATAAGCTATACTTTTTATTGGACTCCACGTTGCTGCCACCAATACCACCAGCACCAGCACCACCCTTTTCTGAGCCTTGCAAACAAATCATTAATACACCAGACAATGTAGGTCCAAAAACTCAACCCAGTTCTCTGTCTGATTTATGCCAGCACCTTTTTTTGACAGGCATCTTGTCTGGATCAGATATTTGAGTGCAGCGATAAGGTCCGCAGAGAAGTCTTTAAAGCTTTGGCACACACTTCCAAACAAACCAAAATACAGCCACTATCTTTAAAAAAAATACACAAACTCCTTCCATACTCAGTTTGATTTATGCCGGACGTTTTTTTACAGGTAGCAGATACAATAACACAAGCAGCTGTATAATTTAACACAATCCAGTGCAACAGCCTTGCAGTAAATATCTTACCAAGTGAGGGCCTTTTGTAGCCTAGAGATACCAAACATTCAGACTTTTTAACTTTCTACAGTACCAGCAGCAGAATAATGCTGTGTGGAAGAGGAGACAGAATAGAGAGGAAAAGGTCAGGCTGTGTGTGTGGTAAACACAAATGGTTAATCTCTTCCCTCAAGGGGCATGAGGCTGACCCCTGGCCCACCACCTCTTGACCTCTGTGTGTCCACGCATGATGCCTTTAATGATTCAAAGCACACCAGACTGGAGGCCTGTGCGTGTGTCTTTCTGTCAGAGATGTAGATACGGAAAGCGAGTCTGGTTGCCTTGAGGAGAGAAAGATGATTTGTGTTTGTGTGTCAGACTAAGACTAGATTTTTATAGGTTTTGAATGAGTGCATATTTTCCTGCCACTGCCCGACTTTGCATAAGTATTTCAGTCCATCTGTAACTCTGTGTGTGTTCTCTCCATTCCACTTCTCTCCTTTTCCTCTGTTCCCCTGAGGGCAAGTGTGTGCATGTGTGTGTGTGAGAGACAGAGAGCTTGTCTTCAACCGAGTGCCTTTCGTTCTGCGACATATAGAATAACATGAGAAAACTGTTGTCTTTCTGTTACCATCTTCACAAGTAGTATAATATAATCCCACCAGTAATATCTTAAAAGAATAGTTTGCCATTCACCAGAAAAATTGTTAGGCCTGGTCCCCATCACCTCCAGTATTTGTCTGTATGAAAAAAGTGAAAAAGAACACTGATCTCTTATAGTGTGTTCATGTTTTAGCCAACAGATGCTGCTGATGAGCTTTCCAGCCAAGATAATAATAATTAATTTTATTTATAAAGCACTTTACATTTGAGGGCAAATCTCAAAGTACTAAACAACAAACAATGGCATAAAAACAAGTTAAAAGCAAGTTTAAAAACCGGTTAAAAACAGGTGTAAAACATAAATTAAAAGTAGAGTTCATTTAGTATGCTTTGCTATACAGAAAAGTCTTTAGCTGTTTTTTGAAACAGACTGTGGGGCCCAAATTTCACGAAGCTTACGTAGGACGGAGGTGTTAAGTTAGGCGTGGTGGGCTGCTGGGCTAGCAAATACACTGGTGGAAACCCTGCAATTAGGATGGAGATGAGAACATTGATACCACTCATGTCTGTATGATAAATGTGTAGCTATTGTAAGCAGTTGGTTAGCTTAGCATAAAGGCTGGAAACAGGGTGAAATGGCTAAATTGTCTCTGTCCACCAATGTCTCCGGCTACCATCTCAAAAGCTTATTAATAAATATATTATGTCTTATTTGTTTAGTCTGTACAAAAACCTAACAATTCAATCTTGAACAAACGTTTTTCAGTGTGTTATGTACTGGACTATTTCTTGCCCCTGATCTTTCAGCAAACCTGCAAAGACTTCAGAAAGATACTGGTCTTGGCCAGGAAATAGTCCAGCAAAAGCCCCCTCTCTTTGTAAAGATTTAACCAATGCAATATGAAGTGTTAATATGTGAGCTTTAGAGGTGCTGATCATTGAATAGAGCCAGGCTATCTGTTTCAGCCTATTTTTAGTATTTATGCCAAGCTAACCAGCTGCAGGCTATAGCCTCACAGAGTATTTAATAGACAGATAGTGTAGTGGTATTAATGTTCTCATCTGCCTCTCCACCAGAAAGCAAATTGTTTGAAACAAGTGTGTTTCCCAAAATATTTTCTTTCCTTTGAATCACATTAAGTTATGTTATTGCTAGGAAGCACTTAGTAAGACCTACTGTGGTATGACTACATCCTCTACAAAGCCTTGCTCATGAGTGAGAAGTCCAGGAAATATGCAAAACCTAAATCAGTCAGTTTCATGTGTTATGAAAACCTTCTATCTCCACAAGCAGTTTGAATTGTTGTCGGCCAATCTGATTAACGAGGACTTAATGAAACCCTTGTGATATCACCATATGATGATGCTTACCCTTCTGGCATACATAAAATGAGACTTATAAGAATGTGTGTGTGTGTGTGTGTGCATATCAGGACCACTAGTCATCTGTTCGCTGTGGTATTTGAGACCAGCATGCTGAGGCTGGTCATATGACTCCCAGCTATGACTCAGAGATGACGGTGGGAGTCCTGCTGCCTGTCTGACCGGCCTCAGACTGACCCCAGGGGGCAGCGCTCTGCCCCGCTGTGCCAAGTCTCCGCAGCTCTCTGTTGCTGTCCACCCATTAGCTCGAGTGCACCAGTAGACCTCCCTCTCATCCAGCAGCATTAATAGCATAATGGAGGTCATGGATGGGGGTAATTTTGTGTGCATGATGGCAGATTGTTTGTGTATGGACGGAGCATATGTGCTGGATGGGAGCAGTCAAGTGTGTGCGCTATCTAATATACACAGCAGTTTTGGGATCATTGCCTGGGATAATTAAGACACAAGGTGGTTACTTATCGCGGAACTGATCCTAGTGATCACATGGGTTGTATTATATCGACCATATTTACTGTTATTATTATTAATATGATTAGAAGCAGTGGTTTTAGTAGTGGTGGTAATTACAGCCCAACTGTTACTGGACTGTCTAAGCCAAGACTGATGTTAGATGGATTGAAATATAATAGATCTGTTGACCAAACTGTGGTTAACAATGTAATGGACACACTGTTTTTAAATCACCTAATAAAACACATCTTTTTCACTTCTGTACAGCCAGGAAGTATGCTCATAAAGATATATCTGCAATATCTCTGCAAAAAGTCAGAGTAATTCAATGTTATAATTATTGACCTTAAGCGGTGTTGTATTTTGATGATATGAATATATCATGTTATGTTTTACAAAGTTTTATTGTCAAAATGAATTACTTAAAAAATATGTTTAATTTAAAAAAGTAATTCGATTTTTTTGTTTTTCAAATGTTGACAGATTTGTCTGAAGTAATAAATAATGATGGAACACATGTTACTGTGTTTAATTAAATATTGTGATAGTGGTTTAAACTAACTGGCGATCTGTCCAGGATATACCTTGCCTCTCGCCCAATGTCAGCTGGGATAGGCTCCAGCCTCCCTGCGACTCTTAAGGATAAGTGGTGTAGATGGTGGATAGATGGATGGATCATTTAAACTATTGATTTTGCCCATGTGAGGGCAACATTGTAGTGCCACACAGGAGATCGTGTGGTTTTAGTTTATAATGAACACTGGTTCACCATGACCTGCCAGCTCAAGGCAGCACATACTTGTTCATTGCCAATTCTGACATTCTGACCTTCTGCTTTTGTGCATATTTCAATGCGCTGAAGTACAGATATTTAAAAAAGGATGCTATACATCAGAAGGATTTCTAATTTAAAATAGGAGAGCTCTCCTGTGCAGACATCCCCAGTCCATGCCCTGTGTTTGTTCTAGCAGCAAGATATCCAGGAGGTAAAGAGCCAGGTCGATAACAGGAGAGAGGTTGCTGGTACAATCGCTGGCTGTTATTACATCGTTGGTACTTACAATACCAGCTGAACTTCCCCTGAGTGAAGTATTGAATCTTAAGATGCTCCAAGGGCATTGCACTGCAAGAGACCTTCTGCTCTGAACTCTAAAGTCTAAATCTGTATGTGTAGAGAGTGGGCCATTAGTGCATCGCTTAGAGAGATACGTAAGAATAAAGGGCATGAAAATATCTTGTAAACTTTTGATCTCTATCTATTTCTTTCTGCCAATCTGACTGGAAATACTGACTACTACTATTTTTGCAACTGTGGGAAGTATCTCTGCTTTTGAAGCATGCTTCTGGCAGAGGATAGATATAGCTTTCCACTCTGCCAGTCACTCTGTCACATGGCTGCCATTTTCTCCTCAGGGTCTCCTCTCTTGAGAGCTGGCCTGTCAGCCGGAGACGATTTGGAGGGTGGAGGGTTAGAGGTGTCAGATTTGACTGGGATATGGAGGAGATGGAGGAGGAGAGAGGTGGGAGAGAGGGCCACTCTGAGGTTATCAGCAAAATGAGGATGATTACCCTGCCGTGGCACACACACAAAGGTTTTTTTTTTTTTAACAGCACTCCCAGTGGAGTTATTATCTTTGGGTGGCTCTGAATTAACTGTTTTTGTTAATGGAAGTGAGTTGGCCTTTATAGTCAGCCGAGCATACTATGGAAGTCTTTACCTATTTAACCTCTGCTGGCTAGTCCAAGTGATGAACTGTGAAGTTGTAAGGCGGTACCTCTCTGAAGCATTATCCTTATTGTCCTCAAACAGTGTATTGACTCCCTCTGGGATGGAGAGAACACTTTTGGACAACTTGAGTCTTCTTCAGCTAAACTATACAGACCAAACACACAGATTCAACACTCTGTCTCCATCCCCCTCACTATAAACAATCATGACTGTGGCAGTCTATTTAGCTGATGGATATGGTATTGACTTTATGGCCTCTTGCTCCATCTGCAAGGGGCTCACATGGTTGGTTTCCTGCATTTGGAGGGAGTTAGTTGAGGTGGATGGATTGACTTGAGTATCGATAACTCTCTCCTCTTGTCTTTGGGTGAATGTTTTATGGCTGCAGGCAGACGGGATGCTGAGGTTAGAGAGAAGAGAGCCTGGCACGTATATCTGGGCTGTACTGGATGGAGAAGTTTTATCTCCCAGTGGAAGATGATGAGCAGGCTTCAGGAATTTAGAATTGGAATTTAATCCAGGAACAAATCACTCATGTGGCTTGTTTTTCCACCTCACTCACTTTTTACAGAATCTGTGAATATTCACATGGAGATGAGATTAGACAAGATGAAATGTTAACAGTGCCCTTGGGAAATTTGAGTAATACAAACTTATGCACACTAGTCAGTATATTTTCAGCCAGTGTCATTTGTTTTTCTGTCATCAATTTAAAAGTGTCCTTTTATGGTGACAATTTATAACTTTAGCGGCTGAGGATTTGCTTGTTTCAGGTTTTAGCTTGTGTAAGCCTGCCAGACCTACCACACCCTGCTGTCTGTTATGAAATATAATTGGAAAAAAAGGAGGAACAGCAGATGACATTATGTTGACAGCATGTCTGTTGGCTTCAGGAGATTGTGCAGAAGAAAAGTGTTGTTTTTGAACTGATCCCTTTTCAAAAAGTTGTCCCACTTTTGTACTTTTTGGACTGAACTTTTGGCTGAGAAGTAAAGCCATTTTTCACTCAGTTTTGCTTCTGTTGTTGTTTTCAGCCTGACTTTGCTAAAAACTTCACTCACTGGCGCTTTTGTGAAAATGCTCAGGTGCTGGCTAAGGCCTCTGCTTTAATATCGGGAAGCGACTTTGCATTTGTTTGAATTCCGTTGTGTCTGCTTAGTGCAGGTTATTGATGAAGGCAGGGTAAGTAGCTGCAGTCTGCCAGTGAAATGGCCTTAGCCTTGTTTTTTCTCGTCTCACACAAACTGTTAATGGCCATATTGGATCAATTAGAGCCCCTTCTATAAAGGTGCTCAGTAACTCATGATTTAGCCAGCCTTCATTAGCTTATTGGGGTTGTTAATAGGCTTAGTTCGTGAATGTATGTGTGTCTGTGTGCTTGCTAGGTTTAAGTGTGGCATTTCTTATCTTCTCTACTACTTGTCTTATTGACATTTTGGAATTGTGCAATCGAATCACACTTAAAATTGGGATAAGTGGGAAATATTTCCTTCTAAGTACTGTGATGGAAATATAAAGATCTGTTGTCTTAGTTTGTAATGATATCACCACTTAAGTGTTTCTCCTGTCAGCAGAATATAACTTGGTAGGAAATTATATCTTCATAATTCCAACCCGTGCAACATTTTTCTGAGGAGAGTCACCCACCTACCATAATGAGCATCGTGCCTGCTGCTCTTAAGGGCTCTGATGTACGCAGCGCACATGTAACCACAACCTTACATGAAAGACGCTGGGACACACACTCACACACATGTGCAACACACTGCACATGCTCACACACTTGGAGAAGAAACAGAGCGTGAAGCAATCTCCTCTGTGTGCTCACATGCAGAATGGTTTACTGTTTGGAAACCCTTTTTCCACATGATGCCCCGCTCCTTTCCATGTTTCTTCACCTCCCTCTGCGGAATGAGAGGGTTTGATTTGTGTGAGTATCCCAAGGGGTGACCAGCAAGTGTTGGTAGTTGATTTGTTGCAACTTTGCGACATAAATACAAGAATGTTAAAGGACTAGTTCAACATTTTGGCATGTATTCTTTTTAGCTTTCTTGCTGGAAGTTAGAAGACAAGATTTCTACCAACTGAATAACTTGGAGATACAGTGTTATCCCCCAAAAGTGAGCACATGTATATTAATTTATTTATGGCTGCAGTATCTCAGTTGGGATAGAGGTCTGCTGCAAAGATTTTGTTTATTATCTTTCTGTGTGGTAACACCAGATGCTCTCTAAGCAGCAGTTGGTGCTAACTAGTTCCTGGCTGTTTGCTTTGTACTAAAGCAGTTAAGTAGGCTAATGAAACATGACATGCATGATCAAATAAACAATTTTCCACATTTCCTGTCTTTATTGTTTTACCTTGTCAGTATTTAGAAAGAACAGTTACTGTTCCAAAAATACTTTGAGTTGGGGTTATTGTGTGCATGAATAGAGATCAGATAATGTCCTGGTAAACAAACTGTGTATCACAATAGAGCAGGAAACCACAGATTTCTGTTTCTCTTCATATTTCTTGATAACTTCAGTACATAAGATCTTACAATGAGGAGAAAATCAAATCTCTGTCTTCAGAGAGTCTCCACCTATTTGCAAAGATTTAAGTTTAAACAAATTAAACAAATCTGAATTTCCGCTTTAACCCATCAGGTGCTCACATCACACTGCTCAGTGCTGCTGCAGCAGTGGTTTCTCTCATCATCATGCTTTTACTGAAAACCTACAGTATGTCTGCTGGGTGCTTTTGTTGCTTGTGAATCGTTTTATGTGAATGCACAGTTAGAAATGATGGACAGTACTCGGTTTGCTTTCTACATAAATTAGTGGAATTTTAATAGGCCTTTTCATGCCTTTTGTTGAAAATTGTTGCCAAATGAAAGACATTAACCAGATTAAGACACCTTGATCAGGTTTTTCCTTCAACATCAGTGCAGTACAGTACTTCGTAGCACTAACTGTCACATCTTGGAGCCATGTTTATCTCATCTTTCTACACTAAAAGAGTTAGCTAGAATTTGCCATATCTTAGATGACAGGCCTATTATCAGCTTCAATCCTCCCTGCTCCTGCTACGAAAAAAAAAAAACCTAGATATTGTTGGAGGCGTATTTGGACAACCCTGTGGAGTCTAGTTTATGCATCAGTAAGAAACCACACAAGCTGCCCAGCCCCTTGTGTCAATCACATCTGCACTCGCTGACTGGCTTTCATCTGAATCTTTTATAGTGCAGCCGACATCAAAGATTCACCAAAATGATAAGTGCTGCTGTGGCCGTGAGATGATAAAAACATTTGTGACAGGCGTGAAGCTTTTTACACAAGACCCTTTACCAGACACTAAGACCCTGTCAATGAAATTAGCTTGCATGCATCCCTTTGTCAATAAGTCTGCAGTTCAGTTAAGGTAAGCTGAGGCTACAGGGCAAGGGCATGAGTCAGTGGAACAACGGGATGCTTATGTCAGTGTTGAATAATCAGTTGTTGTATGTACTGTAGAGGTACTCAGAGCCTCTGTATCTTTTGAGCCGGCTTTAAAGGCTGGTGTGTTGGTGTGCACACTGCATATTAGCGGGGCAAATGAGATTAAGACATTTAAAAAAAAGCTCGTTTATTGTGTGTAAACTCCTACCCACCACCCCCGCGCCTCACAGCAATAGAGGCTCTTCATATCCATTTCGAGGACAAAAAAGTGGGTTGAGAATTAACACCCTTTTTCAGTTACTGCATAAAACACTTAAAGACCTTTTCTTCTCTCATAAGTCTCATAACTTTCCTTGTCAGAGGAAGTGCAAGAAAGTAAATGTTGTCTATGATGTTATCTCTGCATGTTTTGCACTCTGAGACAATGATGTCAAAGCATTTTATTATTTCTACTTTGTAATTCCCATTCCTCCATGGTTATTCACATCCTGCCTTCTCTCCCCCCTTTTACTCACCAAATGTTGGCAATTTGTCCATGTCTGCTTCTATGATTCAGGAAGCTTACATCCCACTATGTTTACCTCCAGCCAAATCAGTCTCAGAAGGAGAGACGGGAAATAAAAGAGAGAGTCTGAGGGGGGACAATCCAAGACAAACAAGTTTTAGGCAGTTTATAGTTTGTTAGGTTGAAGGGGCTTTGTGATGCAGAAGTGGAAGCCCAACCCTCTGCAGAGGCACCAGCGCTAAGACATTTTGACTAACAAGGGAGAGCAGCGGAATAGAAGGGATGAGGGCATTCATGCTTGTTCATCTCTCATCAGGCCCGTCTTCAGGCACCACAGTCCAGCACAAACAAACATCCAGCGAGAGCCGGGGACGGGCCACAGCGAGGCCGCCAAGCTCAATTTAGTTTCTGTGTTTGTGTTTCATGTATACACATGCATGCTGTGCAAATTTTCATTTGGAGTCTGCATGGTCGATCATATGTCTTTTAATGTGTCTCGTCGTAATGTTCAGAGTCTCCATCTGATTACGCCCACTTGCATTTCTGTATGTATAGCAGGGAATCTGTTTGATGTGTTTCTGCTCTAAGTCACCAACACATTAATGTACTCTGTGTGAATCAGTGAAGCCTTTTTAGAGCAGAGAAACAGAGAAACGCATTGAAATGCATCCTGCCACAATCCTTTGGTTATTTGCCTCTGATCCGGTGCCTGTGTTGACTTTACAAACATGCTAGGTCGGCCCTTGTATTTACTTGACACCCTCCTGGACTGTATATTCCATGAACACAAACAACTCTAATATGGGTCAAATGAAGACAGCGCCGAAAAGCAAAGGAGAGAGTACGTGCCTCTGTGTGGTTTGATAGGGATAGACAGGGAAAGGAAAATCCAAAAACAGGGACAGAGAGAGGAAACTACAGTAAATTGGTGTCAAAGATATGTTCTGTAATTGTGTTAGTCGTCCTTTATAGCAGAGAAGAGGAGTGTATAGAGTTATGGCTAATCAAGTGTATCATCAATTAACCTTGACCTGCAAGGATATTATTAATAAATCTAATCTTTGGAATAATAAAACACTCTGTGAGTAAAAATCCCCTTAAAGCAATGAAGACAAGCAGACGGGGCGAGAGGAAGCGTGTGTTTTATATCTCATTGACAGGCATAATCAAGATAGTGCTTCCATATTAATCCATGTCAATATGATTTCACACCGCCATAACTCCCCTGGCAGCCAATGACAAAACAAAAGACCTCAAGCTGAATAATCAATAATATGCTAATTAATGCTATATCAACAAATCTGCCGTGCCCCTGTGATGTTTTTAATTCATGCCTGCATATAAATTAGATCCGTGATGTATCTACTGGTTACAGAAGAATGGCGTTTGAGCCATTCAACGGCAGAATGCGTCTCTGCAGGAGTTGAAATGTGCAATTTTGGAGTGCCCCTTGCTTTTAGGTGTGAATAAAAATGCTAACCTGTGCTTTTCTCTCTCTCTCTCTCTCTCTCTCTCTCTCTCTCTCTCTCTCTCTCTCTCTGTTTCCTCCCACATTTGCTGTTGCGGTGATTGCTGCCTGTGTGGTGCCTTTTCAACAGGTAATGTGATTTTAATTTTTTTTTTTTCTATCAGCCTTATCTGTGTTACTCTGCAAGGCTCTGGCCTGCAAATAACAGTGTCAAAGGCATCAGTAATGGCAGTTATTTAATAGATATGACCTCACTGGAGCTCGGAAAATACATATATTATTCCGCACAATCTCCGACTGGAGAGCTGCTGTTAAATTTTCTCCTGCTTCCTTAGAGCGAGCAAGACAGGAAACAGAGGAGAAGATGTGTGTTTCCTTTTTTTTGTAACAGTGTCTGGGGTAGGGTGGGGCTGAAACAACAACAGCAACAACAAAATATGTGACTCAGTGACACTAGAGTGGTATAAACTTGGCTGCAGGAATTTACAGCTGAGGCATTATATTTTTGGAGTTGCCAGTCTGAAAGCAAAAGGGAAAAAATAGAAAAAAAAACCATCTGACTCAGGATACAGCAGTGGCTTTGAGTTGAAGAGGAGCTCCCGGGTTAGGTCTGCCTGGTCTGTGTGGGGCTCAGTGAGGACGAATAACCTCGCTTTAATCCCCAGAGGCCCATCTGGTGTGTGTATCTCTGTTAGTGTATGCGTGTGTGTTTGTGAACGCGGATGCCACACTGCCCTCATTCACAACTGTCCATATTTCAAATCCTCTGGCGGCCCTTCGCGCCAGCTTGCCCTCATTGCCCAGCCCCGGTGTTGTTGTTTGATGTTTTCCTCCCTCCCTCTCAGCCTCTCTCCTCCTCATCTGACATTTTAAAATCCACCCATTTCATTGTCTTAAGCCGGTGCGGTTATAAGCTGCCCTCCTACTATTACACTTGTTCCTCTTGACCCCGTTTCCCTCTTTACCATCATTTGCCGTCAGCCTTCTCCCTCCTCCTTCCTTTAGCCTTTCACTGCTGTTCTCGCCCCACCTCTCCTCTTCTCCTGACGCTCTGTTTTTCCCATCACACTCCATTGTGGCATGATGAATAATTGAAGAGATTGTCCGAAATTTTTTGTCTGTCTGTCAGATGGTGTTTGAGGGGGTGAGGGATATAGCTGTGTTAAAGGGCAAGACATAATGGGGCATTACATGTATGGGTCGTGGCAGATGATACACCACTGCCAAACAGCTGCCTTTCAGCCTGCCTGTCTTTCTGTCTGTCTTTCTGCCTGTCTGTCTGCACAGTGTGTGTGTGTGTGTAGTGTTCGTGTGTGTGTGTTTTTGGTCTCTGAATTGTGGCTCCTTTGTCAGCTGTGCAGTGACTGGCAGTTACTCTCCCACTGTAGTTGTTTACAGGTTATTTAGAGGTTAGAATTTGTGCAGCTGATGCACATTTTTATGTCCACACTCTCTGCATGTATCACTAATGTTTCCCCCAAGTCTGCTCTCACCCATATTTTTTGTCCAGGGCTCATGTTGTTGCCGTTATTGCATCATGAATGCCCCCAGGAGGCTGTTAATGCACTCCAAATGTCATAATGCGACAGACCCTGTTATCCAAAATGACTATCTAGTGCTAATGTCTAATGCATTATACAGTATATGTGCGCTTTGGGATGTTGTGCTTGTCTTTGTATGTGTCTGCATTGTCTGAACAAACAAACATCATCTGGATCAAGGGCCTGTCCTCGCACCGAGTGCGACGCTGGTAGCTAGTAGCTGGTCTCTGGTCTCTGCCTCGATTGAGTGTTTAGATGGAGGGTGGAGATTATGAACTGATTAATTTGCAGGGGAAGATTTCGGGGGGCCAAAGGAGAGGCTATGGCAGTGAGCTAAGCATCTGGGATTATCCAGACTTAATGGAGGGAATAAAGCGGCCTATGGGTGGCAATCCGCTTTCCATCCGCGCAGATTTCCGTCACATTGACGTGTGATGTCGCGCTGGAGGAACCCTCCAGCGGTGAGAGGGAGGGGCCGACACACCAGGCCACTAGATGGTATTGTTATCGGTTTCTGCTGCTTCTGTTTTTTCCTTGAATTTCGTTAAAACCCAGCAGGAGACATTGCGAGTACAAATAAAAATTGTCAGCTGTAACCAGGTGCTGTGAGGTTTGCAAACACCACAGTTCGACAGTTAAACATTTATGGGCAGGGTAGGGTTTGTAAGGCAGTAACATTGTATTTTTCAGCAGTTAAGAAGTGCTGCAGTTGTCATCGCTGCAGGGTCATGTTAGGGGGAGGTTAACATTTCAAATTTTGAACATTTGTTTCAACATGCTCTTTACTTTCTGCAAGAAAAGAACAGCTGCAAAAGTTTCTTTACATAAACCTTGTGTTAAACTTTATGCTATTATCTAATCAGACTGGGATTTCAACAAAGAAATCCAGTTATACAATGTTTATCTGTGGGACTTCTTAGAGGCATCCATTAGCGTCCGTTTTCATATCCATTAGGAAAGCAAGTAGCTGTCAGTTTTAATAGAGCTCAGGTCATTTCTTCTTGTCTTACAGCCTTGTTTGTTACAGCGAGCAGTGTCACTGGAGGCTGTCAGCACCATTGTTTAACAGTTCTCTAATAAATCTAGTCCATGCAAAAAGCCTGAACACAGATACAGCAATTTTTCATTATTAATGATACAGTGGGGGGAAAAATGTGATATCCACAAAAATAAAAATCAGCTGTAAGAGGAAGGGATCAGATTAAACTTGTGCGGAGCAGATGTGATTTCAGCAAAGAAGTTAGTTGCCCAAAGAGAAGTGACTGGACCATTAACTGTGTACCTGGGGTCCAGTGTTAGTCCACTTTTTGTTTTACAGGTTGTGTTCACAGTATAAAGTTAATTAAATTTTTTGTGAGACTTGTATTTTAATTTTATGAAACCTTAGAAGACCAGACCACCAAGAAGCTGTTATTAGTTCATGTGGCTCAGTTTTGTATAATTAGCTATCAAATTTGGCTGGCCATGTTCCTGTAATCCTTTTAAAGTTTGATTAACTTATAGGCGTGAAATGGTTGTTCATGCACACACACAAAGTCTATTTTAAAGTTGCTAGCATTCTGGTGTTTTTGGAGAACTTGAACCAGTGTGAGCATTTTTCCAAAAGTGACAGGGACCCACGTCATCTGTGTTTAACCAGACTGAACGCAGGGCCCGTAAATTGCTCTCTATCATCAGTCAAAGCAGACAGCAGCTGTCCTGTGTGTTGTCTTGACTTTGAGCTCCAGGCTTGAAAGGTTGATTACACAACATGAAGGCTCCTTGATGAATGGACTCTGGCTCTAGACTGGTGAGTGTTAATAAGCAAAAGCAGACTGCTGACCTCATCCGCAGACGTAGCGCTGTTGCAAGTAAATGGATGTCTGATGGTTTTGATGGTTTCCTCACAGCGCTGTCTGCTGTGGTGTGTGTATGTGTGTCTTGGGGTTTAGGAGATGTGAACAACTGCCGAGTGGTTTGTGTTAAAAGGCCTGTGCGTGTGTTTTTTTGATGACAGTGGGTGGTTTAATTTGCACGTGTATCTGTGCGTGTGTAGTTATATGTTTTTTTTCTTTCTTTATGTTTGTACAGCACTGTGTGTCTGTATGTGTTTGTGTCACATTATGTGCTGCTCTCTGCAGCTGGCCCATGCATGCACACCCTTGGGCCAAAGAATTCAAAGCAATCCATCGTTTCATGCGAAGAGCCCTTGAAATCCACAGTATATGCCCTTGTAGGTCCACCATCGAAAGATTTATGATATTTACTATACTCTATTCCACCTATAGATAGTGATGAATACCCTAAGGCACAATGAGGCATGTGCCTGTTCACATTCTCACGCAACAGACCCTCCTCATGTCACCTTGAGTGTCTCAGGCGAGGAGCAGTCCAGATGTGTCACCCAATTACTGCACATGTCACACATGTTACACCTTTTTGTCACTTATACTGTGGTCCCAGCGTGTATCATATAAAGGTGTTTGTGTGTGTGTGTGTTGGAGAGAGAGAGTCGAGAAGATATGGTGGCACGCAGTCATCGAGCTCAGCATTTTTCCTGCAAAGCTGTGGACACCAAACAGCTGGTTGGGGAGGAAGGCGCAGACTAAATTTCCCAGGTGTGTCTCTGTTTCCACAAAGAGCGACCTGTTCTGTCAGCAAGGAGGAACGCTACATCTCTGTCTTTCTCTGCCCACCTGCAATTATTGCAGTCTCATAATTTTCTTTGTTTTACTTTCTCTAGGTAGTTTTGCAGTGAGATGTTTTTATAAACCATTTGCTTTTATGTGTTTGACCTCAGCTGAACAAATAGTTTGAAATAATTTGATATTATGTGTATTTTTATGGCTTAGTTTCTTTGTTTTATTGCTCCACAAGTAAGCATAGATGTCTACTCCGACTGAAGCTAGAATCATTTCACTGCTGTTGAACCTGAATTAACATGATACTTTAGACTTGTCTTTATTAGCAGCTATTCTCTACACATTCTTTTCTGAAGAACTCTTTACCACATTAATAAGTTCTCCACTAATCCTTTCAAAAGGTTTTCCTCTTTTAACCATCCTACGCATCTTCCCTCCGATGTGAGGGCTTTCAAAGAATCCCTCTTCCTTAATGAGTCTCAATATTGATGGCAACAACAATGGAGGTATTTAGGGGATCACATCCCTCCGCCTTCGCCTTGCTGCCTCCTCATCTCCCTCGTCAATCTGATAACAGTCTTATCTCGACGGCTGCCCGCCAAAGAAGTGCAGTCTTCACTTCACAGCCTCTCCTTCGCTCAGATCCTGTCCTCAAAAAATGATTTTCATCTTTGGGAATTTGTACCTGAGGAGGGAACTTTGTACAGCATGGCTGTCTCGACCATGGTTGATTAGAGGAGGGAGATTGCATGTCACATTTAATGAAGTGAAAGTGTTATCTCACTGTGTGTGTGTGTGTTCTCTGGGAGATATGGGTGGAACTTCTCAGGAGTGTTTGTTTGTTGGTCTCAGCAGAGGTGAAAAATAATAAAGTCATAACTGTTGTGTAACTATACCTGAGCAGAATTCACACAGTAGTGTTTCTGAATAGTTTCACCATGCAACCATATGATGTTGTCTTCGTTATATTTGTGCCTATTGTGTGTTGTTGATATTATTATGCATCAGGTTCATATCAGAGGTATTGTATTCATTACACTCGTTGAAACTGAATATCCCAGTGCTTGTTAGAGATTCTATTTTAACTACTGATTATTTTCACTATCAATAAATATTTTTCTTGGAGTAATTGTTTAGTCTAAGATGACAGAAGGAAATAAATTCATTAGGCACCCTAGAGAACCAGAGAACAGCAACAATCCCCACATTTAAACCACCAGAAAATTTTTCTGCTTAGAATCTTGACTCATTTAATTAGTCAGTTAAACACAGTAGTTGATGATTAATTTCTCTATGAATCAAGTACTAGTCAATTGACCTTACAGTTTAAGCTATCCTAAGTGTTTTCTTCCAGATTTTTCTTGTGTAAGATGCACTTTACTTTTTATGTGACATTCTCCATTTAAAAAATAGCAACTGTCAAATACCACACCGAGTAGTACAGGATACAGCACTAGTTAAAGGGTTTTTTATTATCATGCCTTTTATGGTGGTAATAACCCATTATGTTATTTGCAGCGACCATGCCAAAACAAATAGTTCTTTAGTGATTGATATTGGATTTTGGAATGTATAATTTTTAATCAATAAACAGCCAACTGGGAGTGACATGCTACCTCTTTTCAATAGATTTGTGGTTTAGAATCATGTGCAGGTATTGCCTAGGCTCTGTGACAGCAACAATATTTTGTTTTCTGAAATTTACACAAAAGTATATGTAGCTTTGTGAAGGCAAGATTTGCATGCAAAACACCTTTTTGCCTTGGCTCATAAAGACCCTAAATCACAATGATCATCGGATGTTTCCTCTAGTGTCTTTCCCAGCATGTGAAGTTATCCCACAAAACTCTCTTCTAAACAGCAGCTATGGCAGGAGTAAGCAAGGAGGCTTTTGTGTCGCAATGAAGAGCAAGACTGATGCTGTTGTCGTCCTTGGTTTGCGTTCCTGTTATCAAGTAACCCTGAGTAGATGGAGTTGGAACGATGCTGCAGAGAGAAGTCTACACCGAGGTTGCAGGGTTAAGAACCAATGAGCTCAAGTCGTAATGGGATTTGGCCTACAGGGCTGTGTGGTAGCGTGTGTGTATGTGCACCTGTACACATACATTGCGTCACGAGGTCACAAAAAATGAAACCAGAGATGTGTTTGTGGGTGTGTGTGTGTGTCATGATGACAGATGATGGTGGGAAGGCTGTGGCGACACAACAGGTTTGCTGTGGAAGAATCATGTGTGATTGAACACCTGACGATCATCTCCCGGTCCCTCCTGAGGTGTAATTACCGAGGTGGAATAGCCATAAAACCCTTAAGAGGTCATAATCCCCATCTCACCGCCCTCTGACAGTGATGGTGACCACCAGTGGAGGTATCCGCTTGCAGTGGAGCTTCGCAGCTCAGAGTCAATTTTCCCGCGCTTAAATTCTGATCCATTTGTGGGTTTATGTTAACAACTCATGTTTGGTCGATTCAAACAGCATGGTCAATAATTGCTGTGGCTTTATCATGCAGCAGCATAATGCACTCAGTACATGCAGAGTGTCCCTCATTAACTGCAACTTGCCTGTTGCTTGTTGTTTAGCACTCCTGTCATATTAGCTGTAAGCTGCTCCGGATGAAATGGATGAAGCCTAGCTAAATGCACACAATACTGTATAATATATTTTATTTAACAGCAGGAGATATATGCTGATCTTTCCTCATATGAACTCTTACCTGATGCTCTGTTCACACTCTAATGCTCCAAGGTGCTCAAAAGATTAGTTTTGTGATAATATGTAACCTGCATTATCATACCAAGAGGAGATGGAAAAATAGCCATGGAAAATAAAAATCAGCAAAGAGAACAAAAGATAAAAGAGCTAACCAAAGGTAAACACAGACAAGGCAGGGGAAAACAAGTAAAAGAACAGAAAACAATAAAAAATAGAAGGGATCAAGGGGTTAAGCAATAATCTCACACAAAACAGCCAAGACGGACCTCTCGGTTCGTTTGAGTTTCTCACTCCGTCTCTGCGGATCTCCTGTAATGGCCACGCTCAGAAAAGCATGGCATCGCACAGACTCTAACTCATTTTCTCCTGTTCCCAGGACACGTTTTAGGGGGTAAAATGGATTTAAACTCGGACACAGAAAGCTTTTCTGAGACACAGAACTACTTTAACACCATGTTCTTGGTCTGTGGCGGTGGAAGAACTCGGGGGACCAGCAACCTCAGAATGTGGCGGAAACTCTCTCAGCACTAGCTTAACATAAAGACGGGGCTGATTTTCAGACGTGATTCTTGTATGGAAATATGTGTAATAATTTAAATCACATTAAGTGTACTAAAGCCATGTCTTTTTATGCGGGAACATTCGCCTTGTACGACAAGCTTTAATCCAAGGTTCTTCCTCTGCCATGGGTTGCTTATGAGGGGATGGAGCCGCTTTATGCACAGACAGGCTTTTCATATTCAATATTTATGCATCTTTTCTGCCACATTATAGCGCCATAAGTTATTTACTTAAATTTGGTTCAAGCATTTCTATTTATTAGATGCAGAGTGCTTCTTTGCCGTTGAGCCGCGTAAACAACAGAGGTGTCACAGTGAGACAACTCCATGACTGCAGCCCCCCGGGGGAATGAGTAGGTGTAAGTAACACAGCGGGAGGTTTCCAAGCTTATGATTAAGCATGTTTTTGATGGCTTCATAAGATTATGGTGGTGCAAACCCAAAACTAAATGAAATATTTAAATTGAATGAATCTGTTCTCTGAATTTAAATACATTAAATTCTCAAGAGTGCAGTTTTATTATGATTAAGTTGAGAGAGGCAGAAAACTCTTACAGATGCACTTCAACACATTAGCTTGTGTATTTGCCATTTTAATGTTAGTATTTCTTGTAGTGTAAAAAGTGTTGTGTATAATCAAGGCTCAATCTATATGTAAGTTGTGTGCATGGGAGTATATAGATTTAAAAAGTGAAGAAGTAGTTGTTGCACTTAGTGGCCCAACATTATTTTTAGACCAGAATTTGTAAGGTTTTCACTTAGAATTTGTCCCCTTTGCTGTTGAGTGTTGAAATGCCTGCAACAGAAGAAAGAGAAGTTGCATATGATTGCGAAGTGGTTAGCCATCCCACCATGTCTGAAGAAAGGAAAAATCATAATGGAATTGCCTCTTTCTCTCTCACACACAAAAAATGCCTCTTTCTGTTGTAATAGAATTAAAGTCGCATTTGTGGTCTGTTTTATTCTTTTCTCCTTGAAGCTTTTAGTCATCTGGACTTAAGGAGACGCTGTTATCTGTTGGCAACATCCTGAACTGTTTCCACACTTTTCTTAAACTTTGTGTAGGTTTTTTGATGGTTCTCTTCTTGTTTTATGGCAGTTACTTGGTCTTTATTCACCTTGGATTGTAATTTTGAAGTGTGATGTGCTAGATGAGTTGCTGTCATGGCATCTGTTGCAGAAAATAACCCTCTTATCCTCTAGAGTCTAGTTCAACCCCACCTCACTGGAAAGTGTGATTGCTTAAGCCTTTTTAAGTATGTTATGAGACCATTGGGTAATAGAGATCCACCCTGCTTATGAGGGCCATTTAAACTCTCTGTTTGTGCCATGAATATTTACTCTGCATACATACCTTGTATTGACATGTTTAACTCCAGTGTCTGTCTTGGTACCACCCATGATTTGCATCATGTCCCTTTAAACTACGAGTAATCACTGTTCAAACACTTCATGTCTGGCTTTTATGGACTTTACCTCCATCTTTACTTTGTTCCACTCCTCTGTGTCTGCGTTGAGGTGTGTGAGCTTTTTGCCCGTCATGCCTCTGAAATGAAGCCACCTGTGCACACTACACTTGTTTACCCACCTTCCATCTACAAACAGAACTATATCAAGAGATGACCGGAGCACGTCACTGCACTCAAGAATCAGGCAGCGCTTGTTAGAAACTTGTTCCCCCATAACCTTTGTCACCCCAGTACCACCCCAGAGTCCCCTGCGACATCTGCGGCTGTGTAATAGTTGTTATCTGAGGGGCCAGGAGGTGGTATGACTGGTGTTTCTGAGGGTGTAAGTTTCACTGTAACGAAGACAGACTAATCCTGGGGCTCCAAAGCTGCATTTATGATCGACTGTAGTATTGCCTTTAGCTTCTGTTTTTCACTTTTTATTTTTAAAACTTGTGATTTAATTGTTCTTCAGCTGAACTTCTTTTTCACTCTTGGTTAGAAGCTCTCCCCACCTGAAGATGCCTGGACATGATGTTTTGTAGGATGATAGAGCAGAAAGGCCTGGCTCATACACAATTGCTAATTCATTTAAAGTAGATTTATCACTTAAGTGTTTCTGTCACAGCAATAACATGGCCTTTTTGCTTGGAGCATTAGAATGCCTCAGATAAATTTCTGAGAGCTCTTGGCCATTTCTGTAGAGCGGATCGCGGCGTTTTTCAGATATAATTACATCTGATGTAGTAAATCTCTTTTTTCCCCCTCAAGGTTTGTGTGTCAGAAAATGATACTGCAGACGTAAGTGATCAATAATCCCCTGTAGGCTTTACAGAGGGATTTAATGCTTTTACATCACACCAATGATACAATTTGTTGTGCTGTGCTAAAAATATATGCAGTCATGGCCACGTGTGCCACTCGGTTCAAAAACAGGCACAGATGTTTAAGATGCTGTTATTGGAAATACAATGATTAAACTGAACCTATCAATCTCTCATGAAGGATTTAAAACTTTTCTATAAGCTCAGGCAGTGTGATTAGATCAGTGCTATTTTTGAAAGTGACTTATAAAATGTTTTTTGAATTGCTTTCTCTACGGTGCTTTAAATTAGATTTCCCTTTTTATTCCCACTTATTTTATTCTGCTGCGAGGTCGGTTTGCTTCGTTGATAACTGTGGAAGCTGTCAAGATGGAGGAAAAAAATCTAATTCCCTAGATTGATTTGAACTTCTCCTCTTGAAAAATATAACTAAATTAAAATGTGCATAAAAATTTTAATTCACTCGAAAAGTAATGTTGATGATAGCGGGCTACACAGCCTGCAGTCTTAATTCATGACCGTTTTGTAAATTTTGACGTGAATATTATGTGCTGACCCACTGCATTTTACTGGATTGTCATGACTCCAGATGGCTAGCTGGCTAGCTCATAACAGATCTAGCATTTATTGAAGGGACAGACAGAGAAGAGACACTCTGCTCTGACCTGCACTTGGTGTCTGTTTTGACAAGATCATTATTATAATTATCTGAACTGATGATGCCACGGGAAACTGATGACTGGGACTGATCACTGTGCATATTATTCATTTTTCAGTCTGTCCTAGCATTAGATTTTTTTTGATAGTGGCAGGATAGTCGTGCCAAGCCAAGCCCAGCATTGAGCAACCACGATCACTCAAGCCATGCTGGGAAGGTGCAAATGTTTCTCTATGTACATCTTGCTTGTGGTGTGATTTTTGTGGCTAATCTCTGTCACTATTTTTGATGGATATAGCTAGGTAACTGCACAGGAGGATGTTGTCAGCAGTTATATTTAGATCCACGAATCTCCCAGACTAATATATTTGGCTGATATCAGCTTATTGCACATATAATGTGTCTGTAAATATGGCCAATAAGTAACTACAAACAGCTTGATTGCTTCAGTATGCAGTTTGCTCACAGAAACATATCCAGGGGTTCCATATCAAGATTTTTTATGTTATGTCTTTATGTCATCAAACTTACTATTGGCTGATTTATCATTACCAAGTATCAATATTAGTATTGATCTAAAAAAATCCAGCATCAATTAGGCTTTTAGTCTTATTACCACCTACAAAGCTGGAGGTGGTCGGCTGTTTCTCCAGTCAGTAGAAAGGCTGCCAGTGGGCACAGCGTCAGACCTATTTGAATTACACTGCATTTTAAAACGACAGATATGCACTGTAGTGTGCATGGTGTGCTCAGTACTGTATAATTCCTCCTTAAGTTAAGACGTATGTTAAGAGATGCAGTTTGTATCTGTTGTAGCTCTCTCATTCTGACCTTAATCTGTAATAACATATTCACTGAATGATTATCTGTTTCTATAGCCAGATGTCAGCAGGCCAATTGTCACTGCGTGCTGCATGAAAATTCCAAAGAGATCTATTGATGTGTTAATATTGTCATGATCCGCTCAAAAGCTTATGCTCCCATTGTTTTTAATTGAAGCTGATATTTTGGGGATTTACTAGCTGTGTGTGGAGGCAGAGAGATGCTTAGTCTGCTGTGTGTGAATGTGGCAGAGGATAAGGAAGTGGAGGGTTTATTGTCTGAGTATTGAAATTGGCTCTTTTCTGAGTTGGGATTTCATTAAAGTGAGAGAATGGGGCTGTCAAACAGTTCTGCCAAGGTGACTGATGTCTCCCTGCTACCTCAAAGGCAAAGAAAAGGAATATATAACTTTCCTCAGCCTGCGTTCATGGCTCAGCAAAAATGCATCTTGCATTTTAACTTGCCGGTGTCTGAAAGTGATAATAAATTAAAGAACCGTTCCTCCAAGAGGTTATTCTGCTTATCTGTACATGTAGCGTCTGCAAGCCCGGTTATTAAATTAGAATTTAGGGGGGGTCTGTTGGTTTCTTTTCCTGCTAATGGAAGTCAGAGCTTTGCTGTTTTATCCATTTTATTAAGTGCAGCTTTTATGATTTATGATTTATAGAAGGACAGTAAGGCAGTGCTGGTGGTTTGTTTATTCGGTTCAGAAAACAAGCAGCACTCATTTCTTTTATTTGTAAAATAATGAATTGTGGCAATAAACAATCTCCTTTCTCATTAATTTTATCTTCTAGGCCTGCATCGTACCAATCAAATTAAGCAACAACACAAACTTTTGCTATGCAAATTGAGTCTTATCAACTGAAATGTATTAAAACTATTGTTTCCATTTGCTGTTTTCTGTGGAAATACTATTTTCTGGGGAAAACAGGCAAGACTAATGCACCACTGACAACATTTGGTATCCAAATAATTGTTTCAGTTCTGAGAACTCACAAATTTAAGATGAAAGCAGTAAGGAGGCAGATATACTCATGACATCTTTGAGTTCAAAGGCTTCCCTCAGTTTTTGAAGAGTCATACGGGAAAATGAAGGTGGTTCAAAGCTACCAGACTCTATGGTAAGGGTTCAGTAGAATTTGAAACATGGCCTGAGGCTCTGCCAGTGTGATAACCCATTAGTGAATCTGTATTTCTTTCAGTTTTTAGCAAGGCACTGAGAGTTTTTACACTTAGGACTCATTTACTGCATGAGTTTTCTATTGGTGTTACTCCTGTCAGCCAGTGTGAACTGTAGCAATTAAATGTATATCATTTGCTGCTCAAACTTGACTGTGAAAGCCTGGAGGAAGATTTGTGTCAATAAGAAAAATTCCTACATGATTATCGTTGGCAGCTTAAGTGATAAAGATGTTCAGTTCATTTCATTTCATTTATTGTCCCATAAGAGGAAATTCATGTTTCAACAAGACAATTTAAAAACACTGATATTACAATTGAAAGAATAAGACATTACAAGACATTAAATGTGCAAATACTAAACACAAAGTACACTAAATGTCCATTATAAAAACAAGTACTAACAAGAGTTAGGGCTGCTGCTAATAATTATTGTCTTTATTTATTTATCCGATAAGTATTTTATCCAATAATTAATACATACAGTCTATGAAATGTCTGTTTTCCCAGATCCCATAGTGATGTTTTAAATGTGCTTGTTTTGATCAGTCAATCATCCTAAATCCAAAGATGTTCAGTTTATAATCATATAAGAGAAAAAAAAAAGCAGCAGATCCTTTCATTTGAGAAGCTGGAACCAAAAAATATTTGGCATGTTTGCTTGAAAAATGACTGAAACAGCTATCAGTTAATTTGAAGTCAAAAAGTTGTGAAAAATGTCCACCTTAACTTTTCTGAACCCAAACTGATGTTTTCAGATTGTTTCATTTGTCCAACAAGCAGTTTAAAACCCAAAGGAATTTTATTTACAAAGAAAAGCTTCAAATCCTCACATTTAAGAAGCAGGAACAGCAAATGTTTGGAAGTTTTGTTTTTTTGCTGAATTGATTAAATCATTGTTGCAATAGTTGCCAGTTAATTTACTTTCGATCAACTAATTGCTGTACCCCTCAGGTCAGATCCCTTTCTAGCTAAAACTAGTTTGACAAGGAAGGCTGCTGCTCACCAACTATTTTATTGTTCTCCTCAACAGTGTTGCTCAGTTGATTCCTGGTTACACATAAAAATTCCCATACCAACAAATCACTGAGAAGGTCAGGACTGATTCTGTTGCTTTCCTTCTGCAGCAGTAGTGGGTGAACCAGTGAGTTGTCTGAGGAGTTTTCTCTGACCTAATGTACCAGTGCTGCAGACTTGCAAAATGTCATGATGGTCAGTTCGCCACAGGAAAACACAGAGTAATGCCTGACACTCTTCACCAGTGTCAATTAGTGTGATGTTGTTTTTGTTGCCCACAGAGGGTGATTTTACCTCAGTCTAACACACTCCATTCAGTCTATTGAGTAGAATGGCAAAACACACACAGTTGTCATTTGTCCATTGTGATGGTTGGTTGGTTTTTCCTGTCAGACTCCAGACTCATGCTGAAATTAATCTGAAAACGACACCCTCCAAGTTGACACTATAAAAAAACAAAACAAAAAAAAACAGGTCAACGGTCTCACTTCATCAGAAATGAACTTCTTTTGTAGAAATCCAGCTCTCCTCATCTTACCTTGATAAATCTATTAATGGTGCTCCCTTTTTCTCTCCCTGGTGCATTTGAGCCGGACCCGATCTACTTGTCTCATCTTCGTCTCAAAATAACCTCTGGTGAAACTCTTCTGCAGTTGCTAGAGCTGGTGAAAACACCTACAGTGGCATTGTTTGAGGTTTTCTACAGGGGAGACATTGGATGGGTTCATTTCTAATAAGCATGGTGGGCTCACCATCATGATCCTCACAAGACACAGTGTGGTTCCCAGAGAGGAACCCTATTCCCAGGCAGCCCACTCAAATTGGCAATTTCTCGTAGACAAATTACTTCCTGCTCCTCTGTATGTCCTCCTTTCACTACCTTTTCCCTTGTTCCTCCAGTTTCTTCCTTACTGTTTCTAATGGTACTGCAGCTCTGTAATGGGTTGTATTTACTTTCACTTACCCCTCATTTTCTGCACCATCCTTGCCATTTCATTACTGGCTTGTTTTTATAGGGAGAAAGTTGCTATTTGTAAGAGGAGTGAGAGGGGAGGACAGCAGGTTGGATTGTTTCTGTAGATTTTTTTGGGGTGCAAAACTTCCTGTTTCTCCACTAAGTCTAGAGACCACTTGGCTCTCCACGCCTTCGGGCTCCATCAACTTTTCTGGCAGGGTCTATTGATTGGGCCAGCTTAGTGGTCCAAGGAAAGTGAAAGGATGGAAAACAATTTGACTGGAGCCTTGAGAGCTCTTGTGTAGATGGACATCACTTTGGAAAGGTAATGCACTGAATACTTGAGAGACAGCAGCTCATTTAAAACAAAGCATTAATCCTTTGCCAGTCAAGTTGTCAGTCTAAATAGTGATTGCTGTTGTGGCTCTGAGTATGCAGATATTTGCCTCACGGTGTGTGTGGCATTTGTAGCTAAAAAATTCTACGTTATTTCTTCACCTACAGTATGTTCATATAGTAAACTTTATGCTTAAACCTGCATTCACTGATTGACTTGAAAGTTACTGCATCTGTTTTACACTCCACTCCTGAGCTAATGAGCTAAAGAGAATGAAGAAAAACAGTTATCGGTTGTAAAAACAAAATGAGCTGAAAGTTGCTGAGGTTAGTTGAGTTGGTGGCTAATTTTCCATGGGTTCATCACTCCAGTCGCCATGATATATTTCATAATTCATCCATTGGTAACAAAAAAAAAAATACTGCAGCGCTCAAGACAGATCTCCTCTATACATTTTTACAGTCTCTGTACTTAATTTCACATCTTATTATGAGATGAACTGTTTCATTTGCAGCCATGATGGGTGCTGCTTGCACCTTGGACCTCTACTTCAACCATTTTCCCCCTATTTTGGCAAATTTGGTTTGTGTCACTACAGTGTCTCCCTGTATTGTGATCATTGGTAATCCCCGAACACCAGGTCTCAGAACAAACCTCACACAGGCCTCAAAACCTCCTTTCAGAAATTATATTTGTTCCGGTCTTTGCACCTAAGTAAAAGATTTCCCGGGTAGTGCCACGTGTTGTCTGTCAGCTGGTCTGTCGCTCTCACCACCCCACAAGACTCAAAATCTTTCTCTCTATTATATACCTGTTATATGTTGGTGATTCACCCACATGTTTGTTTCCCAGCTGGCTGCCTTTACAAAGGCTGGTGCACTTTTCTACATTGTGTTGCCTTTCCCCTCACAAGTGTTAGAGCTGACACTTAGGGACAGAAGGTCATCCCAGGGTTCACCGAGCCAGCATGGTTAGTATAGACTGATCCCACCTGATAGGGAAAATCTATGAGACACACATCAAAAATGGGGTCACGGACAGCTGACTTAACAGTTACTGCACCTTAAACATTAACATACTACGCGCTGTGAACCTACCACATTGTCTCACAAGTCTCTCTAGCATTCAGAAAAAGTCCAGAAATGTTAAATAGGATTTTTTGATTTTAACTTCCTTTAGTGTTTTAAAGCCATGGGTAGGCCCATTCACAGCTTTATTGTCATATCTCTTTTTCTCTTCATTGCTCATCATCAGCGGGCTCTGCTGGGGCTGTTTAGGCACATTAATACTCCAGGTCTGCCTCCCCAACAATTCAAGACCCGAGTCCAGGCATTTTAATAGGCTCCTTGTGGCGATTCTCTCTCTCTTGGCATGAATCTTTCATGGCGCTCTGGAACTCGCAAGTGAAACTCTTCTGCAGTTGCTAGAGCTGGGTAGAGAAACACCTACAATTGGCATTGTTTGAGGTTTTTCTGGGGGCATTGGATGGGTTCATTTCTAATAAGCATGGTGGGCTCACCATCAACAGTCCTCTGAAGACACAGTATGGTTCCCAGAGAACCCTGACCCCCAGACAGCCACTCCAAATTGCTTGATTTCTCGTGAACAGATTGCTTCCTGCTCCTCTGTATGTCCTCCTTTCTACCTTTTCCCTTGTTCCTCCAGTTTCTTCCTTACTGTTTCGTGGTGCTGCGGCTCCTGTAATGGGTTGTATTTGGCTCCTTACCCCTCATTCTGCACCATCCTTGCCATTTCATTTACTGGCTTGTTTTGTAGGAGAAAGTTGCTATTTGTGGAAAGGTGAGAGGGGAGGACAGCAGAGTTGGATTGTTTCTGCTAAGATTTTTGGGGTTGCAAAACTTCCTGTTCTCCACTATAAATTAGAGACCATGGCTCTCACGCCGCCGGGCTCATCAACTTTTCTGGCGAGGGTCTATTGATTGAGGCCAGCTTAGTGGTCAAGGAAGTGAAAGGATGGAAAACAATTTGACTGGAGCCAAGGCCTCTTGTGTAGATGGACATCACTTTGGAAAAGTATGCACTGAATACTTGAGAGACAGCAGCTCATTTAAAACAAAGCATTAATCCTTTGCCAGTCAGGTTATGATAAATAGTGATTGCTGTTGTGGCTCTGGTATGCGAATGTTGCCTCACGGTGTGTGTGGCATTTGCTTAGCTAAAAAATTCTCGTTATTTCTTCTACCTAATTATGTTCATATAGTAAACTTTATGTAACCTGCATTCACCTGATTGGCTTGAAGATTTACTGCATCTGTTTTACCTCCTCTGAGTAATAGGCTAAAGAGAATGAAGAAAACAGTTATCAGTTGTAAAAACAAAATGAGCTGAAAGTTGCTGAGGTTAGTTGAGTTAATTGGCTAATTTCCATGGGTTCATCCTCCAATCGCCATGATATATTTCATAATTCATCCGTGGTAACAAAAACTGCAAGCGCTCAGACAGATCTCCTCTACTCACGCATTTTACAGTCTCTGTGTAATTTCACATCTTATTATGAGATAAACTGTTTCATTGCAGCCATGATGGGTGCTGCTTGCACATGATCTACTTCAACCATTTCCCCCTATTTTGCTTAAAATTTGGTTTGTGTCACTACAGTGTCTCCCTGTATTGTATGATCATTAGTAATCCCGAACACCAGGTCTCAGGTAAACCTCACACAGGCCTCAAACCTCCTTTCCAAGTATATAATATTTGTTCAGTGATCTTTGCACCTAAGTAAGATTTTGGTGGTGCGTGTTGTCTGTCCAACTGGTCTGTCGCTCTCACACACTGGACTCAAAATCTTTCTCTCATATATACCTGTTGCATGGTGGATTTCTTCCCTGTTTGTTTCCCAACTATTGCCTTTACAAAGGCTGGTGCACTTTTTCTACATTGTGTTGCCTTTCCCTCACAAGTGTTGGAAGCTGACACTTGGGGACCGAAGGTCATCCCAGGGTTCACGAGCCAGCATGGTGTATAGACCAGTCCCACCTGATAGGGAAAATCTATGAGACACACATCAAAAATGAGGTCTGGACAGCTGACTTAACAGTACACTGCCTTAAACAGTAACATACTACATGGCATGACCCTGCCACATTCATCTAAAGTCTCTCTAGCATTCAGAAAAAGTCAGAAATATTAAATAGGATTTTTGATTTTAACTATTTAGTGTTTTAAAGCCATGAGTGAGCCATTCACAGCTTGTCTATCTCTTTTTCTCTTGTTGCTCATCATCAGCAGGCTCTACTGGGGCTGTTTAGGCTGTAATACTCAGGTCTGCCTCCCAACAATTCAAGACCGAGTCCAGGCATTTTAATGACTCCTTGTGGCGATTCTCTCTCTCTTGGCATGAATCTTTCATGGCGCTCTGGGACTCGCAACCCACATGTGGGAGATGCTCAGGAGATGACTTGGCACAGGCCACATATCTCTCCTAATGATCTCTTTTGGAGAGAGAGCGGTGAGGACACCTGCCAGAGAGAGAGAGAGAGGGGATACAGGCAAATACATATGCGTACATTTTGTACCAATAACATGAATTTACATTGTGGAGACCAGCACTGATTTGGATTTAATTTGAATAAAGGTTATTTATGTATATGAATACATCAGAAAACCACATGGGATAAACACCATGGAAGCTGATTCTCTGGGCATTATATGCAGAAACTGAACGATCTGAAGCTTACAGCTCAAATCCAGGTGTCTGCATCAGTTGTAAAAGTGATTTGCTCAGATTATGTGTCTTGCAGGTGGGTGTAAGCATTTTGGAGTGTACCAGGGCTTGCTGACTCAATTATTCTTAATTACAAGGACGATGAGGACATATTCTAATCAGAAATCTGTTGTGGTTTTGGTGTACACTTGCTGTGCATATTTTGCATATTTTGTGAAAACTCTTCTTTATTTCAAGACAATAACAAGTTTTTGCATCACCTTTTGTGGTCTGCTTACAGTATAATCATTAAAAAGATATGTTAAATATGTACGATCAGCTGATGTTCATTAATTCCACGCATGAATGATCTGCAGCTTGGTGCTGCCCAGGACTGTTTGTTTTTTGGACTTTGCTTGTAATTGACCAGAGTGTTGTGCTGACTCAGGATGAGACCTCACTGGCCTTCAGAGACCTACAAGGCTCTGTCACCACTCACCATAAATGTGGTTTTAATAGGGAGGAAAAGGCAGTGCTCCAGAACAGGTCTAATACTGGAAGGAGGAGAAAGTGTGTGTGTGTGTGTGTGTGTGTGTGTGTGTGTGTGTGTGTGTGTGTGTGTGTGCGTGTGCGTGTAGGGGGATGGGGAGGAGTTAAGGTGGGAAGTTCAGGGGGAAACAGTGGGAGAAAGCTGATTCTGTATTTTCTCTGCCAAAGGTCCTCTTGGTTTCAGGTGATGACACAGCACCTTGTTAACGCAGCAGTGTCTTGGGGCTGCCATGCCAGGGTGCTGGGCTGATTTATTATCCATGATCCACCCAAAGCCTCCTCATAGTGAAGGGATGCCTTACTCATCTACCAGATATAACAACAGCATTACAAAACAAGCAGGGTGGGAAAGTGTCGAGTGCTTTGAGGCGTGCCTTATGTATATTTAGAAGATCCTTGTTTATGTGTTCTCAAGTGATCCATGTTATTTTAGCTATGGAATGAGGACTGTGGTCAGCAGGGTTCACAGGAGAGATAGACAGTATTCTATAGTGGGTTTGTCTTCACTGTCTTCATCAGTCTTCTGCTATTCCGCCCCTGCATGTTTTTTTTATCTTCTGCATTTGTTCTTGTGGATTTGTAGCTAGCTGCCATATGTTATACTGTGGAATTGTTTATAAGTGGATTTGTACTGTTCAGTCTTGTATATATTTTTTGTATGTTTTTATTATTAATTAGTTAGAAATATGTTATTTTATTCTACTTTTGGGGCACCTGAGCACTGCCCCCGTCAAGTCAAACAGTCTAATCAGCCAGGTGTCTGAGAGTGAGAGCAACTAAGGACCAAATTGACTGAAAGCATGGGAAAATACTCATAAAGCTCACTGACAGATAACAGATCCTTTCATTCATCTGTCAGGTTTGGAGTGTAGTTTAGTGGTTAGAATACACCATAGCTACCTTGCTGTCTGTCTGACCTGCCTCAACATTTGGTTTCCCCAAACTTGTGCAATAGATTTTACCTTGTCTACGTTCAGGCTGATTAACTGGTTTGATATTTTTTCTCATCTTCCCTAATAAGACAAACCGTCATACTCCTGACCATGTATGTTGCCATGCTGTATGGACACCAAGCTGTCCTTGATGCCTTTTTTTAAGGCCGTAATACAACAGAAATCAAAAAGTCTCCAGAGAATTTGAATTCAGAATCTCGTTTCATATCTCTTTCAGCACCTTTCTTTGTCTGCCACAAAAATCCCCAGTTTTATTGCTGAATAACAAACCACGTCTTAAGCTTCTCTGCAAGTGAGGCTGGGGGTCCACAGTGTGTGGACTCACATTTTGCTTGGTTTGGATGCAGCTTAATTAGCAAGCTAAAGCACATTCTTGTTATTGTTGACAGCAGTAGTAAAGGTGTAAGGTTACATAATGTTGAGAATGTGTGAACTTACAGATTTTTTTGTCTTCTTCTTTAGCACACAGACAGTCACAACTTCCTGACGTCCACTTTATTTTCAGGATGTAATTAGGAGGCTTTTTGCATCAGGTGTAAAACCATACATGATTTTGTACAGTCAACATATCTGATGTGTATCTTTCTTGTGTAAAACATTTTCTATCATTATATCAGGACTGTACTGTGTGTGGGTTCCCACAGCACAGTTCTTTGAAGAAACTCACACAGCTACAGATCATGGTGATATCGGGGACTGTTGCTGTGCCTTAAGCAGAAGATCTGCTCTAATTAGTTGTCCAGAATAAGCTACAAATTGTGCAGCCCACCAGTTAATCTCTGTGTATTCACCTCTCTTGGGCCACATGGGGGGCCACTGAGTCCAAACCTAGCTGTCAGTACAGTGTTTACCATGAAGCAGTGTAGTGATCTTCACTGGTGGTACTCACACTTCAGCCCACGCTGTCGGCTAATTGGCTATAACCACAGTGACTGTGAATTCTCGTGGCAGTCCACCACAGCTACACAAGCCTGAACTTCATTAAAGTCTCTTATTGTCTGCTTTTTTCCTGCAATTTTTCCACACTTTCCACCACATTATATTAAAGCTGCATCTCCCCTAAAACCACTACAACTCCTGTACATAGTTTTGAAACCAAAGATTGTCATCACAGGAAGCCCATCCTGAGCAGTCAAGGGAAGAAATGCAGAGCGGCATGTCTTCCCAGGGAAGAGTTATTGTGTAAGACCAGAGGTGTAGTTGGCAGATGCACAGCACCAGCTCTTAAATGGGCAAGTCAGAAGGCTAAAGCAGTGTTGTATATTTTTTGGAATGACCCCGCAGGAAAATCTCCCATGCTTATAGCAGTAATTTCATTTTCTTTTACACTTAATGTGGATCACCTTTGGTCAGATTAGTAATTAGCACAGCCCTACTATTCACAAGACTCCATCTAGATTCTCAACATCAGCATCTCATTATGTCGTCTCTTACTCTATAACACTGCTTTTGGTTTAATTGTTATCTATTTTTTTCATATTATTGTTAAAGAGAAACCTTTTTGTCTCCCTTTTTTTGCCTCTGCGTCATCCTTTCAAATTGTTAAACATGAGCCTTTTTGAAAAATTCTCATCTTTGCAATGATGGATATAATGAGCTCTAAAAGACCCTCTAGTGGCTGTGCTTCCTGTTATTGTGTATCCAAATTTACCAAAGTGGTTTGAACTCACCCGAAAAGTAACCAGCTGGCTTTCACCTTTTCGATCCTCAACCTCTCTCTAACAACAGTTCTTTTGAACCACCCCCTTTCCCACTCACTCTTTTATAACTTTTCACACATGACTCACAAATTTACATATCAGCCCCCTTCCCAGTCATTGGCAATCTGTGATTATGCACCTTTGGAGAGTTTCCATTTGTGCTAATAGGAGGTAGCAGCTGTGCATCCAACAGACTGAGAAACAAAAAGAATGGATGATTATAGCCTTGAGTTTTGAAAACACACATATCCATCAAATAGAGACACCTTGTCCTTAGTGTGTACAGAAGGCAGATCCACACAGTCAAACAAAACAGATTCAAATTATATAACCAAGGTTATCTTTCATGCAAGGCTAATCCATAACCTTGCTACAATTGTACAGATTGTACTCCTGTGTGAAGCACATGAAGAGACTGAATTTTTCCTTCTTTTGTGCCTCTTTTTGTGGTTTTGTGCTTGTGACATGACTCAAGATTTTTAAGGATTAAATTACTCCCACCTTTGGTTGTTGATGCAGCAGATGATCAAGGTCATGTTTCCCGCCGTTACTTTGAGTTTTCTGTCTGGAGAGTCTTACTATTGCTCTGAACAATGCAGAGGAAACCCTGCAGACCACTTTTGGTTCCATGCTGGCCTGGATAGAGAGGACCAGCACTGAGATAATGGTACCAACTAGTGGTGTCATTTCCTCTGGGAGTGTTACAACCTGCACAGAGAGCATGGTAGATTTCCAGATGCTGACAGTAAAGTGGAAAAGTATAGGTCTTTTTTTTTTTTTCTTTTACCCCTTTTAAAGATAAGACATGAATAGCTTTTGTTCATAGTTCTGGGGGATTTATACAGAGCCGATGTCTTGAAATTATTTCAGCAAAAATTCATGCAACATATTTTTTCATTTAAGAAGCAAAGGAAAATGAATATTGTGTCAGTTTGTGGATTTTCCAGGCTTTTCTTGTGTTTGTGTTGAATATAATGGAAATTGAATTGTTATATCTTTGCCTCAGGGATTTTAACAAAGCTTTTTGAGTTAATACAGTATAAATGTCACCACATGCAACAACTTGTGTCCCTTTTATGATCTGGTTGATGTTGAGTGACCAGCAGTGCGTGACTTCTGACCTATGGTCTTAGTATTGGCATGTTGTATCTCTGGTCAATCCCTGATTCATTTTAATCACTGACTCTGTGTTTCAGCTATTGATCTCCTCCAGCCAACAACCAGCCAATTAGTTTAACCAAAGCATGGTCAGTGTCCTGTCAGATCATGTCTGCGTCTGCTTTTTGTGCCCCTGGAAACGAATCATTCATCCGTTTGCTCTCTGGGAGAAGCAGCTTTGGGGAGGGCGGCGTGCTTTGGCTATGGCTGCAGCTATCGATTAGCACTGACTGTGTGTGTTGTGATGATGGGTTGTAACACCAGCAATCCTACGGCTGTATGACCGTGGTCCTCCCACACTTTGACCCTTTGCAGCGCACAACAGCAGGGATGTGAAAACACAAAGCCAGATATCTGTTTCTCTCCAGTGGAATGAAACGTGGTGGGAAGCTGAGCCAAACGTTCTTATGGAGTGTGAGCTTGGTCGCGTCCACATTTTGGCAGGAAAACAAAGCTTTCACTTGTAGTAGCCTCACTTGTAGACCATGGAAATCTCTTTGTTTTGATATTCTGTTTGACAACTTGTTATGGAATAGAATTAATCATGCCAATTGTTTGTTTATGAAAATGTCACAAATTAGTGGAAAATGGCCATGTCTTTTTGATTGATTAATTGATTAATTGGCTGTTTCACTCCTATACCAACACTGTACTTTGTTGAATAGCTAATGTACACTGAGGTGCCAGTTTTGTTGGTATAGCACACATGCATGATTAAATATTTCTGCATTTGTTTCTAGTGCAGTCAGTGGTCGATAGTCAAAACCTATTTGTTGACTGAAAGAAGAAGAAAGTTAACTGGCAACAATTTTGATTGATGATTCATTAAGCTACATGTGAAAAAATCACTAATTTCAGCTTTTCAAATGTTATGATTAGCAGTTTCTAATCATAATGACCTGAATACTTTTGGGTTTTAGCAAACCAGCAGATCACCTTGGCAACTGGATTTTTTTTTTTTTTAACGACAACATATAGATTAAACTATCAAAAATACTGAGAGATTAATTTCTATCTAGTAAAAGACATCATTAGTTTCAGTGCCACCTGCAATAAGTAAATCTTTTAGTAGGTCATAGCTGATTAATGCTGCCATTTTACATCTTCTATGCCTACAGTCATGAAGTTTGAGCATACCATCTGTTCTCTATTTTCCTCCAACATTTCTTGGATGATGGTCATAAAGTCTTGTTTCCCTCGCAGGTTCCATTTTGCCATTTGATCATTTTCTTTTGCAGACGTGATATGACATTCAGTCTGCAATGTCCTTCAAAAGGAACGGAGAGGTACACGGAGTTCTAACATTTACCAAATCCCGTGTTTTGTGCAAACACTTTCTCCTATTACTTTTGTTCTTTAGCTTTTAAAGTCGCCGGCGTAGTGAGACAGGCTGGCATTATAAAAGATGGAATAAGTTTCAAATAAAACTTGAGACATTTGCTGGTTTTCATTCTGCGAGGCAGAACGTCCTGTCGGGACACACTCAGACTGGCAGTGGCTATTTTTGTTCTTTCAACACTTTCTGAAGAAAATGATTACCTTGTGAACATATTTCAGCTGCAAGATTCATTGGTGCTTTTCCCTCTAATCATATTTTGTGCTTGTTTTTTTACATTCTTTGAGATTACTTCTGCATGCGTGGTTAGTATTTGTTTGTGTAAATGGGAAAAAGCACAGTCTGAAGTGCTGCATTCTCAGATTTGATGCCATACTCTAGATAAAGACAAACAACAAAAGAAAACAACAGAGATGACCTTAATGTAGATTATGTTTTTCCTTCTGATCTCCAAATGTTTTTCAGTACATAGTGCTTTAATGTGTGATGCAGCGCAAATGCCAAATCACAAATTAAACGGGCACAGTCTCTTCAGAATAATTTAATGGCACATAATTCACCTGTAATCAAATCTCAGCTCCCTGACCCATAGCCGCTCTTTTCACAAACCTAAAGTACGTTGAACATTCATTTGAACAAAGAGTCTTTTATGGAAACTGGGGTTATCTTAATGCAAGAAATGGCTGGAGCTATGCATTCTTTGAGGTGTCTGTAATGGGCTTTTTGGGGAGAGAGGATTTTCAGCTGGAGGCCTTGTCAGAGGTAATCGGATTCATGTTGTCTGTTTCTCACAGGCTCATCTGAGCCTGCCTCTGGAGAGCGAGGAGTCTCTTGTTGTATCGATAATGGAGATGACATTGTGTTACGGTGAAATCCAGAGAGGGGAAAATCAAATATCAAATCCTGGTCTCTCTGTCAGTCTTACTACAGATTGCACTGAGGTTACCAACTTACTTCTTGTTTATTTTATTTTGCTGGAGACAGTTGAATTTAATTAACTTGATTCAAGTATACATGTATATTTGTGGCTTACATTCATGGTCTCCAGAGGGGGAGCCTTTAGCTCAGAGCTTTGCAAGTATACTTCTTCAGACTTGCTTGTCAGGCAGTTCAGAAAACAACAAGCCATATTTCAGTTGCATGAAATATAACGTTATGCTTTTCACTCCACCTGGAAGTTTGGAACAACTTTAAACTGTTTTGATGTCTGACTCAGGTCATGCTCAAACAGAGTTTGTGTGACTTGCTGTCAGACCCGAGTCTAACAGTCTACAGCCTCACTGAGCAGCAACCATGGCTGTATACTTGTTTTATTGTTAGTACAGGGTTCAGGGGAAAGAATTTTGTCAGTTTTTCCAAAATCAGATTGGAAATTCAGAGTTAAAATTTGTACATTTCACTACACGTACAGACTACAACATATGCAGACACACCAAAGAAAGACAGATTTCATGACTTTTTCAAACCATTGGGAATTATTGTATCACTTTTACTCTCATATCATTCACTGAAAAATCTTTAAAGCTTTTGCACGTTTGCTCATCTTGCATATAGAGATATAATAATAATTCTGATTCCCATTAACAGCGTAGCTTTCCCCTCCACTGAGAGCAGTAGGTTGGGAAGCATTACACGATAATTATAGCTTATAAAATGTATTTGTAATTTAGTATAGGATGTAATCTTCTGACTTTCAGTGGCTTGGCTTAGCCAGCAGTTGATCGTGCTGCTCTGCTGACTGATCGACCTAAAGTTGGCTCTTGAGGGATTCAGTGCTGTAGGAAATTTGGATTCTCTAGATGATGTTTACAACCAATAAAAAGTGAAAATAAACTGGAAAACTGCCTGAAACCATGATTTTCTGTTTGGATATTTATGAATATATTTGATTGATATAAACCAACTTCCCTGTACATGCTACTAAGTTAACTGGAACTGTGTTGCTGCAGGCAGAGATCCCTCACTCGCCTGTCTTGCGCTGTCATGTTTTTTTATTGTGTCAAAGATAGTTTCCTTCCTCTTTGCAAATCACATCCAGATTACTTTTTTCATTAGCAGCTGGGGAGGAGTACAGAGCATCAATTTCAAAAACACTTTTTTCTCTCAGATGTGTTCTTATCTATTAAACTTGGCTTTCATCCACTGACATCATTCAGTCTTTAATTTAAGAGGAGGAGTAGCTGCAGGGGAAATGTCAATCTTATTGTTTATGTGTGATAATTGCATGCTTGTCCTTAATCCTGTCCTGATCAATAAGCTATCATTCTCTTTGCCTTGAGCTATACCAGTTTAATTACGTCTGGGTTTGGAGGTGTGTTGCCTTTCTATCAGTCCAGTGACCGGTATGTCTACCCTCTGTTTGTGTTGCAGATGATGAAGTTTGCCTGGGACAACTACAAGCGCTACGCCTGGGGCAAGAATGAGCTGCGGCCTTTGACGAGAAACGGGCACATTGGCAACATGTTCGGTGAGTGTCGGCACTTTGCTCAAGGCTCACAAGGCCAGAAAGGTCATCCAGCATTTTCTGTAAGACCTGTTGACTTTTTTCCTGGAAGGTGTCACACACAACTACACAGGGTGCTTTCAGGGAGATACTTTCATGAAGTGGAGTGGAAGAGCAAGCTGCTGATTTTATACAATTTTAGCTGACTGATTTCTCTCTAACGTATGCACTACCAGCCTCAATACCAGGGATTTAACGATAAGAATTACATATTGAATAACTGTTTTCCTTTATTATAAGTAGACATCTCAACTACATGGGAACAACAGCTTCTTAGTTTGACAGGAATGGACAAAAATGGACTGTTTTTTTCTCTGACAGGCTCACAAACTTCTGCAAGACTTTCACTAACAACAAGAAAGAATCCAAGAGCAAGTTTAGTTGAGTTGCAGTTTGAGAATATTTGAGACATAAAGTCTAAAGTGAGGCTGAAGATCAAATTGGCGTTAAAGAAGCTTCTTCCCCCAAGGTTACTTTGGGAAAAGATAGGGGTGTCGTTAACAAAAGAAAAAAGCAATTTTCCGGGTATTTAAAGCACAAAAGTTATATTCTATATATCGCAAGGAAGTTAATCTAGCCAAGTGAGGGAAAACAAACAGTGGTGGCTGCTCTTCAAGCTCCATTTGAACCAAAACTGACACACAACTCTTCTTGCAATAAAGAAATCAGCCAAGCAATATTCATCCTTTATTTTTGATGTGTGGACTCGACTGTGAAGTATTGTAGTATATCATAATTAGACATTTGAGATGGTTGAGGAGCAATAGGGAAGCAGTGTGGTGGACAGTGGTGGTTAGCTGCATGTTGTGTACTACTTACAGCTAGTATAATTTATATTTTCTCAAAATTATTAATTATCTGAACTTGCTGTTTGAACTGTCCTTTAAATTGGAGCTTGTTTTGCCCCTTTTGTCTCTGTTGGCTTACTGTATACAATTGGTTCTAGCTTCTCACATGTTTTTTCTGCCTGTATATCTTCGAGGACCCTGGGGTCTGGGAAATTGTGATGGACATTTTTCTGTATTTTCTGCAGTTTTACAGATTAAGTGATTAGTTGATTTATGAAAAGAACATGATAGTAAAAACAAAGTTTTTAGTTGCTACAGCCTTATCACAGCCTTGTTATATGCTTACTTGGAACTTAAGTGGGTTTTTTCTTTTGAGAAACCAGTACTTTTATCATTCAAGCCTGATAATAGTTAAACTCACAATTTAAAGGAGGCAAAAAACAAAAATTAGGAGCTGAAACAAATAGTATTTTTTTCCAGCCCTACTCAAAACAAATCATGATGAAGTGAATTTTAAAAAAATTCCTCTACTCTTTACCCATGTTGAGCTGTCAGATGAAAGGTAACAAGTAGCACCTGTTTGTGCCTCAGTGAGCTTTTGTCACCATCTCTTCCTTACCTTTCACTCAGCACAGGAACCCTCTCAACCTGCCAGGGGTGTCACAGTTTCCAACAGCCTCTAATTGGAGCCAGATCCGGAGGGGTCCTCAGGTCCTCTGCAGTGGAGCATATCAGTCACTTCACACTGCTGAGCCAGAGGGAAATCCCACAATAAAGCTCGTAATAAAAGGCGGATCAGCTCTTAATAAGACTTGGACGGGTCCTATCTTCCATACCTAAGGTCTCTTTCCGTCACATCTGTAGGGATACGGGATTATTAAGGCAATGATGCACGCTCTCTTTAAATAGTTTGTGTTTCAAGAGAGCAAAGTGATAGTCACTTTGCTGCTGTCATTCCCTCGAGGTGCAGAGTTCATATAGTAGCTAGGAGGAGTCCTTTTGAAGCACTGTCCTTAAATCATGTGATAGGTGCTATATTTCAAAGCGACCAAGACTGGATTATTTTCTGATGAAACTGCCAAAAAAATTACACAAACCCAGATTTTTCCTCTGTTCCTCTGCCATAAGTTTGGAGCAGCTTTTTGAAAGTTAGAGCGTCTGCCTAAGAAACTGTTCATTTTAACCCGTAAACTTCTTCTTCTTTTTTTATTTTTTTATTTTGTGGTTATAGCTTCATAGTTATAGCTTCATAAAATTACTTGTAAGTGAATCCATTTGTTCTACCATGTAGGGTAGTGAAGGTTGAAGATTTGAATCATCAGTCGCACAAATTTTACCACGTTCATAGCATGAGGAGATTTTGTATGCTCATAAAATTAAACCTCAGAGTCTTGCTCTGGATAATAAGAGTGCAAAAATAGCACATCTTTTCTGCATTGTACCTCATCTGTGTTGTCCAATTCACTTAATAAGAATAAACATCTTTATATTTACATTGGTACATTTTTATTTGATATTTGATATTTGACATTTGATAATCCAGTGTTGACGTCAATCAGAAAAAAATAATTTGAGAACAAATCAAATAACAGAAGCCCAGAACACAATAAAGCTGTATTGACTTTCCCACTCGCTGTTATTTAATGTAATAAATTTAGCTCATTGAATTTACTTTTTCAGTTTAACTGGGTTGATATTTTGTTGCAGAAAACCTACTTTGTTGAATTGCCTTTTAATATATGGTAAATAATGGAGATCTCTTAGTTTTACCTCAGGTAATATCTCAAGATGAGGCATCCTCTATTTACCCCACTTGTGTTGTAAGGCGTCATTAGGGGGGAATAACAGCCAAGGACACTGGAAGCTAATGGACTGTACTGTTGTCAATATCAAAATTTGAGGGATGATAGAGATGGTGATAGAGTCAGTAGCAGTGATTTGTTTGTGTTAAAGCTGCATTAAGCTTTCTCTGTCTGCTGGAGGGCAGAAAGTCGACTCCAAAAGAAACTCGTGGCAATGAGCCTTGATATCAACTCATCAAATTGTTATGGCTAGCATATTAGCGAACAATCACTGTATATTATTTACAGACAGCTTGTGTTTTAACTGTGGTTTGGTCCACTCACACTGGGATTTATTTATGACCAAGAGGGTAATGGCTGCTGTGCTGTAGATACCTACAGTGTAGGTTTTAATCTATAGCTCAGTGTCAGTGTAGCTGTTGACATCACCACAGCAACACTAGACAGATGCATTGTACATGATCAGATCGTATCATTCTTAAATTATGTTCCTCACAGTAATTGTGTTTACATTCTTTCATTAACATTGTGATGTAGAGTGATGATGGGAAGATTTTCCTTGTCTTGTTACTGATGTGTAGTTTGATTTCTTAGCCACATCGCACTTTGCTTTCTTCTTTACCAGCTCCTTTATTTGGGCTGTCTGCCACTTTGGGCTCTTTAGGTAGAGTATACAGTGTATGTTTACCTTGTGTGATGCTTTAAGTTTAAAGCATTGGCTGACACATATTTTTATATGGATGAATGTATGTGAGAGCCAAAGCTATTTAACCTTACTGACCATGACTGAAAAAAATTTGGGTGAAAGCAGCTAAAATGTGTAATAAAATGCAAACTGGTGCATTAATTCTCATTGGGATCAGCAGTGCTAGCAAACCTTTCACATTAGAGGAAATTTGAACCAATGTAAATATTCAAAATATTACTTGATGGTGTGCCAAAGCTCTCCAATGCAATATCCCAGAAAAGAGGTTGATTTGGTTGTTTGATTTGTGCTGCTTGGCCTTGGAGTGAGCCACTACAGTATAGCTATTTCCTGTGTGCATGCATGTGTGTTATGAATCAATTTGCATTAGAAAGTATCATTTTTTTCCACAGCAGATATCTCACATTGAGGCCAGACTTTTCAAATAAGTCTTCTGTTGGAGGCTAAAGGTTTCTCATAATGGATAGTGCAGTCCTCAACTTCTGGCAGTTAATTGTCATGTTTATCTGTGCAGCTATCCACCAAACAGTGTACCTTAATGCAGATCTAACTGATGCGCAAACAATAAAGGCTGAAACAGAATATGCTATTTGTCTCTAGCAGCGTGGCAGAAAAATAGTTCGGTCTCCAAGTGCGGGGGAAGGGGAACGACTTCCTTCCACTCAATACAGTTAATCCCATAAGCAAATATATTTCCATTCTCTGTACAGCTGGCATCATTTTCCTGCTCTCAACCATCCTTGTTTGCTACACAGTGTATTACCTAAGAGTAGTGACAGAGAGAGGGAGGGGGGAGTCGGAGAGGAAGACAGAAAGGGCATCATGCTAGCGAGTAAATGTCACATTGTGAAGAGTGGTGCAGGAAGCCAGGTATGAAATTGGATGCTGTGTTCTTTAATTTAATCCCCAGAGTAAACAGAGATGTGGCGAGATTGGATCTACAGTTAGCGTTGTCGTTCAGAGGCTTGCCAATATGCTGAGAGTCACTAGAACATCCGTGCTTCTCTACAGTCAAAAGAAGCACAACCCAAACCACAGAGAGGCAGAGCGAGTCGTATTCTTCCTCGCACAGCGTCTCTGGCACACTTTCACTTTACTATAATCTTCTTTTGAGTCTTTCTCTCAACCCCCCCATTCCTTTCTATTTTTACTGTAATCCCTCTCTTCTCTCCTTTGTCATGACCCTCAAGGCTGAAAGCGGCTCTCTCTTTTTACTCTCTCCTCTTAACCATAGTTGGTTCTGATACACTTTTTCTCACATTTTCCTTTTGTCATTTAAAATACAGTATGTCTTTAGAGCTTATTAAAACTTTCTTTTGCTGAAGGCAATTAGAAAGAGAAAACTGGGCTATTTACAGTACTCTCAGTAATCCCTGCCTCCTTCTAAGATTGTGTGGGAGTTTTTACAGTGAGAGAAACCCACAAAAATGTTAAAATATGCACATTCATGTTCTTTTTCCTCAAGAAAAAAAAAAAACATTTTTTGATTAGTAAGCATTATATTAGCTTTTTTTTTTTTTTTTTTTTTTACATTTTTGTTAACCTTAAATACAATTTACGGATAGATAATGGGGTTGCTGAAAGGTTAAATATCAGTCATGTGTGACAAAAGCATTTTTCTGATAACTTCACCATGTTTCCCGTTTCCTTTTAATTTCATTAGATTGCTTAAATTGAACCTCCTGGAGCAAGGTGATGTGATCACGGTCAGGTTCTAGTTCAGTGCGACTGATTAAATAATTTCTACCACTTGCTTTGTCTCCATTTTATTGTCCTCATTAATATTAATAAATATTTCCTGGAAATACATGATCCCAATGCCATAGAGGAACAGCTGTCACCACCCACAAAGTTAGTATTATTCTCAGTACCTCAGTATAAGTACTGTGCGATGCAAATGAATTGAATGCTGTTATTTTGGTAGTAAAACTGTAGTGCTAATTTAAGCTCAATTGTATGTATTAATAACATGTTGACCTCTGTGTTGGAGAAGTTCATCTCTCTTTTGAAAAATACACAAAAATGTGTGGGTTACACTGTTTACAGAAAGCTGATGTAATGATAAATATGTTAACTTGCTGGGTTCATGCAGGGTTTTGTTTTCCAATAATACATTTCACCAGTATATTCATACTGTACTTAATTTAAGAGGTGAAGTCAGCTGTGACCTAGATGGATTTTCTTTTTGCAAAGTTCAGTATTTATTATTCATATTTACATGTGTAAATAACTTTGAATGTTTGCCCTCAATATTTGGTGCTGATATTATCAGCAGTTTTCACCGTGACTGACATAAATCACTGGAGAAGGTCAGTTGGATGATCTGTGGGATGTCTTGTGTGCCGCTATCGACTCTCAGCGATAATAAATCTCTTAAGCAGGAGGTGTTTACTGGTATTAAACTGCAGTGATTTTGTCACATCACTGCACTGAGGGGTCTCAATGCAGAGATATCATCACGCTGACATGTCATCACCTTTTAAGTTATTATGGCAAAGTAATTAGTAAACAGTTCATTACTGACACAGCCAGCAGTTACAGAGCAACTCCCATGTTCACTTTCTTTTAGCCTTGTTTTGATCTCTGCTAACTCCAGAGGGAAATGTGTGGCTATTTAGCTGCTAAATGGTGAAATAAAACAATACATTTACCAGCTGGACAGTTAAGCCATTAGCTGACACTCACTACAAAGTTGCTTTAAGAATGAAAGCTGTGGTGTAAAGAAGAAGATGATGAGTTGCTTCACCTCTTTCATAAATACAGAACTTACTTCTCTACTAGTAACTAGCTTGATGGCACTGCTGTACCTTCTTTTTCTTACTGTTTTTGTTTTTCTTTCAACTTGTCTCCTTGCTTTGTTCAGTTCGTCTTCTCTTCTTTGTTTTCTCATTTTTGTGTCCCTACTGAAAAGTTTTCTGTCAGCAAGATCAAGAGAGGTGGGCTTTTGCCATCATGGATCAGTTGATATGGAGACAGATGATTGACAGGGAGGTGTAACAGGGTAAGGAAAGGCACTCTTGAAAAGTCAAATAGCTTGGAGCAAAGGAAGACGTAATGATATTAGAAGCTTTTTAAGACTTCAGGCTATTGGAAAAGACTTAACTCCCGTATGTAGATATGATCAGATTTAAAAGAGTGTGGGAAAGTGATGCAAAGTCATTTTGGGACACTTGTTAAGTGTGCAAGACTTCCAAGCCAAAGCCCTCAGTGCAGTGAATTATTTTTGATGTTTGGCTCCCAGAGCTCTCGTGACCTACTTCTGTGGTAGAGAGCATTAACTAAAAGTATCAGTAGTGATGGTTTTGTATTTCCAGCTTATCTCAGAGCCAGACTGAATGAAGCCCTCAGCCTTGAGTTTAAATGATGTTAAACACAAACAGGACATTATCCTAAAGAGGTAATATATGGTACGTGAAAGTACTACACACATTCACAAAGATGCTGATCCTGATCTTAAAGCCACAACGCCAGGCCCAGCAAATGTAAGCAAAGCAAAAATCCACTCTTTTAGGGTGTTTTGATCTCTTGGCTCTGAATCAGTTAATGACATTTGCTGAGTTATCTTTCATTTAGTATAATTTTAGCTTTCCTTCATTTGAACTAGGTTCTAACGATTTGGTGATACAATTTGTTGTGTTTATTCTTCAGTAACTATTACCATTCATTCAAGCAAATCAGGCCAGACAGATTGTTTATATTATTAATCTTATATCATCAGAGCCCTAAAAGCGAGGCTGTTTTCTCTGATCTGAAAAGAAAGGCGATTCAGGGGAACTCTTTGGTAAAAGAGGAGGGTCTGTGGCTCTTGATACTGTCTCCAGGATGTGTTACTCTTCTTTCCCCTTTGTTACCAGTCTGAGAAAACACTCGAGAATGTGTCCCTTAAGTCAACTCTGTCAACCCATCTCGAGTCCTTGAAACCGTAGATGTATTTTCTATTCCCTCTTGGCTACAACAGCGATGTGTGAGGGAGATTAATTGGCCTTCTGTGCTAACCTCTTGTAAAGTGGAGGGTTAGACAGGAGGCTTTCAGTATGACTGGTACAAAAACTCCTTACAAACAGTTACAGACCCATGATCAAATCCCTCCTTTGTTGTTCAGCGTTTAAGAAAAATAAGGTGAAAAGCTTAACAAGGTCCCTTTTCGTCTCTGTTTGTGATATGAATCACCATTGACACCATATTGGCTTTGTGCTTTTGAAATGACTGAAATACTCAGACAGTAATTTTTGTAGAGATGATTTCAGAATAGATAGATAGAAAGATAGATGCTAGATTAAAGAAACATTGTTAAGCGATGTTAGTAACAAGGGGAAACAGCTAGCCTGGCCCTGACTGAACGTAACAAAATCCAGTTACCAGCAACTCTAAAGCTCACTAGTTAATATGTTGTATCTAACCTGTGACTTCAGAATATCCAAGAAGTAGTCCACTACATAACCTCATGAAACCACATATCATTTTTACACTTAAGGTATTGTGAACATGAGAACAATGTGTTAATTAGTAAGCATTAGAAATGCTGGCAAAAGAATTTTGTTGCCTTTGGACAGAGCCAGGCTAGCTGTTTCCATCAGCTTCCAGTCTTTATGCTAAGCTAAGCTAATGGTCCGTCTTTGACTCTAAGCATCATCTTTATTATTTATGATGCAGTAAGAGCTCTCAGGTATCTCACGCTGTATGCTCTCCTCAGATTTTCTTTTCTAACCTTTTGTAGACACAACAAGCTAATTTCCTTAATTTCTTATTGGAGCTCTCATGCAATATATCACTTTCTCCAGTTGCTCCAAAGCGAAGAAGCCAACCATTCCCAGAGCCTAAATAGAGGATTAAAGAGATGTTCATCCCTCTGTGAATGTCATTACTCTCTTGCCTACATATGTGGGTCACTAACTGCAGCACACAGCACATTAAATGCCAAGCCAAAACTATAGTCCAACAGATGCCAGGGACAAGGCTTGTGAGTGTGCTGAAAAAAGAGAGAACATTACATGAGGTGTCACAGCTGCCCCTCCCTCACTCCAGAGATTTTCCATCAACAATAGATTGTTATGGGGATTGGCCACAAGCCTTTATTCACAATTGCTATCCAGCTCTATGTGAATGAAAGAGTAAAGACCTTTCTACACAGGGAAAAATGGTTTTCTATTTTTTCTGCCTTTATCTTAAGATTATGTAATCTATTCCTCTTCTTTTGTTTTTAGTTCCATCCCTCCATTTTTGTCCTCATTTTTTTCCCTTCCCTCCTCATCCCAAGAGGTGCAATTAAAGAGCATAAGGTCAGTGGTTTTTGCTGAGAGTTGTCCTGGAATGCAAAACAAGCTGCTTCTAACGATACAGACTGAACCTCTCACCTTTTCTCTCATTGCATGCCCAGAGACCATTTAAAACCAGCCACGTTTATTAGAAAATCCCAAGAGCTCTTCAGATGATGTAAAGCTCTGCCAGGTGCTCTTACATGATGGAGAACAGAGGAGGAGGGAGGAGAGGGTTTGAAAACTTGATTTAGCTTGGATCGATGGCCCAAGTGATGAAGCCCTGGGTATTTATTATTTAGTCGTCTCTAGCTGGAGGTGCAATTGAAAGGCAAAATAAATTTTTTATAGAGCAATTGGGGGTCCTTCAGAGCACTTGGAGCCCCTCAAAGTGGTGAGGGATTTTCACCAGTTTGTACTGCCGTCATTATTATGATAATCTTGTACAGCAATCAAAGTGGTGACAGAGCTTCTGAAGATATCTGATGAGACAGCACATTTGCAAAGACAACAGTGCTTAGAGGGGACTCATGAGGGACTAAGACACGCACACACATGCTTGTATACAAACACCCATGCATATTGCTGTTAGGACTGAGTAAGACTCAACCTCGAGCACCTTTTTCATTTGCAAACTCCACCTCCTTTTGGTTATCTAAGGAACATTTTCATTAAAAGCATTCAGCTGGCAAACATTTCCACTAACAATTGTCTGCTCTCTTCTCCGCCCACACATTAGGCAGAGCTGAGAGGTTTTTCCCTCCTTTGCAATCACCTCCCAGCGGGCCTTGTGCCTGGTCTTGAAGGGGGGTCTGTGAAGGTTAGAGAGAACTGGGGGAGGGAGTGGCAACCTCCCTTATCATTAGGGTTAAAACGGCTGGCTACACAAATGGTGCCTATCACCCCCTGTCACATTAGAGTCACACGCAGGAGTGAGGAGTTGTCACCATCCACCCACTCTCAATTCCTACCCCATCCATTTCTACATCCCATGGGCTCCATTCATCGTGCGGTAGAAATCATCCGTTACCATAGCGACCAGTGCCAGGTGACAAATCTGTATCTGCGCCCCCCCCCCGGAGAGCACATCCCAACCCTCCATTCAATTACGCCCATTTATTCTGGAACCAATAAAGCCACAAACTGAAACTGCTGGCTGGACACGTCACATATCATCGTAATTGTTTGGCATAAAACATTTTTATCTTCTTAGAAATATAGAGCTGCAGTGGGGGAGGGGAGATGATTTAGACTGTAGTGTCATCAAGATGCAAGAATGCACGCGATAGAACTTGACCAATGTTAGGTAAAATCTGCAATAACCTGATATCAGCTGATAAGCATGCTCATGTCCTGTTTGCTGAGTAGAATTGTTTAAATCTACTGTGGTATACAGTCAGACATTGAAGAGTTATGTTGTTAAGTCTTCCCAACCAATCATTTATCCAAAGTCAAGCCTCGGAGTGGAGATGGAGAGTTAACGTTGCTACAGTAGGAGGCATGTGGTTTGTGACACACTGTGTAGCATGGGCAGTTGCTGTGTTCATCCACTATTATAGAAAGGAGGGGGTCTGACTGGCATTAGTTTTGTTTCTTGCCAGATGACCAGATTCCATAATTTCAAGACACAGAGAATGTTCAGTTGCTGTGGAGTGAAGAACAATGATGGCCGGCTGATTGTCCATGTAATTTGAAGTGATATAATGAATTATTGTTAGTGCCAACCCACACAGATATTGCAATAGTGAAATTACCAGTAACCAAAAATTTGAACACTAGTGGTGCTATCATTGAAGAAAGATAAATGAAATAATAATTTTAATTGAATCAATTATTACCAAATAAGTGAAAATAAAAATGAATTTATCTTGAATCTTTATGTCAAAGAGGTCGAATACTGCTGAAAACGTTTTGGAGCAGTAGTGAATATTATAAATAATTTGGAGGCCTATTTTTTGGATATATGTAGGGACTGAGAACAAAAACAAAAAACCAAGAACATGACGACCATGTTCTTTTGCTCTCATCAACTTTTTGTCTGGATTAGTTGGTTAACTTTGCTCAGTGAACTCAGTAAAACTTAGAGATCAGAGGATGGAATATTTCACCCTAGCTGCAGGTGCGTGTTGGAGCATTTAAGGTGCAGGCAGATGAAGAACTCGACAGCGAGCCTCTGATAATACACTCTGGGGGCGAACCTGCTGTCAGAGCAGGTTTTGTGCCGCTGCACGTAATGAACGGTCCTGGCTGCACAGCTCTGCATCTGCTGGCACTGGAGCAGCGACAACTGCCTGGAGATCACAGCTCGCCCGAACTGGGCTCAGAGCTAGCAGGCTGAGTTAGTGACAGAGTTATAAAAACATGGCTGTGTTGAGATCACGAGGGGTTTCTTAAGGATGAATTGCTTCTGTAGCCAGGAGAAATAAAAGGCTCAGGGAAAGACACAGTTTAGATAACAAGTTAAAGAAGCAGACTTCATGACGTTGATCAACTCATCAAGTTTCATTGTATCTGGGATCTGCTGTGAGGCTCTGCTTTGCTGATCATGACACAATTTACTTCTTTGTCCTTGCAGTTTAAACTGTTATCAGCTGGTGTAGAAAGTCATTTTACAGCAGAGGACAGGTCATCAAAGTGGAGCCATCTTTTGTTATCATCACCACCAAATTTCTGATCTTCCCTTTTCGGATTAGAACAAGCCCCCCCTCCCAATCCCCCACCCCCAGCAGGCATGAACACATCATCAAGCCTCTGCGCAGGGATTATAGCCAAGATGATGGAAAAACTGGTTGCAAAATGTATGACGAAGCAGGAGGATTATAAGGGATTGTACTCTATTCTACTGTAATGATTCAGTCGCAGGCTGATGGATACAAGGGGCAAGGGTCAAATTTGCTGCATCCCAATGAAGCTCCATCCTCCCCTTTCTGTTTTGTTCCTTCTCAGCGTGTGTTACTGTTAGGATCCTTAAACTCTGTCTTCATGTTATCTGTGACCACTGATCAGTCTGCAGTGACGTAGAGCCGGAGTCACTCTGACGATGACGTCTCTGCCACCCGAGACATGCCGCTTGGTGTGTGGTAATCAGTGTTTGGCAGTTTTAATCACAAGCCTTTCCTGCCAAGCTCTTAAGCTTGTGGTGGTATTAGGGAGCAGATTTTACTGCATTCACTTGTTTTAGGGACTATTAATATACAGTATTTTTTTTTTTTTAGCTTTGCCTCAGTCCAGCCCATCTCCACTTTCAGCCTTAATTTTTCACAAAGCTAAAGAGTCTCACAATAACTCCTCCTCTAAGTGCTAACATGTCCGCCCATCTTTTCATTCATCATCTTTGAAACAGTCCATCAGTGACTCATCAGATTTCCAGTCCTCTCAATGACAATCCCCAGTTTAAATTCCCCTCAGACCCTAGTCTGCCAGGAACACTTAGTTTTTTGCTCATTCATCATTCACCACCAACTCCTCTGATGTTGCCTTTTGTGTTCCATGCAAACAGACAGTTGTGTTTACATATCAGTGTATTCTCTGTTCGGATTTCTGTCAGAGTTGCTTTTGTCTCACTCTTTTACACATTGGCAACCCACAGAGCAGAGATCTTTTTGTTCCTGCAGTGAGCATTATAGCTTGAAACATTTGAACTAGCTCTGGGAGTGTAGCAAAGACTTGACAGGTTGACCTCAGCAGTCTTAAGCGTCTCTACCTCATATACTGGTGCACTTTCACTCTTTTTTCTGCATCTGTTTCTGCAGGGAAAAAAAACAAAAAAACTTTTCTTCTGTTTCATTGCTATGTATGCATAGAAAATCACAGTAAGGTGGGGCTCATGTTCTCTGTGGTGATTCTTAGGGTGAGCGGAAGCAAGGAGGAAAGTGGTGGCAGAATGAATAAGTAAAATAGCTTGAAATAAATTCCCTCTGTTGTTGTATCCTGCCGTGAGGGTTGGAAGAACTTTAACACTGAGCTCGACAGTCTGGGCCACACTTCAGAGGTGGTAGTGGGGTTTTTTTTGAATGGCGCTAACAGCCTCTAGCATACTGGAAATAGAAGAGGGCACAACTGAAATAAACAGAAAACTGAGTGAAGCAGTGAACCAGTAATTGATATTGAGTAATCTGGACACGTGTTTCAAGTCGTCTTACTTATATTCCCCTAGGAAATATTGTTAGAAAGCTTGCATTCCTGCTGTAATTGAGTGTAAAATTGCAGGTGAACAGGCAGCAGTACCTTTCACTGTATAGACAAGTGGCCTCTAAATGGACTTTACACAGATTGATTAAAAATGTGGAAAAGTTCGTGTCTTTTCCTTAATTAAAATCCTCTTTTTTTAATAGTCCTGCATTTTCAGTTAACCACAAATGTCAGAAGCTAGAATTATTTCTTTGCTGCCTGTTAGAAACCTGATGGAGTAGTGCTCTCCTCTTGATGAATCACTGACTTGATGTGCAAAATAGCGCATGCATATGAACGTAAACTGTAGATGTGCACACACACACATACGTAGCACGCACACCTCGCTAACTCCAGGTTCTTCCTCTACCTTTAAATGCCTGCAGGGCTGCGCAAATGATGCGGAGCGGCTGCTCTTTTAGATGGCTGGTTTAATTTCTCCGGCTGACGGGTGCTCTTTGTCAACAGGTTATTATAGCTCTCCTAAATTGGTTGGGCTGCACATTTTTCAGTGCACAACTAGTGAGCTAGAAAGCGCCATTCAGATGAGATAAAGTCTGGTAGACAGGGATGGGAAGCACTGTCTTGTTTTATCCCCAGAAGAAATCAGAGCTTAAGCTTGCAAGGTGGATTTATATCAAGGTTACATGCAAAACCTGAGACTGAGAAATTCATGCATTCCTCATCCTGCTGACCCTTCCTGCAAAAGAAGGTTTTATTAATTGGGATATCCTAGACTTTCTTCTATTTGTTTACTTTCTGGATTTAAGTTAGATGACCTTAAGACTGGCTGAATTGTTGGCATTGCGCCGCATCTGAGTGTCTTTATCAACTGCCTAATCAGAGCCTCTAGCTTTAGCTGTCATCTCCAATCAGGTTTTGTGGGTTGACAGAGCATCAGATGTATGACCCCCCCCCCCCCCCCCCACTGTGCTGGCGTGTCTGTTGATCAATGCAAGAGAGAGGCTTTTGGGAGAGGGAGGAGGCGAGGGGTTCAATAACACTGTGTGTGGTGTGTAATCTCATCTGAGAGGCTGTCATATCAGACAGGGCTTCTGCACTGACATGCCACGCTCTCCCAGAGTGGCAAATTAGATTGCTGCAATTAGATTGACGTGTGTACCGCTCGAAGTCTGGAGCCTCTCTAATCATGTCTGGACAGTGTGCATTTTGTATTTGTTTGTGATTAGATTAATGTGTGTGAAGGTGTGTTGATTGGCTGCTTAGTCTTTGACACTTGGGTTGTTTATTGATAATCCTCATAGAAGCTGGTTATCAATCATCAAACCCTATTTCCATATTGTAACCATGTGTGGTGGCCTCTACTTTTAAACTTACTAACACGGCTCTGCTTCTTCACTCACAGGTGAAACAGTCCAAATCACAACTCCACACTCCCAGACACTGTGGCTAATTTTGACTCCACTTTAAAAAAACAAAAACAAAAACAGGGCAACATCACTGAGTCTAACATGAGTTCAAAGATTGCCCTGATGCCCCATTCCACATAACTTTCCCTGCATGTTCACTCGAGTAAAATCTATCTCACCTTTTCCTTTTACTGCTGGTACTTAATCCATTAGCCAAAAAAAAAAGAAGAACACAGTCCATTAGTAATTCTGTTTGTAATTTTCAATTGTGAAAATATTCTCAGCTAACTCAGAAATTGTGCAATTATTGCCAATTTAATTTTTATACAAATCTTTAGACTCTCCTAAAAAGCAGGAGGAGGAAATTAAAATCAGCTCTCATTAAAGTTTACTGCATCAAAATAAATTACAGTAGCTCACAAGTCAATGAGAGATTGATACCGTCTCCCTCTGATAAGTATTCATCAGCTGCCTGGTGCAACATGCAGATACTAAACACTGATATGCTTTAAAAAATAAAGGATACGCAGCCGTCCGTGAGTCTAGCTTCAAGCCTCTGGCTCAGTTGCCTCCTCCTCGGCAGACCTTATAATGGAACAAATTTATTTTGACTCTGGCTCTAATGTGATCTATCAATTCTCTGTCCCTCCCTTTGTCGCCGAAGCCGTGCAATCACACTGGAAGGCACAAAGAACCATTAGATGTAAGTCCTTTTGCGTGGCAGTTCAACTGTTCATTACCATAATGGTGAAAATGGAGGACAGAGGACGAATGGGATGCAATGGGACTCATTGCCTCTAATTTTGTGGATGGTCCATTCTGTGGACTAACGGTTATAGGGATTGTGAGTGGTGAGTGTATGTGCACACATGCTGAAAGCAGGAGATTTATATGCACAGTACTGGTAGCCATGGTGCAGCACAGCAGTCATACAGATGTATCCACAGAACAAAGGAGTCACCTTAATTTTTCAAACAAACAGTACTGGCTTTATGGACAAACATTTGTTCAAAATGTTCTTTTTCAAATAACTCTTAAATCACTATTAATTAATACATGTCTTAACCAAGGCATTAGGCACTACAGAGGAATTGATCATATATATATATATATATATATATAATCATGTCATGATTGAAAGCTCCAGAAAAGGTACTAAATGGACCTTGTGGTGAGATATTTTTCTCAACTGCTTGTGTCCTAAACCTCAACTTTTAAGGGAACATGATCGCTAAGTAATTGAAGTGCACAGAGAAAAATGAAAATTTGGACATCTATAATTCCATGACTGCTGATGAAAATCATGTGATATGATTGAAAGTTCCATAACTGCTATTAAAGAGATTGTTTCAACTAAAATAGATAAAACATTACAGTGAGGGAAGACAGGAATGGTAAATGGGCTCTTGAATGCCACAAATAACAATGTTTTTATAATTCTGGATCTGCATCAGTTTCATCAAGTTTTGATTTTGATATATGAGAACTTTTATATATATATATTTATGTGTGTAATTCCTCACTGACAAACCTACATACAGTTTTAGTTTATAACAGGTTACAAGTCATTGGTCCAGCAGCTATCTGGTGTGTTTTTTCTTCATTAAGAGCTGGGCTGTTTTCTGAGCCGTCCCACCCCCCTCCTTCATCTTCCACTGCTCTTGTCTGGACAGGGGTGTTACATCAATGTCTCATCCACAACACTGCTTTGCATATTCCTTGAAGCAGGGTCAGCTTTCCTTAGCCTTATGATTTAAGCTATGCGTCTCAGTAAACAGACCTTCCCAAACAGCTCTGTCTCTGTGGCTGTCATTTATTCCTCCAGGCTCTCTTCAAATACGCCTCTTATTCTTGCCTGATGAAAGGTTTTAGGACTAGGAGATGGGTGATTTTAGCATCAAACCTATCAGAATCCATTGCATCCTTCATAAATGCATGCTGCGTTTGCAGTATTAGTCGAGACTCGATCTTGTCAATGGTTGATTGGAGGATGTGAAATGAGTAGCAGGTACAATTTGTCTGGTGTAAAGAGAACAAATTGTGCAGTCCTTAGTGAAAAGATTCTATGTCTAATGAGCCCCATGTATGAACCCTTGTACTGTGAAGTAACGGGTTGAAAAGTCTTTACAATGATAATCAGAGGGATTAGCTTCCCCCACTTACATCTTGTAGCAAGGATAGGATGGGATCTAGAAGTAAGGATCTTATATTTGCAGCTGCAGAAGGAGGTCTTAGTGCAAGTTCCCTCTGATAGTGGCATTTCATTTTTTTGCTGGTTTATCTTTGAACGGTGGCCAAGCTGTTTGGGCCCTGCAGTCAGAGCGACTTTAGGGTTTTTTAGGATGCCTGCAAACACAAGCAGCTGACAATCTATATAGACATGTCAGGCTAGCGTTAAACAGCACTTTGACAGACTGTACCAAACTGTGGAACTTTTTTCTGTCTGTGTTATCGAAACTAAATTCACATTAAGGTTTTGAGACTGATTAACTTCCACATTTACATTGGCTGCCCCCATCTGTCAGAGTGAGTGATTTTCCAAGTCCTCCCAATTAAACAACAAAATGCATTGTTTATACCTCTTTCTCTTTTCTGATCTGACGCCCAAATCTGTCCAAACAAGTCACTGTTTAAAAGAGAAATGTGACAACACTTATGGTTAAAGTTTGGTTAGGTTTAGACACAAAAACATCTTGGTTAGATTTAGAGAAAGATTGTGGGTTGGGTAAAAATAACTACTTTGTTAAGGTTACAAAAACATGGTGGTTTGGGTTTTCAGAAGTACTTTAATAACGTTACAAGACAGCATGTTTATAATAATAACCATTTGGTTAGAATTAGGAAACGACTGTGGTCATGGCTACAAGAAACCAACACTGACTGTTGGTAGGAAACAAACTACTGTCTGCTGAGGGCCATAGTTTGCTGACCCAGTCTCTCCAACTTCCTCCTTATCCAAACATAGTGGAGTTTCTGTAAGTAACACTACTTTTTCCTTGCTTCCAATGGACCAGAGGTATTAACGTATACAAGGGCCATTTGCTTAATCACCTGTCTGTGATTATCGACTGCGATGACCCCAAACATCTCTTTGCCACTGGTGAAAATACATTCGAATCAACTTCTGAATTGCAGTAATGGCTGCTATAGAGAATAACCCATACTGCAAATCAGTAGGTGGATTTGTCCACAACCTCAAAACCTGGCTGTCATGAGAAGTGTACATTTTTAAATGATATGCATCATTAGTTAGAGTAGCTACATGAGGCTGATCCTCCCTCCACACCTATTATCAATGTTTCATGACTTACTTGACGTCTGCTCTTCAAGGAGACTTAAGCATGGCGTTGGTATACTTCTAAGACTTTTTAGTCCATCTTGATTGATAGACATGACATTTCTTACTCTCTGTCTCTCCCTACCTTTTTCATGTTCAGCTCAGTAACTCTACTTAATCCTACTCCCTCTAATCTCACTTTCTTCTCACCCGCTGATGCTCTGTTGACGCTCTCCACCCGCTCACCTATGGAGTCATCTCCTCAGTGCACTTTATCTGCGGTGCTAACTGTGTGCCCCGAATAGCAAACAGCCAGGTATCATTAACATCTCACAGACACGTCGGCTCGCTAACCCTGTCCCTCTGGTGCCAGGTAGCATTAGCGCTAACAAGATGCTCATTGCCCCCGCGATTGATAATTGGATACTGGCAACCACTGGTAACCGGGCAGTGTAATTAGTGTGAATCCCAGCGTCTGCATCAATTCGATTGACTTTGATGACGTTAACGGGGTGACTTTTGACCGCATCTGTAATATTTTATTCCTTTGGTTGTTTGTGCCATGAGTCACAGGCTGAAATGAGAGAAGCTCTGATTGAGATCCAGTTTTCCCATGGGTACATTAAAACACTTAGTCTCTGGAATCTGATTATTTTTTGTCTCGTTAATTTAATTGCACTTTCAATGTACTTAGTCAATGGAATTTACAATGAATGTGGGACAGCATTTCAGGAATTTCAGTATATATTTTTCCTGCATATTGTACACTATATGCTGGTTGAATGAAATTAGAGCAGACGTGTTGCCTCTGAACTATCCCCTGAGGGATTAAATAAAGGAGTAATTTGTCCTGATTCATATATATCAGTTGTGTGTGTGTCTGTGTGTGTCTGTGTGTGTGTGTGTGTGTGTGCACGTTTAGAGAAAAAGAGAGGAAGAGAGAGTGAGGCCAGTAATATCACAATACACAAAGGGGCTGCAGTGAGTGATTGATCATGGGGACTCTGGCCGTCTAATGTAGCCCCCCTGACCGACACTGACTGGCCTGTGACAGCTATGATGAATGAACATCCACCGGCCAATGTCTCACTAATGGCTTTCCCTGTATTTTGCTTGCCTATACACACCCACAGACACACACACGCATCCTTATGCACACTTCTCACTTGTACATGTGTACACATAATTCCTGCCTTTTAATGCTGGTGCTTAAACGACATGATGATGTTGATGCACTTGCAGCAAGAATCTAATTTTATAAATGAATGTAACAGCTCATGTTTAACAAGGGATAGGTAATATACAGTATTAATCAGTACTGGATTATTACTGTTTTCTCTTGCTCTCTGCCTCTCTTCTTCAGTCTTTATTCTGTGATATCTGAATACAGTTCTTTTGTTTATAAGTTTATGTCGATGAGAATGTTTATCATTTTAGTATGAAATGTTCAACCTAGTGCAAAAAGAATTAGTTGAATGATCAATGACTTGATCAACATATATTTAATAAACAGTGTAAATAAATTATTTATCATTTGAGTCATTTGTAAAGAAAAAATGCCACATGTGTTGGTTTTAATCTCTCAAATGTTAAGATTTCCTGCTTTGAATCAATTTCATATCAACTGTAAATTTAAAGTCCTTGGGTTTAGGACTGTTGGTTGGATAAAACAAGAAATTTAAAGACAGCACCTTGGTCTTTGGAAACTTCGGACTCCACTTACTGCCGCCAGTGCAATGTGAATGCACTCTGTTGCTTCCAATATACACAATGTGAGCACAAGATAAACTAAAATAATAAAGCTCATAAAACTAGATGTTAGCATAGGGTTTCTCTACAAGACCTCAAGACACTAATAATGCAAGACCTGTCTCAGTTGACTTCGTACTTTAGTGGTGTGGAAAACCTCACAAATTTGCAGTTAATCAGATTACCAGAATCAACTGACATGCAGTGAACGTGAGGCTTCTAGAGCCCCCCAGGGTCTGGTGCCCCGGGGCAGTTTATTTCTGCTCTGATGCACTCTGTATAGTATTTGAAGCTAATACGTTTACCTTTTATTCACTGTATGTTTCATAGGCAGCTTATCAACAATTCATCAACTCCAAAACTATGCTTGATGTGATGTGTCATTTTCCCATAAAATGTGGGTCTTCCCATTCATATTTATTGGTGAAGTCATTATCTGATGCATCCTCAGTCTGTTAGTAAAGATCTTGTTTGTTATTTGTTTATTTTTTATCCTTACTAGGCCTTAAATATGATGTTAAATGCTGTGAGGACATTGTAATGAATAAGAATGCAAATTGAGAAAGAGCCTGTGTTGTCATGCATGTCAGTGTGTGCATGTTTTTCAGTCTTTATAAATACACAATAGAACACACCTATTGCCCCTGTCTTCAGAGAATCCCCCAGGGCTCCTTCCATTTGTAGCAAAGGCCTACAGAAATAAATAGGGTCTTAAACCATGGAAGTGAAGGAGTACACCATGATGGATTGATCTGCTCCGTCTATCCTCAGAGTCAATCAATCATCTTAGCTTTGGTGCTGTTTTCAATAGGAATTTTCCACACTCTGCTGCTTTGCCTGCACCCGCAGAGAGCTACCTCTGGGGTTGGATAACCAGAAGGCATTAGATATCTGATTACACCCCTCCTCTCAGTTGTCACCATCACTATTTGTCATCGAATGGAGATAAGGCGGCTCAGTAAGCAAACTATATATAAAAAAAGTACCTTCCCTCATAATAGAGTCAGAGTTTGAATTACTGGATTTCCTTCTTCTGTAACACAAGCAGAAGCAGGAAGTCTTCGTGATATAATACACCAACATGCATCTGACACTGCATGTGTACTAGAACATGGCTAACAACCTTGGCAGACGGTACCGTAGAGTTATGTAGACTACATGTGTCTCGCTTCAGGCTAGCACTGCCCTCTTGCTGACTGGATGAGGTGAACTGCCAGCAGGCAAACCTGGGCAGACGAGTTTTCAAAGACTGGAAATGTGGGGTTTATTTGAACTGAATAGTAACTACCATGGCACGGCAACTGTAACAGAAGTAATAGTAGTACTGAAGTGTAGCTTTATTACTGATTTCTGAGGCACAGAATGCTGAGAGCCCTGTTTTTCCCTCCTCTAATACTAAAAATAGCTCTGGATTTATGGCCAAAGCATATGGCACCCATCATTCAGCCAAGCCAAGTCATTGATCCCTGTCCCACGTGTCCTCCGGCATCCTGACTGACCTCATCAGCTAATCCATAAAGCTGCAGATGAGATGAAAGGTCAGTGGTAGAGAAAGTTTAGCTCACATGATAATATTAAGTTCAGCAACAAATTCTATGCAGACATCGTGGCTTGTGGAGTGGACACTGATAAAGAGTGAAAATCCTTTTGAGGATAAAGACAAGAGAGTTGTTCATTGAAAATGATTTAAACAGGAACCTGCTGACAGTAAGGGACTTTGATGTCTGTTATAAATCATTTAGATCACATTAGAGCAAGCACACTGTAGCCATCCACCACTGTGCACTGTCTGAAAATAAAGGCATCATTTTATTGCTGAATAAATTAGTCGATCAATGCATCTGGCAACACTAGTATATGTATGCCAAAATAAGTCAGAGCAAAAAATGTCACCTGAGAGATTAAACAAAGTGGTTTATCCTGATGCACATATGTTATATTAATTAATAACATAATTTTCATTTATGAAGCAAAATGCCAACATTAGCTGTTTTCAGTTTTTGCAGCATGAGGATGTGCTGTTTTTTGTTTTTTGTTTTTTTTTATATTGTTATAATTGAGTATCTTTGGTATTTGCACTGTTGGTAGAACATAATAAACTTTTTGAAGCTGTCACGTTATGGTGTTGGAGCTCATTGCCACTATTTTCATCTGACATTTTATAGACTAAACAATATATTGATTCAACCTGAATCCATTTATCCTTTTGGCCAACTGGGGACATTTGAAAGAAGCTATTCACACAACATTATCACCTAATAAAGGTAATATGGTGAACCTCTTGGCAAACCTGCAGATACACAGTAACATTTTGATTCATTTGAAGTTGTGTCTGTGGTCACCTGAGGACTCACAATCCAATACTCATTTTCCCTCTTGCTCTGTTTTGTTCTTTTCACATTACATATGGAAACATCTGGCTCTTTTGCTGCTGAATGCTCTACCGTTCATCAGCTTCATAGTTGCCAACTTTGTCTGGCTGCTCTTTGGTGCTTGTGTAGGCAGTGTACATTCATATTTTAGAGCTTTATTTTTTTGTGGAAAAGAGCAAAAACAAAAAGTATCGACAGGATAATAAAGACAGCAGAGAGCAAGAGCCTAAAAAATGCAGGAGAGTTTCATTTTTCCATTTGTGTTTTGTTGCCCAAAGGTCTGGTTGTCATTTGCATATTTGGTGAGCTTTAACAATAATTTCTGATAAAAAACCAAAGGCTTTGATGTGCCAGGTTGCTGCATGGTTGCATCAGATCAATCCAGCCATCTACTGTAGGCTACGTTATTCTCAGGGATGAATGTAAAGATTTTTCATCACTTTTCTCATTTAACCAGGTCAGTTTCCACACTATTGCATTTTTTCAAGTAATCTACAACGTGAGCCCCCCGAGCAGTTTGATTCACAGTCTATTTAATCACAGTTTCTTGTTATTAAACTTCTAAACCATAATTTGCCCTTGAACTCTTTTACAGTAATTCATTAAGGATAATGTTTATTTTTCCTTTGTGCCAAGCTGTCTGTGTGGAATTTAACTGCATTTGCATAATATTTGGTCATATGAGAATGAAAATAGGCTGTGCAATCTCTCATAAGGCCACCAGGATGGAATAAACACCCCTTAGCATTTCTCATTTAGTTTGTGAAAATAAATGAATGGCTTCAAATGAGATTCCTAAAGACAGACACACACACAGTAACACACGCAGGCTGAGTGCAACATTTACACACACACACAGTTAACAAGGGGAACACATACGCTGAGTATAATCCAGGAGCAGCTGCTAAATGTTTGCTATAATCAATGTATCAGTTTTTTATTTTTTTGTCTCCCCCTCTGGTGGTTGATTCCTAAATGACTTGACTTTCATGTTACAGTGGGTGATGCTTTTTAGCTGGTGCTTTTAATCTCAGAGAGAAGATGCTTTTCATCTGGGCCACACAAAGCTGGTTTAGTATTATCATTCAACATCACTGCAGCAATTACAGAAGCTCAGCATGCAGGGGACTTTTATGTTTTACTTTTTTATCACAGACACTGTCAAGTTACTGTTGCTAATCAGAACATTAAAGGTTTGGGGTTAAATCTGAGCACTTATCTACCTTCCAAGAACTCAGCTTAGATAACAGCTTGTTAGTCGCTCAATCCTTTCTTTTCTTTTTACACTTCTTATTAAAAAATCTTCATAATTTGACATATCTGATGTAAATGCAAATCTGGTGTTAGCATTATAAAAAATTTCTACAAAGGAAATGCCATCTGGATGGATCACTGTGATGCACTTTTGACAAAAACAACACACCAAAACATGCTGGGTTGGGTTTTTATTAGTGTGCAACTTTCACAAAACAGTTTTAAGTCATATTTAGACCAAAAAATAAAAATAAATAATAATTAAAATATGTATGTATGTATATAGATAATGTTTTTTAACATTATTATAACATTATTTCTGTCCTTGTTTGATCAGGCACTAACTGAATACTCTTCATGCATTTTGCAGGTGGCCTCAGGGGAGCATCCGTCATTGACTCGCTAGACACACTGTACATAATGGGATTGATGGAAGAATACAACGATGCCAAGGAGTGGGTGCAGACCAGCTTGGACCTAAACTCGGTAAGACACTCTTCCTTCTCGTCTAATTGGACGCTTATTTTCATCATTCCCTGTTTGTTCCATAACTCACTTTAAAGCCTCGATTAACTCGTGCAACCGCTGAACCCACCATTAGGCTTGAGCACACTCTGACTACATTAACATAATGAAGTTTTCAGCAGTGACCTTGCGTGCTGGATCAATTTTAAGCTGAGCTTTTGTGCTCAAACACCTACATTGTGTCCACTGAGTTTGACAGTTTTCCAAAGCTCTGGAAATTCCAGCGGGAATCAAAAGCTTCCTGTGCGGCCACTGGCCACGCTGTGTTACCAACTGATGGGATTCTCTGCCTCTCTGAAAGGTCTCTGTGGGGCGGAAAATGTGATAAATAAAAGAGAGAGAGGAGAGGAAAGGTCTATGGGATGTTTTAGGTGGAAAAATTGAGAGGAGAGAAGAGGCAAAAAGAGACTGAGGCCCTTTTACTGAGTGTGTCTGTAATGATGTGGTCTGGGGCAACTGAGGGTTGCCAGTTCTGATATTATATTGGGATTAGTGGAGGCTGAAGAGAGACAGGACAGGTCTCTTTGTTTGGTTTGCTGCTAAGTGTGGGTCAGTTTGCCTGTGGTTTTGTAAGTTTTGTAAATGAGAGAGGTAATTTCTGAGCCTCAGTCAAGTTTTCCATCATGTGTAATAAAACGTGGTTTATGTAATGGTGTGTAATTACATAAAGTTTATAAACTCAACTATGTCATTATGACTGTCAACATTGTACTGTAGATGCTAGACAATAATTAGACCTCTTCACTGCTTGTTATGACAGGATGTCAAATGTCTCAATTTTGGGATGTTTTGTTTGCTGACAAAATTTGCCTCAATTAGCATTTTAAAAAAAAACACTTATTTCAAGGTTCTTGCTAAGAAAACAACTCCTTACTGAATTTGACATGTGTGGCACAGCACACATGATGCCCCCAGCACATCTGAATTGTGTCAGAATAGATAGTGTCAAGGTAAAAACAGTCGTGCACACATATTTATTCCACTGGGGAGCAGCCCCAGTTTATAGTCAGGGCTAAAACACACCAGCAGTGTGTTTATGATGTGCTTTTATCTCGTGGAGCTCAGCACCATCTTGATCACTGCCAGTCTTGAGGTCATAAAGAAATGCACAGTGAGTGTTAATTTCACCCACACATCAAAGAAACCCCCACAGTTTTTAGCCAGTATGTTTCTTACTCATGGCACAAACACCCCTACAGATACATATGCATAGTGAAAAGCCGACATGGAGAGAGGCATGATACACACACACTCATGCGGTTTCTCTGTCTCCCCGTGGCCGGTCTATCCCGGGGAATGCAGATGACTATTAACTTTGAGAGGAAGTGTAGCTGCAGGCTGAGGCAGCCTGAGTGCAGAGAGGCAGTTATGGCAGCCGTGGACAAACAGCCACACTGTCACCAATCATAAAGACAACAAACACATATTTACACTTCACACTGCACTTTGTCACAGTTGTGATCTGCCACTGCCTTACTCCCTCATGCCGTCATCTCTAGAGGGGGGAGCTCAACCCCACCAGGCAGCTACTCCATCTCCTCTGAGAGATTTAAATATGACTTATTAGTGCCATTTTTGGTTAATGGAATAATCTTTTGATAATTTCAGGGCAAATAATTTACATGACTTGAGCAAGGGGCTGTTTTGTGACCTGAAAAACTTGATTCTGTCAGTGTCATTATGTCTGTGAATTTTTGCAACTATTTTTCATCTGTATGGTAAATGGAATCATGATTGAATGGTGTGAAATGGGGAGGGTTGGGGAGTGATGTTAGGCTCTGTTAACACAAAAACACATTGACACCACACAGACACACACACACACTCTCACCTGCACATCTACTTTACAAGTGGTGTTTTTAGATCTCAAATAACTGACACACCTCAGAGAGTCCTCAGTACACTTGACAGACATTTATATGTCGCAGAATATCATGTTTTTGATAGTGAACTCCCTCATACAAGCCCGCTACAGAGAAAATAACTGACTGGCTCGATATACAGATTGTCAGATATATTTGGAAAAGGTTAACCAAGCTTGCCAAGAGCCTAAGGAAATTTTCTGATGTCCTAATTATATCAAAATACCACTTAAGGAAATGCATTCAGAGTAAGACCATCAGCATAGGAAAGTAACACTTAAAAGTTAATTGTATGCTCATTAAACCCAAAATAGAGCCATTTTTGATATTTTTTTTGGTAGAAGATGTCAGTTCTACATTTTAATTGCAAATTTTATTTTAGTATTGTACATTTTACATCACATACTTAGTAGCCACCTTATTAGATACACTTAACCAAAGCTAAAACAGTCTCCTACTAACTGGTCAATCTTACTCTGAGGATTTTGGTATATTTTTGTTAATATTCTCAACAGATTTTGGGCAAGATGTCCAAAGGGTCAGGCCTTACCATGCCTTACTTGGTACATAAAAGAAATATACACAACATCTGGGTTACCTCAAATCTGATTCTGATGAAAAAGGTGGAATCAACCAAAAATGTATGATAATAGAGCCAAAGAAACCAGTCTTTTTGTCTTGGCAAGCTAGGAAGGAATAATGCCAATCTCTATATTCTTGTTGTAATACATTTTTATGTATGTCTTGTTTACAAAGGCACATACGATAGCATAAAGACAAGGGATGGAGCAGAGACACATGCACACACGGGGATTTTTATGCACACACTGTTCTTAATTACATTACAGTGTCACAAGACGCAGTCACTAACACTGGCAAAGCAGCTTGTTACATTCATCTGTTCAGGCCTGTCTGTCATCCAGAGTTTGACACATAGTGACAGCCGGTCTATAACTTGTTAGCATTGAAACAAGGGCAGACAGACAGACAAGGACTGCATTACAGTGTTACAGATGTGATAGCATTTGCAACACATTTCAGTCTGTCTCCCCCTCAGCTTACCAAGAGGCTTGGACACCAGCCGCCGCTCATTGCGATCAGTTTTCACAGAATTTGTTTGTTCTGTGGGAATGGAACCAAACCCAATTGCTGAATTAACCACTTTTTCGATTTCAAACCAAGAGGGTCTAGTAAGGCAGAAACAACAGATTTTAAAGCCCCATGCCAGCTGAGCAAATTAAATTGTTTGAAATGCATCTTGACCATATGACTTTGAAACGAACAACATGCTCCTGATGCAGATCCTGATGAGCAGCTCAGCAGACAGACTGTCCCATTGTGGCGGCAGAGCCAATTATGAAGACAAAAGAAGCTCCAGAATGTTTCTGCCAATCTTAGCTTTTACCATATTTTTCCACAAGCTGTTGTCGCATAAAGCTCGAATAAGTAGCTGGCATTGTTGCTGCCAGTTAGCATTATGGGGCTTCCTGATCTGACAAGGACTTAGCTAAAATTGTCTGTGTATGTGGCATAAAGTGTTGTGCTGTTCTGTTGTGGGGATCTGCTATCAACAGTTTGGACAGTACTGTATGACATTTAAGTTGTGGTCAAGTGATTGTCCTTGGGCAGGTCATCACAGCCATTCTCATTTAAGGAGAGTAATGAAGAGTGATTAATGAGGACTTTAAGATTGGGTTGTATTTCCTCATGTTGCATCCTAAATTTTATTACTCCTCTAGACCTCCCTCCTCCTCCCCCTCCTCCTCCTACCCCTGCTCTTCTTCTACTCTTCTGCTCACTCAGTGTTATTTTTACTCTGTCTATATCAATTAGTGTCTGGTTCAGCACTTTCTCTCTCATCTCTAATCATCAGGAAATCTGCTAGATGAAGATGTGATCATTTTACTCAAATGTTTTGTCTTTTAGAGCTTTCATCTACTTTCTGTCAGGCTCGGCCAGATCTATTATCAGGGTGTAAAACCAAAAAGAGGAAAAAGGAGAGCTGTGATTGGTTAATTGATGGATATGATGTGCCTTACAAAGAGAATGTGTCTAATAGGTTTATTCTACAGGGGTCCAACCCCTCTACTTTTATAACCATGCTCAACTAATTTGAAGCTATACTCCCAGTGAATAAGGTTATTTCATACAAAATGTTTAATTTGTAGGTGAATTTGATGTTATTGACTAGTTGAGCCTGTAGGCAGTACATGTGTTCCACAGGACCCGAAGGCTTTGTACCTGTTCATTTTTGGAAGAAAGAAACTAACCATGTATTTGTTTGTGTTTAATGTGATAAAATAAGCCCGCAGGCTGACTTTAGGCTGTGTCTGTTGTCATCAGAGCAACAGGTATTACAATTTATTTAGTTTTATCCTGTAAATATGCTAATCTTTATGAAATTCTGTCTCACTGAATGATCTTGTGCAAAAGTTGAAGTGTGCACATTTTTTCTCAGTGAAATCTAATCTACTCTGACTTTACTATTATTGCTGTGCATAGATTAAAGGTGTCCCCCTGTGTGTTTGTTGATGATTCCCATGAAGCCTCCTCAGCGTAACCAGCAACGTGCACTGGCAACAATTCCTGATACACCGCAGTGAAAATCTCCTGAGCCAAAACCAGGACGGCAAAGTGACTGGATAATTAGCACATTCAGGCCTGTAATTCCACATCTCAGATGAGACTTAAGTGAGTGTGAAGTCTCGTGGGTGACCGAAGAAACGAGCTGTGTTTTTTCTGTCATGTTGCACGCTGCCTTTTTCTGCCCTTGAGCAGTTCCGGAGTGCAGATGTTGGCATGTGTAAGCAAAGCGTCACTAAACAAGGCCTAGTGCAAGAGAGAGAGACAGCAGAGTGGGAGTGGATGAACCCCACCATTATTTCTGAAGCATACTGTCAAATACAGCATGCATAGGAGGGAGGATCTGGGGGGTCACAAGGGTGATAGTGATATGAAATGCGTGGGAGGTGCAACAGTACAGTTGTCTGTCTGTTAAGGCTAAGACATCAAACTAGAGAACCAGGCAGAGATATTTAGGCACCAGGTTTGTCATGTACTCCTCTTCCATGAAGAGCTTTTTTGTTAGCTTTACACAGTTTTTAATACTACCACACTAAACCGCCTGTCTGTTGATCCACCACTTTAGTTCACACTGAAATATCTCAACTACTTAAAATGGATCACCCAGGAATTTGCTACAGATAACAATGGTGGCCTGTTGACTTCGATAATCCCCAGACTTCTCATGTAGTGCCATGAGCAGGTCAAAGTTTTAACTTATCCAGTAAAATATCTAAACAAATATCAAATGGATCGGCACACAATTTGGTAACTACATTCATAGTTTTCACAAGATGTACTGTATCTGAACAACTTCACATGATCCCTGATCCCCTGAATTTTCCTCTACCACCACCATGAGGTTGACATTTGTGGTTTTGAGTAAAACCTCTGGACAGCTATCAGATAGATTATTATCAAGTGTGGTGTTTTGACTGTTAGTTAATCGTTTTGTTTATGATTAAATGAGCAAAAGAAATTACATCCCCATCATCCTCATGTTAGCAGTGCTAATATGCTAAACTAATACGGTGAACATGATAAAGATTATACCTGTTTACCATCAGCATGTTTGCATTGTATTTGTGGGTATGTTAGCATGTTGATGTTAGCATTGTGTTGTTTATTTTGGGTTATTGTTTTTCCTGCATTTATTAATGTGGTCTGAAATGTGTAGAAAAGCACAGAAAGAGCTGTTTCAGTAGCGATGAAGCAGAATATTGGAGTGTTTTCTCGAAATTGTGGTTGAAGTTGTGCACCGTCAGAAACGCATATCTCCCTGAAACATCCTAGAACAAGAAAACAATCCTTCAGATCTCCCTGAAGTCTCTTTTGTCAGATTTAGATGTCTGTATACAGCACAAAATGTCTGCATTAGCTTGAGGTCTCAATTCCATTACATTCAAATTATCTTTGCAGCAGCATAAAGCATTTAGATGGAAAATAGCTCAAGTGTATTTATGTCAGTGCTGTAATAATCCAGATGTAATTGACTTTTTGGTAGAATGAGCGCAGATACATTGCTTATTGTTGTTGCTGTTAATCTGTTCAACCTTTAAAAGGATGCTGGGCCCAGAGGCCAGAAACAGTTTGTGCTGCCAGTTCATCACAGTTTGCTTGCAGACTTGCACACAAGATGCAGTTTTCACACAGGAGAGAAAGTTTTGTGAGGGAGTTGACTTGGGAGAGGAACTTCATCAAATCATCTGACAGATAGCCAGCAGCGTCTCACCAGCATAGAGTGTATACCGAACCACAACAGACACAGGAGAAATGGAGAGAAATGTATTGTTATCTATTTCTAGTATAATTGTCAACAAAAAGAGTTCAACTCTGCATACACTTCGGGCAAATATAAAGTGCAGGTGTAGGTTGTTGAAAAATATTTTCAGCAGCCAAACATGTTCTAAATATATTGTGGATTTTCAAGATTGCATCGTCCTCATCCAAATCATGTATCCCAGCTTGTAAATGAGCCTGTTTTTAATCCTTTGGTAATGAGTTGTTTTCTAAATGTACGCTCACATTTGAGTTTGAAAGTGACGGCAGTTGGTAACGAGGACGAGACCCGGAGCGAGGTTGTTGTTTACCTCTGCGGAACTGTTTGTTGACCCCTAATGACCTACACTCCGTGCTAAATGAGACCCAACTCGTTCCCAGTCCAAGGAAATGCAGTGTCATTTACAGTGCCGCGAGATGCTTCAGTGAGGATGCCGTAACCCCCGAGCTAAGGTCAAACTGAGCTGACATTTTGTCTCGGGATCTGGAGGGCAAAGGACATTTTGTGTAGGTGGTTCATCATTACGGATATTTACCAGCGCGTTCTGTATCATTTGTGCTCTTTGTCCCTGTGGACTCATTTGGCAGAGGCAAATGCTGACATGGGATTCTGGTTACTACAAGGAGGACAGATCTGGCTCGGATTCAGAGGCTCTAATTTACATGTTGAATGTAACAAAAAATGCCTGGAATATTGTTTGTTGACCTTGAGGCTGAGATTTTTATGAAAAGCTTTTGAGATATACTGATAAAATATGGTGCAAAGACATCCAGCTCACTGTTTTGGTTTTATAGCCCACAGCTTTATGTTTTGGTCCACTCTCACCATTTCTAGCTGCAACAGGCAACTGTTTTAAGCAGAAAAAGCTCTCATTAACCCACTGTACAATACCCACACAGTACCAAACAGCAGAGAGACAAAGTTGGCAACCAGCGGATGACTACAGTTAGCAGTTAGCAGCTAAAGAGCCAGATATCTCCCTCAGTGGTTGGTGAAGTCAGAGCTTTGTCTGACATTTTCCAAGTGGCCAGAAACACACCTACAAATAATTTGTCACATTGGTTTCTGCCTGCTGGATTTGTAAATAAGCAGTATTTTGCTAACATGTTAATATCAGTGTTGTGTTTGCTGCTTATTGCGCTGCCTCCTAGTGGCCAAACATTAGCTCATGCACATTTAACAGGTCACACCAGAAGACATATATCACTTCCAATATATACACTAAGCTTCTTTATAATACATAATATGTATGCCCTGATACCATAGTATTTGTCACAAAGATATTATTATGTTTCATATATTGATGTCTTGTTATAAATAGAGCCGAAATGATTAATTGATTAACAGAAAAATTGTTTTCAAGTTTTTTGATCACTGATAAATCTTGTAAGTCATCTAGCAGCGATAAGGACAAATACTTTTAGCCTCCACCTTCTCAAATATTCAGACTTGCTGCTTGTGAGCCTGACAAAACAAGCAGTTCAGCAACCTCACTTTGGGCTCTAGGAAACTAGTGAGTTTTTCTTTTCTTCCTTCTGACATTTTGTGGACTCAATTATTCATTGACTTATTAGGAAAAAAATGTCTACAGATGAATTTATAATGAAAGTGTGTTTTAGGTTCAAGTCTATGGCACAGTAACTCAAAATCATGACATTATAAAAACTCCACAGTTTCCTCACAAGAAAGAAAAGAAGAAAATGAGAAAATGATCAGATTAGATTTTGGGCCACCTTTCTGCATAAATCCGCAAATAAACTGGGGACAAACTGATTTCCTTGAAGCAACTATAACTCATTTAGTTTCATTTATATGTCACTGAGGTCATGTGAAGAAGTATTGAAACAGAAGTGTTTAGAATTGATTCATTAACTGGCTCAGTTAATGACCTCATCTGCATAGCTAGTCGTTTAATATGTCAGCGTGAATTTAGTAGAACTTTAGGCAGCTCAAGTACCTTTTTTTTTCTCATCAGCAGTTTCGGAGCAAGCAAGACTCCAGTGCTGCTGAGACGAAGTGAAGGATGCGGCTCAGTCAGCAAGGCCAAATACAGTGGGAGGTATATGATGAGAGACAGAGGCAGACAGTTACACACAGAGACAGGAAGAGGGAAGACGGACTGCAGCAGGGTGAATAATAACGGCAGAGTGAGAGCTTTGCAAAGTCCCATGAGACCCAGAGCATTATCATAGAGTACTCGGTGGGGAGCTACTGCGTCTCCCCGGAGAGAGCAGAGACCTGTACACACAATGCTGCTCTCCCATTTCTGCATGTGTGCACGTATATTTGAGAGAAAGCAAACATTAAAAGATGAATATGAGCTCTGAAAAAAGACAGATGCAGATTGACAAATATCCCAGAATGCCGAGGATGTGATTGAAGAAGATGCAGGGCTGATGGGTTGAGTTGTAATTCAGCTATAATTTATCACCCTGGCGGTATTTGATTAATTATTCACCAGACTCTTCATTTACAATTTAATGGATTTAATGGAGATGTTTATGATCTTTTGTGCGTACGTGTCTATATGATGATGTTTGGGGAGACGTTAGCCGCTGATTAATTACCGGTATTTTACAAGCCAAGTGTTATCAAAGAAATAAAATAAATCATACCTTGATGAGATTCGAACCATTAGCCTGTAGTTTATCTTAATGCCTCTCTGCTCGGACCATTTAATCAGGGTTTATTGGTCTGAGACGGAATAGGAAGCATCTATCCCTAGCTTGTAAAAATGCATCATGGGAATGTAACAAGAGCACAGCAGTCAAGTAAAAAAGAAAAGAAGTTGCTGGTAATCATTACTGTCTAATGTCTGTCAGTTGAAATGAAAATCTGAAAGAGTCACTTTAAATTTCAAATTACCACAATGAATAAGAGACCCGACTCCCTGATGTTTTGATTGTTGCTGAAAAATTAAAAGGCGCTTCTCACTCAAACCAACATAAACTGTTTTTGATTAGGGTTTTTTTTTTTTATTAGTTGTATTATTTATTTTGTCTGTCATGAGGGTGGGTTCAAAGAACAACACTGCACTGAGTAATAAAATGAAATGGGAGCTTCACTCTGTTGGAACATGTTAATATACTGTAATGATAGCTGTCTATTGAAAAAAGCAGTAACTTAATTAGACAAACAGTTGTGGTACTTTTAAACCAATCTTAGAAATGCAAATATCCATAAACAAACCATCTAACGTGTCACCACACTGTTTTCTAGTTAAACTCTGATCAAACAATTTAAAACTATATTTTCTTATCACTGATTTCACAGCCACCTAGTTTGATGTCTCCCACTAAATATTAGTGTGTGGGCTCATCGTTTTGTGAATCCCATTTTTTCATTGGCATGAAGTTAAGAACTCCCTTCCCATTAGAAGGCTGTAGCATGCTCAGAGGTTAAGCCCAGTCATTAACACTAATGTTGGAGACTGTTCTCACAGCTTGGGCGGCACTGATCAAGACCATAATTACTGTGCAAAAGAAAGAAAAAAAAAGAAGAAGCATACAGCCTCCTGTCACCAAAGTAGTCGGGTGGGGGCAGGCCCAGAGGCAGCAACTTTGAGTGTGCAACATGCTAGACAATGGAGATTAGAGTAGTAGGATCTGGTGGTCCTTTTCGCAGTTCTCCTTGTTAATTAGCAGTATTAAGTTAAATCACATCCAGAAAGTGTGATTCACCAGCTCTGGTAGGAGGCAATCATCTGTGATTTTATCCCTGGCTCCTTGGTGCATTTTTTCTGTCACATCGTTAATTTAGCTTTGAGATGTAGGAGCTTATCGGAAACCTGGATCGCTGGCTGACAGAGGTAGTCTGCCCAGTGACAATGATGCCTCTTTGTGTGATAGAAATCATTACATTAGCATCTGAGCAGGACACCACTGGGCAGCAATCCTAGGCAGCTCCAGCAGCGGCACACAAGCAGGATTTTTGGCCCGGCCATGCCAATCAGGCTCATGTCCCAGGCAAATCTCTAGGCTGGAGTCCGTGAGGAAATCTTGCCACGGCTGCTGAATACTTGTCAACAGAGAAACCAGCATCAAACTTTCAGCAACATTGCATGGTGCTGGTGAAGCCAGAACTCCTACAAGATGCAGCAGCAATGTATCCAATGAGTCATTACGCATTCATTAATTTTCTTTTCTGCCGTAGCTCCTCCTGCACAACAGTTACATTATGTAGAACAATTAAAATACAAATTTTTCTTCTAATCATGCATATTTTAGACATTGACATTTTAAATGCAGAAATCCAGTTACATAGAAACCTGTTTTCAGTAATCTACTTATCTTTTGAAAATAACATACAGCTTGCACACCTGTGGTTGGAGGAAGCTGTTTGCAGTGGAGGCAAAGCTGGCTGCACTGGATGATCAGAAATCCTCCAAACTTATTTACTTGTAACTTGCTACACTGGGTGTTTTACCTGTATTAAATACAAGGATACATTATTTGGAGCTAGAATGACAACAAAGTAATAAATGTAAAGAAGTGACAACTATTATGATGCTACTTTTTGCTGCTGGAAGTAACTGATATGATTTCAAGTAACTTGCCCAGCACTGTTTTATGAATCATGTCAAACAAGTAGGAGACAGGGACTACAAAGAGTCCCTTGAACTCACATACTGACAAATTAATGTAACCAGTTTGCCCAAATAATTTACGAATATATACACATTGCTTGTATAGATTCTTAACCTCCTGAACAACCCACAAACAGCAGGTGCACCTTTTGAATTTATGCTAAAATCAACTTCTCTCACTATTTAAAAAATCCTGTAGTTTTATTAGCTCTCTACCACAGATGAACTACCCCAAGTCTGCTCAGAACTAGACTGAGACCTGCTTTTCAAGTGGTCTTGGTCTGGTTATTAGTCAGGCCAAGTTTGATTGATTCCACCATCAAAACCAACCCTGGCAAACACACCAGGGTTCATTCAGTCTAACCAAACAGGTTAAGTGTGTTGTTGCCGGTGTTTGTAGTAGATCTCAACTTGTTTTTTCCGGGCATTGGAAAGCTTCATGTCTAAGCATGTTTGGCACAAGTAAAGTTATTTTATTTTGAGCTGCAACACTGCAATGCAGATTTATTATTTGCTGTTCAGTAATCGTGCGAGGCAGGAGGAAATGAAGGTAAGACGGAGAAATTGAATTAGAGGCAGAGTTTCATCTTGCAGGGGCAGTGGTGGCCTTGACCTCTGTGTTTACTGACAGCGTTGTTTTCTTGCCTAATTGGGTCCTCAGCTTGAGCACTGTGAGGAGACAAAAGACTAAAAAACAAGTGTTATTAACTTTACCTGGTTTCTTTGTCATGCCTGGGAGGCAATAGTCTTGCTGCTACATAACTGTGCCCTGAGGAGCTACAGCACAGTCAAATTGGACTCATTTAATGTCTTAGTGTGGGTGGACACAATTTATTTTTGGGAAGGATAAAAGTGAGCACAGAATCCTAATGATTTTCTTATGATTGATGTCTCATTTATTTTGCAATAAAAGGTGGCTAAAACTGTAAAGATTGTGTTAAACTGAGATAAGCCTGATCACATCAAGACTGAGGACAGGAATGTCCGAGCAGTTTGCACTAGATGAAACCAAATGATTAATGTTGACATTTCCTGAATTGTCTTTGATCTGCTCTACATTGATTTTTCTCCATCATGAATATAATTTTTATGCTTTCAGTCAGGAACTTAATTAATCTCTAAGACTGAAATAAAATAATTAATTTACAGTTTTTCTCTTTTTGTCATAACATTGTTAGAATTATGGAAAGAAAAATTAGTATTGTGTGTTTAATTCCCTTCAGCAAGGTATGTTTGTCAGTTAATAGCTCCAGTGTACAACAGTAAGCTTGGCAGTGTAATTATTGTTTATTTTAAACTTGGATAATGAATAAAAAGCTTGCAGCAATTTACTGTTGACTTGGACAAATTAAAATGTTGCTAAGAAAAAGCCATTAAGATCAAACCAGTTCTACAGAGAGCCGCAAGTCAGATCCAATCTGCTGTACTGTGTTCACCTTCACCTTCCTGTACAGTTAGAATAAATTGCAGAATTTGTGTTATTTATTCATATGAAAACAGGCTCTCAGAGGACTTTGCAGTGGCTTTTAATCGGTCTTGATAGCTAGCTTATGATGTGATGATTTAATACATCTGTGCCAGCGTGAGTTTTATTGTTTAGTGTGTGTTTTCAGAGCTTCAGGGTTGACTTTTTTTGGTTGTTGTTGTTTTTTGTTTTTAGTGGATTTAGTGGAGATGCAAATCTGAACTGTTGCTCCATTTGCACTGAAATAATGTGTGAGTTGTTCCTTTGAAATACAGTACATCAGATTCAAATACAAAAATCAACAAAACCCTTTTATATTAGAAATGGTGCCTGCAGGCTTATTTTATATCTAAATGCTCTTTGTCGGATCCTGAAATCAGTATGAGTGGAGGTTTTACACAAAGCCTGGTGAGTGATTTATCTGGCCTGTATTGGGAAGTAAAAGTCTGATTAGCAAATACCTTTGTCAGCATTACTTGTCCTCCCTCACTGTACCTTCTGCCTGTCTTGCTGAGTGCCACAGTCACTGGTGATAAATAGACACTCCGTTGCTAATCACTGCCATCCTAGTACCATTACTGAATGGGCCACTCATTTCAGTGCTGGCAAGACAGCTCAGCTCGACCGCCCTGCCAGAGGCATCGACGCTTTGTCTCGTGAAATGTCACCAGTGTGCTGACTTCAAGGATGGAGCCAGCACCTTGGTTATAACCCACCCTGCTCTTATTTACTTGAATTATGAAGTTACATAACACACATTAAGGACATTTTATGTTAAAGGACTAGTTCGAGAAATGTTGCCAAAAGTTACATGAGAAGATTGAGACCACTCTCATGTCTCTAATGGTATATATTAAACTGAGCCCTTGGTTTATCTTGTATCTTCAATCAAACAAATAGAACAAGTGTGTCTTTATGCTAAGCTAAGTTAGCACCTGGATGTAGCTTCACTATTTACAAGAATAGTTATGAGAGCATCGTCTTCTTATCTGTCTCTTTGTAAGAAAGTGAGTAAAATGTTTCCCAAAGCATTGAAACCTAACCCTTTAAAAAGAACCACGGTTTGCCAAGCTGCTGAGATGTGAAGATATTTGGGTAGTATTTTACTGGCAGCATCTAATATATAGATTAAAGAGACAACACATTAGATGATTATTGATGCAATTGTTGATTTGTTAAGTGTGATAATACAAAATGGGATTAGAGTATATGAATATTTTAAAGCGCAGATATATATGGAGATAAATGGCTTCCATTAGACAATTCCAGTGACTTCTCATCTCTATACTGTTCCTCAGAGTGGGCTAATTGCTCTCTGGCACCCCAATTACAGTTTTCCTTATCATCCACACTTGAGATAGCAATTTCCTTCTCAATGGGTCTCCAAGTCAATGAGCACTAGGCTGCTTCGGCAGCAGCAAGCGTAGAGGCAATAATTGAGTGACACGGTGAGACACATGCAGTGTTACCTCTTATTTCATATTTCATTTGAAAAGAGGTAGACCAAATACACATAATGTTGGCAAACAGAAGTGGCAGCTTAGCACAGTTCCCTCACCTCTTAGGTTTCATAGTTGCAGCATGAGGGTACTTGACATTTTCTGTAACAACATCTTAGGTATACAGGTTTAAGACTAGATTTTTTCTGCTGTGCTGGGACCATTTTATTGAAACACAGTAGATTAAAGGGAGGGTTATTTCATGAAAACTACGTTGTTGTTGTTGTTTTTCATTTTTTTTGTTCTTGTTTTCTTTACAGAAGACGCAGTACACTATTCCCAACATCCTGATTTTCAAAAAAGATGAACAGTTTGTAGGCAGGTTGCTAATTAACTCTGGATATGAAACTGGAGGAGTTGGAATTACCTGTACTCTGGTAGCTCATGGAAAATCCATAAACAAACAAAATCTTGGACTTATCGATACCAAGAGACAGTATCCAATCTAAATAACAGGAGGAGGATCAACAGTGACATTTGAAAAACACAGTAGGGGTTTAAGATAAGGTAAAGATGAGCTTTATTTATCCCACTTATTGGGAAATTTACATATTACAGCAGCAGAAACAAGAGTGACAAAATAGAAAAGAAAAGATAAAATAGAATATAATATAAAAAAGGCTGGAAGGGTTAAAAAAAAACTATGTAATAAACATAATGTTCAGTTTGTAATATAGGAAAATGGTGATAATCAGTGAGGTGATAAAAAAAGTAATAAATAAAAGTGACCAAAAAGTGGAGTCCAGAGTGATTGTTAGGTCAGACTGGTGTTGTACAGTCTGATGGCTGTTGGAATAAATGACCATAAGTTAAGCGCTTCTCCACCGCAGATGCAGCAGTCTGTTACTGAAGGAGCTACTCAGGTCTCCCAAAATCTCATACAGGGGGTGGGAGGTGTTGTCACTTAGTAGATGTCAGCTTGGCCAACATCACGTTCACCAAATGCTATGGGCAATGCACCCTGCAGGAGCCCCGATGCTGCAGACCACCACATCAGACACACAGTCATGAAGCCTCACATACTGCGGTCTGTTGGTGAAGGTGATCGGTGGTCGAAGCAGCTGATTACAGTCCACTCCAACTCCTTCCAACTTCCCTGAACAGAGATGGTTGGATGGTGTTGAATGCACTGGAGAAGTCAAAGATGACCCTCACCAGTGCTGCAGTGTTCTCCAGGTGTGAAGGCATCTGTGCAGCAGGTAGATGACAATCTTTACCAATGCCGGTTGACTAAAGTTAACAGGCCATGAAACTTACTCTCCGTGTCGATATTGCTCTTTGGTTGTGAGGAGACTCTCAGACAAAAGAAACAACAAAATACGGGGAACATGATTACATAGCTTTGACTTTCTGACCTGACTTTTGAAGCTGGCCTGGCTCTAGTTGTTGATTTCTTTGGAGAGAGACTGGTGGGGGGTAGGAGCCTGGATTTGATAGAGACTGCCTCGCCATGAAGTCCATCAGTCTTATTCCCACAGCGGGTAATGTCCATCAGCTGCCAGACAAGCTGTGTCCTAGATACCCTCGATGAAAGCTGAACTCCTCCCGAGAAACAACAGTCAGCTGATGTAAAACAAAACTAAAAACAAAGTGTAAAATGAAGAGCAATTATGAGTGAGGACTTAATTTAATTAGGAGAATTTATATGTCTAGCCATCCCTGAACTTTCATTGTATTTTGGTGGTTATCTGGCAATAGCAATGGTACTTCTGCGCTAATATTGATGCTTTGACACTTAGGCAGTGTGCTGATTTGAAGCTTGCACACTACTTTATTGACTTGTTATCATCCTTTTATTATACCAGGAGATTTATGAATGCTACAATTTCCTAAGAGGGATAATAAGGTAATCAATCAGTCAATCAGAGAGATTTTGTAGTTCTGTCACATCATCTCCTAGTAACCACATTACTGTTGTCATGAGTTAGCTGAAACTCACCCTTGTCTACTGCAAAGACTATAGAATATAGATGCTGAAAAAGTTTGTAGTATAATAATTTCCCCAAATTTTTCTTCCAAACTGGCAGCTATAACAGTATTTAAAATATGTTAATATTCTGAAGATAAAACCAACCTGGATTGATCCTTAAGTTTTATCTGAGTTGCCAGAGTTGGATATAGCTTGACTCCTCCTCAGCCATAGATTGTCAGCTAATGCCAGGAAGTATTGGAAACACAATGACTACTGGCTGTCATAATCTGTCTTCTGATTAATGCAGACAACATAGTATATTATCAACTGATCCAACACCATTGCAAATCATAACAAAATAAAGGCCCAACAAATACTGTTTACTCTGTTTAGCTCATACAAAAGTTGTCATCATGGGAAGATTAAAACAATCAGATATATCAGTTGTGACAGGTCTGGCTACCAGTAGATCAGATCTCGATGAATAGCCATATGCCCAAACGCAATCAACTGTTCACAACCACTCTTGCCCAGGGCCTGGTTACACTCTTGAGTCACCACCCAAATCTCAAAGTTTGTCAAAGATGAAAATCTGGTCGCCTTATGTATTATTTCCAGCCAGCACCTTTGTTGTTGGGCTTTATTGGCAAATCCACAGACTGAAAAAATAGCAGCTCATGTTTGAACAACACAATGCAACAACATTTTTATAAAAAGAGAGCTGTTTTTTTTCTGTTCTCTCCACGATTAATCAAAATGGGTAATGTATCAGTTGGGTACCTCTGGGTCTTGTGGAAATTAGTGGAAAGATTTGATGCCTGTAGTTATTCCTCACCTCTACATCTAAGAAGCGTTTTCTTTCATTAACACTGAAAAAAAGTCTTGAGTTTGTTATTTCTCTTATAACTTCAATAAGTCATTCATTAGCATGTTATTATACTGGTAATAAAATAGAGCTTCAACCTTAAATCTATAAAATGAACATGCATTTGCAAATTGAAACACCTGGATGCGATCAATTTTGTTCACATGCCATGTTTCACAGAGACTTCACAGCTTTGACATGAAATATTTATCTGCACATCTGGGCTGTAGTACACCCAAAGAGTTTCAAAGGACAGTTAATCTACCAGCTATCCCAGGTGTTAAATAATCTCCACTAAAAAAAAAAAAAAAACATGGATGGAGTAGAAAAACTATTTATGATGACCACAGCATATTAATTTTTTTTCCATAAACATCACTATTGCTGCTCACCTCGGCTGAATGCCTATGACGTTTGACAGTTTGATCTCTCTCTCTTGGTTTCCTTAGGCAGTGAGGCATCGCTCTTTGAGGTGAACATCCGTTACGTCGGTGGGTTGCTGTCGGCGTGCTACCTGACAGGAGGAGGTAAGATTAATAGATGTCTATTATCCCCCTTCTCTGTATGAGTGAGATCCGCGCTTCCTTTATCCCCCAACCAGGCTTCCTATGGTTTGAATAGTAGAAGAGAGCTGCCTTTGAGTCTGACTACATTTGTGTATGTCAGTGTGTGTGTGTGTGTAGAAGAAGTCACCACATTGTCCATAAAATAATCCATTATGTAAGCATTTTTGAGTGAACGTTTTCTAACCAAAACAGTATTGCCTGCTTTGTTTTGATTTTTTAAAAGAACAGGTTAGTTTCAATATATTTTTCCTCTATGGTACATACATCCCAACAGTTGTTGTGTTCACTGTACTTAATATTAAACAAGGTCATGTTAACGACAACCAAACCAGTTGTCCTTGGAATAGTAAGCATATTGTTGAATTACAGTGCTCAATTACTGCATTACTTTGGTGTACAGGTTGGCTCATTCGCTGCCTTACTGGAGTTTGACACAGGGTGAAATCAGCTTCACCTCTTGGTGTTCAGGTGACGAAGACTGGTCCAGGTGTATTGGTTTGTCACAGAGGCTGGAGTTAATGGGGAAGCCATTAGCTGTTACCAAGAGGAGGAGAATTCACCTCCTGGTAAGTCAAGGATGTCTTATTTACATGCTATGTTTCTCAAAAACATTTGCTGACATTTGCCTGCACTCAGCCTACACTCAGAAAATACATGGTTTAGTTCAGTAAGAGGGTGTGAGCCTTCAGCTTCATTTTGTGGGCGGGACCTTTTTGGTTCCTGTTCAATCTGCTAGAGGACAATGTCACGTTATCTGCTGATGGTCAGTAAATACTTTTAAATACAGTACCTGTTGCCGCCTTTTAAGCCATAATATGTATTTTTTATTTCCTACATTTTAATACAGAAAATGTGGCCATTAAATGGAGGCTTTGATGTAGTTTTATGCTACTTTTGATGGAAATAATGTAATGAGTAATGGAAATAATTACTACTTTTTGCTGCTGAGCAGTTAGTTAAACGTGGTGTTACTTTTTCAATGAGTAATATGTAATCACTAATTGACATTTCATATAACTTCCCAACACTGAATGTAAGTAGATTGTAGAATGAACAGCGACAACTTCAGGACCTCATAATAAATGTGGGCTATCAGAGCTTTACTCACTCAATATCATAAAAGATTTTTAAATTAAAGCTGCAATATTTAAAATAATCAGCTACAACAGGTTTCATTACTTTCACACTGCATTTTTGTTGCAGTGATATTTACAGTGTTAGTCAGGGTTAGAGAAGCAAGTTGGCCAGCTGAAAATGAAGTAAATTTGGGAGGTAAAGTGAATTTGAAGTTGAGTTATTTTGCTCTGCTTGGGAGAACTACCACAGTTCTGTCTTGGCAAACCACAGTTGCTCCAAGTGTGAAGGCCTGTGGTTCCCCGATGGACAGCGTCCAGGTATGAAACTTTATAAAAGTAAACCTGTTGGTCTTGCCAAGTATCAAGCTCTGTAAACCTTAGCTGGATAAATAAAGGTCTGACAACTGCAGGCACAAAATGGTTCAATTCATTATCAGTGTATTGTGAAGTCACTGGAGGTCGTAGTGTCACGTAATGAAGCATCTGCCCGTAGCAACCTCCCGAATTATCATGCATACTCAGTAGTTATCCTGTTTTGAAAGCCACTCAGTGGAGGAGGCTGAAGTCTGTGCAGGAGCAGAATTAATGGCGAGAGGATCAGTATATGAGCGCTCAAGTCAGTTTAATGGATGACCAGGCTTTCGGCGAGGTTGAGGAAACAGCATAAAATTGCTCCACCACCGCTGGTTGAGTGAAATATGAATCGTTGCGGAGCCTGTCGTAGTTGGATCATTATTCCCACATTCTGCGCGTGCCACTAATGCCATGCAGAAAATGCTTTATTCACTGGTCCGTACAAATTTATATATGGCAGCTGATAATGACATCTATATGTGTGTGGATGTGAATATGCAATGAAAATCCGTAGTTTGCTCCCATCTAGCGTATCGCACATCAAGGACAGTAATAGTAGTGAGTGAAGAAAAATCTGTATAAAGGTTTTATACTGCTACATTTTACATCTTTTTAATCTTACTCTTTTTGACCTCAGTCTGTAAGTTAGTGTCGACATCATCTCTGTTGCTCTCTAAGTTTTGTTAGAGGCGACTGCAGGCCCTTTCCCACGTTCTTTTCCTCGCGTTTAGACTTTCGCCATTTACAGTGGACCATCATTCTCTCCTGAGATGGAGCCGCGCCTCAGTTTCTGATGGGCGATATCAATACCCTTACACGCTGGGTGTGGTTATCCATCACATGGCTCACTTTCATTAATGCTTTCTGTATGAAGGGTCCCTGGTGATTTATAGACACCTGATCCCCTCCTCGATTCTCCCATTAGGATCCTGTTGCTCTAGTCTGCTGTTCCATCCGAATGATAAAACCGACCCAGTTTGAAAGTCTGTATCGCTGCTGCAGGGAACCGTCCGCGGGCAAAGTGTGGGAGACTATTATGGGATTGTGGATCCCGGTTTGACAAGGACATTGGGCAGCTGGTGCTGCTGTAAGAAATTGCTGTGGAGCGGGTGATTATAGCTCCTTGTGGGATGCGGTTTGCAGGAGGAAGTGCTTGGGCAGAACTGGAACAACACCTGATCATTAATAACCTCCTGTCGTTTTGATCGTGTGTGTGTAGATGTTTATATGTGTTTCTTGGGGCCCAGAGGATAATGGTTAGTCTTTATGGAAGCGGTCCCCAGGTTAAGCGTCTTGTTCAAAGCCGGGTCTGGTCGCTGCGCAGTGTTCCTTTTTGTTGCTCTTTCATCAGTCACAAGTCTCACACACACACACACACACCTGTCAGGAGTGCCAAGTGGCTATTACTGTGGACGTTAGATGTGTGTGTTGTGCATGGTGTGCCTACCTATATGGCCATTGTCTCTAACAAGGCTCTGTAATTACTGTATACACAATTTCTCTTTCAATTATTTAAAGTTGCATCAAGAAGCAGTAGTCACATTTGAGAAGCTACAACTGTATTTTTGCTTCACAAATGGCTTAAATAGTCATTTATTATCAAAATTATTGTCAATTAATTTTTCTATTTGTTAATAATTAAACAACCTTCCTCAAATACTACTTAATCATTCCTGTATTTTCCTGCAAACATCTCCTCAGATCCTTAAAGCTCCTGGATGTTCATCAATCTCTCCTTGTATCAGTTTGTATGTAGCTCTGTGTCTGCCTCAGCACATACATGTACATTAACATGTGTGTCTTTTATGTATATTCTCTGTACCCCTGCTTCACCTCCATATGATAACATGCGTATTTGTATATTAACTGGAATTTCTCCACATACTCAAGTGCACCCTTCACCCTTCAATTGCAGCCCTGTGTGTGTATATATGTGTGTGCAGTGTGTATTTCATTTGTCAACGTCCATTTCTATGCATATAATTGCAGTGTGGTGTTGTTGAGACCTTGTTGTCTCATCCTTCCCGAGCAAGAAGAGAACAGTGAAGGGAGAAAGGAGGGAGGGTTGATCAGCAATTCAATCAGCCTTGTGTGAAAATTGCCCGTGGGCTGAGTTGCAGCAGCAGGGAGGCGGAGGCAGCAGCCGGCGGGCAGAAGAAGAGCGATGCGTTCTAGCATGCTCATCAGCAGGGAAAGGAGATGAAGAGAGAGGAGGATCAGGAGGTGAGGAAGAGAGAAGAGTGTGTTTTCATATGCTGATCCTTAGCGTGAAATTACAAGAGGAAGGTGATACAGGGAGGCAGAGAGGGTGGACAGCAGAGGGTTGTATGAAAAGAAAGGAAAATGTATTGTAGGCAGTGTATCCCCAAAGGCCGACAATGGTTCAGTTCCCATAAACTAATTTATCCTCATTAATGCTGTGGTATTCACTTGTTATATGTATCTATATCTGTGTGTGTATATAATAATTATGATGCAGGGCTAATTTTTGAAGTGACTTAGGAATACAGGGGCACAAAGTTGGAAGAACAAACAAAAATGGTATAGGCTTGGGATAAAAACATTTATAACTATCTCTAATAAAAACTCTTCTCTATGAATTTCCAACGGTAAAAGGGTTACAAGACATAAATAAAAGATTCATTGGATTTTTCAATAAATGCACAAAAAAATTGAAAGAACCCATATTTTCTCATACTTATTGCTCAGTAATAAATGTGTTCATTTATAGTTTTTTTTCTGGTTAAAGACAAGCCCAAAGTTTAAAGATAACAGTAATAAATTCTGCTGGCTGCCTTTAACAACTTAGCTATAATGGAATCCTATAAGGGGAATCCTCCTGACTGCAACATAAGCTGAAAAGAAATCTTTGTAATTGGGGACTGTATCTATGGTAACTCAACCAGAAGACTTTGTAATTGTGTATTTGGTCATAGGACTTCTTCCTGTCTCTCCTGTCTCTCTCTCTTTACTTGGCTTTTCAAACATGATTGGCAATATTAAACATCATAAATTGCTTGATTAGGAGGTCTTAAGTGATCATGCTTTTAATATTAGCGTTAGAGGCATGTCAATTAACTGACTACTCGTGCCATCAACGCAGGGACTTTGCAAAAGTTTGATGGGAACAATTAAACTTATTCACAGGAGTTCTTCAAGCGTGGATATAACTACTGACAGGTTGGGTTTTTTGAAGAAAATGCAACAACATTGCTGCACTAGCAATGGCTGCACATACATGAAAGAGACCGCAATCACAGGTCCGTTTTGCTTGTTCTCTACTTAGTAACTTTTTGTCAAAGCGTCCCAGTTTCCCATTGATAAATGGCAACAGTATTTATCTACCAGCATGAGACGCTAGTTATGTGTCAACAACTGTAATATTGTTGTAAGTTACTCATCCAGTAATCACAGGGTTGGTGGCTCAATCCCAGCTCTTCCTCACAAGTGCAGTGGACAACCTTATGTAAGACACATAGCCTAAATTGCTCCAGATGTTTTGGCCAGTGCTGAATGAGCTTACTGTTGGTGAGTCATTATAAGAAATTAATGTGAATGGCTGAATAGGTGATTGTAAAACCCAGGTAATGCTGCTTATTTACTCTTTTAAAGGGTGGAAGGTAAGAATAGAAAATACTGGAAGAGAAATACCTATAAAGATTTATAGCAAGCTTTTTCAAAAGATGGTGACTAGTGCTTTTATAGTGACAGAGTTCCCAGGAACAGACTGCTGGTTGTTTAGTAGTGACAATCCATCAGCCAGGTACAATTTTGAATATAGCATCTCATGGGTTTTAAGCTGCAGCTCTCCTGTTGTTTAGAGGAAGCAGAATCCTACAGCAGACCAGGTGGTGATAGACTGGCTGTATCTTCCCCTTTGATTATGATAGACAGTGGGTGCATATGCATGATTTATTCTCGAAGATAACAACTTGGACTGACTCTTAACTCAAGAAATTGTACACAATATGTGTAAAGAGTTAGTCTGTTATATAAAAAAGAAAAATAATCCTTTAACTAACATGCTGATAGAGCATGCATTGTGTTAAATTATCATCCGAACAAAGGTGAATTGTTAATTTTTTAATTTACATTCTTTGTTGTCAGAAGAACAGTATGATCATGGCAAATGATGTCAAAATGGAGGAATATGTTCTTTAAAATTCCAGCACGTGGAAAAGGCCTCTGAACTCTCCATGTAATTGGTCCTCCCATGTGTGACAGACTATTTCTACCATGAAAGATGCACAGAGGAGGCAGAGAGAAAGACTGAGACCAATGGGGAGGAGAGCAGAAGGGAAGAGGCGGAGAAAATAGGCAAGAGAGAAGCAAGCAAGATAGGAGAAGAAAAGAAATAAAACAAAGCCAGAGAGAGGCTGTGAAAATGAGAGTGGCAGGAGTGAAAAGAATAAAAAAGACAGGAAAGAGCCAGAGAGAGAGGTTCATATTTTTGTGCTGTAGGAGTCAGATGTTACACAATGGCTGGCAGCCACATTATGGACCTCATTTTATTCTGCAAAAACCTAAAGCCAACAAATAAGGTCAAAGCTCTTATTCTATAAATAAACTTTATTACAGAGACTTGGAACAGCTGCTTTGATATCAAGGCATATGTTTCTGAATTGAAATGCACTGTGGTTCTCCTTGGAGAAATAAACACTTTTCTTATCTTGTTACCTGGTTATTTCTATTCTGGGTCAATCACACTGTCACATTCATGCCTATAAACGATGGGGTGGTCTTCAATCCTCTCTTACATGTCTCTGGAAGGATGAACTGTTTGTAGTGCTGGAGAAAATGCAAGGGCTATGACTTTTAACCTTTTCTGCTGAGAACTACAGCTAAACATAAGACACTCGACAGACTTGTTTTTTTCTCTACTAAGTTCATAAACTTTTAACTATTTGTTTATTGCCTGGGTCTCTTCCCTTGTAAAATCTGGTAGCAACATATAAAAACCATAATTTTAGATGTGTGTCTTTGTGAATGTGGTGTTTGAGGGCTATAGTGTTTGCACCAGTCCATGTTATTTCCCTTCCTAATTTACATTTGACCCACTTCTGTCTCAAATATGGTTTATTTTGGGCCTTTGGGAGTGCTCACACACAGGCAATATAAATATCACACACACTTTGAGAAAAAGGCTGTAAATTGTAATTTCTCAGGATGACAGTTTTCTTTATTTTCTCTCTGTTTGGATGCTTTTCTCTGTGTCTGGCATCATTAAGGCACATGGTAAGTGCGGAAACTCAGTTGTCTCATGTTGGTTGCAGTGTGTGCTGCATGCATTATAGAGGACAAAGTTTTCTCTCAGACTGAATGATTTGACCTTTACTGCGCCTGTAAGAGAAGATCGCACAGAGCAAATTGATATTCATAACACAGCTAATAATAAACCCGTGTCTTAGACTCAATCACAACCTGATACATGGGAAGAATGTGAAAATGATCTACCTCTGTGCACATGTGCTTGCTACCCGTCTGTTATCTCTTTCTTTCTCCGTCTCTCATTCTTGCCTCCAAATGTCCAACTCCTGATGTTTTCTCTGCGGTGAGTGCAGCTGAATTAAAATGAGTTTTACACGAGATGTTTTCATTTTTATAATTCATATGTTTATATTATGATAAGCGAAACATGTTTTCAAACATTTCTCAAAATGCTAATGATGATAGACTGAATTTTAAAAAAAATCAACCTCTGGCTTTATTTTCACTATAGTGCATGGAGGGGAGCTGGCTGTGTTGTGGTGAAATTGCATTTTCATCAGCACACAGGTTATTTCACTGCCCATGTGTGTTTGAAATTTTGTGATTAGCTGAAAACTGTAAAGCTTGACTGCACTGAAGTGGAAGGAGGAGGGACACAGCGGAGGTTTCCAGTGCGTTTGGTGTCAAGATAACACAAGCACAAAATCTCATTTGTGTATGCAGCAACTCCCTCTTTAATAACAGTCATGTGTCTCTTCACAAATTAAACAAACAATATGTACATGTTGTGAATACATATTATTCAAAGAGCTCAAACTGTTTCTTGAGGATATATTGCTTAAACTTGACTGAGATAAGTCCATCTTGTTGTGATGTAGACATAGTCAGCAACACGTGCAACTGTCAGCATGCAGAGTGCACACAGTGATGATTATAAAGGGTGCTGCTTCTTCTAATCCTTTATCCCAGAAATTGTTTATATACTAGCTGGAAACAACAAATACATTTTGAATTGCCTAAAGGTAATATCACTTGAATTACATTTCTGTCATTTCTAAACTTTTTATGGATGATTTAGGATATTCACAGCACTTGAGTGAAGGCTCGGGAAAGATTGTGGTCTCGGTTGAATATAGAAAAAAAGTCCACGTGAGACACAATGCTTTTTAAACTATTAACATAGAATATAATCACAGTCTCTTGCTAATCTTCACAAAGTAGTTTTCTTGTGTCCAGAGACAGCCCTGCTCATACACTATCTTTGGTACAAGGTGTATCACTTCTTTAGCTGAAAAACATTGTCCTGTGTAGACTGAACATGAGGCAGTAATTACATTTTTCCATCACAACATGTAGCAGATTACTTTTATACAGTGCTTTAATTTCTAGGAAACACTTCTTCTGTGGATGGTAGAGATCAGCAGATTTACATTAAACATTTCATAGTATAGAACAACATCGACGTATTATCCTTCAAGCTAAATTTAATTTGTAATTACTCAATTGTGATCGGCCTCCACAGGGACAAAGCACTCTGCTTTTAAAGGAACAAAAAACAGGTAATTTGCTTACCTGTGACTGATACCAGGCCCTGCCACACACCTTCTGGTAATGTTTCCTCTAATTGATCATTTCCAACTGCGCTGCGGATTGCCACTACTCGCCCCTAGCCACAATATTACCCAATGTCTGTCAGGCCATATGCACCTGCAGTACGCCTGACATGGTATCTAACATTATTCCTCTGTCAATTTCAGCCCTGGTTCAGTATGAGATCCTCAAGTGTTCAGTCTGTTCTAGTACCTCTTGGGCTCTCTCTTTAAAAACATTGTTGAGAATCATTTAAACAGTGATATTTTTTCTGAATCCACGGCCCCAAGTTCACCATCCATGCTGCTGGGTCTGATTGGATAACTTTCCCTTTGTTTGGCTTAGAAACCGAGGCCCTTTGGGACTGCCTGCTACTTTCATTTCTCTCCCATCACCATTGCAGCAGCTGGCAATAGAAAAATTATATCATCCTCATGTGACCGTGCCCTAGCATTAGGAAAGGGTTGGGCTGGAGTGGAGATAAATTTATGCCAGGTATTTTCTCTTTTTCCGCAGTACAATCAGTTTTTGTATATAGGGCCAATAGAATAAATCAGGCTTCAGTGGTCAGGGAGCAGTGATATTCATCAGAGTGTGCATAGAGGATCACTTTCAGCCATCCTTTAGGGAGAGACAGGGATACTCTCCTGCCAGCTGAAGGTACAGTGCCTTTTCTGACACCCCATCCCCCATCACCGGCTGCCTCTTACATAAGCTGTGCTGAGAGGCAGAGAGAAAATGGGAAAATGAAGTCTGGTTGAAATGGGAGATATATGGTTAGCCAGTGCACCAGATGGTGGGGGAACTGTGAATGGAAACTTGATTTATTGTGTAGACAATGCTGAGCATGTCTGTGTGGTGATCATGTGGAAGAAACTGACTGCTTCCTGTGATTTAAGAGAATATGTGGAATAACTGAGTTTATAAAATATCTGGCCCAATTGGGGTTGGCATGATTTTTGTGTCATGCCATCCTGAAATATACAATAATGATCATTTTACCAGTATGTTTTTAGCCATGCTAGTGGCTTGGCTCTAGATGGCAATATCACCCTGTCCATCAACAACTACAAAGATGAATTGGCATGAAATTTGGGTACAGACATTGAAGTGTCCCACAGGATGAATTATAATAACTTTGGTGATCACCTGACACCCAATACTGCAAAACCAGTGGCATTATCAGCTCAGCTGTACTCTGTGTTGGATTTCTGATTAGCAAATGTTAGAATGCTAACATGCTAAGCTAAAATGGTAACATGGAAGAAACATTGTACCTTTTCTAATATTCAGCATATTAGCATTTTCATTGTGAGGATGTTAGCATGTGCTGGCGTTGGCATTAGCTCACAGCACTGCTGTGCCAAAATAAAGCCTGCGGGCGCCAGCGTGACTGTAGACTTCGTTTATTTTGGTTCAAGTTAGTTTAAATTGATCTACGCAACAAAATCTTTTTCCATCTACAAAGGTGTGATATGCAGTCTAACGCTGGTGCCCTATGTGTCTTATTTGCAGGATGTTTCAGACTGTTGGCATTTCCTCTCAAACTCACTCTTGTGTATTTACTCATTTTCACTATGAGAGTGTTTTGGCGATAAAAGTTTAGGAGTATGAGTGTAAATGAGCCTGAACTCTCACCTGCATGCTTGTATCGTGTGTGTTCTGCTGCCTGTGTGTGAGCAGTGTGGCTGCTTGTGCATTTTATCTGTTTGTCTCCTTTTCTGAAGAGCCAAGACGTGGTCTTGGAAGGGAAATTTCATTCCTCAGATCAAAGTGGATCATCATAATGTTTATTAAACACTGCAGCATCCGTGGTGCCGCGGAAAGCTTAGCCGTGAAAGGAAAGCTCCCTATCCCAGAAGCCCCCATTCTGCTCCGTGTACAAACACCTAATCCCATTTTGTGCAGAGTTAAAATAGCACAATGCTCCGCTCCACTCGCCCATCTTTCCAGTTTTATTATGGAATTAAGAGTAGCTGGTAAAGACAACATCGCAACCAGCATCACACATTTAACATTATAGCTTGTTCATTATTATATACGTACAGCATGCAGCATGTTTAATATTTGTTTGGGTCTTGTACAATCGACTAATATGCTTGCTCTCAATAAATCTGTCACTCAACAATATTTCCAGCTTGTTTGCCAGAACTGCAGCCAAGCCAAGCTCCTAAGGTTCACGTTTCTGTGGCTGTTGTAATTATTACACAATTAAGAATCTGCCGAATAGTGTTTTTTAAGCTTCCACGAGAAAAACACAGGATCCTTCTCTTTCCTGTATAATGCTTCTTGTAGTGTGTCCCCACCTTCTCTCAATCAGTCTGTTAGTTCTCTTCTCATATAAACCCTTCAATTAGTCTTTTTTTTTTTAGCAGTACGCAACATTCTTGCTGCAAATGGTGGACTCAGTCTGGGAGAAGTTTGGCACTGGCCCAAATGAGCCCAAACCACCAATAGAAGCCTGTTGATGATTTTTTTTTCTACAAGTCATGCCAGTCAGAAAGGATGCAACACTGGCCAAATAAATCAAATCCAGGGGATCATTAGGCTGTTCTTAATGATGTCCAACCTTGTAGTATCAGGCCTTTTCGTTCAGACTTTGCATGTGCAGCCTCAGGGCCTTATTTACAGGCTTCTGAGTGCCTCTCTGTCCATCAGCAATTATGGAGAGAAAAAAAAAAGCCCTTTCGTGCCTTTGAGGATGAACTGAAGACATTTAAACAAAATCCAAGTATTCAAATGTACTTTTGATTGACAGGGGAGGCAAGAAAGAAAGAAGTGAAATAAGAACAGTTTTAGCTCAAACTTTACTTTTTTCTGCCTAAGGCGAGATTGCTTGGATGTATTACCTTAGCAAAGACAGAAATTTGATTTAGTAAAGATGCCCATTATTGCCTCAGTACACTATACAGCATTATTTAAAGGGTCCAAGCTGGCTTTTAACAGTGAAAGTATTGATCCTGATGGCTGTAGCTGCAATCAATGCCTTCCTGGAAACAGAGTCTATGCGCAGTGGGACTGGTGGCTGATTTGTCGCTGGGGAGGTTGAAAGATCTGGTGTTACACATAGATCATGTAGATTTGCAGTCACAGTAAAATACATGAGGAAAAACAAAAAGAAATTCGTTAGCAACCCAGAGTTACAGAAAAAAATAGTAGATGTGAAAGGCTGTAGCATCTGAAATGTATTTCAACCTACATGTTTTTTCCTTTGATTTGTGTATTTTACTTTTTGTTGTTAATTAAGAGTAAGTAGGTGGGTTGTGAGGGAGCCAACAATGATGTCAAGTTTTGATATGAAAATAACAGCCAAACTGACAATGCATTAAAAGAGTTTTGCCAGGGGTCTTGCCTATGGTTTTGTTGAAGCTAGAAAAGGGAAACAAGAGAAAACATACATTGAATTGATAGCATTTGTTTTCAAGCCTAAACACATCATGGCTTTACTGCCGAATGTATTTTGAATTCAGACAGTGTTATGCCTTCACTTCTCATTCAGAAGAGGCCCACATGGAATTGGTTTGGGTAGCAGCCTCTCTTCACATGAGCTGGAGAGATAAAGCGTGTGTAGCGTGAGTTTAATGCATTTTTGTGTGTGTTTCTGTGGGCATTTATTGTTTTGTATGCAAAACAGTAACTCTTTACCAAATATGAAATCTGCAGCACATTTAATATGATGTCCCACACTCCGGCAGAAACATCAACACACTGTCACAAAGTGGAGTTTGAACAGGGGACGACGGTCGCAACCTCAGAACAATGGTACAGACAAACTGACAAGGGTGTGACAGCTGGAGTTGATTCGAGAGTAGTTGGGTCAAGAGAGAAAACTTGAGCTGTAATGGCGATAGAGGCAACATAATAAAATATGAAAAAATAGTCCAATTTGGTCCAGGAGTAAGTCTGTCTTATTGAATTCCATTTAGCTTTGATTAATGTCTATTCTGTCCCCCAGCACAGCAATACAGCACAAACTGCCACAGCTTTCAATTCCATGATGTAATTGAGTGTATATTTTCCTTAAAACTGCAGTGGCCATTAATTAAGAACTTACATAAAGGCAGCACATTAATTGTGGGACAGGTTAGAAAGCCACCTGCTTGCAGTAATCAATTAGATGATAAATATTGAATGAAATCTCCCCATTGGCAGCCTGGGGAGATTCAAATTTTATCATCCTCCCTCTCTTCTCTGAAGGAAGCTTCCACGTCTGTTAACAGCTCAGGTAAATTAGTGAGCAACATCTTCACCACAGTCGAGTGTGGCTTTGTATGCATGACAGCAAACCTCCAGCCACAAAGGCGCATATTAACAAATACATTGGTACTGCATGAACACCATTGTGTACACTCATTAAAACACATTATATTTGATCCCAGGCAGGCGGTAATTGATCTGTTTCTTCATATCTATTAACACAATCCCAGTAATGGGCTGGACCTGCTTGTAGTCACACAAGCAGAGATTTGGAAGCACTTCCCTCAAAGCTGATGATCAGGGAGGATGAGCGGCCGGCAGGACCAGGCGGCCGCTCCTTGCTCTTCCTTACCAACAAATAGCCCTTCACAGCTCAACTGCTTATCTCATTACAGCTGCAGTTCATGTCCTTTCGCTTGCTATGTGAGGGTAATGGAACAAGTCTTGCTGCTCCTGGGGCGTCCTTCCAGCCCGTCAATCGGAAATGCGTGTCCAGACACAGGTTTCAGGAGATACAATGATGGTATACTGTCTGGTAAAAAAAAAAAAAAAAAACTATGTTAAGGTTTACTCCAAAGTTACAGCCATGACTTTATTATCAAGTTGACCTTTCCTTAAACTCTATTTTCACCTCCTTCTTTTCTTTTTTTGAAATTATACTGTCACTTTTCTCTCCTCAACTTTATCTTGGTTGTAGCATTACCAAGTGAGATTGCCCTGGGTAAAGGGGTCAGCTCACAAACTCCCACTTAGGCCCACTTCGCTTCTCTTCACTGTGTGTCTGAGAAGGCGGGACACAAACAGACTGTCCCCGGGCCTGTGGGAGAGTCAGTGTTCTGGCATGTCAGCTAGGAGTTCAACCCACATCTTAGTGTCTGGGTGACAGGACTCTTTCCTCTTGGTCTCGCCTCTCTCTTTAGCCTGTGTGGGCAATTTGATCACATGCAGTACACCAATCAAAACACCATGTCTGATGGGCTAAGGCAAGACAAATTTGTACCCTTGCTCAGATTCCTGCTCCCAGATATTTTAGCCATTTTTTAAAAAAAAATAGTATCTCGAGATCTGAGCTCATGGTCCCTTGTGGTTTGCAAGAGGCAGAACCACTCCACACAGAAACTCTCAGGGGCTTTTCAAAGCTTCCATCTATACACTGACGATAAGTGTAATCCTGTTTCCCACTATGTAAATGAAATATTGTTCCTCCCGTAACTCTTTTTATCTGCTAATATAAATCTTGGTATTTTTCTTTTTCACCCTCAGTTATCTGTTGCGGTGCTGCAGTCCATTGGGATGAAAGGATGAGATTAAAGTATAGACTTTTCTTCAGCGATTTCCCATGATTGATTGCTCTCAAACAGCGGTCTGAATTATGATTCCTACTATTGAATTCATCCGCAGTTTGGAATTATCTGCGATACTTTTAATACTCACAGTCCGACAATTTGTGTCTTGGTGAGCAACAGGCCGAACAGCCATCGGTTGACTGATGAAACCGCCATGATCATGCCCCTACTGTTTCGCAGTCTACCCGGTCTGCATCATCACTGTGGGTGGTTTGATTGAAGTCAGAGACACCAGCAAGCCACCAGGATCACTTTGGTGGCAAAAGCCTCTCTCTTGGAAAAACAAATGCTCAAAAATCAATCCTGGTATTTTACATCTGTGCCTTACGGCAGTGCGCAGGGTTTTGAAAGGAATTATTACTATCTGATCCTGGCAAAGATCCTGCTTGTTCAGTCTCCTGCCAATCATACAAGAAATACAAAGCTGTATGGACCGCTGTGTTTTGTAATTCAGGGAAGGTGTAAGTACGTACCACACACTCTTTAAAGCAATTTGCAGCTTCACATTCACAGGTACACATACTCACACAAGAGCTACAAAGCGCATGGTATTGGAGCATGTTGTACATACAGTTATGAATAAGATAAAAAACATAACTTACCTGGGCGGTATGTCAAAGTAAAGCGTTAAACGCCTCAGCCATATTGTGCAATTGTATAATAAAAATATAGTAAAATACTTTTTTGTAAGTTTTTCTGCCAACTGCAAACCCTCTGATGCACTAGTACAAACATTTATCATACTCAGCCCTCAGGCATTCTGCAGTATTTAGTGAGTTCTCATGTATAGAATTGCTTGTTTAATGTTATACAAGACCTCATTTGTGTGCTTTTCTCATTTCCTATGCTGGAGTCAATCTTTATTTACTTTGTAGCTGTCGGGTTTTCCCCATGTGGATCATTAGTTAGATTTCTTCTTTACCATGGGAGCTTCCCAGAACAACCTGCTTTCCACAACTGGGAGTTATGACCCTTTTACATGAACATTTTAATGGTAGTTTTCAGGTAAATAGAGGCATTAATCACTTAGACAGTCTTAATCCAGTCTTGGAAGCCTTCCTTCCTCTTAGAGGAAAAGTGCTGTTATGTGCATGAGCGCTAAGTATCAGGCTACAACTTCTAGCACCTGCTGTCCATTAGTAATGTACAGGTGAAGATGAATGCTGACTTTACAAAAAGGATTTTGTATTCACACACTCTCGTTGGCTCAAGGATGAAGTAACCCATCACTCTGAGTAGGTTAGAAATAGGATTATGGCGCCTTCTGACAGTCGGGGGTGAAAAGAGTTTGATATATTGGTTAATAATATGTATGCAGGCTTAAGCCCACAGTTTCTGGGCCTGTTTCCCAAGTGGAGAGGGGTGTGGGTCAGGTGATAAGTCTGCTGAAAGCCCAGGAGCTGGTCTTTTCTGGAAGTGGGACAACTGCCATCTTTGTAGGAAGGTATTTTATCACCTGTAGTGACAGTAGTCAGGTGGTAGATGTCACATTTAGTGGGTACAAATTGGTGCAAGCGAATGAAAACCTCAATGTGTGAGGGGCTCAGACTTAAGCATGTAGATGTGCAGCTGACATGTGTCTATATATAAAGTAAATACACACAGGTAAGTACAGAAGGCGTGTACACACACAACCCCACCAAAGAGGTCCTACATGTGGGAAGAAAGAAAGTGAAAAATCAATAATTTATTGTCATCTGTATTTCCAAGCTCCTTCAAGACACTGTCGTTCTTACTCTCCCTCCCTCTATTTATCTATCTACTATCTGCTCTCTTTTTTTCTGTCTATAGGGTCAGATGTGAGAAGCACCTCCACATTGTAAGAACTGGGACTTTGATAAGAAATGTTTTCAGTTCCATATTATGTAAATTTGGAAATGCCCCCTTATGTTGCAGCTTTTGTTGATGCGTATATACATATTTTAATAAGGCAGACCAGAAGTTGTTTGTGAAGTGTTGTGTTTGATCTTCACCTATACCTTGAATAGGCACCTATCACGTGTTCATCTTCATCTCATCAGTTGTTTTCCACATTTATCACATTTATCCTTGCAAATTTCAACCAGCTCTGGTGGTAAAAAAGTGCTGAAAAATATTTATGATTTAGGCGCGTTCTGTGTTGTTGTTGCCTGTTGTTGGCCACAGGAAGCTATACCTGACTCAGCATGTATTCGAACCATGAAATATAAAGTGGATTTTATACAGAGTGAATGGAAAAGCGTGAATGGGAGAGGTGCAGATTCATTCTGGGCAGCATGAAAATTTGGAGGAGGCATGTCCGTTACAGGTTGAAAGTGTTTCCCAAACATACAGAGACAGGAGGAGAAAGGGAGAGACTGAAAAGGGAGATTGGATTTCCCAGTGAGTGCTAATCGCTGTTTGATAAGCTCTCCATGCACAATCGTCGGCTGTTGTTTCACTGGCTATTTAGGGCAAATAAACACAGGCTACACAAACAGATCATCAGTCAAACTTTACAAATAATGAAACACAAAACATTGGCTTTGTGGTGTTTTTTATTCACCTTTCTGACAGTTGGCTGGTGGAAAGCTTTAAATGTGAAGCAGAAACATAAAGTGTTTGCATTAACAGAAACTAAACTGATAAAGATAAAGAAAAGCAGTTTACTTGATGTTCAGTGTCTAAACTGCTGAAAATAATTTTGTTTATAAATTACATACTAAGAACTGGACTAGGTATCAGCAGAAGATATATCGATAAGCAAAACTGGGTCGATAAAATATAAACAATAACCAGCTCTTATCAGTTGGTCCCTCCCTCAGTACAAGTCAGTGGGCAGATTATTGCATAGCTTTGGTTTTACCGTGCTGATGCGGGTCTGATTAACGCCAGAAATGGGCCTGTATCACTCCGTGGGGACAGACAGAGAGGCTGCTGAAGGCGTGACTGCTCAGCCATTACCTTCTGATCATAAGATATTCCCCATTTTCTGCATCCCCTTCACAGCTGTTCCAAATGACTTTATTGTGGAGATGTAGCTTCTGATTGGTGGCAGAAGCTGGAGTACCTTTCTGTCTCTCTTCCCCAGAACCACATGGGGCCGCAGCCCACAAATTCCACTACATAATGTTACAGAAGAGTGAAATTAGCCCAGATTTGTCTGACCATGGGTATTCAATTTAAAATTATATAACACAGAGAAAAGCAAAAATCATTTGAGAAGCTGGAAAAAGTTAACTCGTCATTATTAGTGGATGAAACACCTAAATAATGATACATTGTTTAAGATTTATTTTGTTTAACTTTATGGTGAACAAGTACCATTGAGGTTGGTAAACTGTTTTTTTGCTAAGTAAGCCTTGAAACAACGGCAGCATAAAGATTGGCACGAACGAAACAATACAAAAATCGGGCAGTGGTTAAACAATAGTCGTTTAGAGTAATTCAGTGCAAATGCGTTAATTATTGTTTTAAAGTAATTTTTCAAGAAGCTGTAAGAATTTGCCACGTTCCTTTGTCTTATATGATAATGAACCTAACATCTTTAGTCTTGAAGTGTTTCTTGAACCACAAAACAAGCAATCTAGTGCTTGCATCATCTTGGGTGTCAAAGTCTTGATGGGCCATTCATTATTTTCTCCACATTTATGTTCCAAACAATTAATCAAATACAAAAGTAGCTGTTCATTTCAATACAAAATAACAGTACTAAAATAGCTATAAAGAAAGCATAGAGGAGACAATTAACTAATGGGTCATTAGTCGCCCACAAATATCAGATTCACTTGTTTACATTTCTTTTTGTAGACTGTTCCAAGAGTGTCAGAAGCAGAAAACAAGAGGTTTTATTTCCATCTTTCTCTATAGATTAGGGAAAAACAGCACATACTGTACATGTCCTGTGATCTGAGATAATGATCAACATCGTTAATGAACCCTCTATGGTTTGAGTAAAGTTAAATTGTCACATACATACTCTGATTATTTGTCGAACCTTACAAAGTTTGTATGGCTTTCCTTTCCATCAGTCATTCTCTATCTTCCTCAAACACACACACACACACACACACACACACACACACACACTTTTATGCTCTTGCAGTGAACACTCTGGTGCTCGCTGACATGAGCCTGCAACTCGGATGGCGGGTGTCGGTCAAATATTCCCATTAAGATGGAAATAGTGAATTCACTAAGCAGGAAGAGGTGTTTGACAGAACTGACTGGGTCAGCTGCTAAACTCGGTCTCACACTGATGTTCAATCAGTAAACAGCCTCCAACGCTCCAAACCAGAAGCCACCTGATTTATCTTTTAACAACTTACGGTATGGTGCAGTTAAGACGGATACATCACATTTATGTATAAATCACTTTATGAAGCCATAATTGGTCAATTTGTTAAGTGCAGTTAGTAAAAATAGTTAAGTGTTGCCATTGTGACAGTCTGCATTTTACATAATTAGTGCAGCAAAAGCAGGATTTCTGCCAACAATTATCATAATGGTCACTGCCTATTCCCAAAAGCTTGTCTTGAAATTAACATTGCTTCTGATAGAAGAGTATGGTGAAAAGTGGGTGGTGAGTTCACGATCAGACCCTCTCTGTATGGCCTGTGGTCTGCTTATATCCTATGGCAACCTGAGAGCCAGAGCACTACTCTGAGATGAAGAGAACTGGAGGCTGAGAGACAAAGACATGTTTTAATCCCTTCACGTGCATAAAAGGGATGGCAACCGTTGAATGTGTCTATCCGCAGTGCTCCAGGGGCGCCTCTGCCAGCCAGCCCTTCCTATCCCTCCTCTCTGCCACATTGTGACATTTCAAAAAGCGTCAAACAAACTAAGCGGTATCCATACATCTCTGTACCCTCATTCAAGATCAGATTATTTAAGGCTCTTTGATGTACGTGTTTTGTTTGGTTTTGTTCTTTTTTCATTCCTTCAAATGAAACTTGCCAGCTTCTTTAAACAAGATGTGTATGACCATAGTTCACTGTAGACACCACAGTTAGATCAGTCATGAAGTCTCACTTGCTGATATGTACAAAGTGGTCTAGAACAATTCCTCTGGTGTTGTTTTGAGTGGAGAGGACTTTAAAGTATCCGGCTATATCACAAGAAAAAGCACTTGAGCCAAAGAATCCTGTGCACTGTCTTTCATGATAAATTCCTTAATTTTAACTGATGAAAGCCTGAGGACCAAAACACTGTTTTTTTAAAGTAAGTGAAAGTGATAGCCTTGGGATTTCTTAGATTCTTCTAGAGTATGAGTTTTTACTCTACACAGGACTCAATAAGATTTCCTACTACTTGGGTTGGAAACTATTCATGTGTGGGAGAAACAGATGTATAAAGAATGTACAGTCACGCTCAAAACTGAATGTGAGATTGTATCAGCGTCACCTCCAGCATGATCATTTCATTAGCCTGGTACATCCCGGGAGACAACAGGAAACATCACTGCTGTTCTCTTGACTCCACCTGCTTCCTCTGCATCATTGCCTCAAGTGAATCCAGTACATCAGTCTCTGCAGCCAATTCCTCCCACTGTTTCTGCTCCCCCTTGAGCTCATTTGCCTGAATTCCTCTTCCTATCAACCAAACTGTTTTAGGCGAGATTAGGCCAATTCCAGTGAGCCACGACATTTCAATACAGCCAAGAATTGAACACATGGTGACCTCTGCTCAGCTCCTGGCTCCCATATGGGTCAAAGCTTTTTTTTCTCTCCTAGGAAAAAAAGAAGGTTTTATTTCTTACAGCCAACTGTCAAAAAAGCTCACGGCTGCACAATCACGCTCTCATAGCCAGTATCAATCAGAGCCAATCAGGGTTCCCTCTGAGTTGCATGCTAATTGTGCCTTAATAGACCTCATCTTTGTATGATTTTGTCGCCAGCTCTGTGATTGCATTGATCAAGTTAACCTACTTAATGTCAGTGGGGGGCACATGTCTTGATTTGCCTGTCAGCAGACGTTAGTGGGAGAAAATGTCTCGCCCAGCTTCAAAGTGGAAGCTGGCTGAAACCGGCAAAGGCTAGCAGTGACTGGGCAGAGAGCCGGTGTAGTGGAACTGGGAAGTGCTTTCTTTTTTGTGCCAAACAGTGTTTGGCATCGTCCATATCCCCTCACATTCTGCCCACAGAGCATGGACACAAGTCTAGCATTCATAGCGTATTGCACTAAGGGGGAAAAAGCTCTCTCTCCATGTTTTCCAATCTAGGCTTTTGACCCCACCCCTCGCTTCCTCTTTGCTTTCTCAGGTGTAGCCACGACATGTGGTGAGCCAGCAGGACTGCTGAATATATTCAGATTCTTTCTCAAGTAAAAGCAGCGATGCTACAATATAAAATTCTCCTTTATATGGAAAAGTTTTCATTCGACAATACATGTATTATTACACATATTAATAATATACTAAAGTCAAGATCCTCATTTCTCTTATATTATTATTAATGTCAGTCCATTTCCAGCACAAAAAACATTTATTAAGTTAATTCTTTACTTTGGGAATTAGAAGTTTGACCAATCAATCTCATATCAAGGCCCACATAATAGGTTGTTGCAGAGTTTCAACATTATCTCATGGTCTTCAAATTTGTGATGGACCTTGAATACAGATCGTTTGTGAGATAAACAAACTTGTTTTTCCCAAGTTTGAGCCGCAACATCCACAGGCTGCACTGTTTACATCGGCAGAGATGACAGTGCTGCGTTCCTGTGCAAAAACACCCTCAAGCGTACTGTTTTTCCCCAGCTGAGCACAGTGCTCTCAGCTGAAAATAGTTTTCTTTGACCACTGTACAGATTTGTCGAGTGTCACTTCTCACCAACCAGTAAAATCAAGAGGGCAGGACCTACAGACATTCACCTCTTCTGTGCAGGATTCGTGACCGTTGTTACAAAACGGCAACAATTATGCTGTAGCATCATGCTAAGCTGATTGTTCATCAACAACAACACGTAAACATCTGAGTCCCAACCAGAGCCAGCCACTGCAGCACTGGGCACACCAAATGACAAATCCACTCCACGTGCACGCCACACGCACACACACAGAGTCAAAAGTCGACCCTTTGCAGTCAGTGTCACCTGCTGGCTCATCGGCCGAGGATTCCTCGATGCGATCAACAGCTGTCTCTTCAGCTGAGTGAAGAAGCTGATGACCGCCTGGTGTTGTTCTGCTCAGTGCCACCCATCAGGTCAGCCCCCATCACAACTGGCCTTTATGTGCACATTTCTACACCGGGTCTGAGAAACAGTAATGTTCCTCAGACTGTGGGCTGCCTGTGAATGCATGCTGGTGGTAAAGGCTGGTAAGCTTTGAGTCCATGGGCCAAAGTCCCAGTGCGAGGCCCAAGTTCGTGATTTAAACTCATAGAACTGAATTTTTGGGCCATTTGGGGCCAAAAATCCTGAAGAAAATGTCAGGCTCTAAGCTGCTAAGTGCTTCATGTTCACCCAGGTAGTCGCTTAATTTGTCTGTTCACTCTAAAGTGCTAGCATGTGGCAGTGGTTTTTAGAGCTAGCCAAAGATGGAATGGGAGGGGTGATAGTGAACCAAAGTGTACATGTGGCGAACCAGACAGTAGAACAGTAAGCTGAGACTAAGCAGTAAAGCTGAGTGTATTCAAGATTCAAATTATAACCTCAGAATATTACATAAACCTTTCACATTGTCACATCGCTTAAACTTGATAAATTGCTATTATAGAACATTACAGTAGCATTTAGAGTTTGTTTTGTTCATCATTCTGAATAGCCAGTCACCCACCAGAAAAATGGTCAACAGGCTGACAATTTGTTTCTGGCCCCAGTGGAGATCTGTGTGTATATCTAAATGTTCTTCACCAGCTGGCAGTCTTGCATTTGGCTGCTGTTGAGCCACCCACGCTCTTTTCTCTCTGTCCCTCCCTCCCATCCTCCTTTCTTTAGAAACCTGTGACCAGAGGCATATAACACTGTGTGATTCTCGATTAAAACTGCACAGTTTTAGTCATGGACAGAAATTTGCTTTGCCATCTCAGCTTTTATCCGTGAGTATCAGGCACAATCTAATGGTTGTTGCACAGCATTTCGCCTGCTCCACCACTTGTTATATTGTGTCAATTAAGAACGCAAAGAGGAAGTAATTTTATATCAAAGATCGTACATCTCAAACAATAGAGCAGTAGTCTTTATGGCTGTATGTATTTACAGTGCTCGTGCTATTTATTAATCACATGTACTTGAAAACCATCGATGGTGATAACATGAATATGCATGTTTTTTGTGCTACCATCATTTAGGTTACATCTGGTCCTTTCTCTTCTCGATCACAGCCAAATGTTTCTTCTTTTCTGCATCCCAGTTTCCCTCCATCTTTTCCCACAGTCCTTTCTCTCGCCCCTGCTCTTCCTCTTTATCTGGGAAAAGCTTGGTGAGCAGTAAATACTTAATTAGCACCAAAAGGCCAGGTCCTGGTGCAATTCTGTGAGCTGTGACATTTGTGGCAAGACAGGAACTTCAGATAACCATGGCCTGCACATCGTGGAGAGGGGCCCAGGAATATCAGACAATCATTACTCACCATCTTGTAAGAGTATTCAGCCCAGCATCTTTCACCAGAGATATTCCAGTTCTTATGATAGGTCGTAACCCAAGCACTCCTCTCTATGAGAAGAGTGTCAGGAGGATTCATGGTTATTATATTATTATCATGCCTGTATTGTCTTTTCAGCCAGTACCAATTTTCTCGTATAGTGAGTGGTCGACTCATTGCTTCATTATTGGTCCATTTTCTTCATGTCCCAAAATGAATTCCTATGCAACACGAAAGTGACTTTCCTAATAAAATCAACAACGCCTGAGGAAAAACTGCACCGAACCATATTGGTATGTTCCAGAAATACAGGCCAGTGACCACAGTTGTACTGCAGCATCTCAGGTGGAAAAGGTACCAGCCTTGATGCCCCAGCGTGGCTCTGCTGTATGCGTCAGTGGGCAACACAGTACAGCAGCACCATTGTTACCAGAACTGCCGCATGCTGCTCCTGCTATTTTCTGATATGACTGGAGATTTAGTCATTCCGACACTATGTCCAGACTTCCCAATTCTACAAGTGAGCATAAGGTAGAAAGATGTAAGATAAACAATATTGGGATTATTATTTTATTTTTTTATTTTTTCTGTGACAAAAGTGAATCTGGAATGGAATGCAGCAGCTTGGCAGGTAGTTTTAATCATGAAATTTAATCCGGTTTAATACTTGCTGATACGAGACCTCCCTTTCTTTTGGCTAAGAAAGCTCATATTTATTTGCTTTCCTACTCAATGCCTGAATTCTGCACTAAATTACAGTGAGCCAAGAAAATCTCTTCAGCCTTTGCACATTATTTTGCCTTCAAACTGATGAAGCACGTCCAACCCAAACAACAATCCTCTTTACCGTCGGAATGGTGTCTGAACTGGAGTCGCTGAATTGTGTTGACGCAGCTGAAGCGAGGAGACAGAGGAGTAGCAGGATGGATGCCTCCACCCCCCTGCTGAGAAAATGAGTGAGTCACAGCATTTTCCACCCAGCTGACACCCAAGACAGATGGAGTTTAGCCAACACTGCAGCGCAGCCACAGCTGAAACCATGGCAACAGCGCACGCAGCAACAGGAAGCCCAAAGCCAATCAGAGAGGAGTAGCACACATCTAAGTAGGTCCCCGAAGTAGACCAGAGAGGATGATAGCGGAACGGATGGGAGGTTGGTGCCGAAGAATCAAGAGGACCCATCATCATTTCGGGAAGATTGAGAGGAATATAACACCATATGCTCATATCCTGAGGATGATTTGATATAGGTTACAACAACTACCATTTTAGATCACAGTCAAATGGTATGTCATCAAATGTCGCCTTTGTAGTGCTGTTAAAACAGAAGCTGACTAAAGCCTCCAGCAATGTTCACGGGGTTGATATGTTTTAGAGAGTTTGACACAGTGTAGTATCTGAAAGGGGTTGCTCTCTGTAGGATCTGAATCTACACCTGATTTTCTCTCTTTCTGTTATGGGTACTGTTGCCCACAGGAAATTTGTCATTTTGCCTGCTCCTCAGAGTAGTAATATCAGCACAAACAGGAACTCCAAGGAACAGATAGATTCAGTGTCTCCTCAAGGCTCTTATGCTTGAACCTGTGGCCCTATAGTTGAATTTTGAGTATCTCACTGCAAACCACCTTGTTGACCAAGCAGCTTGTTGCTGAAAGGTGATTTTACAGTAAGGGATTTATTTTGATTGCTAAAACATTTACAGCATCAACAGGATTGATATACAAGATTTTCTCAATTGAAAATGTACCTGGCTGCAGGCTTCATTGACAGAAATGCATATCCTTTTGCTGTAGGAAAACCAAGAGCTTCCCAGCACATTGCACTTTCTACTTCATGTCGAGGCACGTGGTGTAATGAGGCCAAGTAAATGTCATAAAACATGTTCATTGCACAGGTAGGGTAAAGAAAATAAGACTGCAGAACATTCACTAGAGGGGATGTCAAAACTGTTCTTTTTTCAGTTGAATTTGTGCTGACCGGAAAAATATCAGTTGTCCTATTATATTTGAGGTATAATTGCTCGATTTTTGAAGCTTTAATGACCTTATCACAATCTCAAATTAAATTTCAGATCCATCACGTCTGCCACATTTTTTCTTGGACACCTGCCTCATCTGCAAGAGTGAAGGCAGGTTTATTTATAAGCAACAGCCAAACACCTCCAAACTATCGCCTCTGAATTTGTGATGAGCTCTGGCAGCACTGTAACACTTTGTTATGACTTACCTCTGATTTAGTGCGGAGACAGGATAAACATCAACAAAGAAATAGTATAATTGTGTTATATTACCATCTCAAATAGTTTGCACTGAGGTAACGCTTTTTAGCTCTTCACCATATCCCCAAGATTCAAGAAGGACTAAGTTTGACCTTTGTACGCCCAGTAAAGTTTTTTCTTTCTTTAAAGTATATAGTATTACAGCTTGTTGATGAAATGCCTACTACGTAAGAAGTGAGCCACTGCCTTTGCTCTCACCCTCGGTTTAAGAAACTTGCAATTGAGTTTCTGAGCTCTTCTATTTCACCCTTGAGGAAAAGCAGTGAAAATTTTGTGGGTCTGAACAGTGTTGCCTGCACCACACAGCCTGTGCACTGTGTTAAGCTGAATTGCTCTTATTTCAGACCTATGGAGGCTTGGTGGATTATGTAGACTTTTTTTAAAAGGATATTTATATAGAGTTTTGTCACCAGGATAGCAATCAATTCAAAGACATCATACTGTGAGCACAGTGAGTTAACACTGTACGCGTCATTGACATGGACAGCACGCCTCCTGGCTTTCCAAAATGTAATTCTCCTACATCACTGTACCTTCACACCACCTCCAGTTCACATAGCCGGGCTGACAATAATGTCATGGGAAGCACCAATGAGGAATTCATCCTATAAACACATCCTTGAAAGTACGTTTCATGATGTCTTAATTCACAGTTGAGGCATACAAAGAGCTCATAAACACATTCTCCAGCAAACATCTGTCTCTGGCTTCCACACACACCACTCCCCAGCATGGGCTTTGGCATCGCAGCGCCACATCCACTGAGTTGAGCCTTTGATGAGGCAGGCGTACGCTTGAAGCTCGGCTCGCCATCAGCAGCTTTTAAAGAAGAGAAGCCCCCACTTCTCTCTCACAAACAACTTCATTACACGCTATGAACCCGAGGATCCATGTGCTAGGCTACACAGACAACCTGCAACTTAGCCTCATCATCTTGCCTCCTCCTCATCCTGCAGCCAAAGATTCAGACTCAAACCTCCCCACCACCACTCCCCACTTCTCTTCTGTCTTCCACCTGAGGCTGCGACCGGCTTTGTCTTCTACACTTATCCTCACTCTCCTGGCATTGTGTTCCTCCAATCTCATTAACACTCCCATGCACCGTAGGCTCTGTGGTTGTGTTTATCTCTTTTCGAGACTAAACAACAGGTATTTGCAGTATATTTAATAACCAGTATTCAGATATATCTTAGAGGAGGAGTATGGACCTCTCTCTTACAGTATAAAAAATAAATTTGCTTTGCACTCTCTCAATCATTTGCACTGAAGAATGCCACTGGGTCTTTTCATCTCGGTTTGCTCAGCTCGAGAGTGATCATGGTTAGTTTGTCTTTGTCCAGATATCTTACATGTCACAGCTCAGATATTAGTGTTGGTGGTCGGCCCCAGAGTAGCATGAACGTTCGTCCCAATGACCGGTGATCCACAAGAAGGTCAAATCTTCAATTATTCTGTAGTGAAGTAACATCTACTTGATGGATTGAGCAAACATTTTGTGCAGACTTTTACGGTTCATAGAGGATGAATTGTAATAACTTTGATCCATAATCAGTCATACATCACCATTGTAGTCAAAATTGCAATCTGTCCCATACTGTCATTTATGACAAATACCCGGTAAACCAATGACATTCCCACTGTGCTCAGCTGCACTTGAATGTATGAACATATTAAACATTTTGCCTGTTGCAACATCACTTTGTTAGTATTTTCATCGTGAGTGTGTTAGCATGCTGATGGCATCAAGTTTTTAAAGCACCACTGCAAAAGGTAGCTTTACAGAGCTGTTGTATGGCTGTGGATTATTAGTCTTGTTTATTTGTTTATTTATTACATGATTCTTCCTCTTGTGCCAAAATGTAAGTTTTATACATTGATCTCAGTGGGCGGGCAGATCATGAGTATCATACTCTGGTGATCACATTGGCCCTGCAGTTCCTCCCCAGGACCACTTGTTTTTAATGCACCAATAGTGCATCGCTTTTCTATTGAGGAGTGTAACACTACATCACAACCTCCGGGGTGAATCAAGCAGGGCTTTAAAGTTTAGCTACGCTGATTGCAAGTCGACAGATAGTTAAAAGTGTGTGATAACTTTAATCATCACCACAATCTTGTAATGCTCATCTATTTGCATGTAATCTGGACAGACAGATTCCAGACAGTTTTTTCTCTAGACTTATAACAAGATCTCTCAGATTTCCTTCAGTTTCTTGGGGAGTCTGTGGCCGCACAGGAAGGTACCTACAGCTCCTGCCTAGCTGAGAGGGCCAGGAGGTGCCTGTTGTCCTTCCACACCAGGCCTGAGGACTCTGTCAAGGCCAGCACGAGAAGGCGGATCTGACATCTTCCCAACCACTGCCCTCTCAGCGCCCCATCAGCCCCCCGCTTCCTGTTCTTCTTGCCCAGTAATGATGAAGTAGAGAGGTTGTGGCACTGGGCAAAATTGTAGGTTGAATTATTGATGGTCATCAATCTGTCTGGTCTGTTACTACAGAGGATTGATCGGTATGACATCCTTCAGAGCGCAAATAGGCATATGGAGTGTTACATGTGACAGAAATCTTTTATTTCGTGGAGCTGAGAGTTCAGGGAAGTTGATGAGGTCCAGTGTGCCAACATTATCTCTCAAGGTGAAGATAATGGCTCCAGTGATTTGTTGTGATAGAAGCTCAGAGATAGCCCGAAACACAAGTTGAGCATCCATGAGTTTTTCTTAACAGCTGAACAATGTTGGTATGAACTCTTCCTGGATTTCCTCCTCTTTCATTTCATGCAGGCATGGTATTGCAATAGCATTGCACACAACAATCAGCTTTAGATGCAAAACAGTGCCATCTGATTTCAAAGAAAAACTGAAGCGCATTAATTTTGCCACCGGTACAGCAGTAATATGGAAAGACACGTGATACCGAAGCTGAAACATCCCAGTAATGACCAGCTGCTTATAACAGTCAATCGACCACATCTTCACAAGCATCCTTAATCCTCTGCAACAAGTTTTTTTTTCTCCTGTCTTTGACTAACATCAAGGTGAGTATTTTCATACTCCTGGTACTAGGGCTCTGATAACATCAAGAACTGACGACAAGCCTTGAGTAGAGTATATGCTCAGTAATTGCATCATTGAATAGAGAAATGTCAGCAATTGTGACTGTTGTATTACAACAGTAGCAGCAGTCAGCAAACTGTGAATCATTTGTATGGGGCCCGCTTAGTGGGTCAAGGAGGCAGAGAGTAGGTGGGCGGTTCATGTACTTGAGAGAGAAGAACATTTGGGTTGATGAACATTATTAACAATATAGTTTTAATGTGACCACCTGAGCTGTCTTTCAGCGGGCTTGATTGAGCAGCCGCCACTTGTTTGTTTCCCCAATTTGGGCTTTGGCGGCACGTTACCACTGCATTTGTTTCCCAAGAAGTCCTCATGTTAAATTTATTGATCTGCTTTTAGTGCTGCCCGCCTACCGGCCTCAGGCAATGCCTGCTGCATAAATTATGCAGAGTACTGCTTCTGACATCAGGCGTGAGGCTGATGTGGGACTGCATGCTGCAACCGTAACTCAATTGGTGTGTCAGTCTGCCGTTTTCGTTTACTGAGACATAAACATGTGTCACTGAAAATACACAATGAGATCGACGGATGCCAATAATACAATGTAGTTTTTACAATTAGCAATCACACTTTGGGTACTGATTTGCAGAAAGCTCACATGACAACAGACACCAGGCTCTCTGTTATCCTTCCATGTTAACCTTGAATATCATTTGAATTTACACACACTAATGTCATCATCATAGCCACCATCTGGTAGCTGAATATTCAGTAGATAAAGCTGGGCAATGATGGATCGCACGATTCAGACTTGTTGAACCATAGTTAGAGTGCTGAAAGGTGACCCAGACCCTGCTTCATAGTCAGCTCACACCACAGCAGCTTTCTGTGAAAATGAAGAAAAACTCAATGTGCAAGAAAAAGGTCTCCTCCTGTCAGTCTGGTCAGATCCAGCCGAAAGGGTAGAAAGTTGGGGCAGACCGACAGCTTAGACTTGTAATTTTCCTTTCAATCAACAGTGATGACTGCACCCAGTGCCTGAGATACCTGTAGAGTATCTGCTTCTTTTTAATATTCCTGTTCCTCCGCCCAGGCCTCCAAGCAGATATGAGAGAAAAGGGATCCTAATAATGATCAATGCCAACGAGGGAAATTAAATTGTGCAGCCATTATAAAGAATCAACTTTTGTTCCAGTCATCACATTGAGCAAATGAGCATCTTATTATGGCCTTGACAGAATGAAACCTCAGATATCTTTTCAGCCAGCAGTGCAGTCCTTGAACTGTGTTTTTATAATTTATGTGTATGTTCGTGGGTATCAGATTAAACTAGAAAATAATATTTCTCAGAAATAATGTACAAAACTTATAACACTCTCTCATCCACACCTCAGTCAATTTCTATATAAGGACCAACAGTGATTTTCATGGCATGTAATTCAGAAGTCATATAACATTTCTAGTTTTATTATTATTACTACTATGGAAACACAATAACCAATCTTTTTATGACCAATAACTTGTGACTTTACTTTTAAAAGCTCCAACAGCATCTGCAAACCACTTCTCTATATTGTTTGATGTGCTTGTAAATTCATTACGAATTTTTAACTATGATTTTGTTTCAGGATTCTACATCTAAGTAGAGCTGTTGCAAAGTCGACTGACAGAAATATCTATCAGTGAGTTGTTTATGATTTTCCATGCAGAAATGCCAAACATTACTGAGATCCAGCTTCAGGTTTGAGGCCTTCTGCTTCCGCTGTTTAATGATAGAAAACCCGGAATATCTTTTGCGTGTTAGGTTAGCGCCGGACAGAACAAACATTTCAAGACATCACTGTGGGCTTCAGGAAGTTATAATAGACAGTGTTTATTGTCATTTTACAGAACAGTTAAAAATAAGCAATAGTCAGTTCAGTCAGCAGTTAAATCAATCGTTAATTACCTCCACTGTACACTGGCGCAATGGCGCCAGAGAACTGCAAAATGTATTGCTTCACCCAAAGATACAAATATCCGTGATAAGCCAATTGCAAAAACCACCTGAGACAGCAAGACTTCTTTTTCCAGCTCATCCACACAGGCGACGCTGTCATCACAAGCTCTCTATGGGTCTATGAATGACATGTCAGTAGAGACAGTTCAGTGTTGAGTATAGTTGTTTTTTTTCCTGTTATGATGGTATTTGATGACTTGCTGCCTTTAGCTGCTTTATCATTTTGCTTTCGATCAAGGAGTAAAAAGCCATCCTCTCATTATCTGCATGAAAAAGATGATGAGAAAATTACTGTGACTGTACAAGTTGGTGGAAGATAGTGATGGAGGTAGAGGATACTTTTGCAGATCTGTGTTCATAAGCCAAATAGGAATTTTTTATCTCTGTGGTCCGGGGCTGAAATGCCTTCTTTTTCAGCCAAAAATACTGAAGATTCAAATGTCACCACTGCTTTAGATTTGGTCGCTATCTGGCGGAACAAGGGAACTTGAAGTGACTTCAAACAGTCCTTCACAGAGGCAACCAGTTGCAGGAAATAACTGTGGCCGGACTTGTATCAGGATGACATTATGCATGCGCTCTGGCATGTGCTTTGGTCTCAAAACTAGAGTGACAGAATCAAGGAAACTGCCAAAACAGCCCCAGAGGACTGGAGATAAAAATTTGCCTTCAAACTGCAGAAATGTTTTCCATGACACTGCTGTTACCGCCTAAGTTTCATCTTTGCAGATCAGGTTTCTGCCTGCTGTGTCTCCTACATCTCTGTATGAGGAAAGAGGAGGTGATGGCAGATGTAAAAGAGACAGGACTTTTGTTGTCACATTAAAGCCCACATTTTTACTCAGAATCAGTGACACTGTGAATCACGGATTTGTGCAGTTGATGAAGTTTCACTGGCTACAAAACACATCAGCAACCAGTCACACACAGCTTTTTATTGCCACATTATTTCCACTATGCCCGCCACCTGTCTAATCAGACCTGAGAATGTGTTCCGGCAGGTGGGACAACCTGCCTTGCTTTAGCGATTAAGACACAGCTGTGATTTAGCTTAAGGATAAGTCTAAGATATTCTTTTACTCATTCGTCAAAAATGCTATGGAGAAGACTAAAACCAGCAACACTGTATATATACTGTAAGATTAACATGGTGTCTGTTATGTTAGATAAACCAAGCTTACAGGAAATTATTTTAATATATGTCCAGTAGTATGTCTTGAAAGTCAGCCTCCATCGTGATAATATAGTGTACTGTACCTTAGTGTGGCACCTAGTGACACTACAACCCACAGTGTCTCAGCTTTGTTTTAGTTGTTTTATTTAGCCTAAAATGGAAATACTATAGGCTGTACTTTTAAAGATTCACATGTTCAGAGGGAGAAAAGGGGTTGGGGATCAGAGCTACAGATGGAGTAACCCAGTTGGAAAGTACTTTTGAAAAATGGACTAAAATGTTGCTTTTTATCAATTCATAAAAGTTATACAAATGAAGAATATCCCTGCCTTAACCTGCAGGGTTTTTTCAGTTGCATTACGCCTTTTATAACAATATTTCACGCTGACAGTCAGATAGAGAGCTAAAATGTAAAATATTCATCTGGTATGGAAGAGTGTGGCTAGCTCATTTCCTCATGTCCCTTTGTTCCTCGAGGTGAGACTGAGAGGTTTTACTGGTGAAACACAAGTGGCAAACCAAGAAAGCTTTCAAAGCATCTCGGCCGGCTCTCAATGTTTGCTATGGAGAGATGACTGCATGCCTGATGCATGTCTTCAGTGGTTAAGAGATGGACAGTGCCATTTATGTCCAGCCTCCTATCTGCCTTCCCATTAGGGAACTCAACCGAAGGGGAAGAAACTATCTGTCGGCCGTCATGACGATCAATGTTGCTCTTGCTTAGTTCCACCATCCTCCCCTCTTCTCGACAGGTAGAGAAATTTAGGGAAAAAAAAATATACTGTGAACATAACCAGTCTTGAAATTTCATGATATTATGCATAACTGGATGAATGAAAAAGGGTGCAACACAAAGTGTAATCATATTTCATAACACAGTAGCATTTCTGTACGAAGTTCATGCTGGGAGGAGGCTCTCAGGGTGGCAATAAGAGACCAGGGCATGTCACTGAAGACAGATTTATGAATGTCTTTAATTGGGGCTTGTGCCATGTGATAGTAAATCAAGGTGAGTGATGCCAGCCAAGGGTTTACTATAATCAATCATAATTTATAACAAGCAACAAGAATGAATGCAATATAATCAGCTGCCCCCATCATGCCCGTCTGTTACGCACGCGGGATTTTTGTTGAGATGCCTGTTGACGGAGAATGTCGTGTGCTGCTTATTGTCTGTTCCATTAAAACATGCATGATTGCACATACTAAAGCACATTTTTGGGCTGAAATTCAAAATGATGCAAGCCCAGCTCACACAGGAGAGCAAGTTTTGTATGCATGTGTGTGTGTGCTTGTTTTTTAACTATGTGTGTTTCAGCGTTGAAAATGTGTGTGTGTGTGTGTGCCTTCTGGTTTGTTCGAGCAGCAGTGGTGGTAGAAACGACCGATGAGGAGAGATGAGACCACTCGGAGGATCATTAGTGCTCTCTTTGATGGAATAGGGAGCTAGAGGACTCGAGAGGGAGTGTAACACACACAAACATACAAACACTAGAATTAACAAGTGACTGTGTAATGCCACCCTGGTCCCATTCAGCGCCACTTTGACACAGCAGTGTGTAGCCAGAGTACTGGGAGTTCCTGATAGACACACAAAAAATATCATGGTATCTTTTCCCCTAATTTATGAAACTAACACAATAGCTGAGATTCTGAGACCAAAAAACACAACTTAAATCAAAAATCTTGTTCTGAAGAGTTTTCTTACAAAGCCTTTTCTTTTTCGCAATAAAAAGTCAAATTTCTCAGATGTTTCACTGCTGTCTCAATAAAAAAACGGATACAAAGACTTTGCCCAAATAAAATGCAGTGTATAGCAGGGCTACATTTTCTCCATAAGAATATCAGAAAACAGTGGACAATGTCCCTCACAGTATCCTAGAGCCAAACATTGTCATTAAATGTCTTTAATTTTTGTCTAACCAACAGTAAAAATTCAAAGATATTCAATTTTGTATACTGTTGAAAAAAAATCTCATATTTATCCATCAAATGTTTGGTATTTTGGTTTGAAAATTGACTTAAATTATGAATTTAAAATAATTGATACATTTTCCGTAATTGTTGCAGCTGTAGTCTGGTGTCTGGGGCACCATAATAATTTAGATCAGATAGCATTGCATCAAACAATGAGTAAACAAGACCAAGCATTTAGTGACAGCTTTTGTACCAATGCTTTTGATACTTGGCGCTGGGTTAACATGTAAGTCCTTTCTCAAGAGGTTTAGTGCCCAGCCATAAATGTCAACAGTTCAGATATAATGAAGGATCTCATCCAACGTGCTACTTTGTGTGTGAGTCACTCGTCATGACAGTATTTGTAAGAATATCTTATGAACAGCCCTGCGTGAAACACAAATGGCAGGCTGTTGCCATTTGGAAATTGCAGCTGCCAGTTCAATAGCTAGCGTGTTTGTTCATCCATTCAATCATACATGTATTAGTTTATTTATTTTTTAAACCTGACAGCGAGAGAGTCTGTGATACAGTGTTTGTTGTAAAGCTGCAAAGGTCCCACAACAGCATGAGCGGCAATAATATTCATGAGTGTTTCATGCAAAGGCTCATGGGTAGGTTTTAAGAGGACACTGAAGCTATGGGCTGTGAAATTGGCATGCTAAGTGGGTGTGTAGGACTTGTGAATAGTGTTTATACTGTATGTAGTGTTGTAACATGCAAGCACAACCAATAAGAAAAGGGGGTCTGAAAGAAATTCAGGAAAGGACACATTACTGTTAATATATTCCAGAGGTTTTCAAACTGATACTGTGTGAGGTGAAAGGGGACAGGTACATGCAGGTGTTCTCAAAACAACTGGAAGTTGACTAGTTATTGTAATTTGGCCCAGTTATCAACACGATCGACAGTTTGAGCAGCAGCTGTGGCACACAGTTCATTGAGGAAATTAAGGTACTTAAAAACTGTATGTTGCAGCAATTGGATTACAGTGTGCGGCAAAACTATATTCTTTCTCTGAGTCATAACTCAAACCTCAACCTGAACACACAAGACATGATATACGTAGTCTTATATTCAATGTGAGATAGTCATCTAAAAAAAAGTCCTAAAATCCTCTGTGAAATCAGAGAAAAAATATGCTCCTCATAACTGCAGAACTTACGTGAGAATCATCACATTTTTAAAGTTTCCTTCAGCATCAAAGTAATGCAGTGACAGTTGTCCGCACATTAATGGATACACTGCAAACAGGATGTGCTAATAGCTAATTCAGTATACTCTCAATGGTGCAAAATTACAAAATATAAAAAAATACTTAAACAACAGGGTTCAAATTGCAGCCCTCAGCATAACTTAGTGAATCCATGTCATCATTATACTTCCCGTTTACATCCTCTAAAGCATTATAAGAAGAGCACTCATTTAGAGTGCGATTATCTATCCAGAGTGTCAGACTCCTCTTATGTATTCTAACAGCAAATGTACAGTAATACTTGTTCACTTTGCTCAAGAAAAAGCAAGTCATTATTTTTCATACTAACAGTCCTAGTGAAGGACGGTGGTTTCTACCTATCTGACTGCAATTTTCCCCATTTTCTCCTCATCTTCCTCAGTTTTTCTGCTGAGTCACTGCTCCACAGTGCTGCCACACTCTCAAACTCTCTTTCTGACTGCTCTTTGTCTTTGTCTAGACTGTTTTCCCTCCGTATACCATGTCTGTCTCTCCTCAATCACTTTCCCTGCTCTCTCATGTCTCCAAGGGTTTCTGTCTCCTTTATGAATCTCCCCTTTTTCCTCTCGCCTTTGCTCTGCTACCCTGACCCTTTTTGTCTCCTCAGACGTTTCTCTCATTGTCAGGATTTCAATATCTCACTTCACTTGGATTTTTTTTTCTTTTTTTTTTTCCCAAGCATTGTGCCCACTGACTAAAGAAGAAATGGCGACTGATAATCCATCTCATAAAATGATACATTAACTTTGCCTTAGCCTCAGCCTCAGAGAGTCTGCATAGTGGAGATGGGAAGGTTTTAAATGGACTGTTGTAGATTACATCGATGAGATTGCTTTTAATCCTGCTGGAGTTCAGTTGTAGCAAGCCTTATGTTGCACATAATTAGTTTTAGAAGGGGGGAAATGTGTGCAGGGCTTTTGAATCCCAGTCTGTTATAGTGATATTTTTCCTAAGCATGTGTGAGATGACAGGCAGTTTATGCAGTTTTTCTCTTTGTAAATACCTATTCCCAATTATTTATGTATCGCACACAAGTTTTATGTGTATTGTTTGTCTGTTTACCAGGTTTTACAAGTTTCCTTCTGCATTCTCTTTCCAGCTGTTCAAGAATAAAGCAGTGGAGCTCGGAGAGAAGCTGCTGCCTGCCTTCAACACGCCAACAGGAATCCCCCGAGGAGTCATCAACCTGGGGAGGTGAGTCTCAGTGCCTGCCTTCACCTCCAACTGTCCTTACTCCATCCCTGATAAAAGATGGTATCAGGTTGGCTGGCATTAATCAGCGCACAAAAGGTTTTTTTCTTAGCAGTCAGAGGGAGAAGTTTATTCAAAAAATATGAACCTAGTTTGACATGCAAGTTGTCAACAAGTAAGAAAAATGCTAATAGTGTAAAGCTCAGTTAGGTCACGTGCAACAACACTGAATTTTAACTTATGTAAGTACTTTACAACATCTTTGCATGTAAAAATAACCTTTTCTGTTCTGAAGGAGCCAGAGCGAAGAAAGTAGATTCAGATCTATAATTTAGTAACAAATTTTTGCTCCACATGAATTTGCAGAAATGGCAACAAACAACAAATGTGAATTTAAAAAAAGAAAGTCTTCTTAAGCAGGCCCACAATCTCTGTTTATTGACAATGGAGCAGCTGCAGGCCAAGCTTTGTAATGACAATGACATTTGGATAAGAATTAATCTGTGTTCATAAACACTTTGGAAGATCATATGAATAATATTTGCATGTTTTCAAATGAGTTGTGTAAATTTTTAATCTGTTCCAAACCATTACCTTTCTAATCTGCAATCTTTATTGACACAATCTTGTTAATGCCATGGTCATGCAACACAACTGCGAGCTATTTTCATTTTCAGAGCAATTTGACCGTGAATTTCAAGCTCTCTGTGTGGATTTTTAAGGGGTAGTGGGGAAAACAACTGTTACTCTTGTTTTGTGGTTTAACAATTTTATGGAGAGACTGAATCAAGAGTTGGAAAATATTGGACAAACTGATGAATGCTGTTAACAGCACTGTGTCGGTGACTGTGACAACTAAACTGTCATCGCTAGCCTATGTACCTGCAGACTTTACATCTGTTTTGCCTTTCCAGTATGCACTGGAATGCAATACATTGCCTGAACAACAGGTAAAAAACTTCACATTATGACTCAGTGTAAGTATCCTGTGAGACTGGATATAAACTATGCTCCAACAACATGTTTGATTACTGGAAGTTTTTTTTGCCAAATTTGACTTCGAACTCCTTTTATGTCTGTTTTTTAAGATTATGGTAAATCCCATAGTAAACCTACTTCCTCTCATTTCCTAATTTTCATAAGATACTTCCTGGCACCTCTGTCATCCACCTGCTACCAATTAACCCACGAGCCAAACTGGACAGCTGCTGGTAGATTTAATTACCTTATTCTACAGTTAATTCCTGCTGCATCACCAACATGGGTCTGTGGTACAGATGGGCAGGAGGAACCATGCTGCCCATAGCATGGTCACATGGAGTGTATCGAGTGACACATAAACAAGCCTATCCACACAATGCACACACACACAATCATGTCACTTTAGAGGAGAACATATGCAGTGTGTAACAGAACAGAAGCAGTCAGCAACCACTGTGCACACAGGGGAGTTAGTTTCTGCTGCACAGCCTGTGACTCTGACAAAGGGTGTGGGAAGTCTTTTCTTACAGGGCAGAAGTGATGAACCGCTGTGCATCACTTGATGTCATGACTCTTTTCCTGTGTGTTTAGTGCCATAATGTTATTGTGTGTATGTACTCTAAGGTGCTTGTTGTATAATACATCATAAGAGACATCATTTAGGTGAAAGTTCATATCTCACTGCCAACCAGATCTCTACAAGTTATTCTTGTTTTTTAAGATCTGAAATGATTAATTGACTATGTACATTTTCCAAGGATTAAAGCCAAACATTTTCAAGTTCTTGCTCTCTTAAAGTTAGACAAGAAATTTAAAGATGTTGGCTTTGGCTTTGAGAGATAGTGATGGGCATTTTTCAGTATTAGAAAATAATAATTTCCCCATTGTGGGACTAATAAAGGATTATCTTATCTTATCTTATCTCTATCTATCTAATTTTTTCATTTGAAGTAACTGTGGGGTTTGCTCTGGGGCAAATGATGCAGCCAGCCTTGTTACTTGTTCTGTAGGGCTCTGTAGGGAATAAATAAACTGTTTATACTGTGGTATTCATAACATTAATGTTTTTTTTTTTACTGCACCCAGCCCCTTACAAATAAACAAAATAGAATGAAAGTTACTGTGTGTTATTTGATATCAAGGTTTTCTGTCACTAAAAAGCCCATAAATGATCCTGCTAGCACTTAAAACCTTAATGTGTGCAGAGAACAAATATTATCTTTAAATACATACTATATATTGAGAGGTAACATATTTAGTGTGTGTGTAGTCCTAGACAACATCACAGAATAAAATAATTTTTGCTCTCTTATTAAAATGCACAAAACGCCAGTTTCCCCTAACACATTACACATGACGTTTGATATTGATCTTTGCTTTTTTCATCATATTCTACACTTGATTATATTTCTGTTAGCTGTGGGAGAGTGTGAAGATGTGTTTGTTAAACAGGGTTGAAAGATTAATGGACGAGTGCCAGTGTTGTTGCTCACCAGGCAAAAGTGATGTGGATACTATCCCCTCCCTTCTCCAAACACACCACCCGCCACCCGGCACCTCTGCTTTGATACTCAGATTGATTTTTTCTTAACGGAGGAATCAGATGTGACTCGAGCCAGAGCTACTAATGATGTAGCCCTCAAACTTTTAATGGATGCATTCACCAGCGTGGTAAACTCTTTGATTCCCCCTCTGCCCTCACGCACCAGCCATCTCCCACACCCCACTTCATCTTCCTCCCCCTTCTTACAAATTCAGTTCAATTCATTACTGAATGTCTGATCTTCCCCAGCATCTATCAGAGGATATGTAAAGTCACTCTAGTTGTACATTCTGCCACAAATAATCACAGGCAAGCATTAGTGCACCCCACATTTACTGAGAATCAGATTTGCACAAAGCGATATTACCCACACTGGCTTGAGGAAATAAAACTGAAGAGTCCCCTTTATCTTCATAGTTTCTAGGTAACCGTGAAGTTTCAAGTTGATGTTAAAGAAAATTAACACAAACATCAATCACAGCAGGCAACAATACATTTATTTAGTGGTAGATGATGGCGGTGGCGATTAAGGTTATAATATAGTCTGATGAGTTTATTTTTACATTTATGTCTCATGAGTTTCAGCTGTGTGCAGTTCAGCTGCAGGACGAAATTTAATATGTAATTCTGACTGAAAACAACAAATGACAATAGCTAAATGTTTAAATAGATCAATACACTTTGAATGGGTCTGCTAAATGCATTGTAGAGATCATTGGAGACAAACAGTAGATGGTTATTGATTCCCATCTGAAAAGGAAATAAAAAACCCAAGTGTGTCTACTGTGATGCATTAAGCAGAGTTTGAGTACACAAGGTCAAAAGGTCCTTTGGGCGCTGAGTTGGTTACTTTCTTTAACTCTGTTCAGCCACAGCGTGTTCTGAATGTGATGTGCAGTGTAATAACCGACTGTGGAGGAACTGAAAGAAGTATTGCACTAGTTGACGGGGAGTTTACAAGTAATACTGCTGGAACTATAGCAGGCTCATATGAAGCTGGAATTGCCTGAACTTTAAAGTCACTAGAACTTCACATCAAAACAGGATGAAATTCAGAAGATTGTGCTGTACTTAGATGAAGAATTCAGATATACTGACCTGGAAATGTTAGAACATACCATTTGTCACACAGGATTACACACAGCATGAGAGGAAACTTTGTTTTTGTTTGTTTGCATATTAAATTCTGCATATGTACTCTGTACTATAGTAAATTACTTAAGCATTCGTGTCTTCTGTTTTCAGCCCAGTGGATTGTTTATTTTAACTTTGCCTTGTATTTGAGTTAGATGAATCTGCAAACAGTAAACAAATTGACAGTTTTATTGAGTGAACATAGTTGGCTATCGAGTAACTGTGTTGCATTTAACAAACTAATAGAGGCTATGATAAATTAGGAAAGCAGGAACTATCTGTTATTCATAATATGAAGTCACATAAACATAGAAACAATGACACACATAAAGCCTAATGATAGAAGTTGCTGTGATCTACTTTTTTTTATTAACAAGCCTGTTGACTCGCAACATGTTTGTTCAGGTTGCCCTTTAGACAAAATGAATACACTTCTGCTTATTTGTTGAGTTTGTATTTGACTGTATGAAAACAAACACTGGGGCAGTCACTCTTATAATTATTCTGTATATACAGTTATCAAAGTATTTGTATTTCTGCACAGGCCTTAAACTGAGACCCCAACCAAGCTCATATTCCTGGTTTTCATTCCCAACTAGACTGAACGTGCTGCCGACTTCGAGACGCTAAGCTTGCCTATGCTCTCTCACAAACAAAAAATAACTAATGTGTCAACAAGCTGAGTAATAGGTTTAGTGGCAGCACAGACATCACAGTCAACTACCAGCATGTAATACTAGTTTAAGTTATTAAATGAACTTAACCATGTCCCAATATCAGCCAGATGAATATGGCTGGTAAACTCAAAATATCTCTCCCATCTGAATTTGAACAATCCAAACATAATTGAGAGGAGAACTTTACAGGCATGATCACTATTCTGTGATCAGGAGATCTTTATTTCTTGTCACAGCAAGGTCATACTGTTTCCACAATGCAGTGGCCTTCCATTGGGGATTTTAACAAGCTCCTTTAGCTCACAAGGCAAATGCAATGGATCCAGGTGGACTGTACAACTCCAATTTGTACCTGTGTATGCCTCTGTGGGATATCTGTGGTACTTAGTCTACCTGTTTTGCCTGTTGTCTCTGCTGCAGTGGAACCAGTTGGAGCTGGGGCTGGGCCTCAGCCGGGAGCAGCATCCTGGCTGAGTTCGGGACCCTTCACCTCGAATTCGTCCATCTGACCGAGCTCTCCAGCAATCCCATCTACACAGAGAAGGTTCGATATATGGATTGCACTTCCAGTTTTGCTTTTACTTTACAAGAAGTTTTGAAAATGTGTGGGATCTGTTTACCATGACCCCTGACTTCTTATTAGCACAATTTCTCTGCAAGATGCTTTTCAGCCTTGAGGCAGTGATACAATACAGTGAGTTGAATGTGTGATACCATGGCAGTGCTTTAGCCTGATGATATTCATTTGTACTGTGGTGTCTCTGCAGGTGATGAACATCAGGAAACTGCTGAACAAGATTGAAAAACCCCACGGCCTGTATCCCAACTTCCTCAGTCCTGTCAGTGGCAACTGGGTCCAACGTAAGTCCTCTCATTGCTCTACACATAACATTCATGGTGGTTCAACGTCTGTGAAGTTATTGTAAGGTTATGTGTATGTTGGGGTTATAGTTTTATTTACAATAAAAGACAGGGTCAGGTGTTTCCCATTATTACAAAAATCGTACTTTTCACATGTGACCTTGATGACACATCCATCTCAGAAATGCCCTGGTAAGATCATCCATGTTACCTACTTAGTATTACAGTATTGTGTTTTTCTCCCATGTGGGTTAATATTATAAGAGTCTGAGTTCACCAAATGTCATTTCATATTTCTACCTTTCCCCCGGCTTTTACACCACTGACAGACCTTGAGTCACCTCACGTGCCAAAGCTCTTTTAGCTGCTCATCTGTGTCATCCATCCGTCTATTTCCTTTCATTTTTAATATCAGGCTCATAGCAATGGCTATATGACTCCCATTGCTCTGGGTTATTAAAATGATAATGAATTCAATTACTTCAGGAAATTGGATCTTTCCGATTTACCTGAAAGGAGGTGGAAAAAAAATCATGGGATAAGACGACGCTGGGACTGAAAAGGTGGTAATCTGGATGATTACAGAGGCTAATTGTTGTGGGTGAGCTTGTAGAGAAGCAAAACTGTATATATTTATTGCCACAAAGGGAAAAGAAGCTTTGGTTTTGCAGCTCTCCCTCATCTGTCTGTGTCAAGGACAAACACAGCAGCACTGTGATAACCTTGCGGGGGAGTCAGCAAAGGTGTGTGCGCACGCAACGAGCATGAGTGGATAGATGAAGACTCGTGCACACCTCCGCTGCAATATCATATTCATCTTTATGAATTTGAATGTGGACTTAAGAGCGGGCAGGAGGAAAATCAACAGCCACTTGTTGTAATTTCCACTTAAAAGATTGAAGTATGTTACATAATTTAGGCTTAAACTTTTAAATAAACTATTTTCCACCATAAGAGAGCAGAGAGAGCATGTGGGTTCAGAGAACATGATCATGCACACTACAGATCAACCAGAAGAGCCAAGAGTGGTGACACAGTTTAGAAAATACAGCAAGAATGGAACAGCATATTTTAAATGTTCTACAAAAAGACACAGAAAGCTTTTGCAACTCACACACTAATTCCAAAAGTCTAAAACACAAGTTAGACAGATATGGTGGCGTGTAAGACTTGATTTGTGACTGAATCAGCAGGGTTTCTGCAGGCTTCACCAAGTTAAATTTAACACTTTTAACCTTTTTAATACCACATAGAATACAATTTAATACCTGTTTCGCAATCATACTGACAATGTACAATGTAAAACAAGTAGCAGTGACATGACCAATAATTATTTAATGTTAATATTATGTTTTTTCAGTGCTTCCCAGCAGGATTTAATAATAATTCCTAATGATATGATTTTCATGCAACCCTGTTTCCTTTCTTTTCCCCTTCTCAGATCATGTTTCGATCGGTGGCCTCGGGGACAGTTTCTATGAGTACCTGATCAAATCATATCTGATGTCAGACAAGACAGATGACGATGCAAAGAAGATGTACTACAGCGCACTGGAGGTACGAACATTTTAATCTTATTTTGTACACAAAGACATGGACCCAGTCAAGCAGAGCTCAATTAAATAAAATAAAAATAATTAAAGTAATTTGCATAAGACTTTGCAAATAAAGTATGCAAAGTGCTGCACACCCAAGACAAAGTTTTATACAAAATCACAAGAGGACATCAGGAACATTAAAGTTAAAATTTTAGGGAATTAAATAGTTAAAGTACAGTATCTGAAGCCCTTTTCAGATACGGAACATCTAATGTTGTTGGTTTTATTTGTATGTTTAAACTAATGGCATTGTGTCATTCAGACATGGCTGGTAGTTACATTAATATTCTATATGGTGTTATTCAGACATGATAGCTCCTTTATGGAAACAGCCGTAATACTCATGCAATATTTTGTCCAAAAGAGGGAGTGTTGAATTAAAAAGTAATAAAACCGGGGAAGAAGAGAAGAGTGATGTTTGTCCTCACACAGGCTGCATCAGAGATGAATTAGAAAACGTATTGTAGCATTGAAAGTCATGCATTTAATGTCTTTTTGTGCATAATTCACCTTGTGCAGCTGTGGCCTTGACGCTAATGGAAGACGTGACAAATGTTACTAAATGTGGCCAAGTAAGATTTTCCCGATGACCTTTATGTAAAAGTGGCTCAGAGGCTTATTTAGACGTTAGACCAACATGTTAAATTGCCATCACATTAGTAAAAAAACTAATGAGTGATACTGCAAAGCAAAGTATCCTTTTATCACTCAAAAACCAGTGCTGTTATGCATAGATGTAAAAGTGTTTTTCTCTCGTATTTAAATCCAATGGAGCTTACTCAGAATTGCATGTAGCGATATAATGGATGCTTTTATTCAAAGTACCATACCATGATGATATACAGTACATCTTTTGCAACAGACGTGTTCTCAGTGGTCATAGGGGAGAGGAAGAAAGATAATATCGAGAAGGAAAGGATCTTTGCACTGCATAATGTGATTAGATCTGTGATTAGATGGCCTCTGACTTGTGATATTGTAATGTAAAGTACAGGCCTTCCCACTCTCTGCAGAAAAATGTCTGTGGACATGAACCCACTGCATGGTATGCACATGCATAAAAATATGTCCACAACTATCTGTTTTCCTCCGTAATGGAGATAATGTCACAGTAAAGCACATTCCCTCTGGCTACAATTACAATATCACAGACAATAACTTAAGATTGCCATTGAGATTTCCTCAGTTCTCATCAGAGGGTCAAGCCAGAGGCAGAACAACTAATTACAGACTCACTTTCTCTCCAGTGACTTGATATTTAAATGGCCATGGACCCCCATGCTATCAGATTAAGTTATATATTGTATGTTTATACAGAGATCTAAGGTGAAGGGCGCAGCACAACTCATTATCTTTGGCATTCAAATAAAAGTAGATTACTAATTAAAACACAGTGTTGAATGAGCGAACATTTTCCAATTAAGACTATGCCATGATTACTGCTAACAACAGCTAATTAGTGGGAAGATCATCAGTCTCAGCCCTCAAGAATTTTTTTTTTTCCGACAACATGGTATTTATAAGCTTTCATATTATACACATTACTTTGTTTTGCCTTCTGTTATTGCAGGGTGCATCTTAATCAACCATTATTTAGCATGAAAGTTTTCTCATACAGTGCTACAGGTACTGGGTTTCACCATCATGATTTAATTTGGAATTAAAATGTCTGAAAAAGTGTGTGTTAATTTCCTCAGCCCTGAAAGAGCTGGTAAAAAAAGAAGATAATTAATGAATGATGGGACCTTAAATTCAAGAAGGAGTTTACGCTTTTAATTCTCAGCACTTTATGGGGTTTTGCTGCAGAATATCACAGATCTGCATTCAAATGCAAAATGACCAGCATGCCAGACAGAATAGATGAGAGGGTCGTGAGAGAAAGACAGAATCTGTAAAAGAGAGAAAATGATTCTGAAAAGATCTCCCTCTATATTCTGTCTCATAAAATGTCAAGCACAGACAAGATAAAAAAAGAAAGAAAGCTAAAATTTGCCATGAGTATGAAGCTTTTACTACTCATCATTTAAAGCTCTAACAAACCACTGGTGAAAAAGAAGTTCTTCATGGTTTTCTTTGATGATATTTACACCAAAGAGTCAAAAATGATATGGCACACAGTATGTCAGTGCTTAACACGATATTCCCCTCTTTCTGTGTTGCTGCAGGCGATTGAAGCTAACCTGGTACAGAAGTCACCTGGTGGTCTCACCTACATGGCTGAGTGGAGAGGTGGGATCCTGGATCACAAGATGGGTCACCTGGCCTGTTTCTCTGGGGGAATGATCGGCATAGGAGCTGATGATGGAGCTCCAGAAAAGAGGCAACACTACCTGGACCTGGCTGCCGAGATCACACACACATGCCACGAGAGCTACACGCGCTCAGGTGAGTGGGAAAGTCAGGGATGTTGCATGAGGTGTGACAGTACTTTAAGTTCAGGAGGCTCACTGTGGTGCAAGAGTAGGGCAGCAGGTTAGTGACTGTTCCTGCCCACTTTGTTTTGGATCTAAATGTACCTTGTCAAATCAAAAGATCAATTGCCTGTCTCCATATATTCTGTTTTACTCTGGCAGTGGCCCTTTTTACACAGGGTTTGCTATGGTGGGTATGAGGTTAGAGGTGTTTTCTTGCACTGCAGACAGTCTGGCTGAGAAAAAAATATTCATGTAATTACACGATGACATTTTATGTTAGTCTTAACTCGTGCTTGCTATCATCCAACGACACAGAGAGTCTACGATTGTGCTTTGAACTAAATGCTAATGTTACTGTACTGCCATGCAAGAGGAAGAATCAGAGGATCAGCAAAGTCAATAGGAGTCATCATCCAGGAAGCATGAATGTCTGTACCAAATTTTGTGCCAATCCGTCCAGAAGCTGTTGAGATATCTTAGTCTGACCCAGGTGGTGAACCGACTGACCGTGCAGCTAGGCAGGCTAAAAACTTAATTCATAAGAATTTTTATCTTTTTTTTTTTCAGTACTTTCCCCAAATAGGACATGAAGGTGAAATGCTATGGTTCATCACCATTGCGGTACATTGTATCTGTCTTGTTAAGAGAGGTTTATAGTAACATTCAGAGGAAGAGAATTAAGAGTCTAGGGGAGCAGCATATTGTAAATTAAAAGGGCCTAAGGCATTTTAATTTTGACCCGACTCAAAAGGAGAATCGTTCTTGGTGGCTTCACCTCAGCAGAGAGATGACAGACTTAATAAGGAGCAGTGAAGAGTTAAACTTCTCGATTATTCTCTAACGTCTCACAGCTGTAAGCAGCAGACGTGGAGGTGCCTCTAAGTGTGTGAGATAGTGATAATGATACTGATACACAGTTTGTTTTAATTTAGGAGAGACAATGAAAAGGGAGATAGAGTATGGAAGAGTGAACATTACAATAAAAACCACTGGCAAATTTACTGTGGTTCCAACCTATAAATGCGGAAGAGTAGAAGACATGGTTGAATTCCCACAGACTGAAGGTATACCCAGGAGAAAAAAGCAAGAGAAAGGGTGGAAAAGGAACGAATATATGAGCACGCCTACCCACATTTTTTGGGAAGACCCATGTTTGATCTTTTCTCTTCCTTAGCATCTGTCTTGGCCCTGACAATAATCTCCTTCGCTAATTTCAAGCTTTTATTTCCACCTCCACTGTTGGGTGGGCTGTAAAGGATTCATCCTAAAGTTTCCTTTGCCTTCGCTTCTCCAGTAAGCCAATGTGACTCATCACATAACAGGTTCCTTGATACGCTTGGAATACTTTTGATCTGCAGGCCCAAAAGGCTCCTGGGGCATCCACCAGGTTTCTCTTCCCTCATTAAAGAGACTGGATAGTGCTTAGCAGCTTCTGGATTAGCTGTCTGCAGGAGAGGGAAAGAAGTGAGATTTGCTCTTGCATGTGCGCAAAGTGGCTGCCATTTAGCTGCATCTTAAATACTGATACCATAAAGACTCTCCTTCTGCTCCTCCTCTTGATCTCCACCATCTTCACAGCAACAGACTGATGCAGGAAACTGGGGATCTCATGGGAAGCAGCAGGAAGAGGGAAAGGTTACTGTTTTTAGAGAGGATTCAGTAATATACTTTTAATGCTTAGCTGTGTGGATATTTACTATTGAGAAATATGACCAGATGTGCAGTAGAGCAACTTGAAAGACTGACTGCATGTATCACTTCGGGTTGTCACTTGATGTTCAGCAGGAAAATAACAGAACACAGTCAGACAGGATTTTGCCTGGAGAAATTTACTCCTGTGCTGAGGCAAAAAAACAAACAGGTGGGGCAGGAGAAAAACATGGGTAGGGTTGTTAGCATAAATTATGGGATTCTTTATTTGTCCCATAAATTACAGGATTGTTTGTTTATTTCAACCTTGCAGCCAATTAGCCTTCTAAAGTACACCGTCTCACCTGTGGGATGCTTTGGCCTTGGTAGCACTACTTTAGCTGTGTTTTGGTCTGTACTGGACTCAGTCTTCACACGGCCTTGACAGATCATTCATTGTTTGAAGGCTCAAAGTCTCCTGACTCCATCTGTGCAAAGCATCGTACGATCACCATATCAGTGCAACAGCTGTTGACACAGAATTGATTCAGACTTGTTGCCATGGTTCCAGAATGTTTTCCACACAAAAGGTACGACTACAGACCTTATTCTCGCTTTTCATGCCAAAAAAAGAAAATAATCCAAGTTGGTAAAAAGATAAAGTAGTTGAGATCAAAATGGTGTTGGTGCAAACTTTTGGCGTAAAAGGTTACTATTTAATTGCCAAAGTGCGTAAAACAAATCCCAAGACTAACTTCTTAATTGTGTTTGACACAGGAGTGTTATTCATCTGATGAACTTGTAGAAAAATCAATTGTGGTGCCTGTGCTCTGAGTTACTGATGATTCTCTGTTTGAATTAGCTTTAGCATTCCAGTCACAAGTGTCAACAGCGCCCTCAGGAAACAGACTGTGGAGTCTAGAGGTGAAAATAGTGGTTTAAGAATTAAGATATCCCTGGATGTGTTTAATGTGAACTTCTACTTCAAGAAGATGCAAAAAAATTTGGAGAGGAGAGACTTGGAACAGATGAGTCATTGCTGTGGAATTGTTATTTAATGACTTTTTAAAAAGAAATGGCCTCACAAAAAGACAAACGCAATATTTGTATGGTGCAACAGAATAGAAATAAATAACATTAAAATAAGAGGCAATTTAGCTGATGAAATTAAAAGAACAAATGTAGTGACAGCACAGAATGAAACTACAATAATGGGTTTTTGGGAGAGATTTAAACTCAGACAAAGAGCTAGTTTGCCTGCTCTCCTCCAGCAGGTCGTTGAGGGGCTCAGACTGCAAAGGCCCAGTCTCGCCTGGTTTTGAGCTTTGGCTTAGAAATCATTAAGAGACCTCTTTTTCAGCCATTTTGTTTTCCATTATTTACAGTTACATGTACAACATAGTCTGTGGAAAACCATTTATTTCTTCTATGTATCTCTTTGTCTTCCCTGCACATGCTGACTCTCACACTTCTTATCCATCCAACTGGATGCAGCTATTCAGAAACCCTCACTGACCTAAAAGAACCTGCTTCCTCCAACCACTGTCCAATGTTCCAAGTGGCGAGTGGTTTGCTAAAATCACAGATGATAAGTCCAAGAAAAAGAAAAGACAAACCAAACAGAGCAAAGCAGGCAGAAAAAAATTCAGAATGATTTTGCATGTGATAATGCAACTTCCATTCCAAGCGTGTTTCTAAACTTAAGATGTTGCTATGCCAATGCCCCTGTCCTGACCTTGGCAAGAATAGATTTCTTTGTGCTGCATCATGAATAGGATCTCTTTGCCATGCAGGCTTGGATTGTCATAGAAATATAGTGGAAGTAATGGGAAGAATAAGGAGAGAGAGAAAAAAAAAAAACAGAAGCCCACAGATGATCTGGACAGCTGGAGAGGTCTTAATTGTAACTGAATGGCTTCTGTACACTGATTCTGATTACATTCCTTTACTTCTAATGAAGAACATTAAGTGTGCTTTGAAGGATTTTAGATGTGGAAATACACTGCAGATCTGTGGAGTACGTGCTCATGTCTGTTGGCTGACAGAGATTTATGTTTTTGCCCTCTTGTCTTTAAATTTCTGTCTCCTGTCAGCCACCAAACTGGGACCCGAGGCATTCAGATTCGATGGCGGAGCTGAAGCCACAGCAACCAGGCTGAGCGACAGATATTACATCCTACGGCCAGAAGTCATTGAGAGCTACATGTACATGTGGAGACTCACCCACGACCCCAAGTACAGAGAGTGGGGTTGGGAGGCTGTTGAGGTGAGATACAAAATACACAAATAACGTGTCCCTTATCGGCCTGAATATGAAGAGACCTTGATTGTAAGATAAAACCCCTTTCCCTTTTTTGGAAACTAAACTACTATTAGACAAGTTAATCTTCTTATCTGAAGCCCTTTCTCTCATAAACGTGGAACTGCATCTTCAAATTAAAGGAACAGTTTGGCATTTTGGGAAAAATTTCAAGAGTTAAGAGTTAGATGAGATGACTGATACCGCTCTGGACTATTTCTCGACTTTGACCAGGTCAAGTCAGTTTTATTCACATAGTCCAGTGTCACATATCAAAAATTTGCCTCAGGGAGCTTTATAATCTGTTCAGCATATAACATCGTCTCTCCTCAAATCAGATAAGTTCCCAAAGAATCCTGGTAGACAGATTTTTGTTACCTTTGGATAAAGCCAGGCTAGCTGTTTCCCCTTGTTTACAGTCTTTATGCTAAGCTAAGCTAAGCAGCTACTGGCGGTAGTTTCAAATGTAACAGACAGACATTTAACTTTCAGCATGAAAGCTAATGAGCATATTTTCCAAAATGTTCCAATTTAGGCTAATTTTTAATCCTGTTAATTAGTCACATATTCTCCCGTCAAGCTCTTGAAGGCTGTCAGAATGATTTTCTCTAGCTGTTTGCATTTACCTCCTCATCCTGATATCTTTTGACAGATGATTTAGCCCTCGGCCTGTTTCTGCTGCTAAGACAATCAAGTGACGTGTTTGCCTTGTTTTCATTCATGAGGAATTTATTTCTTGGGCTACAGGAGCCATCAGAAACTCCTAAAGGTTTCATTTTAATAACTAAACACTGACTCTTAAAGACACACTATAAACACACTTGAAGAAACTCACTAGTCAGCTAAACAACCCAAACACTTTTTCAAATGTAATATCTAGGGGAAAAAATTGTCTCATAGTCAAGCCAAAAATAAGTCCATGTCCATTTTTGAATGGGAGATACAGTACAGTGTAATTTTGAATCCTATATTTCTCTCTTTGGAGTGGTTTACACACTGATTTTATAAATTGTACTCACCTATCACATCAAGCCCCTTTAACACCCTCAATTACCCTCAACCAGCTTTCTCGATATTGTGTGGCACTATACATTAGCTTGTAGATCAAGCAACCCTGCTAGCAGGAGGTGAAGGTTGTGTAGGGAGCACCATTATTAATGTGGCAATAGACAGGACATTAGCTGCAGTAAACTGTAGAGGGCTGGCATGATAGATTTAGCGTTAATTTAGTGCGCACAGAAGTGGAGAGATCAGGCTGACGAGTTTGACAGGCCTTTAATTATCGGGCACAAAGGTTGAAAGCAGTGCACAACGCTTCTCTTCATGAACATCGAGCATTAACACGTTGGGGTCTTTGTTAATTAGCACGTATAAGCCACCCCTTTGTAGCAAGGGTAATAATGTGCTAATCCGCTTGGCTAGCTCAGCCACTCTCCATTAGCCCTTGTCAGATTTAGTATTGCTTGGGCTTCAATTGTGTAGCCAGCTGAAGGGCTTGACATGCTCCATCACTGACAGTTTCTTTGGGTGTACATGGACACTCTGTTGCTGAATAAATTATTTTCTCTTTTTGCACTGCAATATATGCGAGGAATGGACTGTGATGTCTTTTGTGCACATTGTAAAATATTTGGTTCTGTCACGGTGCAGAAGTGAAAAGGCCACTCTGTGAGGGTTGATTAAATATACATGTGCAAATTAATGATTATTAATTCAGTTTGTACAATCATCATAACTGCAGGAAGTGGTCTTTTCCTTGTTTTTGAAGATACATGTGCACATTTCTTCTCTCTTGTTTCCTGTCAGGCCCTCGAGGAGCACTGCAGAGTGGAGTCTGGCTTCTCTGGGATCCGAGACGTTTACACCATGACAGTCAGCCATGATAACATGCAGCAGAGCTTCTTCCTCTCAGAGACACTCAAGTAAGTCCTATTTCCTCTCCACATCTCCCTCGGTAACAGAGAACACGGCAAATGGCATTTTACATTCTGCATTCATAAACCATCACAGATATAGAAAGTAATATAGAGTCCAATACTGAGCGCTGAGGATTCATCTCTACCTATTATCTGTTCCATCCATGAAGTGTACTCATGCTGTGAGACACGGACACAATCTGTACTTCAGTGCTCAGATGTCATCTAAGGTGATTCCAATCACTCTTTGGGTGTGATTTTCTTCTCCTCACTGGGAAAAAAACATAGATGCCAAAGATGATGTGCAGTGAAACACCTCATTTTTACCTCCCCTCATTCTTGGGTCATTAAGCAATGCAAACCATTCAGGGTGCTACATCTTATCAGTTAAAAGATGATAAAGAGCCTTTTTTTTCCTGAAGACAGGAACTTTTAACACCAGACTGTTCTCCTGCATGCCCTGTGTAACATTATTCCTACTGTTCATCCACATTGAAATTGAAGTGACAAAAAAATCTTTGATAGTGAATAATTTAGTTGTTCTAGATGGAGATAGCAAAGCATTGTTGTGTGATATGTGTAGTGAAGATTTTTTAAATGTTGTGGTTTACTGGCTTATATTAAGACGACCTTACCCTCAGATTAGTCCTATCAGGAAATCCATTGATTTTTTCCACTTATTCAGGGTTGGGTCGAGGTGGCAGCACACTAAGCAGGGTATTCCATATGTACCTCTCCCTGGCAACATCTTGTGAGGATATATAATCCCTCCAGCAAGTTCTGGGTCTACACCGGGCGTACCCTCACAGTTGGGTCCAGAGTACCTCCAAAGGAAGGCACCCAGGAGGCATCCTAAACAGATGCCTGCCAAAGGATTAGGGCCTGACAGTTTTTATTCAAAACTCAAACTTTCATTACTACAATAAACAACCAACAGAGATTAGGCAGTGTCGACTTTGTAAAAAGCAGCTGCCTTACTCCACAACAACAACAAATCTGAGGATTCAACTGTTAGCTTGCCATTCAGTTGAGGCAGCAGCAGCCCCAGAAATGAGGGGAGTAACATCAGCTCCTGTTTACAACGTCATTTTATGTGAAGGATGTGTGGCCCGCTGGGATTGTCTCTGGAAAAACGTTTCAGAATAATGACAGAACTGGAGCTAGAATCCTAAGTCGCACTATAATCTCAACACACTATTCAGTGAGCCTTTTGACTAAACTACCTGGATGTTTCTCATGTTTGTGTAGGTATCTGTACCTGCTCTTCTCTGATGATGACCTTCTCCCGCTGGAGGACTGGGTCTTCAATACAGAGGCCCACCCTCTGCCCATTATCCGTAAGAGCTGCCTGCAGGACGAAGCAACACAGGATAAGACAGTCTCTGAATAAGACTGAACACAACCTAACAACTGAGACAGTTACAGACACATCTGCACAGTTCATGTGCACACACACACACACACACAGTCACACAAATACAAACACCAGTTCAATGCAGGTTCAGAGTCTTTTCAGGAGCGTGTTATGGACTCTCAATTCCTTTCCAGTAAAGGATGTCGTCGTTTTACGCTGTGATTGTATATCCTTTCGCCGGGGTTACTTCCTGCTGGCACTTCTTTTTTGTGGACAATCAAGACAAACATGACTTTCATGAAAAGAGCACCTTTTTCTTTCCTTCTTTCCTCTGTGAGGAAACCAGTATAACTTGCAGACCCAAATGTATGGGAGGAGGGTTGAACAATGGGCCATATTGTTAGAAAGAGAGAGAAACGTATAGAAAACCACTTGAGTTTTGCTCTTTGATTTTGTTGTTTCGTTAACCTTGAGTGATGAATGATTTCCTCAGATCTTGTCATTGCATATTTTTTCCTTTGTGAGTACACTCTTTGACCAAAGGTTTCTTTGCATTTCTATTTCCCTCTTTTCCAGTAATGTGTTTTTGGTGAGATTTGACAGAAAGTTAAATTTACTTTAAGGACTCAATTGTAATGAATATTGATTAATGTACAGACAAACATGAAATGTGATTCTCGAATCCACCTCCAAACTAATGTTGATGTCATGTTTCTTACTGAAACAAGCTTGAATGATTTTTTTAAAGTCAGGAGGTGTCAAGAAAGTGGCAGTGTCTTATGCATCCAGGGACCATTTTTTTCTTAAAAAATGATGTTGGGTTGTGTTTCCACTGTATGAACAGGACAATGCTTTCTCAGTCCTCTCAGCCTTTCAGATCAGAGTAACAAATGGAGTCCTGTCAGTTCTGTGACTGTAATACAAGTATAAAGGAAAAAGAACGCATTTGCCAGCTAGCTCCAAATGGGTTTTTCTGTTTCTGTTGTAGTTTTTCTGCTTCACCCTGCCTTTACATGTGAATCCATACAGCTGTCAATACTGATGTTAAAGGCCGTTAGACTGCGGAGACGAGTTTCCATTTTCATCACTGTTCTGTTCACCACTGCTGTCCCTGCACAGTTGTGGAGCAAATGTGCTGTACATACAGATGAAGTGAGTGACCCCAGTATGAGCTTGTCTTGACTTTATTTTGTGATCTTTTTCTCTCTTTTTTTTTTTTTCTAAACTTCAGTGGTTATTTTTTCTGGGTTCTCTTTTGATTTGCTTCCCTCAGGTGTTTCAGTAAAAAAGAAAAAGAAAAAAAAACTAAAAAGTTCTGATTTTAAGTCTAGTTATTGCTGATATTAATTATTGTTATTACTTATTCTTACTGTTTGATTTAACTTTCATTGTTGAATATTTTCAAATACTGATAAAAAAAGACCTGTGCAACTTTGTACATTTAAAACAATCAGTTGTTGTGTCCTTTTTATTGACCTTGTTAGTTTACTTCTTTACAAAATCTAAAAATGCCATTGTCTTACCTCCTGTGGTAATTATTTTTCAGTAAGTTTTTGACTATGTGATTGGTACAACAGGTAGCTACAGTAACCTTTGGAGGAAACGACCTCCAATGACTAACAAAAAGGAAGGAAACTGGACACATTTGCTGCTTACATTTGTTTCGGTATTTGCTTCCAGGAAGTTCATTACAGATTTAATTAGAGGGGGACGTCTCAGGGTTGTGGAACATTCCAGCAATCATGACCAGAATATGACTAATGGGGTTTAAGCGTTGCACCTCTCTCACGGTGACAGGCCAACAAAGCAAGATTTAATATCAGCCTCCCCAAATGATTCAGCTCTACCTGCTGTCATCTGAATTCTAATTTCAGTCGGATAGCTTAAAGTGATTTTTCATTGGCTTTAAATAGAATCAGAACGCATTATTGACATGATTGACATTTAATACTCATTAAAAAAATTGTACTAAAATGTCGTGGATCTGGTGACATTAATCTTACTGACACCTTAAAAAAGAACTAATGCAAAGGTGTGTGAGTTTAAATAGAAAGTGTAAATGTTATCTGAGTTACAGCCTGCAGGACCATTATTCCCTTCAGCTAAGGCATGGTAATGAAAAGAAGGGCAAAAGTGAAGGACGCAATTTGTACATTGAAGCTTGCTTGACCTCGCCCAGAGACATAAATGGAAGGATCACTGTCCATTTGAATGCACCTGAGACTGACAGTGAAGGACAAACACTACAAATAATCCTCTCCCCTCTCGTTTTTTTCCCCCTTGCTGCTACTAAAATCCCTGGCAAGCCGAGCAGGACAGCAGAAACAAATGTCGGGGCTGCTGTCTGACTTGGCAAGACCTTCCATCGATGTGTAACGAAGGGGGAAGAGCCATCACTATCTCACTGCCACAGTCGTCCTCCAGCTGTCCCAACCAGGACAGCAGTTTTATTGGGAAGAACTGGCATGTCAGTGGAGATTTGGTCCAAATATTATTTGATTTCAAAACACTGTCAGCTCCACCTACTCACAATTTCAACTCCACAGCTATTAAAGACAAAGGGGTAACAAAAACAGAATGTTTTGTTTGCAAGCCACTGTGATATATTTACTTGACCCTCTGCTGGGCCTAATTAGATAGCACACTGAAAATGTGACTATGATTTGCATTAATTACAGGCTACTGGTGATGATTCTGTTACTGTAGAGGTATATAATATACATTTACATATAACATACACTTACAACATATCTGATATTAGGAAAGGAAAATGCCATAATGCAATATCAGAGAAAGATGCAGTACAAGCAAGATTTGCTCTTGCACACGAACCTCCAGCACCTTCAGAGGTTGTACTTAAACTTAAATTTCACCGGCTTTCATCTCTCACTCAAGTTACAGTTCCATTATTTTCAAAGCTTGAATTTCAGTTGAAATTTCAATAGCTTTACACTTTAACTGACACTTCATCTGCCTTCACCTGACACCTCAACTCCCTTCAGCACTTACATTTCATTTGATGTTTCAAACCATTTCAGGGCTTCAGCTGACACTTGAGTGTCTTAGGTACTTTAACTGTAACTCTGTTCAGCTACTTTCTTCTCGTACTCAACTAACACCTCAACTCCTTTTGGCTGACGCAACATGTATGTACATTTACTAAAATATTTCAAATGTACAGTTTCAGCAGTGAGCTGAGCTAGTGAAAGAACAATGCACTGTGATATATTACCTCTGCTTGACCTTCTGTTTGGTCTAATTAGATATCATACCGTGAGAATGACTATGATTTGCATTAACTACAGGCTACTGCACAAAGGAAAAGGCCAGACCATAAATAGCAGGTAACAAAGACACAAGCCAGCTTTGCTTTGTCCTTTCCTGCAACAACAACAGTGAAGTGACAGGTTCAGTCTTCTTATTCTCTATTCTAAACCCACCTACTACCACCTTTGGATAAAATCCCTCAGATGTATTCTGGGACAACAGTGTCATCTCACACAGTTCTCAAAACAAACAAGACAAACACAGCTGACCTGAGATGTCACCATCCGACAGAGAAAAAGTTGAGTGAACAACTTCAAAAATAATGTAATTTTTAGAGAGTTGGACATCTCTCACCTGCAGCTATTTTGTCATATTTTTCAGGTAGTGAACTTTTCATTTTTTTGGAATGAAGCCCTTCAAATTAAGACTTAATTTTAAACTCCTGTTCTGCAGTGCTTCTGTTCTTGTACTCCTTCTTTGGTCTTGTTGGCACACTTTCATGGTTTGTTAAACAGTTATTTTCTCTCAGGGTTGCTAAAAAGGCAAAAACAAAAAACAAAAAAAAAACAGTTCTTGCCTTGCTATTTCCTAAAACTAATGGTGAGGTACCAGACTCTGGTTATATACTGAAAAATATTTTTCAAAGCCCAAAGTGACATCTTGAAATTGACTGGTTTGTCAACCAACAATCCAAGAGCCAAAGATATTACAATTGCAATAATGCAAAGCAGAGAAAAGCAGCAAATCCTCACACCTGACTCTGTGGAACCACTGAATGTAAATGATTTTACCCTCATAAATGACTAAAATGCAGTAACCATAGCAGCTGTAATAAATATACAATGGAACAATATACCAATTTATGATCAAAGTATTTTTAATCTACGGATTTATGTTCTATTCGGATTCTATTAGGATACCTGAACTACACATGACATTTCATAGTATTGAAAGGGCGGGACAACAGTTTTTGTTTGTGATTGGACAAAACACACGTCAATAGTTTGTTTGCGTGTGACGTCAGCAATACAGAAATGGCGGCGATGAAATGTTTGTTCACGTTGGAAACGCCATCTCAGCCTCTCTAAATGCTCGTGGTTTGTGTCGTTTTACGGTTATTTTAATCGATAAGACAGAGAAATCACGGGGAGCTTCCATCGTGTACCAAAAGTTATTGTATAGAAGGAAGAAAATGAAAGAATATAACCGAACGACGACAAGAGACGATCAACAACGACAGTCAAACGGTGCAGAGGACTTGCTGGACCTGCATTAGCCGAGAGGGACATTACTGAGATGTACTACGATCGATAAGGTAAATTAATTTTATCCACTTTTGTAGCAAGTGTAGCCCCTAGCCTGTGTCTTAGATTGTGCTTGGATAAGCCAGACGTGATTCCGACATAAATTGCTCCTGTTAACTTTGAATTAGGCTCACACAGTACGTCCTCAATAGTGGTGCAGGTGGTAATAAATTAACTAAAAGTACCAGTACAGCAATGTAGAAGTCGTGCGTGAAAAATCCTACGGCAATAAAAGTAGTATTAGCAGCAAAATGCGGTTAAAGTATTGCAGTACTTTGACTGACATGTATAACATTATTAGCTTAATAATTCAGACGCTTCAGCGTGTTAGCAGCATGTCACTGTTATAGCTGTGGGAGCTAGCTGGAGGTGCAGATCGTTTGAACAATTAGCAGTTGAATTTAATATGCAGTTTTACATGCAGAGTCACCAGATAAATCGGAGAGGTCGTGAGATGATTAATGGGGGAGAAAATAAGAAAAAACAAAAGTTCTGAGTCACATCTGTTTTAAATTTTTGATGCGATATGCCTATTGTTAAGATGTCAGAGGACAAAGAGGTTGGAAACCAGTGGTTTAATCTTTGATAATGTGTTGTATACCCTCCTAAGAGTTTGGAGAGCAATGTCAGGCTTTCCAGCTAGAGGAACTAAACCCCTTCTCAGGTTCAGGCTGTAGAGGAGGCAGCTTAAAGCCAGAGTACATCCAAAATTTGGTATCAACAAAGAGTTGGACGCATAACTACCTCTAAGCTTAAACAAATTCTTAAGACTCACACTCTGCAACTCTGCTGTCACAGTGGACAGGAGCCAGGCTTACTACTTCCAAGTCCAGGTACAACTTTAAGTTGTGGATGCTGAGTGTTTGGACTTTTTTGTGTGGAGCGGTGACATTTTTGTTGAAAGAATTTTGCCTTGTATGGAATTTGGGATGATGTGATTCCCAAAGTTGAGAATTTTTTTCAGAAACAGTAACTTTTAGAAGTGTTGGGACAGCAAGTTACAAAAGTGACATGTTGACATTTAATATGGACGCTAGCTGACATGAGGTCAGGCACTAGATTCAGTCATCTTCTGCAAATGGAAAAATACATGACTAACATGAATGTGTCAGATGTTTATTGAGAAGATGAAATGATACAACAAAGGTATTGGTGGTTTCTTAATTACAAAAAGTAAAACAAAGTACAACTAAGATTCAATTTCATGAAAGTTTGAACTTTACCTTGAGCTAAATCCATTCAAAGGTACTGTGGAGTATGGCAGAGCTTTGTGCTTTCATGTCTTCCTGTGTTAATGTCAGTTTGGAATTGTGAATGGTTAAATCAACTGTCCATCATCCTAATTGATTACAGCTAATTTGGAGTTTCTCTCTATATGGGAAACTTTGCAGGGCTCCACAGTACCTTTGATTGAATTTACCATCTAGGCTATATATAAAATTGACTAAAACACAATGTATTGTAATGCTTTTATTCTGTCGATTTACATTTTTAGATGTCACATATATTTATATAATATTAACAGCAGCTAATGATCCAATGTTTTTTCATTTCATAAAAATTGTCAGTTTATTTCCTTTTATACCATGAAAGGACACTTAAACTGCTCGGCTGAACAAGTATTTTAGACAGAAAAGGTCAAATTAGTCATTGTTAATGATCAGAAGTTTCTTGTATTTCATAACTTTTGTCAATAATTATTGAATTAGTTTGTGATACTTGGTTTTGTTACTTTCACCTTGAAATGACAAATCAACCATGGCCTGTCTGTAGGCCACGTACCTTTAGTTTTTGTAACTTCTCACTCCAGAGGGACAACAGACAGATAAATTTGACAAGGCACAGAAAAGAACTAGAATCTTATCAATCAGTGACAGTGACCTGTTCGATGGGTGTGGCTCTACTTTGCAAAATTTCCCACTCACTAATCCCATAACCTTTTCAACCTGAATATACACATGTTGTTTTTCTAGTTGACTGTCTTTTCCCAGAGTGAATGCAGGTATCTGTAATGAAGCACAGTAGAATCTGTCGTTATTCCCTACATTAAACTGAATTAGTCCAAAATAGGTTCTTTGTGGATTAAGTGTCTTTTATTTTTCCATCTTTTGACAGTTTGAACTTCAATGCCCAGACACTCTCTGTGCTTTTATTTTGATGGTTTAAAAGTTGCTGATGCTTGTTGTCTTGGTTTTCCTCACAGGCCTCAAACTTCAACCAGCAAATAATTCAACTTGCAAAGAAGAGACAAACCCGAAGATGTCTGCAGAAGGTCAGTGTTAGTTTATTTCACGTTGGTCTGCCTTAGTCATTATCTCTGCTGCAGTTGTATGGAACAAAAAGCTGCTGTAACTTAATCAGTTTTAATTACTATGAATTAGTAGTTGCAGATTTACACTAATGTTAGTTGTTTCTGATTTTCTCCACAGGACTCAAACTTCAACCAACAAATCACAGAGAGGAGACAGACATGAAGATTTACGTAAGGTCAGTGTTAATTTCTTTTCACTCTGCCTCTGTCATTATCTCAGCTGCAGTTTAACAGTTTAAAACCATTCGTCTGGTACAAACATCACAACACTAAAGCTCCAGCAGATCAAGATGGTAACTTATCAAACTTCAGAAATCAGTGAACCTGAAAGTTTTAATTACTATTAATCAGTTTCTACAATGTAGCTACAAAAATATAAAACCTTTTAATTGTTTTATTCCAAAGTTGCACATAGTTTACTATAAAATAGATTATTATACTGAGACTTACGTAGATTTAGGACACAATTTAAGATTGAATCTACATTTGCCATGCTGCTTATGTCAAGTTAATGTAAAATCCCAAGTGCTTCCAGTAAAAAATTATGTGATATTAAAAAAACAATTGGTAAATTTTCTCAATGATGCAAGTATTTCTGCTTAATATGATGGTTTGTATGTTAAACCACAGTTGTTTTTCAAATTATACTTAATGAAAAATGTGAAGACTTGAATTATTCCTCATAGAAAAGTCCAGTATGTTTAAAACAAAACACATGCAAATCAAAAGTTGAATGATTTTATTCCACAACAAAGATAGCGGCTTTTGTTTGACCAGTAGGTGGCGCTTTAATAGTTGTCCTCATGTGCTCACAACTTATGTTAGCTCAGCTTGTTTAGATAAAAAGGACTACGACTCTCATTGGTGAGAGAAGATATAAATCTTATACATCTTTCAAAAACGAATGATTTTCTTCACAAAGACAGAAAAGCACAGCTTTTATCTTAAGATGTAATTCTTCAACTGAAGTTTTAATGTAAGACAGGTCTCTGAAGATTTTGTCTTTTTTACTTCTTTTGACAGTTTGAAAATTAATACCCAGACACGCTCTGTGTTTTTATTTTGATGGTTTAAAAGTTGCTGATGTATATTGTCTCTGATTTTCTCTACAGGACTCAAACTTCAACCAGCAAATATTTCAGCTCGTAAAGAGACAGACCTGAAGACATCTGCAGGAGGTCAGTGCCAATTTATTCTTTTCAGTCTGCCTCTGTCATTATCTCAGCTGCAGTTTGACAGTTTAAAATCTGTTGTCTGGAACAAACATCACCAAGTTGAAGCTGCTGTTAACTTTATCAGTTTTAATTAGTATTTTTTCCACAATGTAGCATTAAATGATATGTTAGATTATTACAGTGATAGTCCTGTGTATAATTTTAATCATACCATACTATTCATTCAAATTCTCAAATGCTTCCAGTAATGATCCTTTAATATAGAACAATTGGTCCATTTTCTCAACGACACATATTTAATTTTGCAATATAGAGTAAAGAATATTTGTTTTTGCTTGTCTGGAAATGTTTTATTTTACAAATTTATAGATTAATGTGAAAAGTCAACTCAAAGAAGTTTAGTAGAAACGTTTAATGGTTTTATTGTCCAGACAACATTTAACAAACCCGCAGCAAAGATAATGACAGACGTTGTACTAAGGCTTTTGTTTTATTATCACCCCAACAATATAATGTAGTTGTGTGTATGCATGGGGATATTTAAATTTTTTGTACTACTTTATAGGGCAGTTAATGGAAACTATTTGTATTATAAGCGGTTAAATGAGAGGCGTGTCAGTCTTTGGGAAATGTCACCATGTGTGCTCCAAAACTGGGTATTTATTATTCTGACAATTAGGAGCCTGGGACACTTTGTTTTGGGCTCCACCTGCGGAATGTGCCTGTGCAGCTGGGGTACTGCTATGAGACATTTGTTCTCTGTATTTAACTGCTTGCCAGTACAATGCGTTTCATTGATGCATTATAAAATAATTAAAATTCAAAACTGTCCTCATGCCTGGCTGTTGGGTGGGATGTAAAGCAGAAGTGCCTCACTGTGAGGAGTGGGGAGCTGGGTCAGATAGTAGTTCGAAGTGCTTAGACAGCGGTAGTTCTAGGGCATCTAACTGTATCTCATAATTGTTATTTTCTTTTCATCCTTTGGTCCGACTTCACTTCGTCGTTGCTGCGTCTCCTCCTCCTCCTCCTGCCGGAGACAGAGACACATATGCTTCAAACTGGTTTAATAAATCCTACTGTTTCAGTTCCTAAGCTGTCCTTTTTCCTTTTATAGCACATTTTGAATCCTGTAATCAGTTAATTTACAATGTTTAGTAGGGCATGCATTTTTACCAAAAACAACAAAACTTTTTAATCAACTACTTTTCAACTTCTTTACATGTACATGTCTGCAAAATCATCGTTATCACAGTGATAGAACATAGTTATATCCCTATCTGAAGCTTCAGACAGATAGTGAAACAAAACCATATGGTAGAAATGTGGGGTATACTAAATATAATTTTTCCTACAATAACTTTAATCACATAATAGATAGAAACAAATAGATTCTTCAGTTACATGGATATTACAAGGTAAATGAAATTTAATTATAGAATAGAAAATAATTAGTAATAAAACAAAACTTTTAATAGTAATGACTAGATTTAACGTATTTATACAAATCTACTTTCTGTATAATTATTAACATAGTTTTGTTTTATCTGTATAAAATGTGTGTTTTTCCAATTGTATTTCTATAATACTAATACAATATAATTAATGCTTTGTTTATAAAAAGTTTCTGTTAAGTGACCTGTTTTGGAAGCAGACAGGGTCACAAAATTGCCACTATTGTGACCTTGATAATGTCTGATTTGTAGACATGTAAACCGGATTTAGAAAACTAGCTGATTAAAAGGTTTTGCTGAATTTACGACGTAGTATACTAAGATGGCATCCTACAAAACATTACTGTTTGCAGTGATTTCAAATATGCTCTAAAAAGGAATAGACAGTTTAGAGTGGATGCACAAGAGTAAAAATATTTTCCTACCTTCCTGGATCAGTGGTTTCTTTAGATTACCTGAAAACAAAACACACAATGTTACTTAGGAAGTCAGAATGCTTGATATTCATGAAAATATTTCTGCTATCAGGGGCATAACTGGTCATTATCTTATTACGATAAATGAAAAATATAACTAAATAATCTTTTATTTCTCTCATTTTACCTGATGTTTAAATTGCAATTTTTTTTTAAAACTATTTAACACATGAATATATAAAATAAACTAAATAAACTTTATTAGAATTTTTTGTTTTTCCTAAACTGAATTACAGTAACTCAACTACTGAAGATGAACCTTGCCAACATATACAGTTTATTGTCCAGATACTTATGCCGAGTGCTCTCTGGTGGACCAGTTTATGCAATACTGTTTCTGAATTACCTGGAGCCTTCTGATCGTGAATGATCATCTTGTCATGGATCGTCTTGTCTGTTCTCGTCTGGTCCTGGACTCGGATGAAGTAGTGACCTGGAGGACGTAGACTAGAAACATACAGAAGAGAATTATCAACACTATTACTTATTCCTCATCAACAATTAAACCCAAAAACATACATGTATATTCAACATTATAACTAAGCCACAACATAAGAGGGGTGTTTCAGAACATGGGCACGACCTTAAAATGTTTAGTATTAGTTTACTTTTATTTACGTTTAATTGATTATCCAATTAGGTGAAGTGATGTTGACTGTCAACTGTTTTAGTATCAATAAAAACCAAACCTTTGTCATGAATTTTTCATGATGTGCAACCATAGTTAAATAAAAGGTTTGGTAAAAATATTCAGCTAGATTTAAAATGTGCTTGCGTTGATTACAGTCTACAATATTTATTTTTTATCTTTTTTCAGTTCTGTTTGGAGTTAGGATTGTACATTTGTTTGCCACTACATTTGAAATCTGATAATGTTCAATCAAGCGGAGGAAGATATTTTAGTACTTTGATACCCTAACAATGAACATGATTTAACATTTGTTAGTTTTAATGGGTTTGATAATGTATGATGATATGGGTGGCTCGATTGGCTAACCAATTTACTCAAAATAACCGTGTGGATGACCACAAAACTCATGACAAAAGGATGCATGAAGCGGCTGTAGAAGAGACAAAAACTGGGCCTTGTCTCAGCAGGATACTAAACCCTCCTATTAAGAATAAAATACTTAAGCCTACGTGACCAAAAAGTAACCATAAATATATCTAAACAGCACAAATTTGGAGACACAGAAATGATGCAAATGACCACCAAACAATGCAAAATAGTTACTTAATGAGAAAAGAAGGCTGAAGTTAAAATAGGAAACTATGCAAGATGATCACAAAACCCCAGCCTCCAACCCTGGCCACCAAGCGACTGAATGCATTATCACAGGATTACCAAGGGCCTTGAGAGACACAGCTGTTAAGAGTTGCAAACAGACTACCACTGTATTTATCATTTTCTAACCGTTTGGGAGGCCCATATCTCACATCAGGGACATTTAAGTAACAAAACACCATGAGTAATCATTTTAAAGAAGTAGTGCTAATTAGTTGGCTGGGTGTGCCTGTCGGCGCTTGTGATTATATTTCAATCCAGCCTCACTCGTATTAGAAACCAGCGGCGCAAACTTTCCAACAAGCGCTTACGAAATAAGTGCACTTACAAAAGAGCGCCAAGAGTCCAGCTACATGACTTAAAACAAAGTATAAATAAAACAAATTCACAGAGCTGGACATACTTCCTACAAAAGCGTCTAAAGGCGTGAGCTGGGAGGCATTCCACACGAGCTGCCGGTTCGTTTTGCTGCCTTCAGGGCCCCACCGTAATTCAGAGACTCAATCCACAGAACTATTTTGTGTGTGCTTTCTAGCAGGATGGCCGGAGGACAGATTTGGAACTTACTAAAATATCTCTCTCAGATACAAACAAATTTAGAATTAGAAGCCTGAAAGGCAGATGATGCATTGTTAGTGGAAGATTGTGTATTCAACATGACAGACTCTCAGTCACTGTTTGGTTTCCCATCATCCTTAAACTTTGAAAAGTGTTTTGAAAGAGAATTACAGCGAGTAAAGTTGGCTGTAATATTCACTTATTTCTTGGACAGATTGTTTGAGAATGTAGTATTTTAGTATATATGATTAAGCACAAGACTGATGACTTGATAGCACTAATCCAGGCAATATGAAACCCATGCTGGTTGTCCTACTGACTATCAATTTATGATTGCTTCAAAACTTTAATGTGATTATTAGCTAGATCTGATTTGGGAAATGATACTGTTTTAGTCCAGCCATGCTGTCATTTAACTATTCATATTCAATTCGACATTCTAATTGAATAGCAACTTCTAATAGATCATGCTAGAGCCTATCTCTCCCAGTCATGAATCTTGGTAGTGGACATTTTTTGTCAAATTTTTACTATAAATTCAGAGTGATTAATTGGGCGAGTATGAGTCTACACAGTGTGCTTCTGGCGCAGCTAGCTGTGAAATTGTGAAGTGTGTGTATGGTGGCAAACTTTGCATATGTTTCACATGTGTGCACTGAGGCAGATGTCTCAGCCACCACCTCAGACACAGTTCTATACTTAAGCTCCACTATGTGTTTATCAGAACATCCACTATGCGCTGCCAGCACTTGAAGTCCGCCAGGCCCGGCCTCATCTGCCCCAACACCTTGTTAAGCCTGGAGGAACACAACTGCATAATCAGCTGCTAATACTTGCTTCTAAAATAACTCAGAGCAGCTCCAGGTCAGAAGTAGGAGGGATTACAATTTGGGAGGTACTACACAGTATGCATATATCACAAACACATCATACTGTAGTGTTGGTTTTAGTTTCTGTAGAGACATCATGCTTTGGGCATTGTCTCACTGAGGTCAAATCAGAGGTTTCTACAGTGCCGACAGGACCTGGTGGAGCTGCATTATATTAGGATTTTTAAAAAGTACAAAAAATGTAGATCTATTAAAATTTTTCTTTGAAATTAAAATAATTAGCAAGTTTATAATATTTGATAATACTTGTGATAAATTATATATTTTAAAGCACTTATTACTGATTTTGCCATGCAGCAAAGATTGTTTTAACAGTAGCCATCCTCCTTATCAAGTTAAATTGGTTTTAATGTTCCAGAGGCTTTGGGGGCCTCATGGTGGAAGTAATTTAACCCCAAGTCCACAGTGAAAGCTAAATACTAATTGTTATGGATTTCTACATTTTATCATAAATATTCATTTGTCAACACAGTCCCCAGCATCTATGACAGACCACTTACTGCTCTCTACAGAAGTTTTACAGCTTGAAAGTGCTGGGGTCCTACTTTTCTGGCAGAGTAGGTGGAAAATATTGAGAGGTATACTTTCATCTTTTCACTGGGGCACTAAGTTCATTATCTAACTCATGATGGTCTCCAGTGCTTTAAAACTAGCAGCCAATCTTACATATTACGCTATTTATATCCATCTTTGTTGCAGTGAAGGTTAAAATCAGCTATTATTCACAGGAGGTTTATCCTGAGTATCTAGAGCATGTTTCTAGAAGGCACATTATGCAGCACAAAGGCACTGTGAGTTTTCAAGTTAAATTTTTTTTTTATCATACAGGCCCTGTAAATGAAATGCCGACCTTCTCAATTGTACTGATGCTGACGGAAGTCTCAAGCGGCAGAAATCTCAAACCTCAGATAATAAAAAGCTAAACTATGCACATGGCTTGATACACTAGGTAAGTGTAGAGCTAAGTCTTGGAGTTTTCAGTAAAACAATCCCTAGGAGACATTTAGAGAGTACACTTACAGTTTGTGGACTTTACTTGAGTATTTAGTTTCATCCAACTTAATATTCTTGCCAACTTCTTCTAACATCTAATCTAATATAATTTGTTTCTTTACGGATTTTTTTAAAACCTGTGTGAATATAAAATACAATGCCTTATTATAAAAGAAACTGAAATAAATTAAATCAAATCTACCACCACCAGCCAACAGTATAACATATATAATGAGAAACTTTTCAGCGCTAATCACACTTGTCTACAGTGTGAATGCACTTCTACTTTTATACTTTAGGTACATTTTCCAATAATACTTTTGCATTGCCGGATGTACAGACAGGTGACAAATTAAAGGAAAAGCCAACATTAAGCATCTTAGTAAGGTGTTGGATAGAGAGCATCAATTCTGCAAATCTCTACAGAGGATGAAACTCCATTATGCAAAAACCTTATTCCACTCATTTGAATATTTTTAGTGGCCGGTGGTAGTGAGTTATCTTACATATTGGCTAAAAGCTCCCGCAGATGTTCAGTTTAGGCTGAGATCTGGTGACTGAGGCTGTAGCATACTGATTCACTTGTTTTGTTCTCATTAACTTCCTCAATGGAGTCTGTAAGATATATAGAGATGCTTCTAGTTAAACAAAAAGGATCTTACTCTTTTAATGAAAAGATCTATTCTGTACAACCAACCAATGTTGTCAGACACAACAATCTTAGCCTGTCAGTGGCAAAACAAGACTTTAGTGGACGATTTGATGTAGACAATTGTTGCTGCAGCTGCTCATGGTTGCTATATACTGGCTTGCTCAATACTGCACCAATTTCAAAGATTTTTGTCCTTGTCAATCATTTACACCCACAAACAGTTGCCATAATATACATTTAAATATAAATATAAATGTATATTCTTATTAAATGTATACATTATTACAAGAGTTTGGTTTTGGCTCCGCTGTTGTCAATGAAAGATCCACTGATTGTTTGGTCATGTGACCAGTAGGCTTGACTCGGCATATGAGCATTTAGCACGACTCCAACAGCACACATCTCGTTGAGTCATGCTGACTACTTTTGATAAAACTTTTTTGCATCATAAGATTTGTGTTTTATTGTTGTTTAAATGTGGGCTATTATTGACACTGTAAAACATATGTCCAGTAGTTGTTCTATAAGTCTGAAATATTAACGGCTGTCCAAAAAAAAAAAGAGTCTGGAGTATAAACCAAAATTAATCAGCAAATGTAATCAAATAATCATAAAAATTTGCTGGTTCCATCTTCCTAGGATTTACTTTTCTTTGTCGTACATGATAGTACACTGAATATCTTTACTGCTTACTGTTAGACATTTGGAGCTGTGTTTTGCTTTTTGCTTTTCAGGCACGCTCCATAGTTCCCCAGATAATCAAGAAATTAACAGCAGAATAGTTGATAATGAAAGCAGTTGTTAGTTGCAGCCCCAATGTCAACTTTGTAAACAGATTTTAAAAATCCTGTAGAACGGTTCAATGGGCCACCTCTCAGTGACTGAACCCATTTAAAATACTGGAGCACACAATTCACTTCACTAATTGATCGATAAAGGTGCGAACAATTGAAGAAGACTCAGTGAGTCTAACTGTTAACAATACAAAACCCATTTTTCAGTCGCTGAGAAGTGGCCCATTGAACTGTACTATACTGTACTCAGTATACTGTCCTATTCTGGTAGCACCACTGCCAGGAGGGCTGAGGCCTGGTTTATTCCTCCTATGAATGGACTAAAGAGCTCCAAAGAGTCAGGACTCTGGAATACATTCAAAACAGCAAATGTTACTGAAGGTCAGTAAAATGTTAGAAAGAACCACGGATTTCCCTCTCTGTGCTTATCTCGTGGACTGGATAAAATAATGTTAAAACATGAGAGGCACAGACTGGGGTTCTGAGCCCTTCCCTCCTCTTACCTGTACACAGCAGCACTTTGCCTTTACTCAGGTGCTTGATGGTTTTGGCCACTTTTCTCAAACACTCCTCAGACAGGTAGGGCGGGTCGGCGAGGACGATGTCGAAGCTCTGAGGAGCCACGCTGGCCGGGAAAGACAGCGGTTCGTTGTAGTCGTAGAAAATGAAGTCGTCTCCGTAGGCAGCGAAGCGGCGGTCGTACTCAAACACAACGGCAGACACTCTGTCTGAACTGTCCACCACACCCTGCTTCAACTTCTGGTACACACTGGGCGCACTCACACATGCTATCCTGAGAGTAAAAACAAACATATGGCACTTAAAATCAGTGGTAGAAGAGGATCTTTCACTAAAGTAAAGTTCTCCATTACAAGTAAAAGTCCTACAAGAAATACCCTGGAAGTAAGAAGCACAATAGAAAACAAGAGATTATATATAGACAAAAAAATCACAGTCTAGTGAATTCTTTAAAATCCAATGTAAACAATTAAATTACTTTTGGAAAATTATGATAACCATATGATGTAATTGAAATATAAAATATTGTCCGCCACATTCTTTTGACTGTCAACATTAAAATCATTAAACTTACTTACACAGATACAAACTTTGTGTGACTTTACTGACAATAATCTCTGTGAAGTTCATCAATCACAGAGATTTAAAGCACTGATAAATAAGAGAGTTTTATCTACATTTATTTATACTTTGTAAGGGCTCCATCACTGCTCTAAAATGATGATGAAGGGTGTGTGTGTGTGTGGACAGTTTGGCCGGTCCTCACAACTTCAAAGGGCTGTTTGAGCGTTAAGACTTTTATGAGGTTAGACATTTACTTGTGATGGTTAAGGTTAGGGTTAGGGCAAGTCTCCAGGAAATGAATGCAAGTCTGTGTAATGTCCCTTTAAATTACAGAGATCAACGTGTGCGTGTGTGTTTGTGTGTGTGTGTTTACAGTTTTACCTGCCTCCCTCTCCAGCTTCACGCAGAACCTCCTCAGCTAACTGAGTTGCTGTTTCATCACTGTACCAGAACTGACTCATCCGCTGATGGATGGACGGACGGACGGTCGGACACACACACACACACACACACACACACACACACACACACACACACACACACACAGTGTGAACTAGCATGACTTCATCATCAACATTAAATCTTTACAAGCCATTTCATTTACATTAACATGTACACTTAAGCCTTGAATAAACCATAACACAGACGCACGCATGCAGTGTCAGTTTCCTGTCTCCTGTTCCTGAGTCCAGTGAACTCACCCAGTCCTCCTCCACTGCCCCCACAGCAAACTGGTCTGATGGAGTCGTGCTGTGAGCCGGACCGGTCCTGGTCTCGTTGTAGAACTCCTGCAGGGCGGCCAGAGTGTGAGCTGACAGCGTGGGAATGTCATCGCTCGCTGTCACTCATGGCTGAATGGGTGGAGGAGGAAGAGGAGGAGAAGAGCTGACCTTCAGGAATGAAGAAGGAGTGGAAAACCTGAAAATAAAAGAAGTTTAACTACTTCATGCAAGCTGGTGGTGAACTTGTTAATTAATTCAACCTCCTAACTGTCTCCAACATTCATTTTATTAATCTGCAGAGTAACTTAAGCTCTCAGATAAATGTAGTGGAGTAAACGGTACAGTAGAAGTATTAAGTAGCATCAAATGGAAATAATCAAGGAAAATACCACTACAACAATACTTGAATACATGCACAGCTGACTATATTACACATTTGTCATATGAAGAAAAATACAAATAAACACTGTATTATTGTGATACTGATTTCAGCTTTTTTTTAAATATAAAATCTAAATATATTAATGAGCAGTCAGTATCAGCTGATCAATCTCCAGGTTTGACAAAGCGTGACTGAGACAAACAACAGACCTCCTGTAGAGATGCTGTATTTTTTACTGCACTACATTTATTTGACAGCTTTAGTTACTAGTTACTTTCAAGATGAAAGACATCACATTGCAGACAGCACATATGAAGAGCTTGATGCCTCCTAACAGATTAAGCCTGACTAAAAGTTAATATTTTTGACTGAGTAATGGTTAGACAGCAGATTAATCCATGATGGAAATCATTGGTCAGGCCTGCAGTTGTATAAGTCATATTTAGTCAAGTAAAAAAGAGAACTAAATGTCCTGTAGATAGTCAAATATGAGCCTAAAACTACACACAGTTGGACGTTTATTAGTAGACTAAAGCTTAAAGCTACAGCGCTGTAAGTGAACTGCTACTGAAACACACACACACACACACACACGTTACACACACACACACACACACAAAAAGACGTTGTGACACATGAAATAAAAGTGAACACACCTGATCAGGAGCCAGTCCCGGTGAGTAACATGTCTATGGTTGTTACCATGTGACAAGTCGCGGGGTGATGACGTCCTGACAAAGCGTACGGCTCTAGCGTAGGGACAAACAGTTAAATGTACCGTATAAAAACACCAATGTACTTCATCTCCCTAATTT